>CM030789.1:33545000-34145000 GCA_018127125.1 Rhododendron griersonianum
AAGGGTCATCATCGGGCCGGGGCGGGCCGGCCCAGCCCGCCAAGTCACTGTCCAAGCCCGCCCACAGTCTGGGCCGACCGGGCTTTTTCTTTTTTTCGGGCCTGGCGGGCCGGGCTACCTACCATAAATTGAAGCCCAGGCCCGGCCCACGGGCTACCCAATTAACGGGCCGGTAGGCCAAAAGCCGGGCGGGCCAATGGGCAGGCTTAAATTACCTTGGGCCGAAACTAAATCAAGGGAAAAAAAAGAGGATTTTGTGGGATTTTGGGCTAATGGGCGGGCTATTGGGCGGGTACCACGGGCGGGCTCACGGGTCAAGCCTACGGGCGGGCCGAGTAAAAATTCATAGGCCCGAGCCCGCCCAATACAAACTACGGGCCGGGCCGCCCGTTTCACGGGCTCGGGCCGGGTAAAAGCCCGATGGGCCGGGCGGGCTTCGAACGGGCCGCGGGTCTTCGGGCTAAATGATGACCCTTATCCTGTAGTTAATCTAGGCCCTTATCAGTGAATTTCCTCCTGTTTCTAAATGCAGTCCAATTGAGATTCTAGAGGAAGAGCCAGAATTTCCAAATGCAGTCCAATCAATTCTAGGAGTTAGATTTTAATAGCTTCTTTGCAACACCTATTTCCTCAATACCAGCACACACACTTCCCCTCCTTTTACCATGCCCCAACCTTTTCTCTCTGAAAGCATATGAGAATAATCTCTGAACGGTACTTTTTATGAAACAAAATCTCTCCCAAACTGGCACTCAGAGACGGAACTATGTGAGGGCTTATGGGGGCCACGGCCCCCGCGTAGTTTTGGGTATTTAAAAAAATGAAAATGCTAGAGGCACATCGCACAAGTGTGCCACACTAATGTGCCTGTAGCAGCCTCCTTAAAAAAATATTTTTTAACAATATATATTTATTTTTTTAAAAATAACTTTAATGTTATTCGTTAAACATAATCTACTATATCCTAGGGAACTTAGGGAGGGGGATTGGTGCTTTCGGGAATCGCACCCTTTCTATTTGCATGGGAGTATATGAGATGCACCACCTGCACTCCACTTCACTTGTTTTGTCATTTAAACATTTAAATACTTTAGACTATGTTAGTTTTGGGTCCCAAAATCCAACCTCTCTCTGCGCACAGTCTCCAATCAGTTTTCCCTTTAATTATTTCTCTTATTTTTCTTTTTATCTCTGTCCACTAATTACCCAAAAAATCTCCTTAAAACCCAAATCAAATAAACTATTAGATTCCCGAATCTTGAAATTTCAAAAATTATTGTTCATAGTTCGGCCCCTGCGTTGAAGAAATCCTGGTTCCGTCCCTGTACCCTACCAGAAGAAATGGATGAAGAATGGCTACAGTAGATATTCACTGAAGTTGAAATACCAGTTGATGTCTTCATTCCGTCTAAAAGGGCAGCCAAATTCAACAAAAGGTTTGGGTTTGTTAGATTTGCAACAAAAAAAGAAGGTTTGAGGGCAATACATCTATGGAATGAGATGATTATAAGAGATCACAGACTAATAGTCAAGTTTGCGTCAAAACAAGGAGTTAGAGCAGAGAAACAGGACACTAGAATACCAAAGAAACCAGTCCACAAAAGAAAACAGATCATGTGCAGATTTTATGAAGGTGAAAAGTCAATTCAGAAAGGAGGGAAAATCATATACAGATGTGCTAAAGGATAAAGGAGCTGGATTACAAAAGGATAAGGGTACTGGTTTGCAAAAATCAAAATGGGTAGTAGCCAAAAATCTCCCAATTAGACTTAAGGAAATTGGTAACGAATGGCTACACAGAAGTATTGTTGCCAAATTAATTCCAATGCGATCTATTGCTCTGTTTCAAGATCAACTGAAAACTCTGGGCTATTTGAACATTGAAGTCAGGCCAATGGGTGGTGATTTTATTGTTCTTACTTTATCCAGTGTTGAGGTAAGAGATGCCAGTTTAAAAGATGATGAGTTATGGTTCAAAGATTGGAACATTGAGTTCCAGCGGTGGGAGGAAACAAAGCAAATTCAACCCTCCCGTTTAATATGGCTAAACTATTATGGTCTTCCTCTCCACCTCTGGAATTCAAATTATTTCTCTGCTTTGGGTCAAAAGTGGGGTAATGTAGTTCAAATTAGCGAAGAAACAGTAAAGGGTTTCTCCTATGTTGTTGGTAAAGTAATTATTTCCTCAAGAAGAATGGAACCACGCAATCAATGAAGTTGTTGTGGTGGAATGTAAAGGAAAGCTATTCCAAGTCAGAGTCATGGAGGAGCAAATGATGACCAACACCATTCTGAGAACAGAGTGCTCCTGTATTGGATGTCATCTTACCAATTCAATCAGTGTCACCCAAATCAAAGATCATCAAATATCGGAAACCACGTGGTCGGAAAACATTTAATAAGTCTAGAGATGAATTAATGTCTGATAATGCACCACTCCAACACTGCCTTAGGAACTTCTCCGCGATCGGAACCGTCTATCTTTTAAATATAATAGAGTAGATCATTCACGTCCAAAATCAAGTAAATTGAATACCCATAACCACCTCATCAAATAGTTTAGTTTTGCAAAAAATGATTAGACTCGTCTATTTTTTTTATTTTTATATAAAAATGTTTTGATGAAGTAATCGCAGGTGTCCGATCAATTTAAACTTTTGTATAGAGATTCAATTTGATGAGTTCTACGAGATAAATGGTTCGGATAATTGAGTGAAGAGCGGGACGTCTCAAACATCTATCCTTCTGCAAATGTAAAAATATGAAACGAACAAAAACGGCACCGTTTCACATGAAAAGTATATACGATATATATGTACTTCTAGGGTTATCCTGCTTTCTTTGATTTCCTTCCAGCCCATTCCACCGTTTTTAAGAGAGAGAGAGAGAGGCGACCTTACTCTCAAGCCGCCGGTCTCCTTTCTTACTCTCCGACCACCCTCTATCGTCGTTCATCCACTTACGGCGTCGTTCTTCACTCTCAGGCCACCCCTAATCAAGCTGTTGCCTACACCTAATCTGACACTTAGACCACGTCGATCTTCCTCATTTTTTGGTAAGATATCTAACTCTTTCTCTGTCTATCCCTCTCTCGAACACGCACAGTCACACACACATAACTTCGATTTGATTTAGACGAACAACCTCGAACGAGGTTTCCCTTGGATTTGGCTGAGGGTTTTGTTTGGTGGATTTTGTGGGTTTGAAACTGGATTTGGTCCTGAAACTGGGTTTTGGTTTCGGCGTAATATGATGAATCAAGTTTGTAGACCCTAAATCGTTCGCGTACGGACACCCAGATCGGAAACCCCAAATCGTTTCGTGTTTATTAGATAACTGTCCCCTCACAGACTCTCGAATAGAAATCATTTGCTAAATTATTATTGGTATAATCATGCTTTCAAGTTGGATTAATGTTTTATTGAAGACTTATTCAAGTAGTGTTTACTTCCTGCTCGTTGTAAGTGCCCTGTTGACTGCTAGGATGCAGATATCATTTGATCTCTCTTTTAAAATGCAAGTATAGATCCATAGACATTTTAAAGAAACATTCTTGTTTGGTTGAAAACATTGCTGCTCTGCTGGTTGGATAATGCTGTTATTCAAGCTAATGTGTTGCTGGTGGTGTGATACTTGAAGCTGCTAGCAAGATATATAATTGTTTGTTCATTTCAATCTCTGGATCGGTATGGAAGAACTAATGTTTATTGGATGGCTAGACTACAATTGGATAAAAGAATCTTATTAACTGAGGGTGTGATTCCTATAACCAATGGAAAATAAAAAATGGATACTTTTATTTGTATTTCTATTGATTGTGGACTGAGTTAATATATCAAACTTAATTTGATGGAATATGATCTATTTTTCATACATATTTGATCATACATGTAACACAGCGATTCCAATTCTTTGCTAACTATTTGGTAGTTGCTAAATAACTAATGCTGCCATGTGTTATTGTTTCAAACTTCAAAGGTTTATGTTGGCATATGCTGCTTTAGCATTGGAGTCTAAAGCCCTTTTTGAGTTCTTGTAGAATGGATATTGAGTCTCTGACATTGAAATTATTCCACAGGAGGTGGTTTTGCAGTCTCGTGGCCGAGATCAAGCTGGGGGCAACAAGGATGATGACTTCATTTGTGATGAAGAGGATGAGTCCATGGATGAGCAAAGTGACGAAGAGGAAGATATGATTAGCACTGACACTGAGGTAATATTCGATTGGCTTAGAAATCTATATGCACACCTTCACCAGCCTATTTATGGGTTCTGTACATTATGCTACTGCTGCTGTAAAGATGTGTTTTTGGGAAGTGTAGTGTAGTGTAGTGTGTGCAGGTGGATCACAAGCAAAGATGCGTGTGTGTAGAATGTTATCTGTGTGTGTAGTGCTACCATTTCGGTCCATTTTTGGAATTAAGTTTTAGTTCTTGTAGATAGTAGACGAAGGATTATCCATATAGCAGTAGGCAATGAAGCACGGATACGGCTACGGGATACGACACGATACGGATACGGCGATACGGCAAAACCTAAAAAACTAGGATACGGATACGTCGGGGATACGGCTGTGCAAATTATATATTTTTATAATTATTAGTCTCATACTAGGCACAAGAAGTCAAAAAGTAGTTAAATTGCCAATACCAAGCTTTAAACACATTTCCAAGACAAGACAAAAGTCATTCCAAACAAAGAGAACCTAACAAAAACTAATACGAAGCATCCAACATCCAATACATGCCAAAAGTCCAAAACAAGAGATAAAGTTCCTAATCCTATCAATCTCCACTAAATATCGATGTTAGATTGTTAGCCTTCAATTATCAACTTCAATTGCATCTCCTTCACCTTCATCAGTGAATAGCACAGCTTCCATGTCCGGCTCATCAAGGGAAAGATTTGCAATTTCAAGTATACCAGCACCCTCAAGGGAATCAAATGCATCTCCACCAACATCCCACAATTTGTTATCTCCCTCCGTGTATACTCGAGTTCTCCTTGATAGGAGACGAAGATTGTTGTGCACGTAAACCAAATCTTCCGCTCGTTGTGGTGTCATTTTGTTCCTTTTGATAGAAAGAATAAAAGAGTACGTACTCCAATTTCTTTCACAACATGGTGAGGAAGATGGTTGACTAAGCAACTTCAACGCTAACGATTGGAGTGTAGGTGCGGGAGACCCATGTGCAAACCACCAAATAAGTGGTTCTAGTGCCCCTCTGTCACTTCTTGAGTCGTAGTCTCCAAAATTTTCTAAGCAACCCGAAAACTTGGCATACTCCACATTGACAACCCTTCTCTCATCTGGATTCGGAAAGTATCTTTGGAAGCACTTGTTTCTCATGCTTGAAATCTCTTCATCCCTATGAGGAGGAACACGCTCTGGATTTTCATCCAACCATGTTGTACTATAGTACCTAGATAAAGAGTTGGAAACTACAAAAAATCAGATTATGCAAATAATATTTAGTACAGATATGTAAATGCATTGTTAGTTTGTTACCTTGGATTCAATGAATGTGCAAGGCAATGAAGAGGTGTGTTACTTTTGGCCCACCTGTCAACTAGTATATTGTGCACCACAGAATAAAAGACTAGCTCATCAGATTGATCCTTATTCTCATGCTTGTAAATGGCTGCCCTCACCTTTTCAATCATTGCATCCCACATCTCATAAACCAAGTGAAGACATGGTTTATCGGTGTCACAAGCTCTAAGCATCTCATAAATTGGCAATGTGAACGAAAGTATGTAATCGATATCACCCCACCACTCCTCTTTCAACAATAAGGTCCTCACTGCATGAGCTTTCTCAAAGTTATCCTCTTTGTAAGCAACCCATTTTTCACTTATAACCATCGATTGGAGGCCACGCTTTATAAGTTTAAACCTTTTTAGCATCACAACATCAGATGCAAAGCGCGTATCTGCTACAGCAAGTAACTTCAAGGGCACGAACTCATTGAAAATTGCTAACCTCATTGAATGATTCATTATGAAGTTCTTAATATCAGCCACATCATCAACAATACATCAACAATACAGGTAATCCATTTGCAGTCATTATAAGCAAAAGCAGTACCTCCAGTCTGCTTTGGGGCACAAATATTTTTAAGAGCAAGATTCAAGGTGTGCACTACACAAGGAGTCCAAAAAATTTTGGGGTACTTGCCTTCAATAAGTGCACCAGCAGCAGAACAAACAGGAGCATTGTCTGTAATCACTTGAACCACATTTTGAGGTCCAACATCTTCAATAGCTCGAGTCATCAACTCGGAAATGAAAAACTTATCTTTGTGCTCTCCCTCACAATTAACAGCTTTCAAGAACATTGCTCCAGCTTCTGATGCTGCCATAAAAGTAATAAGGGGCCTTCTTTGAGAATCAGTCCATCCATCGGTAACAACACTCAATCCCTTTTCATTCCATGACTTTCTAGTAGGCTCCAACAACCTCTCCACATTTGCCCTTTCCTTTTGTAACAGAGTCGTTCTCAACAAGTTATAACCCGGCGGGACATAACCACTAATCAAGTTGTTTGCAGCATATTGAAAAGCACTCACATAATACGGGTTTCTAGATAGATGGAATGGCAAACCACCTGAGTAGAACATGCGAGCAATCTCAGAATGCAACTGTTCTCGAGCACCAGGATTGAATGCCTTATCAATAGCAGTAGTTCCACTAGCCTTTCTTTTTCTTGTTTCATATCCTTCCATCCTAAATCCTCCAGTTTCAAAACTCATTCCACCAACAGAATTAGATTGGCAAGACAGAGGTGGCAAAGGAACTTTTTTAGTTTTTTAGGCATGCTCATCTTCTCCTTTTTCTCGGCATCATCAATTTTTTTCCTCATTTCAGCAAGGTGTTGAGGACTCACCTTGGGACATGCTCTGATCCCATTACCAGCAATTTTCAAGAGATGTGCCTTGACCCTAAAGTATGACCCCCTAAATTCATTTAGACAAAAGTGGCATTTAAAAATGGTGTTCCCACCTCCACCTCCCAATTTTTCTATCCTAGTAACATAAGCCCAAAGAGGAGCTTCTTCTTCATTCGTGTTCGTGGGGTTGCTAGTACCTCCTGTAGAACTTAAACTTCCGGTTCCAGAACTGCTCATCCTAACCCTAAGTATGATACAAATATACAATCAGGGGAGAGAGAGAGAGTACGATCAGATTCAGAACTCAGGAGAGAGAGAGAGTACCTGCCTTCAATCGGGAGAAGCCCAGAAGGATTCGAGAGGGAGAGATCAGAGAAGGAATCGATCGAGTTCTAGCCTTCTAGGGCTTGGTCCGCTTGGATGTCGATCGAGTTCTAGCCAACAGTCGTAAGTATTTAGGGTATTTATACTCCTTATAGTTCTATTACACTTTCCCCCTTCTAATTTATAATTTTATTACACTTTTCTCCTTATAGTTCTATTTTTTTCTACTTAAATCTTTAAAAAATTTCATTTTTGACCCTGCCGTATCCCGAAACGTATCTGGCCGTATCCCTCGTGTATCGCTCACGGAAACGTATCCGAAAATAAAAACATTTAATTTAATTACAGGATACTTATTTGCCGTATCCGATACGTATCGGGGCATATCGGGCGCGTATCCGTATTCGGGAAGTATCCGATACATGTACGTGACTAGTTTTGGAGTATCCGTGCTTCATAGGCAGTAGGGATACACAGTTGAATAAATAATCAACATTACTTAGTGGAGTAGTCTATTGTCAATCTCTAGCTGGAGCTTTTGTTGTTTAGTTGGAGGATAGGGAAGGAGGTGATGAAAATGCACCTTCTTTCATAGAAAAAATTCAGAAACCGGACATCAGTGGTATTCATTTTAGCAAATTCGTGAGCTAGTAAAAAGACTTAAATTTTGCCATCTATGTTTGCCATCCCTTTAAACGGCTTGCACTTTGTCAGGATTTTCCACTTTGCTAAACATGAATACATTGGAAGAAGATAACTTTAATATAGGTTATTATCACTTTCTTTTACTTGTTGAACTTAGCTCATTTATACTCACTCTTGAAGTCATCTAGTGCAGAGCATAACGTATCGCGACACACGTAGGTAAATCTCATTAATGCATGATTAAGTTTTCTGTCTCAACATTCAACCAAGTCTTACCGCAATTGTGCTGTTACATAGTATTATATTTCTTTCCTTTATGATATATCATATATATGCATAACCAAATGTGGTGTTACTTGTGAAGTTGACATTCAACTATATTCTGAGAAAGTTGACCGTATGATAGTTTGATAACCTGTATTATTTAGTAGTATTTGAGAATCAGTGCCTGTATAAAATGTTATCTTCGATTATGTCATGAAGTTTTAGATTAAGTATACATTCTGATAGGATTGCAGTCATAATATCTTTGTCGTCTAACTTTAATATTTTTGTCTATTTGCTAAATACACTACAGGATTTGGAGTCTCAAACTTCTTTCTCCTTTCTCTTACATCAGGTGCTCAGTCATGAGGATGAGAGACAGATGTTGTAAAAATTTAGATGTGAGTGATGTATGTTTGCACAACTTAGATCATGTTTTGTAAAGAATATTTCGGATGAATTTTATTCTTTTGATGGTTGTATCTAATTAGTTTGCAACAAGTTTTGGATACGCTTCCAATGGTGAATGGATGAATATTGTTTGTGGTGGAAGTTACAGAGCAGAGGCTAGATAATACAAATGGGTAAAAAACTATTCTAGCCCAGATATATATTTTTTTTTAAATGTTGGTAACTTTCGGTGACTAACATGTTTGGTCGCCGAAATGTTCTTTCTGCGACTAACTATTTTCGGTGACTCGTGTCTTTAGTCGCGAAAGATTAATCATTGGAGACTAACAACTTCTTGTGATCGAAGTAGTTACTTGCCAAGACTTCAATGGTGACCAAAATGTAGTCACCAACTATAGACATTCCTTACCATTTTTTGGTCACCGAAACCTCTCAGTGACCAAGGTTCAACAACCAACGTTTCTTAGTCACCTAATGGTTTTGGTGACTAAATATGGATGGATGTTTAGCGACTAAAATCTTAGCCACGAGTCACCGATGAAAGTCCCAGTTTGTGTTCTTTTGATGCTGTCCAGTTTGTATTCTTTTGAGGCTGTCCAAGTGATGCTATCAAGTCCCAGCCGTTCATCTAGCACATCCAACCATCAGTTGGAAAGATTTTGTAAAGGCCTGTGGCATATTCAAGTGTAATTTTGTTCTGTAAAGGTCTGTGGCATTTTAGATTCGGTTGTTCTCGACCTGTTTTGCCCTTGGTTTTCTCCTTCATCTTGTAGATGGACTAGAAATCCATGGATAGGTCATTTCTATTCCCCTCTAGGTCTTTGTAGCCACTTGGCACAAGCATCTCCACTTTTCTCTCTTTCTTTTGTTTTTTTTCTTTTTTCCTCCTAGAGTATGCCCCTTGTAAGTTGTACATTCGGTTATCCTTTTTTCTATTTCAAGCTAATTTACCCCAAAAAAAAAATATTAGCCACCAAAAGTGTAATTTCTTGTAGTAATGGAGTCCATTTGTTTTCCCAGTTGTGTACGAGATGTCTCCGGCAGATTTCTTTGAAACAGATCTGGTGATATCACGGCTTGCTTGGAGTATCCTTGCTTTGCGGGTTGGAGACGTGTGGTTGGGTTGGTAGCGGAAGCGATCTGACCCGATGTGTTCTCTTCTCCGCGATTTGCTGGCTTCTTGGCGGTTCTTTTGTCGGCGTTCGATATTTCCCACCGTGTGGTGGTTTTGGGCTGCTGAAGCGAGGTATCCAATTCTTCTTACTCTTTGATTCACTACTCTTACTTGCTTGATGGTCATCTCCTTCTACTTTTATGTTGGGAGCTTTGGGGATTCCATATAGGTCCGTTGATTTTTGCTTTTAATTGATAACAAGTTAACAACCATGAGATTGTTGTTTCTTTTACTTTTCAAACCGAAATTTGTGTTTTTTCTATCATGGACTGTTTAGCATTGAACATCATGGCAGAAAACTGCAGATTTAACATAAGGGAAATACCGTTTGATGGTCTCTTGTATGAATTATGTTGTTTGATGGTCACTTGTGTAAAATTAACAGATGCTTGAAATGGTTATTGAACTTAATTATATCCCTTTTATCTTTCGGCCAAAAAGGAGAGATTTGGGTGGGACCACTTTGTTGCATCTGACAACACCGCTCGATTGAGGAAGACGAGGGATTAAGCATCATCAAGTGTTTGATTTAAACAATTAAACTCAGAGAAACTTTGTATGGGTTTTGATTTCTTTGCTATGATACACCTAGCAGTAGTACATGTTAATTTATTTATAGCTAGAGGTAATAGAGGCCTTTTCTTTTGTTTCTTGTAGTTTAGAAAGATTACAACTGCATCCGTTGGACCATCCATGTACTGAAGTTCCTAACTCAAGTTATGGGTAAGGATATTTATTCAAGGTCACCATCGGATGTATATTGTGTTAAGGTAATAAGATGCAATAAAAAGTTACCTTATTCGTATTATATGCAAATCTCTTAATGCTTGTTGATGACCAAAACGTGCTTGTATGTACTAAGTCATTATATGTCTTAAATGATTATCTTCTCACTTCCTCGATTATTGTCTTTGATTTTCCTGTCACAAGTTCTGCTTTGAATTGGTCTTTGTTTTGTGTAGGTGAAAATGTGCAACGTTCAAATGGCAAGGAGGGCTTTCACATAGGGTGATCTTGCTACTTTGTTTAGTCCAGGTAGCATAGGATTTCCCTCTTGCTTGGTTTAATTTCTCATGCTTTGTCTAATATTTTCATTCGCCCTTATAAGACGTCATTCCAATTCAATTATGTGTTCTCTTCTTTTCCTTCTGAATTGATTATGTACTTTTATCTATTGAAAAGTGTTCAACAAACATGTATGCTTATCTTTGTATGAGATCATTGCTAGCTAAGTGGCTCCGTTGGTAGTTTTGGGCGTGTGGTTGAAGTTCCAGCTCATACTTCGTTTTTCATAGGGAAGGAGAAAGAATGCATTCTTTTCACTTTAGTTCCAAGTTCCAACTCTGTTAGATTTCAACTTAGGTGTATTAGAGATTGTAAAGAACTGCATCTGCCTTTGGTATGTTATAGCTCTCTATGCTAGAGATTGGGATGATAGTCCAAAAGATTTAGGGTCTTATCAAATCCTTATCATCTACCGCACCCGGCATTCTGAAGGCAATGTTTTTCTTTCTTTATTTGAATTCTTGTCCTTTGTTCTAGTTACAAAATTTTTGTATTCCTTAGACTCAAATATAACATGAACTAGATACTTTATTTTGCTTTTCCCATTCTGGTAGTGGATCAGCTATTAAGCTAATCAGACAGTTTCATGATTTTCATCACTAAAAATCTGCTTTGGAGATTATTTGTTGTTATTTAAGTTATAAATACTCGCCGGCCTTTCTTCCTACAAGTCCCATTTCTCTAAATTCTTTGCTAGTATGGGCTTAGCTATTAAATTCTAACTCAGCTAATTTTTTTTATCTTTATAAATAATTGAATGACAACAATTTTTGCAGAATAAGTTTCAATGTATTTGTTTGGTTCTTTCTTTGGCCAATTCTTGTTTGGATTCCTTATGGTTACCTGTTTTACATTTGTGTTCTATGTTTGTGATGCAATTTATCGATTATTCAAGATATTCAAACCCTTTTGGTATAAAGTACAAGTTCCACATTGAGGTTACATTCCTCTCTGATTGTTAATACTCTTCCTTCATCTTGCAGGTGGATTTACATCTTTGTGACTGGTAGGACAAATCACATGGATATGGGGATTTGTTCAGGTAACCAATTTAACACCAATGTAAATTCCAGTATCGAATGTCTGAGGCTTTAAATAGCATTGGCTAATATAGCGTTTCGATGGCATTTTTGGCATGCTATAGTTTGTTGTAGTGAGAAGCTGAAGTAGCTTCTCCAAGAGCTATTTTTGATGTCTGGCTATTGAAAATTGCTGAAACTTACACTTCAGAACCTGAACCATGTCTGGCTATTGAAAATTGCTGAAACTTACACTTCAGAGCCTGAACCATGTCTTCAAATGCTGAACCTATGAATTGGAAGCTAGAAACTGTATTCTTTTTGTTGCCAAAGATGTTTAAACCATATACATACATGCCAAGTGCTGAATATTAGTTAACGTTGAAAAATTATATGTAATATATAATGAATAAGGAAACACTCTAGCATCCCCTGCTTATTATGATTTTGGTTTTCTTAGTTCATACCATTCTGCTCCCACTTCAAGAAATTCGTGATCTCTCCACGGGTGTTTTAGAAACGGTTGAAAAAATCGTCAGTATGGATGGAGTCTACTAACAGTTTTGAAGACATTACTAGAAATGGGACTTTAGTGGCGCTTTTTGTTGAATCGTTACTAGATTACCAATTTTTGGTAACGGCCCAAAATAAATTGTTAGTATAGGCCCTACTCTTTAGGCCCAACAAATATAACCCGCCCAATGTTTTCGCCCAAATATTTTGATTTCGTGCTATTAACCATTTCCCTCGAATGAACCCTAAGGCTTTGTTTGGAACTTAGGAAAAGTGAGGGAAAAGAAAGGAAAGTTAAAAAAATCTCCCTCAAATTGTTAGGATTTGGGAGAAAGATGAGAGAATAAAAAAATTCAGGTTTTGTGAATAGTGAAATTTCTCTCTCATTTTCCCCCAATTTCATTTTCTCTCACTTTCCATCACTTTCCCTAAGTTCCAAACATAACTTTTATGTCTTGTTCTCTCCCACAACTGACACAATCGTAGTTCTCCTCTCCATCTCCATCTCCATCTCACAGAAGCTCTATCTTTTTGTCCTACCGCAGCGCAACCATCAAGCCATCTCCCTTGGTTTTCAACCATATGCGACCCCGTGCTTCTTGGTTCGTCTTGCGCCTTTCTGGTTCAACATCTTCTCTTAATCTCTGTTCTTCTTCTTCTCTAAATTTGATTCAGATTAAATCAGTTTTTTAACTTTTGTTTCATGTTCTCTCTCACTAGTGTTCGTGACCTCTCCTGAACCTTTATGGTTGCTACTCATCTTCTTCCATGGCACACCAGGTAAACCCCATCGCTTCTGTTCATTCTTTGATCCATCGTCATTTTTGACACTCAACACCGACAAACAATACAAAAAAGACTATCAACTCAAAGGAGTCAAAGGCCTCCTTTACTCTGGCCTCACCTCTTCCATCCCCCGCATCTTCCACCACCCACCTGACTCCCTACACCATCCTCGTCGTCGACCTCTCGAGCCCCAAACCTAATCGCATTATAAAATTTGCCTTCCTTAAATGCAAGAAGAACAACAGTAACCCCGAGAGATGCCTCAACAAAGGGCGTCAAGATAGACATACATAGACATTCTATTTTATTGATATGGAGCGGGATAAAATGTTGGTTTAGGGCCTTCTTTGTTTTGAATTTCATTTTGAATTATGAAGGAGAAAGATTAGTAGTGAATTGAAGTTCCTCTGAGTTTTGTACGTTTGGACAGAACAAGAGAATCTGATTAGATACAGAGTTGAACTTGGTTGTCATGTGATGATTTTGAGTCATAATAAGATCATTTTTGTATGGTGAAGCATTGCGCTTATTGTATCTCTGTATTGATTGACCAAGTATTTGGAATAGTAGTTAGGGATCTGAGCTTATGATAAAGTAGGGAACACATGTTTTTGTTCATGTCTTCATGTGTTCTAAATGGCGCTTGGCGCTAGTTGGGCGGCGACCCACTGCCAAGGCCGCCTAGGCGCTACCAATTTTTTTTTAAGGCAATATACCTGTTACATCAAGTAGTTAAAAACAAACAAGGCCACTGCCCTTCAACTTTCAAGAACCATCCCCAAAACCATATGTTCAAACTAGTATAACAACAACAAAGGCAATGTTCAAACTTCATGACATTACCACCACATTCAATGAATCACGGAGCAAAGTTCAATATTCAATATTCATTTTTCTAGCATGACTTAAAAGAGAGAAAAAGACAAGTTAGTTCTAGCATGACTTAATAGCCAGTAGCTCGCTCAGGATAGTCCTTTCACCTATGAGTAGCTTGAATTGCAACTCTGCTATCTATATAACAAGGGAGGGAGGAATAATAAAATGTCAAGTCTCACAAACTATCCTAATGTCATTTCTAATGTATGATTTTGTGGATTGAGATTTCCAAAAGGCCTTATATGCAACTTTGTTATGGATTCTGGTCATTTTTGGATTGAGATTTCCTAAATTTTTTGCAATTGAAAGAGTGTACTGTTGTCTATGTATGAAATGTTTCTAAATTAATTTATGATGTTTGATTTTTTCTTGTCGCAGGTCATTATTTAAAAGGTTCATCGGAACATTGAGGTACATAGATTTTTTTTGGTTCAGATTTATTCTTTTATATTGTTTGGGTTTTTCCTATAGTGAATGAGGTTGATAGTAATTTTGGTTTCTTGTCCTTTCTTCGTGTACTCCATTGAGCATGTGTGTTCATGAATGTGTTTACTCACAACAAGTCCATTTACTTTTTGAATGGAAAAATAAGTCGCAACAAGTTCTTTTAGAACTCACAACACATTTAGGGGGAGGTGGGACGTGCCACCTCTAGGGCGGTTAAGAAAAATAAATAAAAAGCCCTATTCCTCTTATTCGAAGTTTCCAAAGCTCAAAATGTTGAAGTCCTTCTCAGACTATCGTTGCAGCTCAAACTTGTCGTTGTCTACGACGTCACCGTTCGAACATGCCGTTCTCTACGCTGTCGTCGGAGGCCATCCCAGTCGTAGAAAGTAGAAACGTAAAGTTGTATTGTTTGATTTAGTATGATTCATACGATTCTCTAAACTCCAATTTCTCTGTTGAACACTATTGTCTGATTCTCATCAACTAAGACTCTTTAACACCAAACTTCTCTCACTCTTAGGTGTAATGTTAATTTTCTCTACTTTTGTTTTGTTTTCTTTTTCTTTTCCTCCTGAGGTATGCCCCTTGTAGGCTGTATATTCGGTTAGTCTCTTTTTCTATTTCAAGCTGATTTACCCACACAAAAAAAAAAAACATATAGTTTGGGAATTTGAAACCCACACAATCTAGATCACTTGTATTACATCTATATGCTATAGCAACTAAATATCTTACTTAATTCCTAACGTGTATTGTTTACTAATTAGTATTGTTTATTCTCTTCCACCGAACCAACAATGTGATGAAATTCTAAACAATATGGGAAGTACCAACAATCTTGTTTAAATTTTATCAGTAGAAGCATAACTTATATTGATGACCAACCATTGACCACTCTTATCCTATAGTTTATTTTGATAATCATTTTTTATTCTGGATTTAGTGGTGCGACTCTGATCCCGATCTTATTCGTGGCTTGAGTCTTTGTTTAGAGTTGATAATTCTATTTTGTTTATTTGCAGATTGATTCACGCCGATTTTGAGAATTGTTCCTTTGCTCATTCTTGTTGGTCACTGAGGTAATACTTAAATTTTTTTTTTATACTCTCTAAGGAGAAAGTGGGATACTCCCATTGGTTTACCCAAAAAAAGTGGGATACCCTTACATCCCTCCTTGTCATCAAATGTGTGAAATTTGTTTTCTTGTGGTGTTTGTCAAGGGAGAAAGTGCGATGCAATGGGTCCCCCCATTTTAATTACTTCGTATTGCTTATCTTCTTAATGGTTAGTTCTTTATTATAATCGCTAAGGGAGAAAGTGGGATACCCTTGCATCCCTCATTGACATCAAATGTGTGAAATTTATTTTGTTGTGGGGTTTGTCAAGGGAGAAACTACGATGCAATGGGTCCCCCCTTTTAATAACATCGTAATGCTTATCTTCTTAATGGTTAGTACTCTTTTATACTCGCTAAAGGAGAAAGTGGGATACCCTTACAACCCTCCTTGACATTAAGTGTGTCAAACTTGTTTTGTTGTGGTGCTTGTCAAGGGAGAAAGTGCAATGCAATAACTCCCCCCATATATATACTTTGTAATGGTTAGGTTTTTTTTTTTTTTAATACTCGCTAAGGGAGAAAAATAGGGAAACACGTGAAGGTTAGTAGGTTTTAAGACTACTATTCTTGTGAAGAAAAGATGGTGAAACACACGACAGTTAATATGTGTTTAGACTACTAGTCATGTGAAAAGAGAATAGTGATACCTAGTAGATGAAAAGAAATCGAAAAATTAGTGGTTTCAATCCGTTTCATAAGGATTAAAAGTGTACGTAATAGATGAAAATATGCTAGTTGTCTCGAATCGATGTTGCTTGTTTCTACTTGTCATACGAATAAAAATAGTGAAACACATGACGGTTAGTAGGTTTTTAGACTACTTGTCATGTGAAGAAAAGATGGTGAAACACATGACGATTAGTAGGTGTTTAGACTACTAGTCACGCACAAGAAAACAAGTGAAACACTTAACGGTTAGTAGGTTTTTAGACTGCTAGTCATGTGAAGAAAAGATGGTGAAATACATGACGGTTAGTAAGTGTATAGACTACTAGTCATGCAAAAGAAAAAATAGGAAAACACGTGACGGTAAATAGGTTATTAGACTACTAGTCCTGTGAAG
This sequence comes from Rhododendron griersonianum, assembly GCA_018127125.1. Lineage (NCBI taxonomy): Eukaryota > Viridiplantae > Streptophyta > Magnoliopsida > Ericales > Ericaceae > Rhododendron > Rhododendron griersonianum. The sequence goes on from CM030789.1 coordinate 33,561,594, forward strand.
AAAAATGGTGAAACAAATGATGGTTAGTAGGTGTTAAGACTATTAGTCATGTGAAAAGAGAATAGTGATTCCTAATAGATGAAAAGACTATTGATCACTAAGTGATAAGAACTTTGAAAGCGTGCAATTGAGATAAAGAAATCGAAAAATTAGTGATTTCAGTCGGTTTCATACGGATTAATGTGTACGTTGTAAATAAAAACTTGCTTGTTGTCTCGAATCGATGTTGCAAATTTCTACAAGTCATAGGAATAAAAATAGTGAAATACGTGACGGTTAATAGGTTTTCAGACCACTAGTCATGTGAATAAAAGATGGTGAAACACATGACGGTTAATTGGAGTTTAGACTACTAGTCATGCTAAAGAAAAATAGGAAAACACGTGACGGTTAGTAGGTTTTAAGACTACTATTCCTGTGAAAAAAAGATGGTGAAACACATGACGGTTAGTAGGTGTTTAGACTAATAGTCATGCAAAAGTAAAATAGTGAAACACGTGACGGTTAGTAGATTTTTAGACTACTAGTCATGTGAAGAAAAGATGGTGAAACACATGACGGTTAGTAGGTGTTTAGACTACTAGTCACGCATAAGAAAACAAGTGAAACAGTTAACGGTTAGTAGGTTTTTAGACTACTAGTCATGTGAAGAAAAGATGGCGAAATACATGACGGTTAGTAGGTGTTTAGACTACAAGTCATGCAAAAGAAAAATAGTGAAACACATGGCGGTTAGTAGGTTATTAGACTACTAGTCCTGTGAAGAAAAATGGTTAAACACATGATGGTTAGTAGGTATTCAGAATATTAGTCATTTGAAAAGAAAATAGTGATTCCTAATAGATGAAAAGACTATTGATCACTAAGTGATAAGAACTTTAAAAGCGTGCAATTGAGATAAAGAAATTGAAAAATTAGTGGTTTCAGTCGGTTTCATACGGATTAATGTGTGCGTTGTAAATAAAAACTTGCTTGTTGTCTCGAATCGATGTTGCAAGTTTCTATTAGTCATACAAATAAAAATAGTGAAACACGTGACGGTTAGTAGGTTTTCAGACTACTAGTCATGTGAATAAAAGATGGTGAAACACATGACGGTTAATTGGAGTTTAGACCACTAGTCATGCCAAAGAAAAATAGGAAAACACGTAACGGTTAGTATGTTTTAAGAATATTATTCCTGTGAAGAAAAGATGGTGAAACACATGACGGTTAGTAGGTTTTTAGACTACTAGTCATGCTCAAGAAAGATAGTGAAACAGGTGACGGTTAGTAGGGTTTTAGACTACTTGTCATGTGAAGAAAATATGGTGAAATACATGACGGTTAGTAGATGTTTAGACTACTAGTCATGCAAAAGAACAAATAGTGAAAAACGTGACGGTTAGTAGGTTATTAGACTGCTAGTCCTGTGAAGAAAAATGGTGAAACACATGATGGTTAGTAGGTGTTCAGACTATTAGTCATGTGAAAAGATAATAGTGATTCCTAATATATGAAAAAGAGTATTAATCACTAAGTGATAAAAACTTTGAAAGCGTGCAATTGAGATAAAGAAATTGAAAAATTAGTGATTTCAGTCGGTTTCATACAGATTATTGTGTACGTTGTAAATAAAAACTTGCTTCTTGTCTCGAATCGATATTGCAAGTTTCTACAAGTCATACGAAAAAAATAGTGAAACACGTGACGGTTAGTAGGTTTTCAGACTACTAGTCATGTGAATAAAAGATGGTGGAACACATGACGGTTAATCGGAGTTTAGACTACTAGTCATGCAAAAGAAAAATAGGAAAACACGTGACGGTTAGTAGGTTTCCTAGTAGTAGACAACTGGTCACAGAGTTGTGATTCCTAGTAGTTAGGCTGCTGGCTACCGTGGGGTGTGAAAGCATATCTTTTACTCTATTCCCTTCATCGGAAAGGTCCCAAGATACATGATTTCTCGGTTTGAACTTGAATCTGATTTACATGATAGATCCTAGACATGATCCAAAAGTGCTGTTGATCTTGTAACGGAGTTCCTAGTAGTAGATTACTGGTCACAGAGTTGTGATTCCTAGTAATTAGGCTGCTGGCTACCGTAAGGTGTGAAAGTATCTCTTCTACTCTATTCCCTTCATCCGAAAATTTTCCAAGATACATGATTTCACGGTTTGAAATTGGATCAGATTTACATGATAGATTCTAGACATGTTCCAAAAGTGCTGTTGATCTTGTAACGAAGTTCGTAGTAGTAGACTACTGGTCACAGAGTTGTGATTCCTAATAGTTAGGCTGCTGGCTACCGCAGGGTGTGAAAACATCTCTTCTACTCTATTCACTTCATCGGAAAGGTCCCAAGATACATGATTTCTCGGTTTGAACTCGGATCAAATTTACATGATTTATCCTAGACATGTCCCAAAAGTGCTGTTGATCTTGCAAAGGAGTTCCTAGTAGTAGACTACTGGTCACAGAGTTGTGATTCCTAGTAGTGAGGCTGCTGGCTACCGTAGGGTGTGAAAACATCTCTTCTAATCTATTCACTTCATCGGAAAAGTCCCAAGATACATGATTTCTCGGTTTAAACTCGGATCAGATTTATATGATTTATCCTAGACATAGCCCAAAAGTGCTGTTGATCTTGTAACGGAGTTCCTAGTAGTAGACTAATGGTCATAGGGTTGTGATTCTTAGTAGTTAGGCTGCTGGCTCAGTAGGGTGTGAAAGCATCTCTTCTAATCTGTTCCCTTCATCCGAAAATTCACAAGACACATGATTTCTCGGTTAGAACTTGGATCAGATTTACATGATAGATTCTAGACATGTCCCAAAAGTGCTGTTAATCTTGTAACGGAGTTCCTATTAGTAGACTACTGGTCACAGAGTTGAGATTCGTAGTAGTTAGGCTGCTGGCTATCGTAGGGTGTGAAAGCATCTCTTCTACTTTATTCCCTTCATCCGAAAATTCCCAAGATATATGTTTCCTCGGTTTGAACTTGGATCAGATTTACATGATAGATCCTAGACATGTCCCAAAAGTGCTATTGATTTTTTAACGGAGTTACTAGTAGTAGACTACTGGTCACAGAGTTGTGATTCCTAGTAGTGAGGCTGCTGGCTACCGTAGGGTGTGAAAACATCTCTTCTACTCTATTCACTTCATCGGAAAAGTCCCAAGATACATGATTTCTCGGTTTAAACTCGGATCAGATTTACATGATTTATCCTAGACATGTCCCAAAAGTGCTGTTGATCTTTTAACGGAGTTACTAGTAGTAGACTACTGGTCATAGAGTTGTGATTCTTAGTAGTTAGGCTGCTGGCTCAGTAGGGTGTGAAAGCATCTCTTCTAATCTATTCCCTTCATCCGAAAATTCACAAGACACATGATTTCTCGGTTTGAACTTGGATCAGATTTACATGATAGATTCTAGACATGTCCCAAAAGTGCTGTTAATCTTGTAACGGAGTTCCTATTAGTAGACTACTGGTCACAGAGTTGTGATTCCTAGTAGTTAGGCTGCTGGCTGCCGTACGGTGTGAAAGCATCTCTTCTACACTATTCCCTTTCATCCGAAAATTCCCAGGATATATGATTTCTCGGATTGAACTTGGATCAAATTTACATGATAGATCCTAGACATGTCCCAAAAGTGCTGTTGATCTTTTAACGGAGTTCCTAGTAGTAGACTACTACTGGTCACAGAGTTGTGATTCCTAGTAGTTAGGCTGCTGGCTACCGTAGGGTGTGAAAACATCTCTTCTACTCTATTCATTTCATCAGAAAAGTCCCAAGATACATGATTTCTCGGTTTGAACTCGGATCAGATTTACATGATTTATCCTAGACATGTCCTAAAAGTGCTGTTGATATTTTAACGGAGTTCCTAGTAGTAGACTACTGGTCACAGAGTTGTAATTCTTAGTAGTAAGGCTGCTGGCTCCGTTGGGTGTGAAAGCATCTCTTCTAATCTATTCCCTTCATCCGAAAATTCACAAGACACATGATTTCTTGGATTGAACTTGGATCAGATTTACATGATAGATTCTAGACATATCCCAAAAGTGCTGTTAATCTTGTAACGGAGTTCCTAGTAGTAGACTCCTGGTCACAGAGTTGTGATTCCTAGTTGTTAGGCTGCTGGCTGCCGTAGGGTGTGAAAGCATCTCTTCTACTCTATTCCCTTCATCCGAAAATCCCCAAGATACATGATTTATCGGTTTGAACTTGGATCAAATTTACATGATAGATCCTAGACATGTCCTAAAAGTGCTGTTGATCTTTTAACGGAGTTCCTAGTATTAGACTACTAGTCACAGAGTTGTGATTCCTAGTAGTTAGGCTGCTGACTACCGCAGGGTGTGAAAACATCTCTTCTACTCTATTCACTTCAACGGAAAGGTCCCAAGATACATGATTTCTCGGTTTGAACTCGGATCAGATTTACATGATATATCCTAGACATGTCCCAAAAGTGCTGTTGATCTTGCAAAGGAGTTCCTAGTAGTAGACTACTGGTCATAGAGTTGGGATTCCTAGTAATTAAGCTGCCGGCTCCCGTGGTGTGTGAAAGCATCTCTTCTACTCTATTCCCTTCATACGAAAATTTCCAAGATACATGATTTCTCGGTTTGAACTTGGATCAAATTTACATGATAGATCCTAGACATGTCCCAAAAGTGCTGTTGATCTTTTAACGGAGTTTCTTGTAATAGACTACTGGTCACAGAGTTGTGAATCATAGTAGTTAGTCTGCTGGCTACCGCAGGGTATGAAAACATCTCTTCTACTCTATTCACTTCATCAGAAAGGTCCCAAGATACATGATTTCTCGGTTTGAACTCGGATCAGATTTACATGATATAACCTAGACATGTCCCAAAAGTGCTGTTGATCTTGCAAAAGAGTTCCTAGTAGTAGACTACTGGTCACAGAGTTGTGATTCCTAGTAATTAGGCTGCCGGCTGCCGTAGGGTGTTAAAGCATCTCTTCTACTCTGTTAACCTCATCGGAAAGGTCCCAAGATACATGATTTTTCGGTTTGAACGCGGATCAGATTTACATGATAGATCCTAGACATGTCCCAAAAGTGCTGTTGATCTTTTAACGGAGTTCCTAGTATTAGACTACTAGTCACAGAATTATGATTCCTAATATTTAGGCTGGTGGCTGCCGTATGGTGTGAAAGCATCTATTCTACTCTATTCCCTTCATCCGAAAATTTCCAAGATACATGATTTCTCGGTTTGAACTCGGATCACATTTACATGGTAGATCCTACACATGTTCCAAAAGTGCTGTTGATCTTGTAAGGAGTCCCTAGTAGTAGACTACTGGTCACAGAGTTGTGATTCCTAGTTGTTAGGCTGCTAGCTGCCGTAGGGTGTGAAAGCATCTCTTCTACTCTACTCCCTCTATCCAAAAATTCCCAAGATACATGATTTCTCGGTTTGAACTTGGATCAAATTTACATGATAGATCCTAGACATGTCCCAAAAGTGCTGTTGATGTTTTAACGAAGTTCGTAGTAGTAGACTACTGGTCACAGAGTTGTGATTCCTAATAATTAGGCTGCTGGCTATTGCAGGGTGTGAAAACATCTCTTCTACTCTATTCAATTCATCGGAAAAGTCCCAAGATACATGATTTTTAGGTTTGAACTCGGATCAGATTTACATGATTTATCCTAGACATGTCCCAAAAGTGCTGTTAATCTTGTAACGGAGTTCCTAGTAGTAGACTACTGGTCACAGAGTTGTGATTCCTAGTTTTTTGGCTGCTGGCTGCCGTAGGGTGTGAAAGCATCTCTTGTACTCTATTCCCTTCATCCGAAATTTCCAAGGTACATGATTTTCTCGGTTTGAACTTGGATCAAATTTACATTATAGATCCTAGACATGTCCCAAAAGTGCTGTTGATCTTTTAACGGAGTTCCTAGTATTAGACTACTAGTCACAGAGTTGTGATTCCTAGTAGTTAGGCTGCTGGCTACCGCAGGGTGTGAAAACATCTCTTCTAATCTATTCACTTCAACGGAAAGGTCCCAAGATACATGATTTCTCGGTTTGAACTCGAATCAGATTTACATGATATATCCTAGACATGTCCCATAAGTGCTGTTGATCTTGCAAAGGAGTTCCTAGTAGTAGACTACTGGTCACAGAGTTGTGATTCCTAATAATTAAGCTGCCGGCTGCCGTTGGGTGTGAAATCATCTCTTCTACTCAATTCCATTCATACGAAAATTTCCAAGATACATGATTTCTCGGTTTGAACTTGGATCAAATTTACATTATAGATCCTAGACATGTCCCAAAAGTGCTGTTGATCTTTTAACGGAGTTTCTTGTAGTAGACTACTGGTCACAGAGTTGTGATTCCTAGTAGTTAGGTTGCTGGCTGCCGTATGGTGTGAAAGCATCTCTTCTACTCTATTCCCTTCATCCGAAAATTCCCAAGATACATGATTTCTCGGTTTGAACTAGGATCACATTTACATGATAGATCCTACACATGTTCCAAAAGTGCTGTTGATCTTGTAACGGAGTCCCTAGTAGTAGACTACTGGTCACAGAGTTGTGATTCCTAGTTGTTAGGCTGCTGGCTGCCGTAGGGTGTGAAAGCATCTCTTCTACTCTATTCCCTTCATCCAAAAATTCCCAAGATACATGATTTCTTGGTTTAAACTTGGATAAATTTACATGATAGATCCTAGACATGTCCCAAAAGTGTTGTAGATGTTTTAACGGAGTTCTCAGTAGTAGACTACTGGTCACAGAGTTGTGATTCCTAGTAATTAGGCTGCTGGCTACTGCAGGGTGTGAAAATATCTCTTCTACTCTATTCACTTCATCGGAAAAGTCCCAAGATACATGATTTCTCGGTTTGAACTCGGATCAGATTTACATGATTTATCCTAGACATGTCCCAAAAGTGCTGTTAATCTTGTAACGGGGTTCCTAGTAGTAGACTACTGGTCACAGAGTTGTGATTCCTAGTTGTTTGGCTTCTGGCTGCCGTAGAGTGTGAAAGCATCTCTTCTATTCTATTCCCTTCATCCGAAAATTGTCAGGATACATGATTTCTCGGTTTGAACTTGGATCAAATTTACATGATAGATCCTAGACATGTCCCAAAATTGCTGGTGATCTTTTAACGGAGTTTCTAGTAGTAGACTACTGGTCACAGAGTTGTGATTCATAGTAGTTAGGCTGCTGGCTACCGCAGGGTATGAAAACTTCTCTTCTACTCTATTCACTTCATCGGAAAGGTCCCAAGATACATGATTTCCCGGTTTGAACTCGGATCAGATTTACATGATATATCCTAGACATGTCCCAAAAGTGCAGTTGATCTAGCAAAGGAGTTCCTAGTAGTAGACTACTGGTCACAGAGTTGTGATTCCTAGTAATTAGGCTGCTGGCTGCCGTAGGGTGTTAAAGCATCTCTTCTACTCTATTCCCTTCATCGGAAAGGTCCCAAGATACATGATTTCTCGGTTTGAACGCTGATCAGATTTACATGATAGATCCTAGACATGTCCCAAAAGTGCTGTTGATCTTTTAACGGAGTTACTAGTAGTAGACTACTGGTCACAGAGTTGTGATTCCTAGTAGTTAGGCTGCTGGCTGCCGTAGGGTGTGAAAGCATCTCTTCTACTCTATTCCCTTCAACCGAAAATTTCCAAGATACATGATTTCTCGGTTTGAACTTGGATCAAATTTACATGATAGATCCTAGACATGTTCCAAAAGTGCTGTTGATCTTTTAACGGAGTTTCTAGTAGTAGACTACTGGTCACAGAGTTGTGATTCATAGTAGTTAGTCTGCTGGCTACCGCAGGGTATGAAAACTTCTCTTCTACTCTATTCACTTCATCGGAAAGGTCCCAAGATACATGATTTCTCGGTTTGAACTCGGATCAGATTTACATGATATATCGTAGACATGTCCCAAAAGTGCTGTTGATATTGCAAAAGAGTTCCTAGTAGTAGACTACTGGTCACAGAGTTGTGATTCCTAGTAATTAGGCTGCTGGCTGCCGTAGGGTGTTAAAGCATCTCTTCTACTCTATTCCCTTCATCGGATAGGTCCCAAGATACATGATTTCTCGGTTTGAACGCGGATCAGATTTACATGATAGATCCTAGACATGTCCCAAAAGTGCTGTTGATCTTGTAACGGAGTTCCTAGTAGTAGACTACTGGTCACAGAGTTTTGATTCCTAGTTGTTAGGCTGCCGGCTGTCGTAGGGTGTGAAAGCATCTCTTCTACTCTATTTTCTTGATCCAAAAATTCACAAGATACATGATTTCTCGGTTTGAACTTGGATCAAATTTACATGATAGATCCTAGACATGTTCCAAAAGTGCTGTTGATCTTTTAACAGAGTTTCTAGTAGTAGACTACTGGTCACAGAGTTGTGATTCCTAGTAGTTAGTCTGCTGGCTACCGCAGGGTATGAAAACATCTCTTCTACTCTATTCACTTCATCGGAAAGGTCCCAAAATACATGATTTTTCGGTTTGAACTCGGATCAGATTTACATTATATATCCTAGACATGTCCCAAAAGTGCTTTTGATCTTGCAAAGGAGTTCCTAGTAGTAGACTACTGGTCACAGAGTTGTGATTCCTAGTAGTTAGGCTGCCGGCTGCCGTAGGGTATTAAAGCATCTCTTCTACTCTATTCCCTTCAACGGAAAGGTCCTAAGATACATGATTTCTCGGTTTGAACGCGGATCAGATTTACATGATAGATCCTAGACATGTCCCAAAAGTGCTGTTGATCTTTTAACGGAGTTACTAGTAGTAGACTACTGGTCACAGAGTTGTGATTCCTAGTAGTTAGGCTGCTGGCTGCCGTAGGGTGTGAAAGCATCTCTTATACTCTATTCCCTTCATCCGAAAATTCCCAAGATACGTGATTTCTCGGTTTGAACTCGGATCACATTTACATGATAGATCCTTCACATGTCCCAAAAGTGCTGTTGATCTTGTAACGGAGTTCCTAGTAGTAGACTACTGGTCACAGAGTTGTGATTCCTAGTAGTTAGGCTGCTGGCTACCGTAGGGTGTGAAAGCATCTCTTCTACTATATTCCCTTCATCCGAAAATTCTCTAGATACACAATTTCTCGGTTTGAACTTGGATCAGATTTACATGGTAGATCCTAGACATGTCCCAAAAGTGTTGTTGATCTTGTAACAGAGTTCCTAGTAGTAGACTACTGGTCACAAATTTGTGATTCCTAGTAGTTAGGCTGCTGGCTACCGTAGGGTGCGAAGGCATCTCTTCCACTCTATTCCCTTCATCCGAAAATTCTCACGATTGATGTTTTCTCGGTTTGAACGCGGGTCAGATTTACATGATAGATCTTAGACATGTCCCAAAAGTGCTGTTGATTTTTTAACGGAGTTACTAGTAGTAGACTACTGGTCACAAAGTTGTGATTCCTAGTAGTTAGGCTGCTGGCTGCTGTAGGGTGTGAAATCATCTCTTCTACTCTATTTCCTTCATCCGAAAATACCCAAGATACATGATTTCTCAGTTTGAACTCGGATCACATTTACATGATAGATCCTACACATGTCCTAAAAGTGCTGTTGATCTTGAAACGGAGTTCCTAGTAGTAGACTACTGGTCACAGAGTTGTGATTTCTAGTAATTAGGCTGCTGGCTACCGTAGGGTGTGAAAGCATCTCTTCTACTCTATTCCTTTCATCCGAAAATTCTCAAGAAACATGATTTCTCGGTTCGAACTTGGATCAGATTTACATGGTAGATCCTAGGCATGTCCCTAAAGTGCTGTTGATCTTGTAACGGAGTTCCTAGAAGTAGACTACTGGTCACAAATTTGTGATTTCTAGTAGTTAGGCTGCTGGCTACCGTAGTGTGCGAAGGCATCTATTCCACTCTATTCCCTTCATCCGAAAATTCTCACGATACATGTTTTCTCGGTTTGAACGCGGGTCAGATTTACATTATAGATTCTAGACATGTCCCAAAAGTGCAGTTGATCTTTTAACGGAGTTACTAGTAGTAGACTACTGGTCACAGAGTTGTGATTCCTAGTAGTTAGGCTGCTGGCTGTCGTAGGGTGTGAAATCATCTCTTCTACTCTATTCCTTCATTTGAAAATTCCCAAGATACATGATTTCTCAGTTTGAACTCGGATCACATTTACATGATAGATCCTACACATGTCCCAAAAGTGCTGTTGATCTTGAAACGGAGTTCCTAGTAGTAGACTACTGGTCACAGAGTTGTGATTCCTAGTAATTAGGCTGCTGGCTACCGTTGGGTGTGAAAGCATCTCTTCTACTCTATTCCCTTCATCGGAAAATTCTCAAGATACACGATTTCTCGGTTCGAACTTGGATCAGATTTACATGGTAGATCCTAGACATGTCCCAAAAGTGCTGTTGATCTTGTAACGGAGTTCCTAGAAGTAGACTACTGGTCACAAATTTGTGATTCCTAGTAGTTAGTCTGGTGGCTATCGTAGGGTGCGAAGGTATCTCTTCCACTTTATTCTCTTCATCCGAAAATTCTCACGATACATGTTTTCTCGGTTTGAACGCGGGTCAGATTTACATGATAGATCCTAGACATGTCCCAAAAGTGCTGTTGATCTTTTACCGGAGTTCCTAGTAGTAGACTACTGGTCACAGAGTTGTGATTCCTAGTAATTAAGCTGCTGGCTACCGTAGGTTGTGAAAGCATCTCTTCTACTCTATTCCATTCATCCGAAAATTCTCAAGATACACGATTTCTCGGTTCGAACTTGGATCAGATTTACATGGTAGATCCTAGACATGTCCCAAAAGTGCTGTTGATCTTGTAACGGAGTTCCTAGAAGTAGACTACTGGTCACAAATTTGTAATTCCTAGTAGTTAGGCTGCTGGCTATCGCAGGGTGCGAAGGTATCTCTTCCACTCTATTCCCTTCATCCAAAAATTCTCACGATACATGTTTTATCGGTTTGAACGCGGGTCAGATTTACATGATAGATCCTAGACATGTCCCAAAAGTGCTGTTGATCTTTTACCGGAGTTCCTAGTAGTAGACTACTGGTCACAGAGTTGTGATTCCTAGTAGTTAGGCTGCTGGCTACCGTAGGGTGTGAAAGCATCTCTTCTACTCTATTCCCTTCATCCGAAAATTCTCTAGATACACAATTTCTCGGTTTGAACTTGGATCAGATTTACATGGTAGATCCTAGACATGTCCCAAAAGTGCTGTTGATCTTGTAACAGAGTTCCTAGTAGTAGACTACTGGTCACAAATTTGTGATTCCTAGTAGTTAGGCTGCTGGCTACCGTAGGGTGCGAAGGCATTTCTTCTACTCTATTCCCTTCATCCGAAAATTCTCACGATACATGTTTTCTCGGTTTGAACGCGGATCAGATTTACATGATAGATCCTAGACATGTACCAAAAGTGCTGTTGATCTTTTAACGGAGTTACTAGTAGTAGAGTACTGGACACAGAGTAATGATTCCTAGTAGTTAGGCTGCTGGCTATCGTAGGGTGTGAAAGCCTCTCTTCTCTTCTATTCCCTTCATTCGAAAATTCCCAAGATACATGATTTCTCGGTTTGAACTTGTATCAAATTTACATGATAGATCCTAGACATGTCCCAAAAGTGCTGTTAATCTTTTAACGGAGTTCCTAGTAGTAGACTATTAGTCACAGAGTTGTGATTCCTAGTAGTTAGGCTGCTGGCTACTGCAGGGTGTGAAAACATCTCTTCTACTCTATTTACTTCATCGAAAAGGTCCCAAGATGCATGATTTCTCGGTTTGAACTCGGATCAGATTTACTTGATATATCCTAGACATGTCACAAAAGTGCTGTTGATCTTGCAAAGGAGTTCCTAGTAGTAGACTACTGGTCACAGAGTTTTGATTCCTAATAGTTAGGCTGCTGGCTACCGCAGGGTGTGAAAACATCTCTTCTGCTCTATTCACTTCATCGGAAAGGTCAGAAGAAACATGATTTCTCGGTTTGAACTCGAATAAGATTTTCATGATATATCCTAGACATGTCTCAAAAGTGCTGTTGATCTTGCAAAGGAGTTCCTAGTAGTAGACTACTGGTCACAGAGTTGTGATTCTTAGTAGTTAAGCTGCTGGCTGCCGTTGGGTGAGAAAGCATCTCTTCTACTCTATTCACTTCATTCGAAAATTCTCAAGATACATGATTTTTCGGTTTGAACTTGGATCAAATTTACATGATAGATCCTAGACATGTCCCAAAAGTTCTGTTGATCTTTTAACGGAGTTTCTAGTAGTAGACAACTGGTCACAGAGTTGTGATTCCTAGTAGTTAGGCTGCTGGCTACCGTGGGGTGTGAAAGCATCTCTTCTACTCTATTCACTTCATCGGAAAGGTCCCAAGATACGTGATTTCTCGGTTTGAACTCGGATCAGATTTACATTATATATCCTAGACATGTCCCAAAAGTGCTGTTGATCTTGCAAAGGAGTTCCTAGTAGTAGACTACAGGTCACAGAGTTGTGATTCTTAGTAGTTAAGCTGCTGGCTGCCGTTGTGTGTGAAAGCATCTCTTCTACTCTATTCCCTTCATCCGAAAATTCCTAAGATACATGATTTCTCGGTTTGAACTTGGATCAAATTTACATTATAGATCCTAGACATGTCCCAAAAGTGCTGTTGATCTTTTAACGGAGTTCCTAGTAGTAGACTACTGGTCACAGAGTTGTGATTCCTAGTAGTTAAGCTTCTGGCTGCCGTTGGGTGTGAAAGCATCTCTTCTACTCTATTTCCTTCATCCGAAAATTCCCAAGATACATGATTTCTCGGTTTGAACTTGGATCACATTTACATGATAGATCCTAGACATGTCTCAAAAGTGCTGTTGATCTTTTAACGGAGTTCCTAGTAGAAGACTTAGGTCACAGAGTTGTGATTCCTAGTAGTTAGGGTGCTGGCTACAGGAGGGTGTGAAAACATCTCTTCTACTCTATTCATTTCATCGGAAAGGTCCCAAGATACATGATTTCTCGGTTTGAACTCGGATCAGATTTACATTATATATCCTAGACATGTCCCAAAAGTGCTGTTGATCTTGCAAAAGAGTTCCTAGTAGTAGACTACTGGTCACAGAGTTGTGATTCCTAATAGTTAGGTTGTTGGCTACCGTAGGGTGTTAAAGCATCTCTTCTACTCTATTCACTTCATCCGAAAATTTCGAAGATACACGATTTCTCGGTTTGAACTTAGATCAAATTTACATGATAGATCCTAGAAATGTCCCAAAAGTGGTGTTGATCTTGTAACGGAGTTCCTAGTAGTAGACTACTGGTCACAAATTTGTGATTCCTAGTAGTTAGGCTGCTGGCTACCGTAGGGTGCGAAGGCATCTCTTCTACTCTATTCCCTTCATCCGAAAATTCTCAAGATACATGTTTTCTCGGTTTGAACGCGGATCAGATTTACATAATGGATCCTAGACATGTCCCAAAAAGGCTGTTTATCTTGTAACGAAGTTCCTAGTAGTAGACTACTTGTCACAGAGCTGTGATTCTTAGTAGTAATGCTGCTGGCTACCGTAGGGTGTGAAAGCATCTCGTCTACTCTATTCACTTCGTCGGAAAGGTCCCAAGATACATGATTTCTCGGTTTGAACTCGGATCAGATTTACAAGATATATTCTAGACATGTCCCAAAAGTGCTATTGATCTTGTAACGGAGTTCCTAGTAGTAGACTACTGGTCACAGAGTTGTGATTCCTAGTAGTTAGGCTGCTGGCTACCGTAGGGTGTGAAAGCATCTCTTCTACTCTATTCCCTTCATCCTAAAATTCTCAAGAAGAATGATTTCTCGGTTTGAACTTGTATCAGATTTACATGATAGATTCTAGACATGTCCCAAAAGTGTTGTTAATCTTGTAACGGAGTTCCTAGTTGTAGACTACTGGTCACAGAGTTGTGATTCCTAGTAGTTAGGCTGCTGGCTATCGTAGGGTGTGAAAGTATCTCTTCTACTCTATTCCATTCATCCGAAAATTGACAAGATACATGTTTCCTCGGTTTGAAATTGGATCAGATTTACATGATAGATTCTAGACATGTCCCAAAAGTGCTGTTGATCATTTAACGGAGTTCCTAGTAGTAGACAACTGGTCACAGAGTTGTGATTCCTAGTAGTTAGGCTGCTGGCTACCGTAGGTTGTGAAAGCATTTCTTCTACTCTATTCCCTTCATCCGAAAATTCTCAAGAAACATGATTTCTCGGTTTTAACTTGGATCAGATTTACATGATAGATTCTAGACATGTCCCAAAAGTGCTGTTAATCTTGTAACGGAGTTCCTAGTAGTAGACTACTGGTCACAGAGTTGTGATTTCTAGTAGTTAGGCTGTTGGCTATCGTAGTGTGTGAAAGCATCTCTTCTACTCTATTCCCTTCATCCGAAAATTTTCAAGATACATGTTTCCTCGGTTTGAACTTGGATCAGATTTACATGATAGATGCTAGACATGTCCCAAAAGTGCTGTTGATCTTTTAACGGAGTTCCTAGTAGTAGACAACTGGTTACAGAGTTGTGATTCCTAGTAGTTAGGCTGCTGGCTATCGTAGGGTGTGAAAGCATCTCTTCTACTCTATTCCCTTCATCCGAAAATTCTCAAGATACATGATTTCTCGGTTTGAACTTGGATCACATTTACATGATAGATCCTAGACATTTCTCAAAAGTGCTGTTGATCTTTTAACGGAGTTCCTAGTAGAGGACTACTGGTCACAGAGTTGTGATTCCTATTAGTTAAGGTGCTGGCTACCGCAGGGTGTGAAAACATCTCTTCTACTCTATTCACTTCATCGGAAAGGTCCCAAGATACATGATTTCTCGGTTTGAACTCGGATCAGATTTACATGATATATCCTAGACATGTCCCAAAAGTGCTGTTGATCTTGCAAAGGAGTTTCTAGTAGTAGAATACTGGTCACAGAGTTGTGATTGCTAATAATTAGGCTGCTGGCTACCGCAGGGTGTGAAAACTTCTATTCTACTCTGTTCACTTCATCGGAAAGGTTCCAAGATACATAATTTCTCGTATTGAACTCGGATCAGATTTACATTATATCTCCTAGACATGTCCCAAAAGTGCTGTTGATCTTTTAACGGAGTTCCTAGTAGTAGACTACTGGTCACAGAGTTGCGATTCCTAGTAGTTAATCTGCTGGCTACCGCAGGGTGTGAAAACAACTCTTCTACTCTATTCACTTCATCGGAAAGGTCCCAAGATACATGATTTCTCGGTTTGAACTCGGTTCAGATTTACATGATATATCCTAGACATGTCCCAAAAGTGCTGTTGATCTTGCAAAGGAGTTCCTAGTAGTAGAGTACTGGTCACAGACTTGTGATTCCTAGTAGTTAGGCTGCTGGCTACCGTAGGGTGTTAAAACATCTCTTCTACTCAATTCCCTTCATCCGAAAATTCACATGAAACATGATTTCTCGGTTTGAACTCGGATCAGATTTACATGATATATCCTAGACAGGTCCCAAAAGTGCTGTTGATCTTGCAAAGGTGTTCTTAGTAATAGACTACTGGTCACAGAGTTATGATTCCTATTAGTTAAGCTGCTGGCTGCCGTTGGGTGAGAAAACATCTCTTCTACTCTATTCGCTTCATTCGAAAATTCCCAAGATACATGATTTCTCGGTTTGAACTTGGATCAAATTACATGATAGATCCTAGAAATGTCACAAAAGTGCTGTTGATCTTTTAACGGAGTTCCTAGTAGTTGACTACTGGTCACAAATTTGTGATTCCTAGTAGTTAAGCTGCTGGCTGCCGTTGGGTGAGAAAGAATCTCTTCTACTCTATTCCCTTCATTCGAAAATTCCCAAGATACATGATTTCTCGGTTTGAACTTGGATCAAATTTACAAAATAGATCCTAGACATTTCCCAAAAGTGCTGTTGATCTTTTAACGGAGTTTTTAGTAGTAGACTACTGGTCACAGAGGTGTGATTCCTAATAGTTAGGCTGCTGGCTACCGCACGGTGTGAAAACATCTCTTCTACTCTATTCACTTCATCGGAAAGGTCACAAGAAACATGATTTCTCGGTTTGAACTCGGATCAGATTTACATGATATATCCTAGACATGTCCCAAAAGTGCTGTTGATCTTGCAAATGAGTTCCTAGTAGTAGACTACTGGTCACAGAGTTGTGATTCCTATTAGTTAAGCTGCTGGCTGCCGTTGGGTGAGAAAGCATCTCTTCTACACTATTCCCTTCATTCGAAAATTCCTAAGATACATGATTTCTCGGTTTGAACTTGGATCAAATTTACATGATAGATCCTTGAAATGTCCCAAAAGTGCTGTTGATATTTTAACGGAGTTCCTAGTAGTAGACTACTGGTCACAAATTTGTGATTCCTAGTAGTTAAGCTGCTGGCTGCCGTTGGGTGAGAAAGCATCTCTTCTACTCTATTCCCTTCATTCGAAAATTCCCAAGATACATGATTTCTCGGTTTGAACTTGGATCAAATTTACATGATAGATCCTAGACATGTCCCAAAAGTGTTGTTGATCTTTTAACGGAGTTTCTAGTAGTAGACTACTGGTCACATAGTTGTGATTCCTAATAGTTAGGCTGCTGGCTACCGCTGGGTGTGAAAATATCTCTTCTACTCTATTCACTTCATCGGAAAGGTCCCAAGATACATGATTTGTCGGTTTGAACTCGGATCAGATTTACCTGATATATCCTACACATGTCCCAAAAGTGCTGTTGATCTTGCAAAGGAGGTCCTAGTAGTAGACTACTGGTCACAGAGTTGTGATTCCTTATAGTTAGGCTGCTGGCTACCGCAGGGTGTGAAAACATCTCTTCTACTCTATTCACTATTCGGAAAGGTCCCAAGATACATGATTTCTCGGTTTGAACTCGGATCAGATTTACCTGATATATCCTACACATGTCCCAAAAGTGCTGTTGATATTGCAAAGGAGTTCCTAGTAGTAGACTACTGCTTCGTTCGCTCGAATATATCACATAGAGATCACCCCAAGCGTAGGGCATAAGCGTCTGGTTGAGGCATAATAAATCCGGAAGTCCGGGATCGTACCCACAGGGATAACTAATACAGCTTGCTGGATTGTAGATGCAAGTATGGTTTCCGGCTTTTAGTCAGCCAACTCGGTTTTTCGTATGCGGTGGAAAGTAAAAAGGCTAAATTAAACGAGAATAAACTAGATAAAAGGAAGGTTAGGTCTAGGAATTACTAGCGCCCACGACTCAAGCAAAACCACATCTTTCACCCCAATACACGGTTTTACCCGGAAGATAAGAAGGTTCGAAAATCAAGCTAGCTATTGAATCCATTTAGCAAACACCTCGAGCGACCGAGCTCCAAGCATCATGTATGGTGAGTAGGCGAAGCTCTCACCTACACATGATCAAGGAGGTTATCACCTCGGTAATTTGACAAACGAATCCAAGCCCCACATCAATTTCCAAAACAAAGTTGCAAACTTTTTGGTGAAAAATGCAATTTTTACTCAAGCCATGGGGTGCAAGTCACCCCATGACCCAACCTTATGAAACTACTCACACATATCTAAAAAGATAAGAGCAAGCAAAAATCTACTTAGCATAAGTGTAAACACAAGCTTAAGAGAAAATTAGATAGAAAGATAGATCGGGAGAAACTAAACAACTTTAATTGAGGAGAGAGTAGCAAAAATTAACTTACAAGAGTTGAAAATGCAGAAATTAAGGGCTGGAAATTAAGAACACTCAAGAACAAGCAAAGAAATTTGAAATCTAGCTCTAGATCTAAAAATGTAAGCAAATCTGTCCAAATCGTGTAATGGTGATATCACGGGGTATTTATAGGCTCCAAGGACGCGCACGGAATATTCCCCAAAGATGCTCTGAAAAATCCCCGTTAAGGCCTCGGTACCGATGGCAATGGCCTTAAAACACAGTTAAGCGCTCGGTACCGATGTCCCATAAATCAGCCATCGATGGCGAAGCCTTAACTGCTGTCCCAGAGTTAGCTGCTCGGTACCGATGTCCAGGATCCCAGCCATCGGTGCAGAGGCCTTATCTCCAGGCGTTGACCGCATCCTTGGCGTTGACTGCTGCTTCTTGGCCTTGGCCATCCAACGGGCCGCCCTTGGCTTCTTTGCTCGCTCTTGCTCGGGCCATTTGGTCATGCCTGCCTTGATCATTGCTTTGAGTCCCTGTTTTGAGAAAGTTTTCTACAAAACGCCACCAAACTACTTTACGAGCAAAAGTAACTTAAAAACAACAAATTAAATAACAAAAGTAACTAAGACTAGCCACTAACGCACCCTTTATTACATTGTCGGGTGCTTATCACACCCCCCAACTTGAGGTTTGCTAGTCCCTAGCAAATAGGAAACGAAAAACAGAAAAACTAACAACTTGCAATTCCCCCGCTATCACAACTTAGAACATGCTCAACTTTGAAACCTAGCAAGAGTTCAAACAATCCAACGTTTTATTTCATTTCTACAACTCACAATTTCAGTTTCAAACTAAACAGGCCAAGTATCAAGCAAGTCTAAGAGCAAGCTAAAAAGGTTCGTGTCCTCGAACAAAGGGAGGATACGGGACACGACACCTTGCGAGATCAAACTAAACCATATCCGCCAAAGAGTGCTGGATAAACAGGCAATAGTGAAAAAAAAATACTATGCCTCAAACAACTACAGCACTTATTCAACAGATTTAACCAACTAACGGATGATTATTGGATACGAAAGGAAAGCAAGCTATTCAACTAATCATGCAATCATCAGATAGTTAATCATTAAGGAATCTAAGCGCGCAAAGGATCAACTAAGGACTTTTTCAAGCTTATAATGACCTTGGTATTCAAGAAAGGGTTAGCACAAATGGGCGACGGTCTATACTAGCAAGGTCAACTACCCAAATGACCGCCGCCAACAAATAAAAACAACCAAGCTAAAGCCAAACCGGCTAAACCAATATCAACCAAGTTAAACTACTAAAAATGTGCAAGACTAACTACGAAATAAAAGATGCAAAAGACAAAAATAAAAGGATAGAGTGGCCGGCAGGTCAACCAACCTAGACCCCGACCAAGTAAGGGGATTTCTAGCCACCAACTCTCTACCAACTGCATGCCACACCACCAATCATCTCAAGTCATCATCTCACCACATCACTGCCCTTCAATCTTCCTGCTCCTCACTATCATAACCCGCGAAATCATCACTGACTTCCCCTTCCTCTACAGGCTCGGGGGTATACTTTACTCCAAATTGCTGCTCCAGGACCGAAGTCTGCCAGGCTATCTCTTTCTTCATCTGTCTCCTTTCTGCCTTCTCTTTCCTTCTAGAACTGATCATTGCAACCCCTTGACAAAATAATTTCTTAATCCAAGAAGACTGCTTGTCCTTCTTCTTAGGCATTGAGGTCAAATAATCCCCTCCTCTTGCCTGCTTACCTTTTGCTGAATGAGCCTGAGAAGAGCTTTTCGTATCAAAGGCTTCATCAAATGGCCCCGGAGACAATTCCTCCAAATTCTCATAACCCCAACCCTTGACTCCTTGTTTCCAACATAGACTAGTGATCATGCACGGGAATGGAATATTGGCAGTGATCAATGTATTAACCCTAAAATCTCTCAACTGTGTGAAGATAAACATGGGCCAATCCACCACCAATTCATCAGTTAAGAAAGAAAACATAAGCTCTCCACTCTTTCTACTTGGTCTGTGATCCGAACCTCGAGGGTATAAGTTAAAGTGGATTACTTTGTTCAAGAACCTAACGTTCCCTTTTAAATTTCCAGGCACATGGGGATCCGTTGCATTCGAAGGGTCAACATAAAGGGCATTACTCACCACTTGCGGATCAATTGACACACCCTTCATAGGGTAATTCACAGATTCAGGAGGGGGGCGTTGGATATCCAAATATTCAGCAATACTATCGGGGGTAATCTCAACATCAATACCAGCCACCCGAGACACAATTCTAACAGCAGGGTCATTTTCCCAATCTCCCTCAGGCACTTGCATAAACTTATAAAATTCTATAACAGTATTCTTATTATAACCATGCAATTGTTCAGTCCAAAATTTCAAACCTTTGTAAATGATGCATCTTACGCCCAAATGATCCGGTCTGAATTTGTTTGCATCCACTTGACGCTCGTTTTTGAACTTCCTGTTTGCAAAACTCCCCTCCCATTCTCTCCTTTTCTCCTCTGCCATCTCAGCCCTTGTACG
Source organism: Rhododendron griersonianum (assembly GCA_018127125.1). Classification (NCBI taxonomy): domain Eukaryota; kingdom Viridiplantae; phylum Streptophyta; class Magnoliopsida; order Ericales; family Ericaceae; genus Rhododendron; species Rhododendron griersonianum. The sequence continues at coordinate 33,581,852 of CM030789.1, forward strand.
CCTCTTCTTTCTAGTGCGAGAGCCCGAGGCTTCTTCTTGAACAATATCAGCCCCCTCCTCTTGAATAAATTCATCCTCCACCTCCTTAATTTCCGGCACAGAAAATGAAGCCCGGTGCGCGGTTTGCTTGATTTTTGGCATTTGGAAATTTAAAAGGGTTTGGGTTATTCTTTTGGATTTTCGGATTTTGAGGGGAATTTCTAGGGTTTTTGATTTTTTTGTGGAAAATTGAAATGTAGGCTAGAATAATGGTGGGAAATGGGTATATGGGAAGAAAATAGGAAGAAAACAAGAGTTTGTGTGGAAAAAAATTGAAAAATTTCGGATGAAAGGAGGGAAAGTGGGTTTACCTTGTTTTGGGACTGAAATTTTTGAAATTGGTGAAGAAATCTTGAGGATAGTTGAAGAAGTTGAAGGATTTGGGGTTTTTCTGTGGAGAAATGGGAGTTTTTGGTGGTTTAATGGAGGAAAGGGGTTAGGGTTTGGAGTTTCAATGGAGGAAATGAGGAGGGAGAGGGTCGGCTGTAGCAGGGGAATAGGAAGAGCTTCAGAAGTTTGGTTATTGCACGTTCAGAAGTTTTCCTAACAAGCCTCTTGGTACCGATGTCCCATTTCCAAGCCATCGATGCCGAGCTGTTAACTCTGTTGACTGTGTTGACCGTAGAGGCTCGGTACCGATGTCCCATATTGCAGCCATCGATGCCGAGGTGTTAACTCCAGAATTTTGCCTTGTGTTCACTTTGAGCCCCAGAACTTCCAATCAATTCAATTAACACTCCCAAAGCACCTTTGATCAGGAATCACACACACAAACAACCCTCCGAACAACCGGTTGCCTAGGTTAAATCAAAGAACGGGAGAAAAACAGGATGCAAAATAGGACTAGGTGACTCATATGTGGTATGATCATGCAAAGAATGCCTTGTATCTTCTCCTAAGTGCGCTTTGGATTCCAAAATGATTGAAAATCGACATTTAAACACAATTAGAGATAGACATGCGATTATTCACCTAACTACGAGCTTTTTATTGAATTGAAAAAGGTGGGGATACGGCCAAAGCTTGCTCAAAAACTTTACTCAAAACCTAAACCGTTCAATTTCCAACTAAACATGCAAATTTGAGAAGCACCGAATTTCTTAGGATTGCTACGAACTCTTGCCACCTTTCAATTATTGAGCATGCAACAAGTTACGAAAAAGAGCTAAAAACATGATAAAAGGAAAGAATTTGCAAGTAAAAACCTTTATTTATTTTTGGAATTTTCAATTTTCTCATTTTTTTGGATTTTTCAATTTATATTGTTTTTGAATTTTCAAATTTCTAGCAACTAGCAAACAAATAGCACATAAGCTAACCCCTCCCCCCAACTTAAAGCGATGCTATGCCCTCATAGCATTAGGAATAAGAGCGAAGGAAGGAAAGAGTGCGCGAATGTACCGTCCAAGGGGAATGTCAACCCCTAAATACCTCGACCAAGTAGGAGGATTTCATGTCAAGTGCTTGCTCCAGTCTGTATAGATGCTTCCAGTGTTTACTCTTTCGGTTTTGCCTACTCGAAACCAAAGCTAGTCACACTGGGCCATATCCAAAGTTTTATCGGACTAATAACCGCGGCGCATAGCCGCACCCATGCTTAGGGCTCCTGAATGCCTCACTCACCCCGGCTTTAGACCCAAACTACCAAGGCTGGTGTGGTAGCAAATAAACCCTGCAGAAGACTTAAGAGGAAGACTTTCCACAAAGCAAATGACATTAGTACCACCGGCCCATGTTATCCGGCTTCAAACCAAACCAAAATTAAAAGATAGACAATAAAGAAAAACACAAAAGACACGCAAAATGATTTAGAAAATGCAACACAGAATGCAATGCACCACCCGATCATCACGCGATCAAACGAGTCATACTTTTCTTCCCATCCCTTACCGGTGGGGTAAGCAATGGGTGGCTATACTAGACCGTTGAGAATTTGTTATGCTAGCGCCCGTAATAAAATTCATCGCTCGACCTCGCCAAACAATGAAGTTCAGCGTCCCCTACGATCAAAACAAAGCAAGATACAATACAACCTAGGTGCACTCCAGGCAATATCACACCTCACCCATAGACCAAAGTTGCCACCGATAGGGGCCTATTCGGAGAGCATGGATCATTAACGACAAACTATTACCAAGAAGAACTAATGAAAGCCCTTTACACTAACACGTTGGTGAAATCTTTTCATGTGAAACATCTCCAAGACTTTATTCAAAACAAGAAACACATATCAAACCTAAACATGCATACTAAACAAAAGAAAAGAAAAGAAACACGTAAAAGAAAGAAAGAAAACACATATGTACAGTATTTACACATTCAATATCAGAACTCGGAGCGGCAAAGTCACAGCTCGACTCCGCCAAACAATGAAGTCCAGCGTCCCCTTAAGATCGTAACCAGGCAAGCAACAAGATAGAGCCAAGTGCGTGAGCACACAGGCTACGAACATTTAGCACACCATTAATAACTATTAGAAGAAATAGAGCACTCCAAGCTACACTCTTTACCAAAAATTGAACTCGACCATACCACAAGATAAGATACTTTGAGTAAAGCAATTGTCGAATTCGTTTTAAAAATTTAAGTTCCACCAAGTGCATAGCCCAAACAAAATCAATTTTCAAGTTGTTGACAAAATCTACAATATAAGGATGATAAACCACAAGAAAATCGTCAACACCAAGAAAATCAATTATTTCTATGATTGGAAATTTCTCAAAATTAAGCTCACATGCATCTTGTTTTTCTAACAAAGAGTTCAAGAAATCTACCCCAGCATTCATTTCTTTAGCGGTGAGAGGATCAAGGCACGAAAAACTCGAAGGGACAATTGTAGCTTCCACGGGCTCCAAATCTTCAAAGATTGGTCCATAAGTATCTTGCTTAGCCAACAACGCATACAAGTAATCCACTTCGGCATCCATTTCCTTGGCGGTGAGAGGTTTTACCAACGGATCATCATAGTAGATGCCCGACATTTCAAACATGTTCATCTCATGAGCAAGGAGTAATACCTCTGGGGAAGGATCAAGGTACGGGAGATCGGAAGAGACAACTTCAGCGGTGAGGCGTTTTCCTCCCGGATCATCATATAAAGGGGGATCCACAAGAGAGGGAAGAACTTTCTTCTCGATCGGTGGTAGCTCCTCAAATTCATCCAACTTCGGGGTCCAAGAATTCATAGCACAAGCTTCATCCTCATTTAACAATGCATACAAACAACTAACTTCGGAGGACTCGAGGAATTCAGCTTCGTCGGCTGTGAGAGCAACCTCCAAAGGATCACTAAAAAGCAGCTCGTCCACATGTTCCTCCACCAAAGAGTCGATAAAACTTACTTCATTCACATTTTCATCATCCCCCATTTGACTGCCAATATTGAACACATTAACCTCCATCTTTATATTCCCGAAGGTCATGTTAAGCAATCCGTTCCGACAATTGATAACTGCATCCGCCGTGGCTAAGAAGGGTCTCCCAAGGATCACCGGAGTAGAAGTAGCACAAGGGTTGGTCGGAGTCGTGTCAAGAATCACAAAGTCCACTGGATAGATAAACTGACCAACTTGCACCAAGACATCTTCCACTACCCCCCTTGGAATGCGAACACTCCGGTCGGCCAACTGAAGGGTGACTCGAGTAGGCTTCATCTCCCCCAACCCAAGTTCTTGATAGACGGAGAACGGAAGTAGGTTGACACTTGCTCCAAGATCGAGCAAGGCTTGTTCGATACGCTTGTCTCCAATGGTGATTGCAATTGTGGGACTCCCCGGATCTTTGTACTTTGGTGCAATGTTCGTCTGAATAATGGAGCTCACTTGTTCGGTCAAAAAGATCTTCTTTTGAACGTTCAACTTCCGCTTTCGAGTACATAGATCTTTAAGAAACTTAGCATAAGAGGAGATTTGCTTGACCGCATCCATAAGGGGGATATTGATCTTCACTTGATTGAACAACTCATGCAACTCCGCATTAAGATTCGGTTTCGCCAAAGCCTTCAAGCGTTGAGGATAAGGTGCCGGTGTTGGAACAACTCGAGGATCCGGTACACTTTCCTTTGCTTTACCCTTTTCCTTCTCCCTTTCTTCTGGAGCTTCCTCACTTGCTTCCTTGGGAGATTCCCCAAGGATTGTTGGACTTGACTGATCAACAGGAGGAGATAACAAGATAGGATCTGAGGGCATCTTCACTTGATTGTCTACCACTTTTCCACTTCGAAGGGAGATTATCGCCTTTGCTTGCTCGGGGAAAATCACCGAGGAGCTAGCAAAGTGCACACCCTGGGAAGTCTGACTGGATGTTGATTGCGGGTTGGGTTGAGGCTGAGTTGGGAATTTCCCCCTTTCTTGCTGCAATATCCCCACGGTGGTTGTCAATTTGCCCAATTGATTCCGAATATCATTCATCATTTGGGTCTGTTGTTCATTGAAAGTATTCTGTCCTTGCAAGAGGGCACTAAACTGATCTTCCCAAGAACGCTTAGGGGGTTGTTGTTGAAACTGAGAATGTTGTTGAAATTGAGTAGGTTGTTGTTGGAATTGACTTGCTTGAGGAAATGGAACAGGAGGAGCAAACCCCGGCGGAGCTTGAGTTTGAGGAAAACGGAAGGCATTCTGAGCTTGTTGCTTCCAAGGCAACTGTTGAGCAGGAGGTTGCATTTGAGAAGAGCTTCCCTCATTTGATTGACCCCAACGGAAAGAGGGATGTTGTCGAGTCCCCGAGTTGTAGGATTGAGAATAAGGGTCAAATCTTTGCACAGCATGCACCTCTTCTGGGACAATCCCATTTATCACATTCTTCAAGGCAGGGATATTAGGGCAAGATTCTGTAGAATGGCCCACCATCTCACAAATAACGCACACTTCCTCCACTTGGCGCTCCACTTGGCGTACCGCCTTCACTTCTTGGGACTGAGCACTCTTGATCTCCAACTTATCAAGTTTACGAGAAATCTCCTCCAAACGTGTTTCAAAGGCCGTATGCTCCGAAATAGAAAACTTCCCAGAACCTGAAGGACCTTGGTTGAACATCGCCCTATCCCCAGGATCAGCAAGCTGCCAAGTCTGAGTCTTCTCCGCTAGTATCTCATAGAAGTCCCAACCATCTTCTGGTGTCTTTCCCATAAAATCTCCACCACCCATTGTATCCAAGAGTTGTTTGCTCTCTTGAGAACATCCCGTGTAAAAATAGTTAACTCTGAGATATAATGGGAGGTTGTGATGTGGAACTGACATAAGCAAATCCTTGTAGCGCTCCCAATACTTGTGATACGTCTCTCCATCCCTTTGCTTGAACATTTGGATCTGATCAATAAGCAACTTGGCCCTGCTAGCTGGGAAGAACTTTGTAGTGAAAGCATCCTGAACTTCACCCCAATTGCGCAAGGATCTAGGCTTCAAGGAATTGAACCATTGCTTCGCTTTATCCTTGAGAGTGAAGGGAAACAGCTTCAAGCGAGCTTGATCAAGTTGATTCTGAGCAGGACAAATGGAATACAAAATATTTTCGAACTCCCGGATATGCAAATAAGGATCCTCCAATTCCCGCCCCCGAAACTCTGGAATAACCCGAAGATACTCAGACTTGAATTCAAATGTAGTCCCAGCCGTCGGAGTAGGTATAACGATAGGCGATATAGAAGGAGCCCTTTCTGGATTTAGCAAATCACGGAGAGTGCGAACTGGAATTTCTTCGGCCATTGGGCCTTTGCTATTGCGATTTCGATTTACTTTGCGCGGTGGAGAGTGGGCAGGATACGCCCTGGCAATGCTACGGATTCTCGGAGGCGATGAAGAACGGTGACGCCGTTTGGAATTTGGGCTCCGATACACAACAGGCATAAACAAACAAAACTACCAACTAATCTACCAGCAAACTAACAGACCGGAGGGGCTAGGCCGCCACCTCAACAAGACAAAACAGAAAGTGCGAGGGGTTATGCCACCGCCTCGGCTCAACAATGCAAATTAAATGAAACTAACTAACTAACTAACTCAATATCTACTCCGGCTTCGTTACACCTCAAGTTTGGCATGAAACCAGGTTAGAGGTATCCACCGAATTAGATACGAGCAATTAACAAATAAACTACTAACTACAACTAAAAGAAAGAAGCGGAATACTCACAATGGTTTGTCGAGCCTCCATAAAGCCATAATAAGAAATCCCCGGCAACGGCGCCAAAAATGCTTCGTTCGCTCGAATTTATCACATAGAGATCACCCCAAGCGTAGGGCATAAGCGTCTGGTTGAAGCATAATAAATCCGGAAGTCCGGGATCGTACCCACAGGGATAACTAATACGGCTTGATGGATTGTAGATGCAAGTATGGTTTCCGGCTTTTAGTCAGCCAACTCGGTTTTTCGTATGCGGTGGAAAGTAAAAAGGCTAAATTAAACGAGAATAAACTAGATAAAAGGAAGGTTAGGTCTAGGAATTACTAGCGTCCACGACTCAAGCAAAACCACATCTTTCACCCCAATACACGGTTTTACCAGGAAGATAAGAAGGTTCGAAAATCAAGCTAGCTATAGAATCCATTTAGCAAACACCTCGAGCGACCGAGCTCCAAGCATCATGTGTGGTGAGTAGGCGAAGCTCTCACCTACACATGATCAAGGAGGTTATCACCTCGGTAATTTGACAAACGAATCCAAGCCCCACATCAATTTCCAAAACAAAGTTGCAAACTTTTTGGTGAAAAATGCAATTTTTACTCAAGCCATGGGGTGCAAGTCACCCCATGACCCAACCTTATGAAACTACTCACACATATCTAAAAAGATAAGAGTAAGCAAAAATCTACTTAGCATAAGTGTAAACACAAGCCTAAGAGAAAATTAGATAGAAAGATAGATCGGGAGAAACTAAACAACTTTAATTGAGGAGAGAGTAGCAAAAATTAACTTACAAGAGTTGAAAATGCAGAAATTAAGGGCTGAAAATTAAGAACACTCAAGAACAAGCAAAAAAATTTGAAATCTAGCTCTAGATCTAAAAATGTAAGCAAATCTGTCCAAATCGTGTAATGGTGATATCACGGGGTATTTATAGGCTCCAAGGACGCGCACGGAATATTCCCCAAAGATGCTCTGAAAAATCCCCGTTAAGGCCTCGGTACCGATGGCAATGGCCTTAAAACACAGTTAAGCGCTCGGTACCGATGTCCCATAAATCAGCCATCGATGGCGAAGCCTTAACTGCTGTCCCAGAGTTAGCTGCTCGGTACCGATGTCCAGGATCCCAGCCATCGGTGCCGAGGCCTTATCTCTAGGCGTTGACCGCATCCTTGGCGTTGACTGCTGCTTCTTGGCCTTGGCCATCCAACAGGCCGCCCTTGGCTTCTTTGCTCGCTCTTGCTCGGGCCATTTGGTCATGCCTGCCTTGATCATTGCTTTGAGTCCCTGTTTTGAGAAAGTTTTCTACAAAACGCCACCAAACTACTTTTTTTTTTTTTGGGTAAAACAGCTTGAAATTAAAAAGAGATTAAACGAATATACAGCCTACAAGGGGCATACCCCAGGAGGAAGAAAAGAAAACCAAAAGAAAAAATTGCAATTGCCAAGTGGCTACATGGGTTAGAAGATACACGCTGTTTTCAATCCATCTAGAAGAGGGAGGGAAAACAACGCCAAGGAGATACCACAAAATCATAACAGACTGTAGCACTGCAAAACTTACACTAAACATGACACAATATGGACACCTGACAGTCCTGCATCACACCTGACAGTGCAGTCCAATATGGAAATGCAGATCCAATCTGCACGTTACTTCTGTGTCTGCTAACTCTCAGCAACAGCTTTCATTAAGTGTCCCCAATGGCCTGCTGTCCATGAAGTGTCCCCAATGTTGCTGAATGCTTCACCATACAACAACAACAACTGATTTCTTCACCAAAATAATGCCTAAATTGGACAGTTTCAATGGAGCCTTCAATGACTTGAGACTTCTGAAGACCAACCCAACTTCTGACTTAGCACAACAGCTGAACTTGGACTGCCCAGAAACAGCAGCCCACATATTGGACTGCCCAGAAACAGCAGCCCACATATTACAAACCATGCACAACTGCTATTGAACTAACTATTGAACTAACTATTGAACTAACTATTGGACTGCTATTGAACTAACTATTCAACATGCAGAGGACGTCCCCCTCTGCGAAGGGAGATCCCAATGACAGCCCCTATTGGTTAGGCAAACAATATAAAATGCAGAAATGCAGAAGTGCAGAAGTGCAGAAATGCATAAATGAACTTGGACCAACAGCTGCTATTGCACTTTCACAGTCCAAAAGCAAGGGACATGCATTCAGATGTATCTTCTGAGGCAGCTAGTAGCTAGCCGCTAGTAGCAACTGAAAGCTGAAAGCTTGGCCAACAAGTCAGTCTGTAACAACTGAAAGCTATAACAGAACTGAAGCATAAAAGGGCACTTGTTCCAACTGAAGCAGGTTCAGAACAATCAGATTCTGAACTTTACCATACTAAAAATGGAGGCCACTTAAACAGCCACTAAGATCAGGCAATACAAACACAGCCCAGAACCACAAAACAAAAGCAGTGCAGCAGCAGTAAGGCAGGCTGCTGCTATCTGAAACTCACAAGTAATCCCTAGTAACCACACACCTCTCACTCTCTAGATCAAAACCAAGAGCTGGGTATCCACTTTCTCCCTCTACTAATCCTCTCATGATTCCCCCACTAATTATTACCTCCTCTCACAAGGAATGATGGGGTACTAGCACACAACTCACTGGGATATCTCACAATATAGTAGGGACACACAACTGATGTACATTCCAAGGCAGTCAAAGGGTAAGTTAACCACCTGAATACTTAGAAGTAATAGGATTCTGACTGCTTAACCCTTCTGAATCATCCCTTGGACTATGACTGCTGAACTATGACATCCTCTCCTGCCCAGAAAGTCACCTCTGATATGAGTCTGTCCAGAAAATGAACCTGCCCATCTGAAACATACAGCTAGCGAGGTACATTAGACTTAACTCACAACATTATTCCACTCATTTACAATCAACTCTACTTGTGAATGGGGAAGATTAGAAAGTGATAAAAGCCGTGCTCTCACCATGTTGCAAATTTTATGAACAATTATCTCCCAAGTACATGATTGATTCTGGAATTTCCTCAAATTTCTTTCAATCCAGATATGATAAACGGTTACTGTAAACCCCAATCTAGTAACTACACTTTTGAGAGTTTTGCCCTTAAAACTTGATAACAGAGTTACCCAGTCTGCCCAAGGTCTAGCAGGCCAAGTGACATGGAGCTTGGCCTGAATGGTATCCCACACCTGACTAGTGAAAGGGCAATTAAAAAGGAGATGATCGTGACTTTCACTCCCTTGACACAAACCGCAAAGTGGGGAAACATTCAGACCAAATGACACGAGTCTATCCGCAGTGGCTAGCCTATTTTGAATGGCAAGCTATGTGATAAAGCTGCATTTTGGTACATGCGCAGAGAACCACACTATCTTATACCACAAGGCCTTAGGAAAGGGGGATCTCAACTTGTCCCATAGGGAGGAAATTGTGAACTGCCCATTGGAAGTAAGTGTCCACCTTTTCTGATCTGCCCCATTCAACCTGGACTGAACCAGAGGTGGCAAAGTGTTTCTCACCTCATTTAGTTCAAACGTTTGGGTAATGGGAAAAATCCAATTTGAACCATCTATAATGCGAGAGACGAAGGCATCACGTGGGATGCCAGAGTCATACACAATCCTAGGACCAAATCTATCCGTTAAAGGACCGAGAGGATGCCAATTATCATTCCACAAAGATATTGAATTCCCATTACCTAGTATGCAAAGGACATAAGGTTTAACTAAGGGCCTGAGATTCAGAAGCTTCCTCCAGCCCCATGTACAATCACTAGGTAATTTGAGATGCCAAAAACTCCTACCTTTTATTAAGTATGATTTGACCCATTGACACCACATGGATTGTTCTCCCCCAGAGATTAGGAACCAAATATGTTTTGCGATGGCAGCCTTGTTCCAAACTTGTAAAGATTTGAAACCAAGACCCCCTTCCTCTTTAGGGGAGCACAAATGCTCCCAAGAAACTTTAGCTCCAGTTTTCTTTAGATCAGGGCCAGACCAAAGAAAAGCCCTAAGAATTGACTCAATTTCCTTGATTACCTTTTTGGGGAGGATAAACAAGGAAGACCAGTATGTTTGTATGGAGAATAGCACATTCTTAATAAGTTGAACCCTACCAGCATAGGTGAGGTCTCTATTGGTCCAAGTCTTAGTCCTAGCTATCATGCTCTCCACTAAACGTTGACAATCCGAAGCCCTAAGCTTAGTGGAGAGAAGGGGAACACCCAAATATCTGACAGGAAGGGTGCCCTCCTGGAATCTTAGAACGTCCATAATGGCAGTTCTAGTGACAGTGCTGACCCCAGAGAAGTATACGCTACTTTTCTCAGGGTTAGGAGAGAGACCAGACAAAGCATGGAACTCTGTGAGGGCCTCCTGAATAAGGTTGATGGAAGACAATTCACCCTTGCAAAAAATCATAAGGTCGTCCGCAAAGCAAAGGTTGATGATCTTAGTCTTTCCACATCTCCAATGGAAGTGAAAATCAGGCAGCATGGATTTCTCTCTAAGTAGACAAGTGAGAATTTCCATAACAATGACAAAGAGGTACGAGGATAGAGGGTCACCTTGTCGTAGACCTTTTTGCCCTATAATGTAACCAGAGGTCTCCCCATTTAAGCTAAAGGTGTAGTTAGCAGTGGTAACACAAGCTTGAAGCCATTTGATCATTGTAGGATGGAAATTCATAGAGGACAAAATATCCCAGAGAAATTCCCATCTGACATTATCATAGGCTTTCCTAATGTCTACTTTCATCGCACATCTTGGGGATGAGGATGATTTATGATACCCCCGCATTAGTTCCTGGGTGAGAAAGATGTTGTCAGCAATCCTCCTCCCTTTAACAAACCCCGATTGAACCGGATCAATTAGAGCAGGTAGGGCATTCTGGAGTCTTTTGGCAAGAATTCTAGCAATGCATTTGTAAATAGTGTTACAACACGAAATAGGTCTAAAATCCCCCACTTTGGACGAGTTAGGGATCTTTGGAACAAGAGCTACCATGGTAGAGTTGGCCTTCCTAAGTAGTTTACCGGATCTAAAGAAGTTCTTGACTGCTGCAGTGACCTCATGGCCAATGATCGGCCACGCCTTTTTGAAGAACCCAGCATTGTAACCATCCGGACCAGGGGCTTTGTTGGGATTGAGAGACCAAAGTGTGTCTTTGATCTCTTGATCAGTGACCTCCACAATCATCTCCAGCTTTTGATTATCAGATAGTCTCCTATTTACTAACTGCTGGATTCTGCTATGACCTTGATAGGCATCATGATGGGCAGAACCAAGCAAATTAGAGTAAAAGCTCACAAAATTTGACTTAATGACCTCAATGTCATGTGTGATAGACCCATCCTCTAAGACCAGACTAGTTATTTTATTTCTATTTCTTGCATTAGTCACAGACTTGAAGAAATAGGAGGTACACTGATCGCCCAACTTTAGCCACTGGATTCGAGACTTTTGCTTAGCTAAACTTTCCTCAGCCCTAAGCAGTATGAGGAGCTGTTTGTAAACTGTTCTTTCCTGGCTAATCAATGAAGGATTAGGATTATGAGAACTCAGAGCATGCTGCAAGGAGTCTAGTTGTTGTCTGACATCAACTACTCTAGCAGAGACATCACTGAAATCTCTAGTATTCATTTGTTTAAATTCACCTTGCAACAATTTGAGCTTCTCACAGACACAAAACATTGGATTCCCAATAATCACCCTCCTCCAAACTCTCTGAACAACAGCCAAAAATTGAGGGTGGTCTGCTAGGAAATTGAAAAACTTAAATGGTTTATTTGAACTTCTAGGGCTTGGAAGAATATATGTAATGGCAGGAGAGTGATCAGAGATCCCAGGAGGCGGGAAATGAGCATAAGAGCGGTTATAAACCTTCATCCAATTCTCATTGACTAAGACTCGATCCAACTTTGAACTAACAAAATGTGAGGGGTCCTGCTTGTTAGCCCAGGTGAGATAGCAACCAGTATACCGGAGATCATCCAGCCCCAAGGTATACAAACAACTATTAAGGTCATCCATATAAGGAGGCCAGGAAGCAGTTCCTCCAGCCTTCTCCCTGGGGAACCTAATGACATTAAAATCACCAAGCACAATCCAGGGGGAAGTGGTGCTTAGGTGATGAAGTTTAGCCCATAAGGCCTGCCTATTTAGATAGTTGTTCTCTCCATACACAAATGTTGCAAAAAAGGGGGGGTCACCACATTTAGGTTGTACCTCACAGTGTATAAATTGTTCAGATTGATCAAGGACCTGAATTTGAACAACATTGGGATCCCAACACACAAAAATCCTGCCTAAAGGAGCTTGGGGATAGTTGTTCACAAAACTCCACTGAGAGCATACATGTTTTATCACTCTAGATGCTTTATCCTCCTTTATTTTATGTTCTATTAAACCCACAATTGATAACTTGTTCTTATTTACAAAACACTTAACCTCTTTTTGTTTGACTGGGTCATTGAGACCCCTGATGTTCCAAAAACCAAAGTTAAGAGGGTGTATAGACATAAAACAATTATTCAAGCAGAGCTAATAATAAAGATGGCAGAAGATAGAAGTATAAAGCATACTGCCCTGACAAAAAGGATATGAATGAGTTAGGTTCTTCCTCTAGATCTCAGAGCCTGCTCCTTTGCAAGCTTCTTCAATTTTTTTTGAGCGGATCTGGATATAACCTCCTGAAAGTTAACTTTGAGATCTTCTTTTGAGGCTTTATCCTGCACTTCTGAACCTTGGGGATCAGGTGGTTTAGGAGAGAGTGTTTGGTTTACCATTCCATCCCTTGGTACAGTTGAAAGGATTGGATCTGACCTGCTGCCCATGCTTTCCAAGTGGGATTGGGGCTGTGGAACTTCATGACAGCTACTGACCACTCTCTCAAGAACTCCTAATAGTTCCTCTTCAGATTTTGCCTCATTCAAAGGGTCGACTGGACTGATTACATGTTGCTTCTGAGGCAGGGCAGGGCTGCCCCTAACGGAATTCAGAGGGTCAACAGGTTTGTCGGTGAAATCAAATGATCTACTTGCCAGTACTCCATCTGGAACAATCTCTGAAACAGCAGCCACATCTAGAAGGATAGTAGGGTTGGTTGGAGTAGTACTCAAGGTTGTGTCAGGCTCTTGTTTTTTATTACCTAAGGGTGGTGCCTTAGAACATTGGGAGTGACCAAAAACTTTGCATTCCCTACACAATGAGGGTAACACCTGATATTCAATAGGGACCACAACTGAATTGTCCCCTACAGTAATACTCACATCATCAGGAAGGTCATGCTCAGCACTAATTTCGATGCAAACTCTTGCACTAGTTGACTTAGTCTGTAGAAGGCCTGGTTGTTTTGAAGTTTTCGCCGTGGCCTGGTCCACATGTAGTGGTCTGCCAATGGTACTTGCCACCCTACTTAAACACTCCTGGTTCCATAATTCCAAGGGTAGGTTGTGCAACCTCACCCATACCGGGATATGAGAAGGTTGTTCTTTGACTGGTTGCATCATTCTATGCCAGTCTTTGAGGACTAGATATCTTTGGGAAAAGAAATAGGGGCCCCCATCCAAAACAATTTGCTTAGCCTGTTCGTCTCTAAATTCGAAAAGGTAGCACCTGCAACATCCGGTTTAACAGCCACAAACAGCTCTTTCCACTGATTCTTGGCAGTGGAGTGAACCAAAGGGTAGGCCATTTTCCCATCTAGGAAATGGCCTACTAGATACTTGTTCCATAACCCAACGTCAGTAAGTTCGACATCAATTTCTACTCTAGCTTCTTTCCCTTGAAACAAGTCAGGATGAAAGTCTAGTTTCACATCCTCAGACGGACTTTGCGATTGTAGTAGGGCTGCCCAGTTTTTAGGTTTGGGTTTGGGACCATTCTGAGCCTGTCGGGGTCTATTGGAAGTCCATGGCCTCCTGGGTTTGGTGTCAATTTCATTATACCCCATGGCCTCTGGTTTCCCCCTTGCATTAAACAGACGCGTAGAAGTGGTTTTAGGGCTACGTACCTGTTTTTGAAGAAGATCGGTTTGTTGTTGATTCTGAGAGGAACTCCCATGGTCAATAATCACTTCTGTTCCAGAATTGATCACTTCGTATTTTTGTTTGCGAGCCCGCTCCTCAGCTTCCAATTTCAAACCCTCCTCAAAGAGCGCCTGTTGAATCTTCCTAGAGGGGCTGGATTTCTTGTTTGGAGAGACCTGTTTCTCAGCTTTTCTCCATGACTGCTGTATACTCAGTAACTTGGCTGTAACCACATCTAGAATAAATGGATCTTCAGAAGAGTTGAGCTCGTCCTCCAGGTGACCCACGATTTGAAGCATACGAGCTTCGGAATCTGTACGCATGCCTTCCTTCTGAGGCACCTTTTGCGGCTGATGGACTGGTTCCGTCTGGTTGTACCTGGGACTGTGAGCCCTAGATTTCTCAGCCGAGTTAGGACTGAGCTTCCCAACCTCAGTTGAAGATGCCGAAGGAATAGTGGTTCGAATAGTAGACTCGAGGATCAAACCTCTTGAAACATTCGGTTTTAGGGCTTGCAGGTCCGACTGAATCGGAGCAGGCGTGGATTCGAGTGAAATGGATTTGGAATTGCTGAGATTTTGGTGAGTGGAAGTTGGACCACGGATCTTTCTTCGCAGTTCATTGGAATCGACAGCTCTGATTCCAATTCCATCAGCCATGGAGATCGTACCGTCCCCCATTATGAACAGTACTGGAATCGCCTAAATCGCCTAACCCATCCCCACTAGTTTTTTCCCCCTATGTGCATTCCACCAAACTACTTTACGAGCAAAAGTAACTTAAAAACAACAAATTAAATAACAAAAGTAACTAAGACTAGCCACTAGCGCACCCTTTATTACATTGTCGGGTGCTTATCAACTACTGGTTACAGAGTTGTGATTCCTAGTAGTTAGGCTGCTTGCTACCGTAGGGTGCGAAGGCATGTCTTCTACTCTATTCCCTTCATCCGAAAATTCTCAAAATACATGTTTTCTCGGTTTGAACGTGGATCAGATTTACATAATGGATCCTAGACATGTCCCAAAAAGGCTGTTTATCTTGTAACGAAGTTCCTAGTAGTAGACTACTGGTCACAGAGTTGTGATTCTTAGTAGTTAGGCTGCTGGCTACCATAGAGTGTGAAAGCATCTCTTCTACTCTATTCACTTCATCGGAAAGGTCCCAAGATACATGATTTCTTGGTTTGAACTCGGATCAAATTTACCTGATATATTCTAGACATGTCCCAAAAGTGCTGTTGATCGTGTAACGGAGTTCCTAGTAGTAGACTACTGGTCGCAGATTTGTGATTCCTAGTAGTTAGGCTGCTGGCAACCGTAGGGTGTGAAAGCATCTCTTCTACTTTATTCCCTTCGTCCGAAAATTCGCAATAAACATGATTTCTCGGTTTGAACTTGGATCAGATTTACATGATAGATTCTAGACATGTCCCAAAAGTGCTGTTAATCTTGTAACGGAGTTCCTAGTAGTAGACTACTGGTCACATAGTTGTGATTCCTAGTAGTTAGGCTGCTGGCTATCGTAGGGTGTGAAAGCATCTCTTCTACTTTATTCCCTTCATCCGAAAATTCCCAAGATACATGTTTCCTTGGTTTGAACTTGGATCAGATTTACATGATAGATCCTAGACATGTTCCAAAAGTGCTGTTGATCTTTTAACGGAGTTCCTAGTAGTAGACTACTGGTCACAGAATTGTGATTCCTAGTAGTTAGGCTGCTGGCTACCGCAGGGTGTGAAAACATATCTTCTACTCTATTCACTTCATCGGAAAGGTCCCAAGATACATGATTTCTCGGTTTGAACTCAGATTAGATTTACAAGATTTATCCTAGACATGTCCCAAAAGTGCTGTTGATCTTGTAACGGAGTTCCTAGTAGTAGACTACTGGTCACAGAGTTGTGATTCTTAGTAGTTAAACTGCTGGCTCCGTAGGGTGTGAAAGCATCTCTTCTAATCTATTTTCTTTCATCCGAAAATTCGAAAGACACATGATTTCTCGATTTGAACTTGGATCAGATTTACAAGATAGATTCTAGACATGTCCCAAAAGTGCTGTTAATCTTGTAACGGAGTTCCTAGTAGTAGACTACTGGTCACAAAGTTGTGATTCCTAGTAGTTAGGCTGCTGGCTGCCGTAGGGTGTGAAAGCATCTCTTCTACTCTATTCCCTTCATCCAAAAATTCCCAAGATACATGATTTCTCGGTTTGAACTTGGATCAAATTTACATGATAGATCCTAGACATGTCCCAAAAGTGCTGTTGATCTTTTAACGGAGTTCCTAGTAGTAGACTACTGGTCACAGAGTTGTGATTCCTAGTAGTTAGGCTGCTGGCTACCGCAGGGTGTGAAAACATCTCTTCTACTCTATTCACTTCATCGGAAAGGTCCCAAGATACATGATTTCTCGGTTTGAACTCGGATCAAATTTACATGATATATCCTAGACATGTCCCAAAAGTGCTGTTGATCTTACAAAGGAGTTCCTAGTAGTAGACTACTGGTCACAGAGTTGTGATTCCTTATAGTTAGGCTGCTGGTTACCGCAGGGTGTGAAAACATCTCTTCTACTCTATTCACTTCATCGGA
Organism: Rhododendron griersonianum; assembly: GCA_018127125.1. Classification (NCBI taxonomy): domain Eukaryota; kingdom Viridiplantae; phylum Streptophyta; class Magnoliopsida; order Ericales; family Ericaceae; genus Rhododendron; species Rhododendron griersonianum. The sequence continues at coordinate 33,598,647 of CM030789.1, forward strand.
AAGGTCCCAAGATACACGATTTCTCGGTTTGAACTCGGATCAGATTTACATGATATATCCTAGACATGTCCCAAAAGTGCTGTTGATCTTGCAAAGGAGTTCCTAGTAGTAGACTACTGGTTACAGAATTGTGATTCCTAGTAGTTAGGCTGATGGCTACCGTAGGGTGCGAAGGCATGTCTTCTACTCTATTCCCTTCATCCGAAAATTCTCAAGATACATGTTTTCTCGATTTGAATGCGGATCAGATTTACATAATGGATCCTAGACATGTTCCAAAAAGGCTGTTTATGTTGTAACGAAGTTCCTAGTAATAGAGCACTGGTAACAGAGTTGTGATTCTTAGTAGTTAGGCTGCTGGCTACCATAGGGTGTGAATGCAACTCTTCTACTATATTCACTTCATCGGAAAGGTCCCAAGATACATGATTTCTCGGTTTGAACTCGGATCAAATTTACCTGATATATTCTAGACTTGTCCCAAAAGTGCTTTTAATCGTGTAACGGAGTTCCTAGTAGTAGACTACTGGACGCAGAGTTGTGATTCCTAGTAGTTAGGCTGCCGGCTACCGTAGGGTGTGAAAGCATCTCTTCTACTCTGTTCACTTCGTCCGAAAATTCGCAAGAAACATGAATTCTCGGTTTGAACTTGGATCAGATTTACATGATAGATTCTAGACATGTCCCAAAAGTGCTGTTAATTTTGTAACGGAGTTCCTAGTAGTAGACTACTGGTCACAGAGTTGTGATTCCTAGTAGTTAGGTTGCTGGCTATCGTAGGGTGTGAAAGCATCTCTTCTACTTTATTCCCTTCATCCGAAAATTCCCAAGATACATGTTTCCTCGGTTTGAACTTGGATCAGATTTACATGATGGATCCTAGACATGTTCCAAAAGTGCTGTTGATCTTTTAACGGAGTTCCTAGTAGTAGACTACTGGTCACAGAGTTGTGATTCCTAGTAGTTAGGCTGCTGGCTACCGCAGGGTGTGAAAACATATCTTTTACTCTATTCACTTCATCGGAAAGGTCCCAAGATACATGATTTCTCGGTTTGAACTCGGATTAGATTTACATGATTTATCCTAGACATGTCCCAAATGTGCTGTTGATCTTGTAACGGAGTTCCTAGTAGTAGACTACTGGTCACAGAGTTGTGATTCTTAGTAGTTAGACTGCTGGCTCCGTAGGGTGTGAAAGCATCTCTTCTAATCTATTTCCTTTCATCCGAAATTTCACAAGACACATGATTTCTCGATTTGAACTTGGATCAGATTTACATGATAGATTCTAGACATGTCCCAAAAGTGCTGTTAATCTTGTAACGGAGTTCCTAGTAGTAGACTACTGGTCACAAAGTTGTGATTCCTAGTAGTTAGGCTTCTGGCTGCCGTAGGGTGTGAAAGCATCTCTTCTACTCTATTCCCTTCATCCGAAAATTACCAAGATACATGATTTCTCGGTTTGAACTTGGATCAAATTTACATGATAAATCCTAGACATGTCCCAAAAGTGCTGTTGATCTTTTAACGGAGTTCCTAGTAGTAGACTACTGGTCACAGAGTTGTGATTCCTAGTAGTTAGGCTGCTGGCTACCGCAGGGTGTGAAAACATCTCTTCTACTCTATTCACTTTATCGGAAAGGTCACAAGATACATGATTTCTCGGTTTGAACTCGTATCAAATTTACATGATATATCCTAGACATGTCCCAAAAGTGCTGGGCTTGGACACGGGCCACCCATGTAGCCACTTGGCTCTTTATGTCTGTCGTTTTGTTTTTGCTTTGTCTTACCTGGGGTATGCCCCTTGTAGGCTGTACATTCGCTTAACCTCTTTTAATTTCAAGCTGATTTACCCAAAAAAAAAAGGAGTTCCTAGTAGTAGACTACTGGTCACAGAGTTGTGATTCCTAGTAGTTAGGCTGCTGGCTACCGTAGGGTGCGAAGGCATGTCTTCTACTTTATTTACTTCATCCGAAAATTCTCAAAATACATGTTTTCTCGGTTTGAACGCGGATCTGATTTACATAATGGATCCTAGACATGTCCCAAAAAGGCTGTTTATCTTGTAACGAAGTTCCTAGTAGTAGACTACTGGTCACAGAGTTGTGATTCTTAATAGTTAGGCTGCTGGCTACCATAGGGTGTGAAAGCATCTCTTCTACTCTATTCACTTCATCGGAAAGGTCCCAAGATACATGATTTCTCGGTTTGAACCTGGATCAGATTTACATGATTTATCCTAGACATGTCCCAAAAGTGCTGTTGATTTTGTAACGGAGTTCCTAGTAGTAGACTACTGGTCACAGAGTTGTGATTCTTAGTAGTTAGACTGCTGGCTCCGTAGGGTGTGATAGCATCTCTTCTAATCTATTTCCTTTCATCCGAAAATTCACAAGACACATGATTTCTCGATTTGAACTTGGATCAGATTTACATGATAGATTCTAGACATGTCCCAAAAGTGTTGTTAATCTTGTAACGGAGTTCCTAGTAGTAGGCTACAAGTCACAGAGTTGTGATTTCTAGTAGTTAAGGCTGCTGGCTATCGTAGGGTGTGAAAGCATCTCTTCTACTCTATTCCCTTCATCCGAAAATTCCCAAGATAAATGATTTCTCGGTTTGAACTCGGATCAGATTTAAATGATATATCCTAGACATGTCCCAAAAGTGCTCTTGATCGTTTAACGGAGTTCCTAGTAGTAGACTACTGGTCACAAAGTTGTGATTCCTAGTAGTTAGGCTGCTGGCTACCGCATGGTGTGAAAACATCTCTTCTACTCTATTCACTTAATCGCAAAGGTCCCAAGATACATGATTTCTCAGTTTAAACTCGGATCAGATTTACATGATATATCCTAGACATGTCCCAAAAGTCATGTTGATCTTGCAAAGGAGTTCCTAGTAGTAGACTACTTGTCATAGGGTTGTGATTCCTAGTAGTTATGCTGTTGGCTGCTGATGGGTGTGAAAGCATCTCTTCTACTCTATTCCCTTCATCCGATAATTCCCAAGACACATGATTTCTCGATTTGAACTTGGATTAAATTTACATGATAGATCCTAGACATGTCCCAAAAGTGCTGTTAATCTTGCAAAGGAGTTTGTAGTAGTAGACTACTGGTCACAGAGTTGTGATTCCTTATTGTTAGGCTGCTGGCTACCGTAGGGTGTGAAAACATCTCTTCTACTCTATTCACTTCATCGGAAAGGTCCCAAGATACTCGATTTCTCGGTTTGATCTCGGATCAGATTTACATGATATATCCTAGACATGTCCCAAAAGTGCCGTTGATCTTGCAAAAGAGTTCCTAGTAGTAGACTACTGGTCACAGAATTATGATTCCTAGTAGTTAGGCTGCTGGCTACCGTAGGGTGCGAAGGCATGTCTTCTACTCTAATCCCTTCATCCAAAAAATCTCAAGATACATGTTTTCTTGGTTTGAACGCGGATCAGATTTACATAATGGATCCTAGACATGTCCTAAAAAGGCTGTTTATCTTGTAACGAAGTTCCTAGTAGTAGATTACTCGTCACAGAGTTGTGATTCTTAGTAGTTAGGCTGCTGGCTACCATAGGGTGTGAGAGCATCTCTTCTACTCTATTCACTTCATCGGAAATGTCCCAAGATACATGATTTCTCGGTTTGAACTCGGATCAAATTTACATGATATATTCTAGACATGTCCCAAAAGTGCTGTTGATCTTGTAACGGAGTTCCTAGTAGTAGACTACTGGTCACAAAGTTGTGATTCCTAGTAGTTAGGCTGCTGGCTACTGTAGGGTGTGAAAGCATCTCTTCTACTCTATTCCCTTAATCCCAAAATTCCCAAGAAACATGATTTTTCGGTTTGAACTTGGATCAGATTTACATGATAGATTCTAGACATGTCCCAAAAGTGCTGTTAATCTTGTAACGGAGTTCCTAGTAGTAGACTACTGGTCACAGAGTTGTAATTCGTTATAGTTAGGCTGCTGGCTACCGCAGGGTGTGAAAACATCTCTTCTACTCTATTTACTTCATCGGAAAGGTCCCAAGATACACGATTTCTCGGTTTGATCTCGGATCAGTTTTACATGATATATCCTAGACATGTTCCAAAAGTGCGATTGATCTTGCAAAGGAGTTCCTAGTAGTAGACTACTGGTCACAGAGTTGTGATTCCTAGTAGTTAGGCTGCTGGCTACCGTAGGGTGCGAAGGCATGTCTTCTACTCTATTCCCTTCATCCGAAAATTCTCAAGATTCATGTTATCTCGGTTTGAACGCGGATCAGATTTACATAATGGAACCTTGACATGTTCCAAAAAGGCTGTTTATCTTGTAACGAAGTTCCTAGTAGTTGGGCTGCTGGCTACCGTATGGTGTGAAAGCATCTCTTCTACTCTAATCCCTTCATCCGAAAATTCCCAAGATACATGATTTATCGGTTTGAACTTGGATCAGATTTACATGATAGATTCTAGACATGTCCCAAAAGTGCTGTTAATCTTGTTACGGAGTTCCTAGTAGTAGACTACTGGTCACAGAGTTGTGATTCCTAGTAGTTAGGCTGTTGTCTACCGTAGGGTGTGAAAGCATCTCTTCTACTTTATTCCCTTTATCCGAAAATTCCCAAGATACATGTTTTCTCGGTTTGACCTTGGATCAGATTTACATGATAGATCCTAGACATGTCCCAAAAGTGCTGTTGATCTTTTAACGGAGTTCCTAGTTGTAGATTACTGGTCACAGAGTTGTGATTCCTAGTAGTTAGGCTGCTGGCTACCGCAGGGTGTGAAAACATCTCTTCTACTCTATTCCCTTCATCGGAAAGGTCCCAAGATACATGATTTCTCGGTTTGAACTCAGATCAGATTTACATGATATATCCTAGACATGTCCCAAAAGTGCTGTTGATCTTGTAACGGAGTTCCTAGTAGTAGACTACTGGTCACAGAGTTGTGATTCCTAGTAGTTAGGCTGCTGGCTGCCGTAGGGTGTGAAATCATCTCTTCTACTCTATTTCCTTCATTCGAAAATTCCCAAGAAACATGATTTCTCGTTTTGAACTTGGATCAAATTTACATGATAGATCCTAGACATGTCCCAAAAGTGCTGTTGATCTTGTAACGGAGTTCCTAGTAGTAGACTACTGGTCACAGAGTTGTGATTCCTAGTAGTTAGGCTGCTGGCTACCGTAGGGTGGAAGGCATCTCTTCTACTCTATTCCCTTCATCCGAAAATTCCTAAGATACAGGTTTTCTCGGTTTGAACTCGGATCAGATTTACATGATGGATCCTAGACATGTCCCAAACAGGTTGTTTATCTTGTAACAGAGTTCCTAGTAGTAGACTACTGGTCACAGAGTTGTGATTCCTAGTAGTTAGGCTGCTGGCTACCGTAGGGTGTGAAAGCATCTCTTCTACTCTATTCCCTTCTTTTTTTTTGTTTTTTTGGTTAAACCAGCTTGAAATAGAAAAAAGGATAATCGAATGTACAGCCTACAGGGGGCATACCACAGGAGGAAAAGAAAAGAAAAGAAACAAAGAAAGAGGGAAAATGAGAGAAGCCTGTGCCAAGTGGCTACAAAGAGCTAGAGGGAAAAGAAATGACCAATCCATGGGTTTCTAGTCCATCTACAAGATGGAGGAGAAACCAAGGACAAATTAGGTCGAGAACAACTGAAAGTAGTATGCCACCAGCCTATACAAAATCTATAACACTGGGACAATTACAAACAGGAGAACAGCAGTTAGTAAATCTGGGCAGCCACTACCAAATCTTCCAACAGCAAATCTTCCACTTTACCAAATCTTCCACTAGCTGGCCTTAATGAAAACAGGACAGCAGCTAGCAGTATGAGCCAAAACAGATTCAGAACATCAGATTCTGAACCTTAGCAGTCCAACTGGCCGAATCAGCAACAGAACAACAGATTCAGAACAGCAGGTTCATAACAGGTAAGGTTCAGATTCATAACAGATTCAGAAGGTGCTGAACTTGGATCCAAATCAGAGCTGCCACAAAGAACTGCTATCATGACAGCAGGCACAGAAAACAGGTACAGAACCATGCACAACACTAATCATTTACAAAACTACCAACTACCAAATGGAGCAATTAAACATCATGCAAAGGTTGTGGGTCTGCCCAGAGAGCAGAAGACAGCATCAGCTTCAGAACTGATGCAGTTCTGATGGCAGAAGAGCAGCAGTCCATTGGGGACACAATATGGACACTTGCTGAACAGATCAGCTCAGTAATATACCCTCCAAGGACACTTGCTGAACAGATCAGCTCAGAACAGCTAGTACAATGTACACTCCAATCACACTAACAGAAAACAAATTAGCAAAGGACGTCCCCCTCTGCGAAGGGAGATCCCATGACAGCCCCTATTGGTTAGGCAAAACAACAATTTGTAAGAATGCAGGGCTGGGACAGCAAGAAAAACAGGCTGCAATACAACAAATGGTTACAAGCTTGTGTCCTGCAATACATCAAATGGTTACAAACAGCTGCTGCTACATGAACATCAGGGCTGTAGCTGCTGGTAGCAGTAAACCACTAAGGTTCACCTTAGCTGACTTGGGGATATCTGAACCTTAATACCAAATGAGAAACAACAGTCCCAACAGTCCCATAAGTACATTTCAAAACTGATGCAGCTAGGTTTCTGACTTGGGTACATAGAACCAAGCTGCTATGTTGGTAATGAAACCATGAACTGACTGTGCTCTCTGTGCTCTAACAACACAGCAGAAAACAACACAGCAGCAGCTATTGGCTACCATTGCAATCTACTATCCTAACATGCTACCAATGGGGACACAGAAGAAAAAAGAGAGCCAAGAACTTTACTGCTCACACAACTACTCTAGGGTCCAAACTCCCTCCACTCTCCCTCACAAAGAGACTCCCACTAATTATTACCTCCACTCACAAGAAGAATGAGGCTCAAACACTCTTCTCACAGTTGCTACATATACTGGAACGCTCAAGAGATCCGAGGGCAAAATCAGTACCCCTCAAACAAAAGCAGCTGCTGCACCAGAACACTAATTTGAGCTTAAGATAATTACCTTGTATATAGATATAATAGAAGACCAGCAGTGAGCCACACCAAACTGATGAAACTTGCACTTGAGAAGTACTAGCAGCCAATACCTCTCAACCTGCCTTATGAGTCACAGAACCACTGAAGAAAAATTAGAATCAGGTCCAATAGATATAGTAATGAATTAGTAACTGATATGAATAAGCTTAAACAGTGTTCCACACATGTACAATCCAATCTGCTTGAGAGTGCGGCAAATTAGAAAGTGATAAAATCCTAGCTCTTACCATCATGGAAATTTTGTGAACAACTACCTCTCGGGAACAGGATTGATTTTGGAACTTCCTCAAATTCCTTTCAATCCAAATATGGTAAACAGTTACAGTAAAGGCCAATCGAGTGATCACACTTTTAAGGGATTTACCCTTAACACTGACAACAAGGTCACCCAGTCTGCCCAAGGTCTAGCAGGCCAAGAGACTCGGAGTTTAGCCTGAATGGAATTCCACACCTGATTGGTAAATGGACAATTAAAGAAAAGATGGTCATGGCTTTCACTCCCCTGACACAAACCACACTGAGGGGAGACGTTAAGACCAAATGACACAAGTCTATCTGTGGTGGACAGCCTGTTTTGAATGGCAAGCCATGTGAGAAAGCTACATTTTGGGATGTGAGCCGAGAACCAAACTACCCTATGCCACAATACCCTAGGAAAGGGGGTTCTCAATTTGTCCCATAGAGATGCAACTGTGAACTGACCATTGGAATTAAGAGTCCACTTTGTTTGATCAGCCCCATTCAACCTTGCTTGAACAAGAGGAGGTAGAGTGCTTCTCACCTCATTTAGATCAAAAGTTTTAGTAATGGGAAACACCCAATTTGAGTTATTAATAATGTGAGACACGAATGCATCCTGTGGAATACCAGCGTCATATGCAATTCGGGGACCAAATCTATCCATTAAAGGACCGAGGGGGTGCCAGTTGTCATGCCACAAGTACGTGGAATTCCCATTCCCAAGTATTTTAAGCACATATGGTTTAACCAAAAGTCTGAGATTCAAAAGTTTCCTCCAAACCCATGTACAATCACCAGGTATTTTCAAGGTCCAAAAACTCCTACCTTTTAACAAATACGACTTGACCCATTGACACCACATGGACTGCTCTCCCCCGGAGATGAGAAACCAGATATGTTTTGCAATAGCTGCTTTGTTCCAAACTTGCAACGATTTGAAACCAAGACCCCCTTCCTCTTTAGGGGAACACAGATGCTCCCACGAAACTTTAGCCCCAGTTTTTTTAAGGTCGGGTCCGGACCACAAGAAAGCCCTAAGAATTGACTCAACCTCCTTGATTGCCTTTTTGGGAAGGATAAATAGGGAGGACCAATACGTTTGAATGGAAAAGAGAACATTCTTAATTAACTGAACCCTACCAGCATAGGTTAGGTCTCTATTAGTCCAAGTCTTAGTCCTGGCAGTGATGCTCTCCACCAACCGTTGGCAATCAGAGGCCTTGAGTTTAGTAGAAAGGAGGGGCACACCAAGATATTTGACAGGAAGTGTGCCCTCCTCAAATCCTAAGACATCCAGAATAGTCAGTCTAGTGGTGCTGTTGACTCCAGAGAAATAGATGCTACTTTTCTCCGGGCTAGGAGAGAGACCAGACAAGGTTTGGAACTCAGTGAGGGCTTCCTGAATGTGGAAGATTGATGACAACTCACCCTTACAAAAAATCATGAGGTCATCGGCAAAGCAGAGATTGATGATCTTAGTATTCCTGCATCTCCAGTGGAAGTGAAAACCAGGTAGCATGGATTTCTCTCTAAGTAAGCAGGTGAGAACCTCCATTACAATGACAAAGAGATATGAGGACAGACGGTCACCTTGCCTTAGACCTTTTTGCCCTATGATGTAACCAGTGTTTTCCCCATTCAAGCATATAGTGTAGTTAGCAGTGGTAACACAAGCTTGAAGCCATTTGATCATTGTAGGATGGAAATTCATGGAGGACAAAATATCCCAAAGAAAATCCCATCTTACATTATCATAAGCTTTCCTTATATCTACCTTAAGGGCACATCTTGGAGTTGATGTGGATTTATGGTAGCCTCTCATTAGTTCTTGGGTGAGGAAGATATTGTCAGCAATCCTCCTCCCTTTAACAAACCCTGATTGAACAGGGTCAATTAGAACAGGGAGGACATGCTGCAATCTTTTAGAAAGTATTCTAGCTATGCATTTGTATATGGTATTACAACATGAGATTGGCCTAAAATCCCCAACCTTGGATGGGTTAGGGACCTTAGGAACAAGAGCCATCACAGTAGAGTTGGCTTTCCTGAGCAGCTTCCCAGACCTAAAAAAGGTCTTGACAGCTGCTGTGACCTCATGGCCAATGATAGGCCAAGCTTTCCTAAAAAACCCAGCATTGTAGGGGCTTTATTGGGGTTGAGGGACCAAAATGTGTCCTTAATTTCTTGATCTGTGATCTCAGCAATCATTGCCAACTTTTGATTATCAGAAAGTTTTCTATTGACAAGTTGCTGAATTCTGCTATGCCCATTGTAAGAATCAGGATGGGCAGTACCGAGCAGCTCTGTGTAAAAGTTAACAAAACTTGACTTAATTACCCCAAAGTCATGGGAGAGAGTCCCATCCTCTAAGACCAAACTGGTTAACTTACTTCTATTTCTCCTGTTGGTCACAGATTTGAAGAAATAAGAAGTACATTGGTCACCCAACTTCAACCATTGAACCCTAGATTTTTGCTTAGCCAAACTTTCCTCGGCTCTAAGCATTGTGAGAAGTTGATTGTAAACCACTCTTTCCTGACTAATCAGAGAAGGATCAGGGTTATGAGAACTCAAAGCATGCTGCAAATTTTGTAGGAGTTGTCTAGTGTCAACAACCCTAGCAGAGACATCACTAAAATCTCTAGTATTAATTAACTTAAACTCACTTTGCAACATCTTGAGCTTCTCACATACAATGAACATAGGATTCCCAATAACTACTCTTCGCCAAACCTTTTGTACCACAGCAAAAAACTGTGGGTGGTCAGCAAGGAAGTCAAAGAATTTAAAAGGTTTGCTAGAATTCCTATGCCCAGGAAGGATGGTTGTAATGGCCGGGGAATGATCAGATATCCCAGGAGTGGAAAAATGAGCAGAGGAACAACTGAAGACCCTCATCCAATGCTCATTAACTAACACTCGATCCAGCTTTGTACTGACAAAATGAGTGGGGTCCTGTTTGTTGGCCCAAGTGAGGAAGCAGCCAGAGTACCTAAGATCATCAAGTTGTAATGAACACAAGCAATAATTAAACTCATCCATATAAGGAGGCCAAGAAACAGTGCCCCCAACTTTTTCTCTAGGAAATCTAATGACATTGAAATCGCCAAGCACTATCCAAGGGGATGAGAACCTAGATGATGTAGGCTAGACCAAAGAGCTTGCCTATTCAAATAATTGTTCTCACCATATACAAAGGTTGCAAGGAAGGATGGGTCTCCACATTTAGGATGCACTTCACAATGGATAAACTGGTCAGACTGATCAATAACCTGGATTTGGAGAACATTTGAGTCCCAACACACAAAAATCCTGCCCAATGAAGCTTGAGGATAGTTGTTCACAAAATTCCATTGAGGGCAAACATATTTCATCACCCTAGCAGCCTTATCTTCCTTTATTTTATGCTCTAATAAACCCAAAAGTGAGAGCTTGTTATTATTCACAAAACATTTAACCTCTTTTTGTTTAATTGGGTCATTAAGACCCCTAATGTTCCAAAAACCAATATTAAGAGGTTTTTTTTTTTTGGGTAAAATAGCATGAAATAGAAAAAGGATAACCGAATATACAGCCTACAAGGAGCATACCCCAGGAGGAAAGAAAAAGAAAACAAAAAAGATAAAGAAAATTGATAACGTCAAATGGCTACAAGGTTTTGATGAGAAACTATGATTCCGATCCATCTAGAAGAGGGAAAAGAAACATAGCCAACTGCTTGTTAAGATGATAAAAATTTCAGAACTGATAAAACATTTCAGCATACCAACTGGTTACTGAACATGTCTATACAAAAGATTAGATTACACTGAGGTTCACTTGGGACCTTAACACACCCAGATTGGGAGCTTCAGAACTTCAGTACTTAAGCTTGACTTTACTTCTTAACTTCAGAACTTGAGCTTGGACTAACTAGCACTAGGCATATCAGAACTTGGAAACCAGCTTCAATCCATCTGCTACCACATTCTGGAGTTGACACCTGCTGGACTGCCAATACAGTGATGGAGCTTCTGAAATTCTGAAGCTTCCAAACAGCCCATCAACATTACAGTCAGCAGATTCTGATCCTTAGGTGACAACACAGGAATCCATGACAGATAGTATACTATACAATACTAAAACAAATACAAAACTATACAGAGGACGTCCCCCTCTGTGAAGGTAGATCCCATTGACAGCCCCCGATGGTTAGGCATAACTGAAAACAAAACCTGCTACAGCCAACTGAACAGCCACAACAGGTTCAGAAAATATGCAGGACAGCCAAAACAGGTTCAGATCAAGCTCATTCTCCATTACAACTTCTGAACCTGTTTTGGAACTAGTTACATAACTAGCACCAGTTACAATGCAGAACATATCAACAGAACAACACCAGCCACAAGGGTACATTGATCAGGCATTCAAAACTGATGCAGCTAGGTTTCTGACTTGGGGATACAACATGGAGTAGCAGTAAGATAGCAGTAACATGCATATGCACATGCATAGCAGTAAGATAGCTACCTCAAGCAGTAAGATAGCAGAGCCCTCACAAAGATTAAAATATACTCACAGCCCTTAAGAGGTTGTTAAGCCATAAAATAACCTTAAAGCAAACTGGAAAATGTAAATGGCAGAATATGAAAGAATTAAGATACTGCCCTGACAAAAGGATGGGAATGCAGGTGAGCTAGGTCCTGCCCCTGGAACGAGAACTTCGAGATTGTTCCCGTGCAAGCTTCTTCATTCTTTTTTGAGCTGTACGGGAAAGAACCTTGTGGAATTTCCCTTGGAGATCATCGTTTGAGACTTCGGCCCTTACCTCTGAACCTTGGGGATCCGGCGGCTTGGGAGAGAGGGATTGATTCTCAAGAACCATGTCAGACCCAAGAACTACAGAAGTTGAAGGTTCATATGCACTTGTTGTGTCCGCCAATAAGAACTGAGCTTGCTTATCAGCTTCATGTGTGCTACTGACTATACCTTCCAGTACTCCCATCAATTCCCCCTCAGAATCAGTCTCACTCACTGAATGAACTGAATCAACAACAACTAAATTGCTAATGTGTGGCTGCTTAGGCAGAGATCTAGTTTTGGAGGAGTCCAATGGTGCTTGAATGGGTTCATTTGATCCTTTTTCCAAAGCTGCTATCTGCTTGCCATTTCCTGCTTGAAACTCAACTTGGATGGCAGATTTCAGAGAGGAAGAAGCTCCCTTAGTACAACGTTCTGTTGAATGACCAAATACGAGGCAATGTTTACAAGTTGGGGGGAGGACTTGATACTCAACAGGAACCAACACAGTCTCCCCTTCTACAGTGATTGCAACCTCATCAGGGAGGTCAAGTTCAGCATTGACTTCTATACAGATTCTAGCTGAAGTGGACTTAGTATGTAATAGGCCATGCTGTTTGGCGGTCTTAGCAGTAGCCTGGTCCACATGCAAGGGTCGCCCTATTGTACTAGCCACCCGACTTAAACACTCTTGATTCCATAGTTCAAAAGGTAAGTCATGAAATTTGACCCAAGCAGGAATTCTGACAGGTTGTTGAGGAGCAAGTTTCATCATCCTATGCCAATCTTTGAGTACTAAGTATTTCTGTGAAAAAAAATACGGACCACCCTCGAGGACTATCATCTTAGCCTGTTCATCTTTGAATTCAAAGAGATAGAACCCTGCCACATTAGGTTTAACAGCTACAAAAAGATCTTTCCACTGATTTCGGGCAGTGGATACCAGTAACGGATGATCCATTTTACCATCCAGAAAGTGACCTACCAAATATCTATTCCACTTGCCAATATCAGTTAATTCAATGTCTATTTCAACTATGGCTTCCTTGCCCCTCTGAAGATCAGGAAAATGTTCAAGCTTCATATCCAAAGAAGGGCTCTGAGATTGAAGTAATGAAGCCCAATTTTTAGGTTTAGGTTTAGCCTGACCAAACTTTGGTTTGAATGGATTAGAAGCAGTCCTCGAGTCAGGTTTGCGAGAACCATAGCGAGGTTTGGTGTCTCCAGACTATAGCCCATGTTAGGATCCCCCTCCTCATAAGGGTTTTCTCTGGCATTAATCAGAATTCGAGGCTTAGGGTTAGGATGTTGTACCTTTTCGGATTCAGGATTGACAATCAACTGGGCCGCTCTCTCCTCCGCTTCCCTTTGCAGAGCTTCTTCGAAGACTTGCTGCAGCTTCCTAGAGGGGCTGGGGTTCTTTGATGATTTCGGACTGAACGGCCCAAAATCTTCTGAAGCAGGAGCAGGTGCAGCTCCGAGATTGGGAGTACTGGAAACGTCCAATCGCGGCTCAAGCTTGGCGTTAATGCCAAGGAAATGGCAGCGGAGAGAGAAGCAGGTGCTGCACTTCTGAGAGTGGAACCGAGACCTGAAGGAGATGAATCCAGGGAAAGAGCACCTGGGCAAAGATCGAAGGGTTTGTGGAGGGTCTTGGTAGGAGAAGACCGACTGGTAGTCGAAATTACTTGAGGACCGTGAGTAGGAGCAGGATCCACGGGGTTCCTCTACTTCCTTCTCATTTCATTAGAGTCAACAGCTTTGCCAGCGAGCCCTTCCAACATGGTGGTTAAATCATCGGCTCCAAGATCGAGTCGAGATAAGTTCTCAGGTTTCGAAGAGGTTGAGATTCTTTGAGGCTTAGCTGTAAAATGAGACCGCTGATTGTGGCGATCTAGGGCTTGAAGGCCCAACCCATCTGCTAACGAGATCGTACCGTCGGCCATGGCGACTGCTTCAACAGACATCGCCCCAAGTAGCCATCGGAAATCGCCCCTGAAATCGCCCTCAGATGCTACTGTTCATTACCTCTCATTACTCTATTCCCTTCATCGGAAAGGTCCCAAGATACATGATTTCTCGGTTTGAACTCGGATTAGATTTACATGATATTTCCTAGACATGTCCCAAAAGTGCTAATGATCTTGTAACGGAGTTCCTAGTAGTAGACTATTGGTCACAAAGTTGTGATTCTTAGTAGTTTGGATGCTGGCTACCGTAGGATGTGAAAGCATCTCTCCTACTCTATTCCCTTCATCCGAAAATTCTCAAGATACATGATTTCTCGGTTTGAACTTGGATCAGATTTACATGATAGATTCTAGATATGTCCCAAATGTGCTGTTAATCTTGTAATGGAGTTCCTAGTAGTAGACTACTGGTCACAGAGTTGTGATTCTTAATAGTTAGGCTGCTGGCTACCGTAGGGTGTGAAAGCATCTCTTCTACTCTATTCCCTTCATCAGAAAGATCTCAAGATACATGATTTCTCGGTTTGAACTCGGATCAGATTTACATGATATATCCTAGACATGTCCCAAAAGTGCTGTTGATCTTGTAACGGTGTTCCTAGTAGTAGACTACTGGTCACAGAGTTGTGATTCCTAGTAGTTAGGGTGCTGGCTGCCGTAGGGTGTGAAAGCATCTCTTATACTCTATTCCCTTCATCCGAAAATTCCCAAGATACAAGATTTCTCGGTTTGAACTTGGATCAAATTTACATGATAGATCCTAAACATGTCCCAAAACTGCTATTGATATTGTAACGGAGTTCCTAGTAGTAGACTACTGGTCATAGAGTTGTGATTCCTAGTAGTTAGGCTGCTAGCTACCGTAGGGTGTAAAGGCATCTCTTCTACTCTATTCATTTCATACGAAAATTCCTAAGATACATGTTTTCTCGGTTTGAACTCGGATCAGATTTACATGATGGATCCTAGACATGTCCCAAAAAGGATGTTTATCTTGTAACGGAGTTCCTATTAGTAGACTACTGGTCACAGAGTTGTGATTCCGAGTAGTTAGGCTGCTGGCTATCGTAGGGTGTGAAAGCTTCTCTTCTACTATATTCTCTTCATCCAAAAATTTCCCAACATACATGATTTTTCGGTTTGAACTTGGATCAAATTTACATGATAGATCCTAGACATGTCCCAAAAGTGCTGTTGATCTTGTAACGGAGTTCCTAGTAGTCTACTACTGGTCACAGAGTTGTGATTCCTAGTAGTTAGGCTGCTGGCTACCGTAGGGTGTGTAAGCATCTCTTCTACTCTGTTCCTTTCATCCGAAAATTCCCAAGATACAAGTTTACTCGGTTTGAACTTGGATCAGATTTACATGATAGATCCTAGACATGTCCCAAAAGTGCTGTTGATATTTTAACGGAGTTCCTAGTAGTAAACTACTAGTCACAGAGTTGTGATTCCTAGTAGTTGGCTGCTGGCTGCCGTAGGGTGTGAAAGCATCTCTTCTACTCTATTTCCTTCATCAGAAAAATTCCAGGATACATGATTTCTCGGTTTGAACTTGGATCAAATTTAGATGATAGATCCTAGACATGTCCCAAAAGTGTTGTTGATCTTGTAACGGAGTTCCTAGTAATAGACTACAGGTCACAGAGTTGTGATTCCTAGAAGTTAGGCTGCTGGCTACCGTAGGATGCGAAGGCATCTCTTCTACTCTATTCCCTTCATCCGAAAATTCCAAAGATACATGTTTTCTCGAGGTGAACTCGGATCAGATTTACATAATGGATCTTAGACATGTCCCAAAAAGGCTGTTTATCTTGTAACAGAGTTCCTAGTAGTAGACTACTGGTCACAGAGTTGTGATTCTTAGTAGTTAGGCTGCTGGCTACCGTAGGGTGTGAAAGCATCTCTTCTACTCTATTCCCTTCATCGGAAAGGTCTCAAGATACATGATTTCTCGGTTTGAACTTGGATCAGATTTACATGATAGATTCTAGACATGTCCCAAAAGTGCTGTTGATCTTGTAACGGAGTTCCTAGTAGTAGACTACTGGTCACAGAGTTGTGATTCCTAGTAGTTAGGGTGCTGGCTGCCGTAGGGTGTGAAAGCATCTCTTATACTCTATTCCCTTCATCCGAAAATTCCCAAGATACAAGATTTCTCGGTTTGAACTTAGATCAAATTTACATGATAGATCCTAAACATGTCCCAAAACTGCTATTGATATTGTAACGGAGTTCCTAGTAGTAGACTACTGGTCATAGAGTTGTGATTCCTAGTAGTTAGGCTGCTGGCTACCGTAGGGTGTAAAGGCATCTCTTCTACTCTATTCATTTCATCCGAAAATTCCTAAGATACATGTTTTCTCGGTTTGAACTCGGATCAGATTTACATGATGGATCCTAGACATGTCCCAAAAAGGATGTTTATCTTGTAACGGAGTTCCTATTAGCAGACTACTGGTCACAGAGTTGTGATTCCGAGTAGTTAGGCTGCTGGCTATCGTAGGGTGTGAAAGCTTCTCTTCTACTATATTCTCTTCATCCAAAAATTTCCCAACATACATGATTTTTCGGTTTGAACTTGGATCAAATTTACATGATAGATCCTAGACATGTCCCAAAAGTGCTGTTGATCTTGTAACGGAGTTCCTAGTAGTCTACTACTGGTCACAGAGTTGTGATTCCTAGTAGTTAGGCTGCTGGCTACCGTAGGGTGTGTAAGCATCTCTTCTACTCTGTTCCTTTCATCCGAAAATTCCCAAGATACAAGTTTACTCGGTTTGAACTTGGATCAGATTTACATGATAGATCCTAGACATGTCCCAAAAGTGCTGTTGATATTTTAACGGAGTTCCTAGTAGTAAACTACTAGTCACAGAGTTGTGATTCCTAGTAGTTGGCTGCTGGCTGCCGTAGGGTGTGAAAGCATCTCTTCTACTCTATTTCCTTCATCAGAAAAATTCCAGGATACATGATTTCTCGGTTTGAACTTGGATCAAATTTAGATGATAGATCCTAGACATGTCCCAAAAGTGTTGTTGATCTTGTAACGGAGTTCCTAGTAATAGACTACAGGTCACAGAGTTGTGATTCCTAGAAGTTAGGCTGCTGGCTACCGTAGGATGCGAAGGCATCTCTTCTACTCTATTCCCTTCATCCGAAAATTCCAAAGATACATGTTTTCTCGAGGTGAACTCGGATCAGATTTACATAATGGATCTTAGACATGTCCCAAAAAGGCTGTTTATCTTGTAACAGAGTTCCTAGTAGTAGACTACTGGTCACAGAGTTGTGATTCTTAGTAGTTAGGCTGCTGGCTACCGTAGGGTGTGAAAGCATCTCTTCTACTCTATTCCCTTCATCGGAAAGGTCTCAAGATACATGATTTCTCGGTTTGAACTTGGATCAGATTTACATGATAGATTCTAGACATGTCCCAAAAGTGCTGTTGATCTTGTAACGGAGTTCCTAGTAGTAGACTACTGGTCACAGAGTTGTGATTCCTAGTAGTTAGGGTGCTGGCTGCCGTAGGGTGTGAAAGCATCTCTTATACTCTATTCCCTTCATCCGAAAATTCCCAAGATACAAGATTTCTCGGTTTGAACTTGGATCAAATTTACATGATAGATCCTAAACATGTCCCAAAACTGCTATTGATATTGTAACGGAGTTCCTAGTAGTAGACTACTGGTCATAGAGTTGTGATTCCTAGTAGTTAGGCTGCTGGCTACCGTAGGGTGTAAAGGCATCTCTTCTACTCTATTCATTTCATCCGAAAATTCCTAAGATACATGTTTTCTCGGTTTGAACTCGGATCAGATTTACATGATGGATCCTAGACATGTCCCAAAAAGGATGTTTATCTTGTAACGGAGTTCCTATTAGTAGACTACTGGTCACAGAGTTGTGATTCCGAGTAGTTAGGCTGCTGGCTATCGTAGGGTGTGAAAGCTTCTCTTCTACTATATTCTCTTCATCCAAAAATTTCCCAACATACATGATTTTTCGGTTTGAACTTGGATCAAATTTACATGATAGATCCTAGACATGTCCCAAAAGTGCTGTTGATCTTGTAACGGAGTTCCTAGTAGTCTACTACTGGTCACCGAGTTGTGATTCCTAGTAGTTAGGCTGCGGCTACCGTAGGGTGTGTAAGCATCTCTTCTACTCTGTTCCTTTCATCCGAAAATTCCCAAGATACAAGTTTACTCGGTTTGAACTTGGATCAGATTTACATGATAGATCCTAGACATGTCCCAAAAGTGCTGTTGATATTTTAACGGAGTTCCTAGTAGTAAACTACTAGTCACAGAGTTGTGATTCCTAGTAGTTGGCTGCTGGCTGCCGTAGGGTGTGAAAGCATCTCTTCTACTCTATTTCCTTCATCAGAAAAATTCCAGGATACATGATTTCTCGGTTTGAACTTGGATCAAATTTAGATGATAGATCCTAGACATGTCCCAAAAGTGTTGTTGATCTTGTAACTGAGTTCCTAGTAATAGACTACAGGTCACAGAGTTGTGATTCCTAGAAGTTAGGCTGCTGGCTACCGTAGGATGCGAAGGCATCTCTTCTACTCTATTCCCTTCATCCGAAAATTCCAAAGATACATGTTTTCTCGAGGTGAACTCGGATCAGATTTACATAATGGATCTTAGACATGTCCCAAAAAGGCTGTTTATCTTGTAACAGAGTTCCTAGTAGTAGACTACTGGTCACAGAGTTGTGATTCTTAGTAGTTAGGCTGCTGGCTACCGTAGGGTGTGAAAGCATCTCTTCTACTCTATTCCCTTCATCCAAAAATTCCCAAGATACATGATTTCTCGGTTTGAATTTGGATCAAATTTACATAATAGATCCTAGACATGTCCCAAAAGTGCTGTTGATCTTGTAACGGAGTTCCTCGTAGTAGACTACTGGTCACAGAGTTGTGATTCCTAGTTGTTAGGCTGCTGGCTACCTTAGGGTGTGAAAGCATCTCTTCTACTCTATTTCCTTCATTCGAAAATTCCTAAGATACATGTTTTCTCGATTTGAACTCGGATCAGATTTACATGATGGATCCTAGACATGTCCCAAAAAGGTTGTTTATCTTGTAACAGAGTTCCTAGTAGTAGACTACTGGTCACAGAGTTGTGATTCCTATTTGTTAGGCTGCTCGCTGCCGTAGGGTGTGAAAGCATCTCTTCTACTCTATTTCCCGCATCCGAAAATTCCCAAGATACAGGATTTCCCGGTTTGAACTTGGATCAAATTTACATGATAGATCCTAGACATGTCCCAAAAGTGTTGTTTATCTTGTAACGGAGTTTCTAGTAGTAGACTACTAGTCACAGAGTTGTGATTCCTAGTAGTTAGGCTATTGGCTACCGTAGGGTGTGAAGGCATCTCTTCAACTCTATTCCCTTCATCCGAAAATTTCCAAGATACATGATTTCTCGGTTTGAACTTGGATCAAAATTACAGATAGATCCTAGACATGTCCCAAAAGTGCTGTTGATCTTGTAACGGAGTTCCTAGTAGTAGACTACTAGTCACAGAGTTGTGATTCCTAGCAGTTAGGCTGCTGTCTACCGTTGGGTGTGAAAGCATCTCTTCGACTCTATTCCCTTCATCGAAAAGGTCCCAAGATACATGATTTCTCGGTTTGAACTCGGACCAGATTTACAGGATATATCCTAGACATGTCCCAAAAGTGCTGTTGATCTTGTAACAGAGTTCCTAGTAGTAGAATACTGGTCACAGAGTTGTGATTCCTAATAGTTAGGCTGCTGGCTGCCGTAGGGTGTGAAAGCATCTCTTCTACTCTATTTCCTTCATCCGAAAATTCCCAAGATACATGATTTCTCGGTTTGAACTTGGATCAAATTTACATGATAGATCCTAGAAATGTCCCAAAATTGCTGTTGTTCTTGTAACGGAGTTCCTAGTAGTAGACTACTAGTCACATAGTTGTGATTCCTAGTAGTTAGGCTGCTGGCTACCGTTGGGTGTGAAGGCATCTCTTCTACTCTGCTCCCTTCATCCAAAAATTTCTAATATACATGTTTTCTCGGTTTGAACTCGGATCAGATTTACAAGATGGATTCTAGACATGTCCCAAAAAGGTTGTTTATTTTGTAACGGAGTTCCTAGTAGTAGACTACTGGTCGCAGAGTTGTGATTCCTAGTAGTTAGGCTGCAAGCTACCGTAGGGTGTGAAAGCATCTCTTCTGCTATATTCTCTTCTTCCGAAAATTCCCAAGATACATGATTTCTCGGTTTGAACTTGGATCAAATTTACATGTTAGAACCTAGACATGTCCCAAAAGTGCTGTTGATCTTGTAACGGATTTCCCAGTAGTAGACTACTGGTCACAGAGTTGTGATTTCTAGTAGTTAAGCTGCTGGCTAGCGTAGGGTGTGAAAGCTTCTCTTCTACTCTGTTCCTTTCATCCGGAAATTTCCAAGATACATGTTTTCTCGGTTTGAACTTCGATCAGATTTACATGATAGATCCTAGACATGTCCCAAAAGTGCTATTGATTTTTTATCGGAGTTCCTAGTAGTAGACTACTGGTCACAGAGTTGTGATTCCTAGTAGTTAGGCTGCTGGCTGCCGTAGGGTGTGAAAGCATCTTTTCTACTCTATTCCCTTCACCCAAAAATTTCCAAGATACATGATTTCTCGGTTTGAACTTGGATCAAATTTACATGATATATCTTAGACATGTCCCAAAAGTGCTGTTGATCTTTTAACGGAGTTCCTAGTAGTAGACGACTGGTCACAGAGTTGTGATTCCTAGTAGTTAGGCTGCTGGCAACCGTAGGGTGTGAAGGCATCTCTTAAACTCTATTTCCTTCATCCGAAAATTTCAAAGATACATGATTTCTCGGTTTGAACTTGGATCAAATTTACATGATAGATCCTAGACATGTTCCAAAAGTGCTGTTGATCTTTTAACGGAGTTCCTAGTAGTAGACTACTGGTCACAGAGTTGTAATTCTTAGTAGTTAGGCTGCTGGCTACCGTAGGGTGTGAAAGCATCTCTTCTACTCTATTCCCTTCATCCGAAAATTCCTAAGATACATGATTACTCGGTTTGAACTTTGATGAAATTTACATGATAGATTCTAGACATGTCCCAAAAGTGTTGTTGATCTTGTAACGAAGTTCCTAGTAGTAGACTACTGGTCACAGAGTTGTGATTCCTAGTAGTTAAGCAGCTGGCTACCGTAGGGTACGAAGGCATCTCTTCTACTCTATTCCCTTTATCCGAAAATTTCCAATATACATGTTTTCTCAATTTGAACTCGGATTAGATTTACATAATGGATACTAGAAATGTCCCAAAAGGCTGTTGATCTTGTAACGGAGTTCCAAGTAGTAGACTACTGGTCACAGAGTTGTGATTTTTAATTGTTAGTCTGCTGGCTACCGTAGGGTGTGAAAGCATCTCTTCTACTCAATTCCCTTCATCGGAAATGTCCCAATATACATGATTTCTCGGTTTGAACTCGGATCAGATTTACATGATAGATCCTAGACATGTCCTAAAAGTGCTGTTGATCTTGTAATGGAGTTCCTAGTAGTAGATTTTTTTTTTTTTTGGTAAAATAGCTTGAAATAAAAAAGAAGATAATCCGATGTACAGCCTACAAGGGGCATACCCCAGGAGGAAAGAAAGAGAAAATCAAAGATAGAAAAGATTGTCCTAAGCCAAGCGGCTACATTGATGAAGTAATGAGATCCACAAGTTTCAATGCCATCTAAGAGATGGGAGAAAAACACATGCCAAAAGAAGTTGGGTCTAGGCATTCCAATTTGAGTCTAGGCATTCAATGCCATTCTTTACATTCTTTACATTCATCAATTCAAAACCTAGCTTAGCCATTCACAAATTCAGAACAGCAGAACTGGACAGCAGCTTCAGATCAAATCAGTTCAGTTCAAAACAGCTGCCAGAAGTCACTGATAAGGAGTTCAAGGTAGCACACCAAGCTGGGCATGGTGTTGGTTTACAGAAATTCAGAACCTAGCTTCAGAATGGACAGCAGCTTCAGATCAGATGAATCAGTTCAAAACAGCAGCCAGAAGTCACTGATAAGGGGTTCAAGGTAGCACACCAAGCTGGGCATGGTGTTGGTTTACAGCTCAAACTTTACATAACAAAATAGCTTTACAAAACTTGTTACAACTGAACTGGACTGCTACAAAGTCTACTACTAATGATGGCACCAGATTTATAACAGTATCAGATTTCATAACAAATAGGTGTTTCATAACAAACAGGTGATTAATGTAGTAGTTGACTTCTTTTGAGTGGGTATTATGCTAGCCTCGGGGTGAGGGGCTTCTCGGTTCTTGGATTTCTTATCCCAGCCTTGGAGGAGGAGGATCTCTCCTCAGCGCAGGTTATCATGTGGTCATCGTTGACCAAGACTATCTACTTTACTTACATTCATTCCTAACCTGGCGGGTTGTGCCAGGAAGTATTTACATTTCGCCTCACTTCATTTCATTTACTACATGGCTCTACTCAGACCCATTTGTATTGCCTATGTCACTCTATTTTACTCTCCATGCGGGTTGTGCATGGTTACCGTACTTTTTTCATTCTTGTTGTTTTCTCTTTTCTTTTCCTCCTGGGATATGCCCCTTGTAGGCTGTACATTCGCTTAACCTTTTTTAATTTCAAGCTAATTTACCCAAAAAAAAAACAGGTGATTAATTAGCATATGCAGGTAGTCAGGAAACACATTGCAGAAGAATTCCCCCTCTGCGAAGGGAGATCCCACGACAGCCCCTATTGGTTAGGCAAAACAAAAAGGAAGGCCGTAGTAAAAGGAAGCACAACAACTGAACCATAACAGACCATAACAGATTTGTCTACTTGCTACTGAACAAGCTACGTTACAGCCCAAGTGCAGAAAACAGTTGATTGGTGTGTTCATCTTAACACTTAAGCTGAACTATATCAACCATATAGGAAGCACTTGTAACACTTAAACTCTGAACTATATCAACCATATAGTGCAACCACTTTCTATCAGCTTAACATGTAACAGCCATAAATAAAGCAGGTACTGAAAACAGTCTGAACTTGAACATCAACTTCTGAACCTGCTACAACAAAACAGATGCATGGACATGGAGAAAGGTCTGTCAGAAATATCAACAGGTTCAGGACAGGTTCAGAACCGTCCAAACAGGTTCAGAACAATGCAGAGGAATTCCCCCTCTGCGAAGGGAGATCCCACGACAGCCCCTAATGGTTAGGCAATGTAAACAGGAAGTATTGGACTAAAACTGCTACTTAATTTACTGAACCAACAGTGATAAACTCAGAAATCAGGTGTAGCAATCTTAACAGTCCACACAACAACTAGGACAGATTTGCTTACTTGGTATTCCACTCAGATACAGCAGAATTTGAATAATGTAGCATCAACAAAGATTAAGGTAACTACCTGAATAATAGAAGTAAATATATCCTGACTGCACTAGTCTATGCTTTGCTGACTCATGTAAAGACCATTGAGCATAGCCCCTGCTGCTTCATTTCTGGCTACAGCCCCCTTTGAAAGTGGATCCAGCCTTCTACTTGGTGCCTCTTGTTGAAGCATGTTGATCTCATTAAGATCAAGGAGGAGCATGAAGCTGTATCCCCCTTGACCAATGACCTGCAAATGTGATAGTATGTTAGTATCATAAAACCAAGGGAAGACCCATAATATGTTAGTGCTTGAAGTACACCACTAAACAATGTTCCATTGGATTTTTAGTTGTCTAGAATGAGGACCACTAAGTAAGTTAGCCAAGGACAAAAGCCTAGACCTTATATCATTGGAGATTTTATGAGCAATTACAATGGGGGAGCAGGACGAGTTCTGGAACTTTTTGTGGTTCCTTTCCATCCAGATATGGTGAACATATATAGTGAAAGCCAGCTTTGCAATGGTGTTGGCCAAAGACTTACCTCTCAAACTAGAGAGGCAATCCACCCAAGTCTGCCAGTTCTGATGTCCTTGCATGTGGGGGACTTTGGGAGACAAGATACCCCCGACTTGGGCAGCCATAGGGCACCCAAAAAATAGATGGGCATGGTTTTCTATGTCAGGGCACAATATATATTGGGAGGTGGATTTGAGCCCAAACAAGACAAGCCTATCCTCAGTGTTTAATCTTTGAAGAAGGGCCATCCAAGTAATTAGACTACACCTCGGTATATGGCCTGGAAACCATACAACCTTATGCCATGTAACAATGGGAAAGTGAGTTCTAAGGTTGTCCCATAGGGATGAGATGGAGAACTTCCCTGACTTAGTTAGTGCCCAAATGCATGCATCCTTGGTAGCTGTATTGACAGTAATTGTATGCAGACCAGTTCTTATTTCATTAAGTTCAAGGGTTTGGGTGACAGGGAAGGCCCACTGGTTGTTATGGATTATTTGTTGAACAGTGGCATCCCTTACTATTCCAGAATCATAGATAATTCTAGAACCAAATCTTGGGAGTAGTGGTCCTAGGGGATGCCAGTTGTCGTACCATAATGAGGTAGACATTCCATCCCCTAACTTGTACAGAATGTGTGGCTGAACAAGGGGTCTCAAGGATAGGATTTTCCTCCACACCCAGGAAGGTTCACTTGGGACCTTAACACACCAAAAGTTCCTACCTCTGAGTAAGTAGGACTTGACCCATTGACACCACATGGATTGTTCCCCGCCGGACACAAGGAACCAAATGTGCTTTGCCACTGCTGATTTGTTCCAAGTCTCCAAAGACTTGAAACCAAGACCACCTTCTTGGACAGGGGAGCAGAGATGTTCCCAAGAGACTTTAGCTCCAGATGATTTGAGATCAGGTCCAGTCCAAAAGAAAGCTCTCAATATGGCTTCCACTTCCTTAATGACTCTTTTAGGAAGGATAAAGAGAGAAGACCAATAGGTCTGCATGGAGAACAGAATGGACTTAATCAACTGAAGTCTCCCAGCATAGGAGAGGTATCTGTTAGTCCAGGACTTTGTTTTTGCAATGATTTTGTCCACCAAACTCTTGCAATCAGTATGCTTCAGTTTGGTGGACAGTAGGGGAACACCTAGGTATCTAACAGGAATGGTACCCTCCTGAAAACCAAGAACATGCAATATTGATGCTTTGGTGGAGGAACTAACACCTGAGAAGAAAATATTGCTTTTGCTTGGACTAGGGGAGAGGCCAGATAAGGATTCAAACTCTTCCATTGAAGACTGGATATGGTTTACAGAACTTAACTCACCCTTGCAAAATATCATGAGGTCATCTGCAAAACATAGGTTAACCAATTTGGTTGACCCACATTTCCAATGGAAATTAAAATCAGGCAGTAGGGTTTTCTCCTTGAGAATGCATGTGAGGACTTCCATGGCAATGACAAATAAGTATGAGGAAAGGGGGTCTCCTTGCCTCAATCCCCTTTGACCAGGGATGTACCCAATGGCTTCACCATTGAAGCTTAGGGAGTAATTGGCTGTGGTTACGCAAGCCTTTAACCACCTGATCATCTGAGGGTGGAAGTTCATTGAGGCAAGGACATCCCAGAGGAAGTCCCACCTAACATTGTCATAGGCCTTCATTATATCTACTTTCATGGCACACCTAGGAGAGGAGGAGTGTTTGTGGTAACCCCTCATCAACTCCTGTGTGAGGTATGGTAATACGGAGTAGTAATGCTCAGGGTCAAGGTGGGGAGCTTCGCTTCTCTCTCTAGCCTAGAGAGAGAAAGCCCCCCCTCTGCAAGGACGGCAAGGGAGATCTCAACCTCGTGATAGAATGGCAAGGGAACGTCCCTCCTTAGGGTTAGTTCTCCTCCAACGCCTCCAATCTTACCTCGTTCTCTCCGTTATCCACCATGTCCGGCCAAGTTTTGGTCGGACCTATAAATCTGGTTCAAGATTCCAGCCGTGAGATCATCTTCAACGGATCATCTTCAACGGCCAAGCCCACCACAGGCCGCATTTCAGTCGTGGGTACAACCGGGAGCCATCCTTACGGCGAGGATCCACAGCTGCGGGTTAAGGTCAGCCATGGCCGACGCTGAGGTGGGTACTCATGTTTCTGTTCTAATTTGAGGGCCCTCAAGGGGCTTTGATCTGGGGAGTCCGGATCTGCCATCGCCGGTGGGTTCAGTTCAGTTCACGTCGGCCATTTTTCCGGCCAGCCACGGCTGGCCACCATTGGACCGGCCAAACCACATCAGGGCTTTTACGGCCCAGTTTTAGCACGCCAGCCCGGGCAGGCCTTCCGTCAGTGGCTCGGGCCTGAGGCAGCAGTGGGCTGCTAGTGATTGTTTTGCTCGGGCAGAGGCTAGGCAGCAGCTTCAGCCCGGGCGATTCGAGTCAGCTTCAGCCCGGGCCAAGCAGTAGGCAGCAGCCCGCCCGATGGCAGGCCAGCCCGGGCAGGTAAACCGGCTGGGTGGCTCGGGCAGTGGAGGTATCCACTTCTCTTATCGTCATTCGATATGCGCTTTGCAATGGTCTAGTCAGATCCCCGATGGGACAGTCACCTGCTTGGACTGAGATCGGGTTAACACTGTTGGAATGCCCATGGGTTAACATTGTTGGGGCTAAATTTCTTTCAAAAAAAAAAAAAAGTGGCACGGATTCCAAACATAATTCCAAGTCCAATATTGGACAGAACAAGTCTACAGTCATTTGTTGCTGGTCCTATGGGCCAGTTTACTGTTAGTATCTGCGATCCCCGATAGGCGGTCACCTGTTGGACTGAAATCGGGGGTTGTCGGGCTCTTGGTCGAGCCTTTTATATCCCTAGATCCTGTGCTTTTAGCCCTGAGGTTGTGTGTAGTATTCTTGTGGTCGTGGCTATCGTTGATTAGATTGGGATCTGTTCTGATTGAAAAGGGTAGTTCGCAGTAGCAGCAGCTGTGGGTGCCACTGATTAGATTGGTGGATGGATTCTGATTGAGCGAGGTAGCTGCCGGAGCTGTCATTGATTAGATTGGTGGTTGTTCACTGATCGAAATGGGTAGCTTTGCGGTCTGTTTCTGATTAGATTGGTGGCTTCGCTAATCGTAAGGAGCAGTTCGGTCCACTTGAGGTTTGTGTGGCTATCGTTGATTAGATTAGAATCTGTTCTGATTGAAAAGGGTAGTTCGCAGTAGCAGCAGCTGTGGGTGCCACTGATTAGATTGGTGGATGGATTCTGAACGAGGGAGCTGCCGGAGCTGTCATTGATTAGGTTGGTGGTTGTTCACTGATCGAAAGGGGCAGCTTGGTCCTCTTTCAGTCGTTAGCGAGCCTAGGGGATGTAGGCGAGTTTGTAGTAGTCTGGATGGAATGGGCGTGGTGTGCAGGGTACTTGGCAGGGTAGCCTTGTCGGATGCCAACATCTCCAGTTCGAGCCTCTCTCAGTCTGTGTCCCTCTGTAGTAGTTGACTTCTGTTGAGTGGGTATTATGCTAGCTTTGGGGTTGATGGAAGTACTAGGTTCTTGGTTCTCTTAACCCAGCCTAGGAGGAGGAGGTTATTAGGTAGTTGGTTTCAGCAGGAGGTTTTGGCGAGCCTTAGGCTTGGATGAGGGAGTAGTAGGCCGGAAGGATTGTTCGTGTTGAGCAGGGTACTGAGCAGCAGCAGTAGCCTTGTCGGATGCCGTCAACTCTGGTTCGAGCCTCTCGATGCCTTGTTCCTCTGTAGTAGCCTTTCAGCTTGCTTTGTAGCCGTCTTACTCGGTGGCTTCTCTCCAGTGTTGGTTACCATGTGGTCATCTCTGACCTCGATTATTTACTTTACTTACATTATTTCCTAGCCTGGCGGGTTGTGCCAGGCGGTAGTACTATTTCATGTAGCTCTATGTACTTTACTTACCGTACACATGGCATCTTCATGTATCTACTTTATCTACTCTCCATGCGGGTTGTGCATGGTTTAACGCACTTTTGTCATTCTTGTTTTTTTCCTTTTATTTTCCTCCTGGGGTATGCCCCTTGTAGGCTGTACATTCGGTTAACCTTTTTTAATTTCAAGCTAAATTACCCAAAAAAAAAACTCCTGTGTGAGGAAGATGTTATCCGCAATCCTTCTGCCCTGTTCAAAACCAGACTGTGCTGGATCAATCAAATGGGGGAGGACTGACTTAATTCTATTGGCTAGAATCTTGGCAATACATTTGTAAATGATGTTGCAACATGATATTCCCCTATAATCCCCAACCTTTGAAGGATTGGGAACCTTAGGCACAAGAGCAACCAATGTTGCATTGGCCTTCTTTAGCAGTTGGCCAGATCTAAAGAATGACTTGACAGCAGAGGTGACCTCATGACCAATCACAGGCCAAGCCTTATGAAAGAAGGTAGCATTATATCCATCAGGTCCGGGGGCTTTCTGAGGGTTACGGGACCAGAAAATGTCCTTAACTTCTTTGTCAGTGACTTCCACTACCATATCAAGTCTCTGGGACTCTGATAGTTTCCTAGTGATGAGCTGCTGGACCCTAGATGATCCAGCATAGTTGCTTTGGTGAGGGGAACCAAGCAACTTGGTGTAGTAATGGATGAAAGAACCTTTGATCAGCTCAATATCCTGTGTGGTATTACCATCTTCTAAGACCAAGCTAGTAATCCTATTTCTATTCCTGGAATTACTAATCGATTTGAAGAAAAAGGAAGTACATTGGTCTCCCAGTTTCAACCATTGAACTCTTGATTTTTGTCTGACAAAGCTCTCCTCAGCTCTAGCAAGGATAAGGTACTGTTTGCATAATACCTTTTCAGCAACTTGATTTGCTGTGTCACTAGGATCTGAGGCCAGGGCATTTTGAATATCATCCAGCTGTTGTCTGGTAGAGGCAACTCTGGATGATAGATCACTGAATTCTTTGGTATTCAACTGTTTTAGATCCTTTTGTAGGATCTTCAACTTTTCACAGACACAATACATGGGATTACCTATGATCACCCTCCTCGAGACACCCTGAACAATGTTCATAAAGTTAGGATGGTCTGCCAGAAAATTAAAGAATCTAAAAGGTCTGGATTTAGGAGGGGTGATGGGGGCCAATGCCACGACTGCAGGGGAATGGTCTGATGCTCCAGGGTTTAGGAAATGAGCACTAGACCAACATAGAGTTTTGATCCAATTCTCATTGACCAGGACCCTGTCCAACTTGGTGCTTATGTGGGCTACACCAACTTGTTTATTAGACCAAGTAAATTGATTTCCAGAGTATTTAAGGTCAACTAGCTCTACAGATTGGAGGCAAGTATTAATATCGTGCATCCAAGTAGTTAGGCTGCTGGCTAACGTATGGTGTGAAGGCATCTCTTGTACTCTGTTCCCGTCATCCAAAAATTCCTAAGATACATGTTTTCTCGGTTTGAACTCGGAACAGATATACATGATGGATCCTAGACAAGTCCCAACAAGGTTGTTTATCTTGTAACGGAGTTCCTAGTAGTAGACTACTGGTCAGAGAGTTGTGATTCCTAGTAGTTAGGCTGCTGGCTACCGTAGGGTGTGAAAGCATCTATTCTACTCTATTCTCTTCATCCGAAAATTCCCAAGATACATGATTTCTCGGTTTGAACTTGGATGAAATTTACATGATAGATCCTAGATATGTCCCAAAAGTGCTGTTGATCTTATAACGGAGTTCCTAGTAGTAGACTACTGATCACAGAGATGTGATTCCTAAAAGTTAGGCTGCTGGCTACCGTAGGGTGTGAAAGCATCTCTTCTACTCTATTCCCTTCATCCGAAAATTCCCAAGATACATGATTTCTCGGTTTAAACTTGGATCAAATTTACATGATAGATCCTAGACATGTCCCCAAAGTGCTGTTGATCTTGTAACGGAGTTCCTAGTAGTATGGAACTGGTCACAGAGTTGTGATTCCTAGTAGTTAGGTTGCTGACTAACATAGGGTTTGAAGGCATCTATTCTACTCTATTCCCGTCATCCGAAAATTCCTAAGATAGTTGTTTTCTCGGTATGAACTCGGATCAGATTTACGTGATGGATCCTAGACATGTCCCAAAAAGGTTGTTTATCTTGTAACGCAGTTCCTAGTTGTACACTACTGGTCACAAAATTGTGATTCCTAGTAGTTAGGCTGCTGGCTACCGTAGGGTGTGAAAGCATCTCTTCTACTTTATTCCCTTCATCCGAACGGTCCCAAGATACATGATTTCTCGGTTTGAACTTGTATCAGATTTACATGATAGAATCTAGACATGTCCCAAAAGTGCTGTTGATCTTGTAAGGGGTTCCTAGTAGTAGACTACTGGTCACAGTGTTGTGATTCTTAGTAGTTAGGCTGCTGGCTACCGTAGGGTGTGAAAGTATCTCTTCTACTCTATTCCTTTCATCCGAAAATTCCCAAGATACTTGATTTCTCGATTTGAACTTGTATCGAATTTACATGATAGATCCTAGACATGTCCCAAAAGTGCTGTTGATCTTGTAACGGTGTTCCTAGTAGTAGACTACTGGTCACAGAATTGTGATTCCTAATAGTTAGGCTGCTGGCTACCGTAGTGTGTGAAGGCATCTCTTTTACTCTATTTCCTTCATCCGAAAATTCCTAAGATACATATTTTCTCAGTATGAACTTGGATCAGATTTACATGATAGATCCTAGACATGTCCCAAAAAGGTTATTTATTTTGTAACGGAGTTCCTAGTAGTAGACTACTGGTCACAGAGTCGTGATTACTAGTAGTTAGGCTGCTGGCTACTGTAGGGTGTGATAGCATCTCTTCTACTCTATTCCCTCATCCGAAAGGTCCCAAGATACATGATTTCTCGGTTTGAACTTGTATCAGATTACATGATAGATCCTAGACATGTCCCAAAAGTGCTGTTGATCCTAAAACGGAGTTCCTAATAGTAGACTACTAGTCACAGAGTTGTGATTCTTAGTAGTTAGGCTGCTGGCTACCGTAGGGTGTGAAAGCATCTCTTCTACTCTATTCCTTTCACCCGAAAATTTCCAAGATACATGATTTCTCGGTTTGAACTTGGATCAGATTTACATGATAGATTCTAGACATGTCCCAAAAGTGCTGTTGATCTTGTAACGGAGTTCCTAGTAGTAGACTACTGGTCACAGAGTTGTGATTCCTAGTAGTTAGGCTGCTGGTAGGGGTGGCAAACGGGCGGGTTTGGGTCAAATTGGGTAAGTTGTTAGTGTGTTGGGTTTTTAATGGGTCATTGACCCATTTAGACCCATTAGCTATGAGTCTAATTACCCATACCCAACACAACCCATTTATTTAAAAGCAAACCCGACCCGCCTATTAACCCAATTACATATAAACTTAAAATTTTGATCGAAAAATCGGAAAAGTAAAATAAAATTATGATCGATACTCATAATTTTTTTCAAAAAGACGAGAATGTGTTAATTTTTTTTTTTCTTATTGATTTATTTTTGTCTCTATTCAAAAAATTATAACTTTCGATAAAATTTTTTTAGTTTTCCGATTCCTCTCGTCGAAACAAATCAATAAGTCACAAAAGTTTGACACAAAACAAAAAATTGCAAAAAAATTTTGAATAAGGGACAAAAAAATAAGTCACTTAATTTTTTAATCCAAACTCTATGCGGGACTACAATGAGAGAAATTTATTCACGACGGAACGCAATTTCACCGGTCCATTCGTATAATCAATGGATGAGATGTGCTTTCAATTTTGACGGGTCAAAATAATTGTTACCGGACAAAATTGATTTTTAATTCGGACCGTCCAAAATATTTTTGGACTCCTGTGATTTAGCATAGAACAATTGAATAAGAGAGAGAGAGAGAGAGAGAAGGCCCAATTGCAAATTGCAAAAGAGACGGGAAACTTTTTTTTTTTTATCAGTAGAGACGGGAATTGGTAAGAGAGAGAGAGAGAGAGAGAGAGAGAGAGAGAGAGAGAGAGAGAGAGAGAGAGAGAGAGAGAAGGCCCAATTGCAAATTAAAAAAGAGACGGAAAACTTTTTTTCTTTTTGATCAGTAGAGACGGGAAATGGTTAGGCTGTATATACGGTTCGGTTCTTTTTTCTATTTAAAGCTGTTTTATCCCAAAAAAAAGAAACGGGAAATGGTAAAGAGGCGGAAATTTGGTGGGTTCTTTTCATTACCCATTGGGTCATTTAAATTGATCCAATTGATGCCCAATTAAGACCCAACTAAAAATGGGTTAGCTGGGTTTGGACCCATTCTTACCCAACTAATAAATGGGTTGGGTTGTGTCTATTTTTTAATTGATGGGTATGGGTTTGTTAATGGGTTTGGGTTCAATTTGCCACCCCTAACTGCTGGCTACCGTAGGGTGTGAAAGCATCTCTTCTATTTTATTCCCATCATCCAAAAATTCCCAAGATACATGTTTTCTCGGTTTGAACTTGGATCAGATTTACATGATAGATCCTAGACAAGTCCCAAAAGTGTTGTTGATCTTTTAACGGAGTTCCTAGTAGTAGACTACTGGTCACAGAGTTGTAATTCCTAGTAGTTAGGCTGCTGGCTACTACAGGGTGCGAAAACATCTCTTCTACTCTATTCACTGTATCGAAAAGGTCCCAAGATACATGATTTCTCGGTTTGAACTCGGATCAGATTTACATGATATATATATCCTAGACATGTTCCAAAAGTGCTGTTGATCATGTAAAGAAGTTCCTAGTAGTAGACTACTGGTCACAGAGTTGTGATTCCTAGTAGTTAAGCTGCTGGCTACCGTAGGGTGTGAAAACATCTCTTCTACTCTATTCCCTTCATCCGAAAATTCCCAAGATACATGATTTCTCGGTTTGAACTTGGATCAAATTTACATGATAGATCATAGACATGTCCCAAAAGTGCTGTTGATCTTGTAACGGAGTTCCTAGTAGTAGACTACTGGTCACAGAGTTGTGATTCCTAGTAGTTAGGCTGCTGGCTACCGTAGGGTGCGAAGGCATCTCTTCTAATCTATTCCCTTCATCCGAAAATTCCCAAGATATATGTTTTCTCAGTTTGAACTCGGATCAAATTTAGATGATATATCCTAGACATGTACCAAAAAGTGCTGTTGATCTTGTAACGGAGTTCCTAGTAGTAGACTACTGGTAACAGAGTTGTGATTCCTAGTAAGTAGGCTGCTGATTACCGTAGGTTGTGAAAGCATCTCTTCTACTCTATTTCCTTCATCGAAAAGGTCCCAAGATACAGGATTTCTCGGTTTGAACTCGGATCAGATTTACATGATATATCCTAGACATGTCCCAAAAGTGCTGTTGATCTTGTAACGGAGTTCCTAGTAGTAGACTACTGGTCACAGAGATGTGTTTCATAGAAGTTAGGCTACTGGCTACCGTAGGGTGTGAAATAATCAATTCTACTCTATTCCCTTCATCCGAAAATTTCCAAGAGACATGATTTCTCGGTTTAAACTTGGTTCAAATTTACATGATAGATTCTAGACTTGTCCCAAAAGTGCTGTTGATCTTTTAACAGAGTTCCTAGTAGTATACTACTGGTCACGGAGTTGTGATTCATAGTAGTTAGGCTGCTGGCTACCGTAGGTTGTGAAGGCATCTCTTTTACTCTATTCCCTTCATCCGAAAATTCCTAAGATAGTTGTTTTCTCAGTATAAACTCGGATCAGATTTACATGATGGATCCTAGGCATGTCCCAAAAAGGTTGTTTATCTTGTAACGGAGTTCCTAGTAGTAGACTACTAGTCACAGAATTGTGATTCCTAGTAGTTAGGCTGCTGGCTACCGTAGGGTGTGAAAACATCTCTTCCACTCTATTCCCTTCATCCGAAAGGTCCCAAGATACATGATTTCTCGGTTTGAACTTGTATCAGATTTACATGATAGATCCTAGACATGTCCAAAAAGTGCTGTTGATCTTGTAACGGAGTTCCTAGTAACTACTGGTTACGGAGTTGTGATTCATAGTAGTTAGGCTGTGGCTACCGTAGGTTGTGAAGGCATCTCTTCTACTCTATTCCCTTCATTCGAAAATTCCTAAGATAGTTGTTTTCTCAGTATAAACTCGGATCAGATTTACATGATGGATCCTAGATATGTCCCAAAAAGGTTGTTTATCTTGTAACGGAGTTCCTAATAGTAGACTACTGGCCACAGAATTGTGATTCCTAGTAGTTAGGCTGCTGGCTACCGTAGGGTGTGAAAACATCTCTTCTACTCTATTCTCTTCATCCGAAAGGTCCCAAGATACATGATTTCTCGTTTTGAACTTGTATCAGATTTACAAGATAGTTCCTAGACATGTCCAAAAAGTGCTGTTGATCTTGTAACGGAGTTCCTAGTACTAGACTACTGGTCATAGAGTTGTGAATCTTAGTAGTTAGGCTGCTGGCTATCGTAGGGTGTGAAAGCATCTCTTCTACTATATTCCTTTCATTCGAAAATTCCCAAGATAAATGATTTCTCGGTTTGAACTTGGATCAGATTTACATGAAAGATTCTAGACATATCCCAAAAGTGCTGTTAATCTTGTTAAAGAGTTCCTAGTAGTAGACTACTGGTCACAGAGTTGTGATTCCTAGTAGTTAGGCTGCTGGCTACCGTAGGGTGTGAAAGCATCTCTTCTATTTTATTCCCTTCATCCGAAAGTTCCCAAGATACATGTTTTCTCAGTTTGAACTTGGATCAGATTTACGTGATAGATCCTAGACATGTCCCAAAAGTGCTGTTGATCTTGTAATGGAGTTCCTAGTAGTAGACTACTGGTCACAGAGTTGTGATTTTTAGTAGTTAGGCTGCTGGCTACCGTAGGTTTTGAAGGCATCTTTTCTACTCCATTCCCTTCATCCGAAAATTCCTAAGATAGTTGTTTTCTCAGTATGAACTCGGATCAGATTTACAAGATGGATCCTAGACATGTCCCAAAAAGGTTGTTTATCTTGTAACGGAGTTCCTAGTAGTAGACTACTGGTCACAGAATTGTGATTCCTAATATTTAGGCTGCTGGCAACCGTAGGGTGTGAAAACATCTCTTCTACTCTATTCCCTTCATCCGAAAGGTCCCAAGATACATGATTTCTCGGTTTGAACTTGTATCAGATTTACATGATAGATCCTAGACATTTCCAAAAGTGCTGTTGATCTTGTAACGGAGTTCCTAGTAGTATACTACTGGTCACAGAGTTGTGATTCTTAGTAGTTAGGCTGCTGGCTATCGTAGGGTGTGAAAGCATCAGATTTACATGATAGATCCAAGACATGTCCCAAAAGTGCTGTTGATCTTGTAATGGAGTTCCTAGTAGTAGACTACTGGTCACAGAGTTGTGATTTTTAGTAGTTAGGCTGCTGGCTACCGTAGGTTGTGAAAGCATCTCTTCTACTCAATTCCCTTCATCCGAAAATTCCTAAGATTGTTGTTTTCTCAGTATGAACTCGGATCAGATTTACATGATGGATCCTAGACATGTCCCAAAAAGGTTGTTTATCTTGTAACGGAGTTCCTAGTAGTAGACTACTGGTCACAGAATTGTGATTCCTAGTAGTTAGGCTGCTGGCTACCGGAGGGTGTGAATACATCTCTTCTACTCTATTCCCTTCATCCGAAAGGTCTCAAGATACATGATTTCTCGGTTTGAACTTGTATCAGATTTACATGATAGATCCTAGACATTTCCAAAAGTGCTGTTGATCTTGTAACGGAGTTCCTAGTAGTATACCACTGGTCACAGAGTTGTGATTCTTAGTAGTTAGGCTACTGGCTATCGTAGGGTGTGAAAGCATCAGATTTACAAGATAGATCCTAGACTTGTCCCAAAAATGCTGTTGATCTTGTAACGGAGTTCCTAGTAGTAGACTACTGGTCACAGATTTGTGATTCTTAGTAGTTAGGCTGCTGGCTACCGTAGGGTGTGAAAACATCTCTTCTACTCTATTCCCTTCATCCGAAAGGTCCCAAGATACATGATTTCTCGGTCTGAACTTGGATCAGATTTACTTGATAGATTCTAGACATATCCCAAATGTGCTGTTAATCTTGTAACGGAGTTCCTAGTAGTAGACTACTGGTCACAGAGTTGTCAATCCTAGTAGTTAGGCTGCTGGCTACCGTAGGGTGTGAAAGCATCTCTTCTAATCTATTCCCTTCATCCGAAAATTCCCAAGATACATGTTTTCTCGGTTTGAACTTGGATCAGATTTACATGATAGATCCTAGACATGTCCCAAAAGTGCTGTTAATCTTGTAACGGAGTTCCTAGTAGTAGACTACTGGTCACAGAGTTGTGATTCCTAGTAGTTAGGCTGCTGGCTACCGTAAGGTGTGAAATCATCTCTTCT
This sequence comes from Rhododendron griersonianum, assembly GCA_018127125.1. NCBI lineage: Eukaryota > Viridiplantae > Streptophyta > Magnoliopsida > Ericales > Ericaceae > Rhododendron > Rhododendron griersonianum. The sequence continues at coordinate 33,635,018 of CM030789.1, forward strand.
ACTCTATTCCCTTCACCGGAAAGGTCCCAAGACGAATGTTTTTTTGGTTTGAACTCGGATCAGATTTACATTACAGATTCTAGACATGTCCCAAAAAGGGCTGTTGATCTTGTAACGGTGTTCCTTTTAGTAGACTACTTGTCACAGAGTTGTGATTCCAAGTAGTTAGGCTGCTGGCTACCGCAGGGTGTGAAAATATCTCTTCTACTCTATTCACTTCATCGGAAAGGTCCCAAGATACATGATTTCTCGGTTTGAACTCGGATAAGATTTACATGATATATCCTTAACATGTCCCAAAAGTGCTGTTGATCTTGTAACGGATTTCCTAGTAGTAGACTACTGGTCACAGAGTTGTGATTCCTTGTAGTTAGGCTGCTGGCTACCGTAGGGTGTGAAAGCATCTCTTTTACTCTATTCCCTTCATGCGAAAATTCACAAGATACATGATTTCTCGGTTTGAACTTGGATCAAAATTACATGATTGATCCTAGACATGTCCCAAAAGTGCTGTTGATCTTTTAACGGAGTTCCTAGTAGTAGACTACTGGTCACAGAGTTGTGATTCCTAGTAGTTAGGCTGCTGGCTACCGTAGGGTGTGAAAGCATCTCTTCTACTCTATTCCTTTCATCCGAAAATTCCCAAGATACATGATTTCTCGGTTTGAACTTGGATCAAATTTACATGATATATCCTAGACCTGTCCCAAAAGTGCTGTTGATCTTGTAACGGAGTTCCTAGTAGTAGAATACTGGTCACAGAGTTGTGATTCCAAGTAGTTAGGCTGCTGGCTACCGTAGGGTGTGAAAGCATCTCTTTTACTCTGTTCCCCTCATCCGTAAATTTTTCCAAGATATATGATTTCTCGGTTTGAACTTGGATCAGATTTACATGATAGATCCTAGACATGTCCCAAAAGTGCTGTTAATCTTGTAACGGAGTTCCTAGTAGTAGACTACTGGTCACAGAGTTGTGATTCCAAGTAGTTAGGCTGCTGGCTACCGCAGGGTGTGAAAACATCTCTTCTACTCTATTCACTTCATCGGAAAGGTCCCAAGATACATGATTTCTCGGTTTGAACTCGGATCAGATTTACATGATATATCCTAGACATGTCCCAAAAGTGCTGTTGATCTTGTAACGGAGTTTTTTTTGGATAAATCAGCTTGAAATAAAAAGGGGGGGCTAACCGAATATACAGCCTACAAGGGGCATACCCCAGGAGGAAAGAAAAGAAAAGAAAAGAAAAGAATAAAAACAAGAGTGCGCCTACGCCAAACGGCTACATAGGACTAGAAGAAAATAGAACGTCTGTTTCGTACCCATCTAAAAGAGGGATACGAAACAGAACTCAAAATGCTACTGAACTAGCAAATTTCATGCTACTAATCAGAATCTGAACTTGGACAAAACACTATGGAACACCATAGGATCAACAACTTGGACAAAATGCCGGTCTTGAACCAAGGTGCTATAACTGAACCATAACAGCAGATAGCGGACTATGCAACACTTTACAACTGAACCAAGGAGCTATCTGAAATGTAGAACACAACACTTTGTTCAAGAAACAAAGTAGCTACTGAACCATCAGTCACTAACTACGGAACCAACCATCAGCAGCTACCATCAGTCAACCAAAAGCAGAACAACAAAATGCAAGAATGCAAAATGCAGCAGCCCAGAAATGACAGCAACAGAACTGCTGCTGCTTTGATGAAGCTTCAGAACTGCTGCTACAGAATGCAGGTCTTGAACAGAACAGAACAGAATGCAGGTCTTGAACAGGTTCAGAATACCAGATTCTGAACTTGGACATCAGCAGCCTTGTACTTGGAGCCTTGAACCTTGCACATTGCACTGCTAGAAGAGTCCACCAGATCAGAATAGTAATGGACTTCTGAGGCTCTAACTTTGAGCAGAAGTGAGCTCGTAAAGAACTGTAACGCAATGCACTGTAACACAATGCGATGCAGAGGACGTCCCCCTCTGCGAAGGGAGATCCCAATGACAGCCCCAATTGGTTAGGCAAAAATTACCAAAGAACAAACCACAAAAAACAAACTACCAAAACATCCATAACTGATGAAGACAAAGCAGATGACAACGCTTCTGAACATAACATATTCAGACTGAAGTAGAACAGAAACAACAATACTGCTAATATCTGTTCCTTAAAAGTGGGTCCTATGCTTGTTATTTCTGTGCTAGGTTGGAGTATTGGAATCTTGGCCTGTTTAATCCTTCTCTGGTGACTAGTGGCTTTGGGTTTCGCATCTCCGGATCGAACCCGGTCCTCTGCAATATCTGTTCCTTAAAAGTGGGTGCTATGCTTGTTATTTCTGTGCTAGGTTGGAGTATTGGAATCTTGGCCTGTTTAATCCTTCTCTGGTGACTAGTGGCTTTGGGTTTTGGATGAGGGCGGGTTGTTTTGGCGATCTTTGGACTTTGGATGAGAGTGTTTTAGACTGGATGGAATGGGCGTGGTGTGCAGGGTTGGGCCCCCTGTCGGATGCCGTCATCTCCGGTTGGAGCCTCTTGGTGCCTAGTTCCTCTGTTGTTGCTGTTCAACCCCCCGATGCCGAGGTGCTTTGTAGTTGCTGTTATTCAGTTAAGGTTATCATTTGGTCATTTCTGATCGAGACTATGTATTTTATTTCCTAGCCTGGCGGGTTGTGTCAGGCACTAGTTCGCTTTCATGTTTTTTTTTTTGGGTAAATCAGCTTTAAAATTTAAAAAAAGGAACCAGAGATACAGCCTACAAGGGGCATACCCCAGGAGGAAAACAAAACAAAGAAAGAATGGAAGATAGAGAAAATGGAAAGGTAGGCCAAATGGCTACATGAGGAGGGATACTGAATAGATGGAAACAAAACAAAAGGGTATACATTGTTTCCTATCCATCTACAAAAGGGGGATAACATTGGCATAACAAGGCAGATTTCAACACAGGTTTCTGAACAGCAGCAGCAGCATGAACTGATGCAGATGAGCTGATGCAGACCATAGCTAACAACACAATACACTTGGAGAAACATAGAGAACTGATGTAGAACTAAGGCAGAACTGCAACATTACATATCCAACTACAAAAGGCTACATTACACTACACTGTTGCATAACTGATGCATAATGCAGAACTGGGCCACAGGTTGTGTAATAACAGCCTCTTGCCTAACACAGAACTGCTATCACTGAAGACAGGCCACAGGTTCGCTTTCATGTTATTTGTACTCGTATCACTACATATCATACCCCGTTGTACTATCCTTCTGCTTCGATGGATAGTGCAACCGGGGTATGATCTCAACACTTATGTCAATTTGTTTATCTTATTTACTTTACCACACTCTCCATGCGGGTTGTGCATGGGTTATCGCACTTTTTTTCAATCTTGTTTGTTTTTCCTTTCTTTTCCTCCTGGGGTATGCCCCTTGTAGGCTGTACATTCGGTTAACCTTTTTTAATTTCAAGCTAATTTACCTAAAAAAAAAAAAAAATACTGCTAATTACAATGGACTACCAGGGCGACATTCCAACATTCAGAACAACAGGACTGATGCAGAATTGCCAAACTACCAACAGGACAGATGGACAGATTGGAATGAGTTGGACACAAAGATTGGTGTCCATGACAGCTAGTACATTGATGGCCACAAAAAGCTATACTTTGGTGTCCATGACAGCTAGTACATTGGTGACCATAAACCTATTTCAGAACAACTGAACCATAAATGCAGAGGAATTCCCCCCCTGCGAAGGGAGATCCCACGACAGCCCCTAATGGTTAGGCAATCAAAACAGGAACCAAGTTCTGACATCAAACAGGAACCATCAGTCATCAGACAACTAACAGACTTAGTACACTGATAAAATGATGGGTACAATGAAAATTTGATGAAAGCAGCTCACCCTTGAGACCACAGAGTATAAGGTAACTACCTGTGTATGTAGGAGTAATAGCACGCTTAGTACCTCTTGTTGAAGCATGTTGACCTGCTTCTGTGACTGTGGCTGGACAGCAGGCAAGTTGCTCTCCTGCTTCTGTTTCTGATTCTGTGACCTTTGATCATCAGGACACTTGATCATCATACTACCCCTGCTGCTTCAAGCCTGACTACAGGACACTTGATCCAGCCTTGTACTTGGTGCCAATTCAGATCTATTGCAGCTAGCAGCTTCTGACTAGGGACACAACCTTCAGCTAGCATGGAGAAAGGAACTAGAACCACCATTGTGGTGCTTGATCAGGTGCAAAACAGCAGCTACAATCAGCAGCTGAGGTAGAACCTGGGCACATGCAGATCAGATGAGCACATGCATATGCTGGACCCTTCTGAATCCCCCTTCAGTTCAAGCTTGGTGGAGCCTGACCCTGTACATGTATTTGCATCTAGAAACAGTCGACTATCTATTAGAAACAGCAACTAGCAAAATTATTTAGCTCACAATATTGTTCCACTCATTTATAATCAACTCTGCTTGTGAATGAGGGAAATTAGAAAGTGATAAAAGCCTTGCTCTCACCATGTTGCAAATTTTTTGAACAATTACCTCCCAAACACATGATTGATTTTGGAATTTCCTCATATTCCTTTCAATCCAAATATGATAAACAGTTATTGTAAATCCCAATCTAGTAATTACACTTTTGAGAGTTTTGCCCTTAAAGCTTGATAACAAAGATACCCAATCTGCCCAAGGTCTAGCAGGCCATGAAACATGAAGTCTGGCCTGAATGGTATCCCACACCTGAATACTGAAAGGGCAATTAAAAAAGAGATGGTCGTGGCTTTCACTCCCTTGGCAGAAGCCACAAAGTGGAGAAATATTTAGACCAAATGACACGAGTCTATCAGCAGTGGCTAGCCTATTCTGAATGGCAAGCCATGTAACAAAGCTGCATTTTGGCACGTGCGCGGAGAACCACACTACCGTATGCCACAAGACCTTAGGAAAGGGAGTTCTCAATTTGTCCCATAGAGAGGAAATTGTGAACTGCCCATTGGAAGTAAGGGTCCACCTTGTTTGATCTGCCCCATTCAACCTGGACTGAACCAGAGGTGGCATAGCGTTTCTCACCTCATTTAGTTCAAATGTTTGGGTGATGGGGAATACCCAATTTGAACCATCTATAATGTGAGATACAAGGGCATCACGTGAGATGCCAGAGTCATACACAATCCTTGGACCAAATCTATCCATTAAAGGACCAAGAGGATGCCAATTATCATACCATAAGGATGTTGAATACCCATTACCTAGTATACAGAGGACATGTGGTTTAACCAAGGGCCTGAGATTCAAAAGCTTCCTCCACCCCCACGTACAGTCAGCAGGTATTTTAAGATGCCAGAAAGTCCTACCTTTAATTAAGTAAGATTTGACCCATTGACACCACATGGATTGTTCACCCCCAGAAATTAGAAACCATATATGTTTTGCAATGGCAGCCTTGTTCCAAATTTGCAAGGATTTGAAACCTAGACCCCCTTCCTCTTTAGGGGAGCAAAGATGCTCCCAAGAAACTTTAGCACCCGTTTTCTTTAAATCAGGGCCCGACCAGAGAAAAGCTCTAAGTATTGACTCAATTTCTTTGATTACCTTTTTAGGGAGGATGAACAAGGAAGACCAATAAGTTTGAATGGAGAATAGCACATTCTTAATAAGCTGAACCCTACCAGCATAGGTGAGGTCTCTATTGGTCCAAGTCTTAGTCCTAGCAATCATGCTCTCCACTAACCTTTTACAATCCGAAGCCTTGAGCTTAGTGGAGAGGAGGGGAACACCCAAATATCTTACCGGAAGGGTGCCCTCCTGGAAACCTAGAACGTCCATAATGGCAATTCTCGTGGTATTATTGACCCCAGAGAAGTATATGCTACTTTTCTCGGGGCTAGGAGAGAGGCCAGACAAAGCTTGAAACTCAGTGAGTGCCTCCTGGATAAGGGTGATGGAAGACAATTCACCCTTGCAAAAAATCATAAGGTCGTCCGCAAAACAGAGGTTGATGATCTTAGTATTCCCACATCTCCAATGGAAATGAAAATCAGGCATCATGGATTTCTCTCTAAGTATGCAGGTGAGAACCTCCATAACAATGACAAAGAGGTACGATGACAGAGGGTCACCTTGTCGAAGACCTTTTTGCCCTATAATGTAACCAGTGGTCTCCCCATTTAAGCTAAAAGTGTAGTTAGCAGTGGTAACACAGGCTTGAAGCCATTTGATCATTGTAGGATGGAAATTCATAGATGACAGTACATCCCAGAGAAATTCCCATCTGACATTATCATAGGCTTTCCTAATGTCTACTTTCATTGCACATCTTGGGGAGGATGATGATTTATGATATCCTCGCATTAGTTCCTGAGTGAGGAAGATATTGTCAGCAATTCTCCTCCCTTTAACAAATCCCGATTGAACAGGATCGATTAAGCCAGGGAGGACATTCTGGAGTCTCTTGGCAAGTATTTTAGCAATGCATTTGTAGATAGTATTACAACATGAGATAGGTCTAAAATCCCCGACTTTGGACGGGTTAGGGACCTTTGGAACAAGAGCTACCATGGTAGAGTTGGCCTTCCTGAGTAGTTTGCCAGATCTAAAGAAGGTCTTGACTGCTGCAGTGACCTCATGGCCAATGATCGGCCAAGCTTTTTTAAAAAAGCCGGCATTGTAACCATCCGGACCAGGGGCTTTGTTGGGGTTAATGGACCAAAATGTGTCCTTAATCTCTTGATCAGAGATCTCTACAATCATAGCCTGCTTTTGGGTATCAGTTAGCCTCTTACTTACTAATTGCTGGACTCTGCTATGACCTTGGTAAGTATCATGATGGGCAGACCCAAGCAAATTAGAGTAGAAGTTGACAAATTTTGACTTTATGACCTCAATGTTATGTGTGAGGGACCCATCCTCTAAGATCAGACTGGTTATTTTATTTCTATTCCTTGCATTAGTCACAGACTTGAAGAAATAAGAGGTACACTGATCACCCAACTTCAGCCACTGGATTCGAGACTTTTGCTTAGCTAAACTTTCCTCGGCCCTAAGCAAAATTAGGAGCTGTTTATAGACAGCTCTTTCCTGGCTAATCAAGGAAGGATTAGGATTATGAGAACTCAGAGCATGCTGCAAGGTGTCAAGTTGTTGTCTGAAATCAACAACTCTAGCAGAGACGTCACTGAAATCACTAGTATTAATTTGTTTAAGTTCTCCTTGCAACAATTTGAGCTTCTCACAGACACAATACATAGGATTCCCAGTAATCACCTTCCTCCAAACTCTCTGAACAACAGCCAGAAATTGAGGATGATCTGCTAGGAAATTGAAGAACTTAAAAGGTTTATTTGATCTCCTAAGACTTGGAAGAACATACGTAATGGCTGGAGAGTGATCAGAAATCCCAGGAGGAGGGAAATGAACATAAGAACAGTTATAAACCTTCATCCAGTTCTCATTGACTAAAACTCGATCCAATTTTAAACTAACAAAATGTGAAGGGTCCTGTTTGTTGACCCAGGTGAGAAAGCAACCAGTGTACCGAAGATCATCGAGCCCCAACATATACAAACAACTATTAAAGTCATCCATATACGGAGGCCAAGAATTAGTTCCCCCAACCTTCTCCCTAGGAAACCTAATGATATTAAAGTCACCGAGCACTATCCAGGGGGAAGAGGTGCTCAGGCGATGAAGACTGGCCCACAAAGATTGTCTATTCAGATAATTATTGTCCCCATATACAAAAGTTGCAAAAAAGGGGGGGTCACCACAAATAGGTTGCACCTCACAATGAATAAATTGTTCAGATTGATCAAGGACCTGAATGTGAACAACATTAGGATCCCAACACACAAAAATTCTGCCTAAGGGAGCTTGGGGATAATTGTTCACAAAACTCCACTGGGAGCACACATATTTTATCACTCTAGATGCTTTATCCTCCTTTATTTTATGTTCTAATAATCCCACAATAGCTAACTTGTTTTTATTTACAAAACACTTAACCTCTTTTTGTTTGATTGGGTCATTGAGACCCCTGATGTTCCAAAATCCAAAGTTAAGCGGGTGTATAGACATAAAACAACTATTCAAGCAGAACTAATAATAAGGATGGCAGAAAATAGAAATATAAAGCGTACTGCCCTGACAAAAAGGATACGATTGAGCTATGTTCTTCTTCTGGATTGTGATCTCAGAAGCTGCTCCCTTGCAAGCTTCTTCATTTTCCTTTGAGTTGATCTGGATATAACCTTCTGAAAGTTCTCCTTGAGATCTTCTTTTGAAGCTTTATCCCGTACTTCTGAACCTTGGGGATCTGGTGGTTTAGGAGAGAGTGCATGGTTTACTACTTCACCCTTTGGTACAGCTAAGAGGAGTTGATCTGAACTGCTGCCCACTTCATGGCAGCTTCTGACCACTCCTTCAAGGACTCCTAACAACTCATCTTCCGAATCTGACTCATCCGAAAGTACAATTGGGTTGCTGAGAAGCTGCTTTTGAGGTAAGGAAGGGTTATCTCTAGAGGAATTCAGTGGCTGAACAGGTTTGTCATTGGAAAGGTTGGCTGCTTCTATCTCTGAAACAGGAGCCACAACTAGAGGAACAGTAGGGTTGGTAGGGTTGTTTGAATTGGTTGATGTAGCATTCAAATTTGTGTCAGCCTCTTGCTTTCCATTGAGGTTAGAGGTTGAGGACGGTGCCTTAGAACATTGGGCAGTAGAATGACCAAAAACCTTGCATTCCTTGCACGAAGAGGGTAACACCTGATATTCAATTGGAATCACAACTGAATTGTCCTCGACAGTAATTCTCACATCTTCGGGAAGGTCATGCTCAGCCTTAATTTCAATGCATACCCTAGCACTGGTTGACTTAGTTTGGAGAAGACCAGGTTGTCTAGAAGTTTTGGCAGTGGCCTGGTCCACATATAGTGGTCTACCAATGGTGCTTGCCACCCTACTTAAACACTCCTGGTTCCATAATTCCAAGGGTAGGTTATGCAGCCTCACCCAGACCGGAATATGAGAAGGTTGTTCTTTGACTGGTTGCATCATTGTATGCCAGTCTTTGAGGACAAGGTATCTTTGGGAAAAGAAATAGGGGCCCCCATCCAAGACAAGTTGCTTAGCCTGTTCATCTCTAAATTCGAAGAGGTAACACCCTGCAACATCCGGTTTAACAGCCACAAACAATTCTTTCCATTGATTCCTAGCAGTAGAGAGAACCAAAGGATAGGCCATTTTGCCATCTAGGAAATGACCCACTAAATACTTGTTCCACATTCCAATATCAGTAAGCTCAACATCAATTTCCACCTGAGCTTCCTTCCCTCGAAATAAGTCAGGATGAAAATCTAGTTTTACATCAACAGAGGGACTTTGCGATTGTAGTAAGGCTGCCCAGTTTTTAGGTTTGGGTTTGGGGCCATTCAGAACCCGTCGGGGTTTACTGGGGACTCGATTACCATTTGGCTGACCCATGGAAGTCCATGGCCGCCTAGGTTTGGTATCAACTTCATCATATCCCATATTAGGTGCAGAAACTGATGATACCTGATTACGCTGCCACTGTTGAAGAGGAACGCTCTGTACCTCTGTACCTCGGTGAGTCTGAGAGGTACTCCCGTGGACGAGAGTCACTCCCACTCCAGAATTCAGTACCTCGTTCTGTTGTTTGCGAGCCCGTTCCTCCGCTTCCAGTTTCAGACCCTCCTCAAAGAGCGCCTGTTGAATCTTCCTAGACGGACTGGACTTCTTGTTTGGAGGAGCTTGATTCTCAGCTTGTCTCCATGACTGCTGTATGCTTTGTAACTTGGCCGTAACTACATCTAGAATGAATGGATCTTCCGAAGTGTTGAGCTCATCCTCCAGATGACCCACGATCTCAAGCATTCGAGCTTCGGAATCCGAACGCAAACCCTCCTTCCGAGGCGCCTTCTGTAGCTGATGAACTTGTCTCGGCTGGTTGTACCTGGGACTGTGAGCCCTAGATTTGTTGATCAAGTTAGGGTTGGCCTCCCCAAACTCGACTGGAGATGCAGAATGAACAGTTCCTCGAACAGTAGATTCGATTTTGGGATCTCCTGAAACGGACCGCTTTAGGGCTTGCATTTCCGACTGATTCAGATGTGTTTGGAGGGATTGTGAGTGCTCAGAGGACAGCGGGATGAGTGGGAACTCAGAGGAGTAGATTAGTTTGGAATCTAGATTCGTGGGTAGGATTTGGGGTGGAGTTACAGCAACATCACGAACCGTGGATTTGGAGTTGCCGAGATTCTGGTTAGTGGGAGTTGGACCACGGATCTTTCTTCATAGTTCATTAGAATCAATAGCTTTGATTCCAAGTCCATCTCCCATGGAGATTGAACCGTCCCCCATGACGAACAGTACCCAAATCGCCTAACCCATGAACAGCAAAGGTTCGTCTTCAGTAGCTCTTGTAACGGAGTTCCTAGTAGTAGACTACTGGTCACAGAGTTGTGATTCCTAGTAGTTAGGCTGCTGGCTACCGTAGGGTGTGAAAGCATCTTTTCTACTCTATTCCTCTCATCCGAAAATTCTCAAGATACATGTTTTCTCGGTTTGAACTGGGATCAGATTTACATGATAGATCCTAGACATGTCCCAAAAGTGCTGTTGATCTTTTAACGGAATTCCTAGTAGTAGACTACTGGTCACAGAGTTGTGATTCCTAGTAGTTAGGCTGTTGGCTAGCGTCGGGTGTGAAATCATCTCTTCTACTCTATTCCCTTCATCCGAAAATTCCCAAGATACATGTTTTCTCGGTTTGAAACTTGGATCAGATTTACATGATAGATCCTAGACATGTCCCAAAAGTGCTGTTAATCTTGTAACGGAGTTCCTAGTAGTAGACTACTGGTCAGAGAGTTGTGATTCCTAGTAGTTAGGCTGCTGGCTACCGTAGGGTGTGAAATCATCTCTTCTACTCTATTCCCTTCATCGGAAAGGTCCCAAGACGAATGTTTTTTTGGTTTGAACTCGGTTCAGATTTACATGATAGATTCTAGACGTGTCCCAAAAATGGCTGTTGATCTTGTAACGGTGTCCCAAAAGTGCTGTTGATCTTTTAACGGAATTCCTAGTAGTAGACTACTGGTCACAGAGTTGTGATTCCTAGTAGTTAGGCTGTTGGCTAGCGTCGGGTGTGAAATCATCTCTTCCACTCTATTCCCTTCATCCGAAAATTCCCAAGATACATGTTTTCTCGGTTTGAACTTGGATCAGATTTACATGATAGATCCTAGACATGTCCCAAAAGTGCTGTTAATCATGTAACGGAGTTCCTAGTAGTAGACTACTGGTCAGAGAGTTGTGATTCCTAGTAGTTAGGCTGCTGGCTACCGTAGGGTGTGAAATCATCTCTTCTACTCTATTTCCTTCATCGGAAAGGTCCCAAGACGAATGTTTTTTTGGTTTGAACTCGGTTCAGATTTACATGATAGATTCTAGACGTGTCCCAAAAAGGGCTGTTGATCTTGTAACGGTGTTCCTTGTAGTAGACTACTGGTCACAGACTTGTGATTCCAAGTAGTTAGGCTGCTAGCTACCGCAGGGTGAGAAAACATCTCTTCTATTCTATTCACTTCATCGGAAAGGTCCCAAGATACATGATTTCTCGATTTGAACTCGGATCAGATTTACAAGATATATTCTAGACATGTCCCAAAAGTGCTGTTGATCTTGTAACGGAGTTCCTAGTAATAGACTACTGGTCATAGAGTTGTGATTTCTTGTAGTTAGGCTGCTGGCTACCGTAGGGTGTGAAAGCATCTCTTCTACTCTATTCCCTTCATGCGAAAATTCCCAAGATACATGATTTCTCGGTTTGAACTTGGATCAAAATTACATGATAGATCCTAGACATGTCCCAAAAGTGCTGTTGATCTTGTAACGGAGTTCCTAGTAGTAGACTACTGGTCACAGAGTTGTGATTCCCAATAGTTATGCTGCTGGCTACCGTAGGGTGTGAAAGCATCTTTTCTACTCTATTCCCTTCATCCGAAAATTCTCAAGATATATGTTTTCTCGTTTTGATCTTGGATTAAAATTACATGATAGATCCTAGACATGTCCCAAAAGTGCTGTTGATCTTTTAACGGAATTCCTAGTAGTAGACTACTGGTCACAGAGTTGTGATTCCTAGTAGTTCGGCTGCTGGCTACCGTCGGGTGTGAAATCATCTCTTCTACTCTATTCCCTTCATCGGAAAGGTCCCAAGACGCTTGTTTTCTAGGTTTGAACTCGGATCAGATTTACATGATAGATTCTTGACTTGTCCCGAAAGGGCTGTTGATCTTGTAACGGTGTTCCTTGTAGTAGACTACTGGTCACAGAGTTGTGATTCCAAGTAGTTAGGTTTGCTGGCTACCGCAAGGTGTGAAAACTTCTCTTCTACTCTATTCCCTTCATGCGAAAATTCCCAAGATACATGATTTCTTGGATTGAACTTGGTTCAAATTTACATGATAGATCCTGGACATGTCCCAAAAGTGCTGTTGATCTTGTAACGGAGTTCCTAGAAGTAGACTACTGGTCACAGAGTCGTGATTCCTAGTAGTTAGGCTGCTGGCTCCCGTAGGGTGTGAAAATTCCCCAAAAGTGCTGTTAATCTTGTAACGGAGTTCCTAGTAGTAAACTAATGGTCACAGTGTTGTGATTCCTAGTAGTTAGGCTGCTGGCTACCGTAGGGTGTGAAATCATCTCTTCTACTCTATTATCTTTATCGGAAAGGTCCCAAGACGAATGTTTTTTTGGTTTGAACTCGGATCAGATTTACATGATAGATTCTAGACATGTCCCAAAAAGGGCTGTTGATCTTGTAACGGTGTTCCTTGTAGTAGACTACTGGTCACAGAGTTGTGATTCCAAGTAGTTTGGCTGCTGGCTACCGCAGGGTGTGAAAACATCTCTTCTACTCTATTCACTTCATTGGAAAGGTCCCAAGATACATGATTTCTCGGTTTGAACTCGGATCAGATTTACATGATATATCCTAGACATGTCCCAAAAGTGCTGTTGATCTTGTAACGGAGTTCCTAGTAGTAGACTACTGGTCACAGAGTTGTGATTCCTTGTAGTTAGGCTGCTGGCTACCGTAGGGTGTGAAAGCATCTCTTCTACTCTATTACCTTCATGCGAAAATTCCCAAGATACATGATTTCTCGGTTTGAACTTGGATCAAAATTACATGATAGATCCTAGACATGTCCCAAAAGTGCTGTTGATCTTGTAACGGAGTTCCTAGTAGTAGACTACTGGTCGCAGAGTTGTGATTCCTAGTAGTTAGGCTGCTGGCTACCGTTGGGTGTGAAAGCATCTTTTCTACTCTATTCCCTTCATCCGAAAATTCTCAAGATACATGTTTTCTCGATTTGAACTTGGATCAGATTTACATGATAGATCCTAGACATGTCCCAAAAGTGCTGTTGATCTTTTAACGGAATTCCTAGTAGTAGACTACTGGTCACAGAGTTGTGATTCCTAGTAGTTAGGCTGCTGGCTACCGTCGGGTGTGAAATCATCTCTTCTACTCTATGCCCTTTATCGGAAAGGTCCCAAGACGCATGTTTTCTAGGTTTGAACTCGGATCAGATTTACATGATAGATTCTTGACATGTCCCAAAAGGGCTGTTGATCTTGTAACGGTGTTCCTTGTAGTAGACTACTGGTCACAGAGTTGTGATTCCTTGTAGTTAGGCTGCTGGCTACCGTAGGGTGTGAAAGCATCTCTTCTACTCTATTCTCTTCATGCGAAAATTACCAAGATACATGATTTCTCGGTTTGAACTTGGATCAAAATTACATGATAGATCCTAGACGTGTCCCAAAAGTGCTGTTGATCTTGTAACGGAGTTCCTAGTAGTAGACTACTGGTCACAGAGTTGTGATTCCTAGTAGTTAGGCTGCTGGCTACCGTCGGGTGTGAAAGCATCTCTTCTACTCTATTCCCTTCATAAGAAAGGTCCCAAGACGCATGTTTTCTAGGTTTGAACTCGGATCAGATTTACATGATAGATTCTTGACATGTCCCAAAAGGACTGTTGATCTTGTAACGGTGTTCCTTGTAGTAGACTACTGGTCACAGAGTTGTGATTCCAAGTAGTTAGGCTTGCTGGCTACCGCAAAGTGTGAAAACATCTCTTCTACTCTTTTTTTTTTTGGGTAAAATCGCTTGAAATAAAAAGAGTGAGTAACCGAATATACAGCCTACAAGGAGCATACCCCAGGAGTAAAGAAAACAAAAGAAAACAAGAGAGAAAATGAAAATTAGTAACGCCAAGAGGCTACATGGAGTAAATGAGATGCGCTGTTTCCAATCCATCTAATAGAGGGAGGGAAAACAGCACCTCAGTCAACATTACAGAAATTGTTTCAATTACATATTAAATTACATGAATTTGATCTAGTGGAAACCACTCAAAAACTGATTCACAAGCTGAAATGTTAATGCTAGAACTGAACCTTAGGCAACATGATCAACTGGCTTCGGCCTTGTATATTTTCTGAAGCAGCTAGCATGACTTGGGACATGGGACACAACATCACAGAACAGCCAGCAAGGCTAGCTGGGCAGTTGGGACTTGTTGTGCAGCTTGCTGAGCTTTCATCTAATAAGCCTTCAACTGATATTGCTATACAAAACTGCAGCAGTAACCTGGGTTTGGAAACTGCAGCAGGGCTGGCCAGCAGCAGAGCAGCCAAGAGCAGCTAAGCTTCAGAACTGATGCAGCTTCAGAACTGCTGCTGTCACAGAACAACAGCAGCAGTCCATCACACAAAACAAAACAATATGCAGAGGATGTCCCCCTCTGCGAAGGGAGATCCCAATGACAGCCCCTATTGGTTAGGCGACTATTAGAAATGAACAACTACATTCAACATCTGAATATACAGTCAGTCAGAAAATGGACAAACTGTAATTTTTTTTTTGGGTAATTTAGCTTGAAATTAAAAAAGGTTAATCGAATGTACAGCCTACAAGGGGCATACCCCAGGAGGAAAAGAAAGGAGAAAAAAAACACAAGAATGATAAAAGTACGGTAACCATGCACAACCCGCATGGAGAGTAAATAAAGTGACATAACCATGAAATGTACTGAAATGAAATTGAACTATTCCTGGCACAACCCGCCAGGCTAGGAAATAAAGTAAATGAAGTAGATAGTCATGGTCAACGTGGACCACATGAAAACCAGCGCTGAGGAGAGATCCTCCTCCTCCTAGGCTGGGCTAAGAAAACCAAGACCCGAGACATCCATCACCCCAAAGCAAGCATAATACCCGCTCAACAGAAGTCAACTACTACAGAGGAACTCGGGCTGAGAGAGGCTCGACCAGGGGATGACGGCATCCGACAAGGCTACCCTGCTAAGTACCCTGCACACCACGCCCATTCCACCCTGACTACTACAACCTCGCCCAAATCCCCTAGGCTCGCTAACGACTCAAAGCGGAACAGAAAGAGAGGCCACCAAAAGTAGCCACTCGAACCTCAAGTGGACCAATCTGCGCTATTCGATCAGTGCAACCACCAAATCTAATAAGAAACAGACTGCAAAGCAACCCCTTTCGATCAGTGAGGATCCACTAATCTAGTCAATGACTGCTCCGGCAACTACCTTGCTCAATCAAACTCCATCCATAATCTAATCATCGACAAACTGCAATTGGTACAAACAAGAACTGGAAATGGACACTTGACATAGCACTGGACAATGGACATCACAAGGGTTCTTATGGAAGTGAATCAGCATCCTTGTGCATCCCAATGACATTGAAAGGGACAGCAGTTCACAACAGCCCTGCTGAAACAGAAGTGCAGTTCTTCATGTACATCATACTCTGCTAGTTCAGAACATCAGCCAAAACAGGTTCTAAACAGGTATAACAGGACAGTACAGCAGCCAAAACTGGACAGAAACTGCCATGGCAGCAGCAGATACAGAACATAACAAAACAGAGCTGCCATGGCAGCAGATACAGCCCATTAGTACAATGATAAATTGATAAAAGCAGAGCAGTGACAGCGGCAGATACAACTAATAACAGATTACATTAGCAGAACCGGTACCACAACTCCCTCTGAAAATTCACTCCTCCCTCTCAAATTACTAAGGGTCCACCTTACTCCCTCCACTTAGCCTCTCATAATGCCCCCACTAATTATTACCTCCGCTCTCAAGAAAAATGATGAGGCTCAATCACACTCTCACAGGGAAACACAGATTGAAGTGAAAGTTAACAACTAAACTCTCAAACCAAGATCACCATCAGTAACCAGTAGAGACCAAAGGATAAGATAACTACCTGTGTAAGTAGGAGTAATAGCAGACTTCCTTTGCTGAGATCACCATCAGGCTGTTATTAGTTGTATCTGCTGCTATGTAAGATCACCATCAGGCTCCAACAGTTGCTGTCTATTGGAGCCCTTGCTGAACATGGAGACTCATAATATCAAGGGATGAGGCTGCACCCCTTGACCAATGACCTGCAAATGTAATAATATGAGTAGAATCCAATTTTCTTTCTAAATATTTTAATCATGAATGTTCCACAAAGAGAGTAACAGTGAAGGTCCCTTGAACTTGGATAAGGAAAGCAACCTACACCTAACAATATTTGAAATTTTGTTAGCAACCACTCCAGGGGGGCAGCTAATATTCTGAAATTTCCT
Organism: Rhododendron griersonianum; assembly: GCA_018127125.1. Lineage (NCBI taxonomy): Eukaryota > Viridiplantae > Streptophyta > Magnoliopsida > Ericales > Ericaceae > Rhododendron > Rhododendron griersonianum. The sequence goes on from CM030789.1 coordinate 33,651,720, forward strand.
ATAATTCCTTTCAATCCATAACTGATGGACATAGACTGTGAAGACCAGTTTCGCAATTGTGATGGCCAAGGATTTACCCTGCAAAGTGGACAACCTACTCACCCACTGCTGCCAGGATGTCAAGCCAGCCATATGAGGGGTCTTAGGGGACATGATTCCCCTGATCTGTGCAGCCATGGGACATTCAAAGAACAGGTGATCACGGGATTCAACACCCAAACACAAACTACATATGGATGAGGATTTCATGGCAAACAAAACTAATCTATCCTCTGTAGATAACCTATTAAGAATGGCCAACCAAGAGATCACACTGCACCTAGGAATATGACCAGAAAACCAAATCACTTTACACCAAGTGATGGCAGGATATTGTGTCCTCAAATTATCCCATAGGGATGAAATGGTGAATTTACCAGATGCAGTGAGAGTCCAAATACATCTATCCCCAATGGAATCATTGATGGGGACAGATTGTAATTCAGATCTCACATCATTGAGGTCAGGGGATTGGGTCATTGGGAAGGCCCATTGATTGTTCGTAATGATATCCTTCACAGTGGCATCCTTGAGTAGCCCTGAATCGTAGACAATTCTAGGCCCAAACTTTTGCAGTAAGGGGCCAAGAGGATGCCAGTTGTCAAACCACAAAGAGGTTAACTGGCCATCCCCAATTTTATACTTAATGTGGGGTTGAATGATTGGTCTAAGGTTCAGGATTTTCCTCCAAACCCATGAGGGGTTACTTGGAGTTTTAACACTCCAAAAACTTTTACCCTTAAGTAAGTATGACTTAACCCATTGGCACCACATTGATTGCTCCCCACCCGAGATAAGGAACCAAATGTGCTTGGCTACAGCTGCCCTATTCCAAATCTCCATAGATTTAAAGCCCAAACCACCTTCTTTAAAAGGGGAACAGAGATGTTCCCACGAAACTTTTGCACCTGTCTTTTTAAGGTCTGGGCCTGACCAAAAAAAGGCTCTAAGAATGGATTCAACCTCTTTAATTACCTTTTTAGGGATAATAAAGAGAGATGACCAGTAGGTTTGCATTGAAAACAGAATTGATTTTATTAATTGAATTCTACCAGCATAAGAGCATCCCCAATGGGGATGTAAAAGTGGGTTGTATACTTATAATAGCACCAGATGCCAAAAAAAACCCCTCCAATGGGGATGTAAAATAGAAAAAAACAGGTGCTAAAATGGCAGAGATGGAAAAGGGGATGGATATTTCCATCCCCATTTAACTACAGCTATAATGGACAGGTCACACCGAACTGAAAATACCAGAATTTTGGACAGCCGGAGGTTACCTGGTATCGTCGGAAAGTCGTCGGAAATGGGAAGAACTCGCCGGAATCTGGTAGAACATGCTGGAATCCGGAGATGACCGTCTCCTACCCCGATTCTTGACGATCCATGGACGCCACAGATGCATGCCGCCGGCCTGCCCTTCTGAAACTCTCGCCGGTTGTGCCCTTTTGGCTGTGAGTACCCTTCGGTTCAGAGAGAGAGAGAGAGAGAGGGAGGTCTGCTTGAGAGAGAGAGAGAGAGAGAGAGAGAGAGAGAGATGTGTCGTCTGCTTTTGGGAGGAGCGGCCGAGGGTTTTTCTCTGTTGTTCTTCGTAGAGAGAGAGAGAGAGAGAACAGATGAAAGAGTAAAGTAAAGTAGGGTGTTGGGTTGGATTGGTTTGTTTTTGATCCAACCGTTGGCCCTTTTTTTTTTTTTTTTTTTGATTGAATCTGACCGTTGGCTTCCCAACGGGTAAAAAAATTGCAACGGTAATTTTTTTTTCCTTGCCTATAAATATGTGTGTTTTGAGTAGGATTTTTCATTCAAAAAAATTTCTCCATTCTCTACAAACACACTCCAAAAAAAATAGTGTATCAATTATGGCAGATGGAAGTCGTAGTGCGAGAGGAAAATCGTTCACCTCCGATCAAGATGAAGCAATTTGTAATGCTTACTTGTGCGTTAGTCAAGACCCAATTGTCGGTACCAATCAAGCACGATCTAAATTATGGGATCGGGTTGCAAACAAATACACCGAATTCACAGGAGGCGATGTACGTTCGGATGCTTCTATCAAGTCTCGATGGCAAGTCATCCAGCAGGCTTGCAACAAATATCGTGGAATTTTAAGACAAATTCAAAGGCAACATCAAAGTGGAATGACAGAACAAAATGAGGTATTATTATTTTGTTAATATTATTATTTTGTTTTCATAAGAATTTATTTGTATAACAAAATGAGGAATTATTTTGGTTCTATCAAGTTTCTGTTTTCATAAGAATTTTGTTAATATTATTATTTTGATAATTAATTAAAGAATTTTTTTATAATGTGTATATATTGATCTAGCGAAGAGACAGTACAAAGACACTGAGAAAAAACCTTTCGCCAATTTGGATTGTTGTTGGGCAATCTTAGAACACAGTATGAAGTGGGCAGATTTAACCCCACCCCGGTCCGACCCAAGATCTTCACAAATGGATACGAGTTCGGTCCCTCTATCTCCTGATTTCTCTCAAAATCCAAACGAGTCTCCTGATTTCTCTCAAGTTCCAAACACAGCGACTTCATTGGAAGATAGCAATCCTACGAGTGGAGGTAGTGTTCAGTCTCCAAGAAAGAGGCCTCTTGGATGTAAAGCATCAAAGGCAAAATTATTGAAGACCAAAAAAACAGATAATGAGGAACGTGAATGGATAAACTTGATGGAAAAATTCAACCAAACTACATCTGACAAGGAAGATAGGAGAGCTGAAATGGAAGCAAGAAGACTCGCGGCTTTGGAAAGGACTACGGCAAATGATGAGAGGAGGGTGGCGCTTGAGGAGAGGAAGGCAGCAATAAAAGAAAAAGAGATGGAAGATAGGATTATGCAAATGGACTTGAATTTGGTTCAAGACCCCCAAATGAAGGCTTATTACCAGTATCGCAAGGGTGAAATCTTGGCTAAATGGACGGCTAGCTCAAGTTCGAACGGTTATTTTCCTAGTTTTCCCGATTATTGATTGTAATAAAGTTTTATTATCATATGTAATAGTCTTTAGCAATTATGACTTTGATGTAATCGTTAGGTACTATTCGATAATAAAATGCATTTTATTTAGCTAATGAAGTACAAGACTCGAAAATGAAGTACAAGACTCGATAATGAAGTACAAGACTCGAAAATGAAATACAAGACTCGAAAATGAAGTACAAGACTCGATAATGAAATACAAGACTCGAAAATGAAGTACAAGACTCGATAATAAAATGCATTTTATTTAGCTAATGTCCACGACACGGGAACCTCAGTCTTCATCTCCATTACGGGCCCATAGGTGTTCAATAAGATCGTTGCGGAGTGAATGATGTGCCTCATTCGATCGAATCCTGCGGTTATTTGTAAAGAAATCAACCAATGCAGGTGTCACATCTCTCGAGACTTGAATTGGGCTGGAAGAAAGAAGTTCAGTAATTTCATCACTAACATCGTGATCACGTTGGTCTTCAATTATCATGTTATGCAAAATGACACATGTTTTCATGATGTAGCCTAGATCCTCCTCATTCCAGAATCGTGCCGGTCCTCTCACAATTGCCCAGCGTGCTTGGAGTACGCCAAATGCCCTTTCAACATCCTTGCGACATGCCTCCTGCATCCTCGCAAAGTGTTGCTTCTTTCTTCCTTGTGGTTGAGAAATGGTTTGAACGAGAGTCGCCCATTTTGGATAGATACCATCAGCAAGGTAGTACCCCATGTCGTACTGACTACCGTTAACGACAAAAAGGGCTGGAGGGGCACGACCGGCACTGAGATCATCAAAGAGATGAGATTGATCAAGTACGTTGATGTCGTTGAATGACCCAGGCATGCCAAAGAAAGCATGCCAAATCCACAAATCATACGATGCAACTGCTTCAAGTACGATAGTTGGTTTTCCGCTGCGGCCGCTGAAGAATCCATGGTAAGCAGTTGGACATTTGTCCCACTGCCAATGCATACAATCCAAGCTGCCTAGCATTCCAGGAAAACCACGTTGATTGCCCACATGTAGGAGCCTTGCAGTATCTGCTTCATTTGGTTTTCTCAGGTATTCTGCTTCAAAAATGGAGATAACGCCCTTACAAAAACTTTGAAGAGACTCAACTGCTGTACTTTCCCCAATCTTGAGATACTCATCAAGACTATCAGCAGGCGTCCCGTATGCCAGCATCCTCAGAGCTGCTGTCATCTTTTGGATACCAGAAAGACCTGCAGCTCCCGTCGCATCATTCCTTTGGACAAACGTCACGTCATGTTGTTGGAGTTTACCCAAGATCTTGTGAAATAAGGGTCGACTCATTCGAAAACGTTGCTGAAACAAGTTTTCGTCATAGAGCGGATACTCACAAAAGTAATCAGCATTGAGTCGTTGGTCGGCACCAACTCTGTCACGGGGGATCCAGGCTCGACCGCTTGTAGAACCAACATGACCTCCTTGTTGGCGTCTTTTATGAAATTTTTGGTACTGCCTCATCATGATCAATTGCGCCATTGCAATCTCATCATCATCGGAGGAAGATCCGTCAAATTCTCCCAATAATATTCTTTGGGTTAAACTGCTCATGACGATTTTTTTTTTGAAAGAGGAGACTGTATGTATATTTGAGTGTGAGAATGAATAATGGGGAGGATAGGTCTATATATAGATGGTAAGTAAATGCTGTAGTTGAGAGTGGGTGAGAGTAAATGCTGTAGTTGAGAGTGGGTGAGAGTAAATGCTGTAGTTGAGAGTGGGTGAGAGTAAATGCTGTAGTTGAGAGTAAATGACTAAATTAAATGGTGTAGTTGGGAGTAGATGACTGAAATAAATGGTGTAGTTGATAGGGGAGTAAATGGATCAGGTAAATGATGTGGTTGAGAGTTTGATGAGAGTAAATGGATGAAGTAAATGGTGTAATTGAAGTGGATGACAAGTAAAAAAAAAAAAATTAGAACGGAAATTTTTTTTTTTCGGAATAATTTTTTTTTTTAAGTCCTCGATTACCGGATACGGCAAATTATTTTTCAACGGAAGTAATACTTGAATTAGGGTTAAGAAAGTTAGGGAAAATTAAGGAGGAGTGAAAGTTAATTAATTATCCATCTCTTTTTTACATCTCACCATTGGATGGAGGTAGGTTCTATTTTACATCCAACTAACTTTTAACCACTTTTTACATCTAAAATAACTATCCAACCACTTCTATTTTACAACCCCATTGGGGTTGCTCTAAGATCTACCTATGTGTCCATGATTTGGTCTTGGCTAAAATTCTGTCAACCATGACTTTACAGTCAGTGTGCTTGAGTTTGGTAGACAAAAGAGGTACCCCCAAGTACCTTACTGGCAAGGACCCCTCCTGGAAACCTAGAATATTCAAAATGGCTGTTTTTGTGGAAGGATTAACACCAGAGAGAAAAATGTTACTCTTGGAAGGACTAGGAGAGAGTCCAGATAAATTCTCAAATTCAGCCAGAGAGTCTTTAATGTGAGTTATGGATCTCACCTCACCTTTGCAGAAAATCATAAGATCATCTGCAAAGCAAAGGTTGACAAGTTTGGTGGATCCACACTTCCAATGGAACCTAAAGTCAGGAAGGAGAGTCTTTTCCTTAAGGATACATGTCAAGACCTCCATGACGATCACAAACAGGTAAGAAGACAATGGGTCACCTTGTCGTAAACCTTTCTACCCAGGAATGTATCCTATTGCCTCCCCATTAAAGCACAAAGAATAATTAGCTGTGGAGACACAGGCTTTCAACCACTGGATCATTTTAGGATGGAAATTCATGGATGCAAGGACATCCCAAAGAAAATTCCATCTGACATTGTCATATGCCTTCATAATATCCACCTTCATGGCACACCTAGGGGATGGGGAATGTTTATGGTAACCCCTCATTAATTCCTGAGTAAGGAAGATGTTATCGGCTATCCGCCTGCCCTGGACAAATCCAGATTGGGCAGGATCAATAAGGGATGGAAGGACAGGCTTGATTTTGTTAGCTAGGATTTTAGCTATACATTTGTAGACCACATTACAGCATGAGATAGGCCTGTAGTCCCCTACCTTAGAAGGGTTGGGGACTTTAGGAACCAAAGCAACTAATGTAGCGTTAGCTCTCTTCAATAACTGGCCAGATCTAAAGAAAAGCTTAACAGCTGAGGTCACCTCATGACCTATCACTGGCCAAGCTTTATGGAAAAAACCAGCATTGTAGCCATCTGGACCAGGTGCTTTTTGAGGATTTAGAGACCAGAAAGTGTCCTTGATCTCTTTGTCAGTTACTCCCATCACCATTTCCAAACTTTGGGAAGGGGAAAGTTTTCTAGTGATGAGCTGTTGCACTCTAGAGGATCCAGAGTAAGTACTCAGATGTTTGGTGCCTAACAAATTGGTATAGTGATTGATGAAAGTGTTCTTAACCAATTCAATGTCCTGGGTGACAAATCCATCTTCCAAAACCAAGCTAGAAATTCTGTTCCTATTTCTAGAATTGGTAATGGACTTGAAGAAGAATGAGGAACATTGATCCCCCAATTTTAACCATTGAATACGTGACTTTTGTTTGGCAAAACTTTCTTCTGCCCTAGCATAAACCAGGTACTGCTTAAACACTTCCCTTTCAGTGGCTTGTTTGAAGGGGTCACTGGGGTTGGAGCCAAGTTCTCTTTGGATGGCTTCCAATTGCTGTTTATAGGAGGCCACCCTTGTAGACAGTTCACTGAACTCATTAGTGTTTAGTTGTTTAAGGTCCTTCTGCAAGTGCTTAAGTTTCTCACATACACAAAACATTGGATTACCAATGATAACCCTCCTCCAAACACACTGAACAGTTTCAAGGAATTTAGGGTGTTCAGCCAAAAAGTTGAAGAACCTGAAAGGTCTTTTCCTTGGAGGTAAGCCAGCTGTCAAATACACAACAGCAGGGGAGTGATCAGACACTCCAGGGCTAGGGAAATGAGCATTGGACCAACAGAAGTCCTTGATCCAACATTCATTGACTAGTACCCTATCAATCTTGGTGCTGATGTGGGCATCACCTAGTTGCTTATGAGACCAAGTGTATTGGCAACCGGAGTATCTAAGATCAACTAATTCAGTTGAATGCAAGCAAGAATTAAATTCTTTCATCCAGGGCAACCAGGTTCTGTCCCCACCTACTTTTTCCAAAGGAGACTTTAAAGCATTGAAATCACCTAGAACCACCCAAGGTGTAGCAACACAGAGCTGCTGTAAAGCAGCCCAAAGTTGTTGCCTATCAAGGTAACAAGTAGCACCATAGACAAAGGTGGCAACAAAAGAGTATTGGCCATCACAAGATTGCACTTTACAATGGATAAACTGATTGGATTGATGTAGTACTTGCACATTAAACACTAAAGGGTTCCAACAAATCAGAATTCTCCCCATTGGAGAACTGGAATGATTGCTAACAAAATTCCATTGAGGGAGCATTGTGTTGACAATTTTAGAAACCTTGGGTTCTTTTATTTTATGTTCAATGAATCCTATTAAGGATAATTTATTGTTAATGACCCAATTTTTTGCCTCCCTCTGCTTGAGAGGATCATTAAGACCCCTCAAGTTCCAAAAACCAAAGTGTATAGGTGGGCTATACATTAAGAGAACTAAATATAACCACAAAGTTTCAAATTAGTATGAATGGGATTGAAAAGCAATAACACTGATAAACTATATGTGGACAAAAAACACAAGAACAGAAAGTTACTTCCCTGATCTGTGGGAAGAGCCCCAGCTCTTCTGCTTCCCTTTTTGCCCTGCTTTGGAAGAGCCCCCCTTGAGTTTGATGTCAGGAACACCAGGATCAGGAGGCTCTTGAGTTCTTAGCTTTGCAGCTAATTTTGCAGCTTTCTTAGCTGCTGATTTGGTTGGAGCTGCAGGACTAGAAGTAACCTCCTGACTGAAGGAGATTGATCCCTTATTGTTGCTAATCTGCTCCTCTGAACCATTGTGACTGCTGACTGCTTGTTCCGAGGCTTCTTGTTGCTCAATAGGCCTTTGCAGAGACAAAGGACTTGATTCTTTAAGGGTATGGGCAGCTTCCTCAATGGAGGAGGAGTTGACAATTGGGATCAGTGGAGGGTTAAGCTCTGTGCTTTGTGACAGGGTTAAATTCCCTCGAGAGCTGCTCACTATACTCTCAAGCACCTTTTCTAATTCTACTTCTGACTCATCATCTGAATCAGCCATCTCTGCTTGAGGGTTACCCTCATGCTTGGTAGAGGCAGGTGGAGCAGTTGAGGTAGAACAAGGGTTAGTATTAGGAGGGTCAGTCCTTTGTTTCCCATTACCTACTAAAGTCCATTCCTGATGTGGCTGGTTGGTTATTGGAGGAGGTTTCTTAGAACATTGGTCAGTTGAGTGACCAAAAACTTGGCATTCCTTGCAAAGTAAAGGTAAGACTTGGTATTCAATATCCACCACAACTGATTCTCCTTCCACAGTAATTCTAACATCATCTGGCAGTTCATGTTTTTTTTTTGGGTAAAGCCCTAGGGCGGATAGCTTGAAAATAAAAGAGGTTAACCGAATGTACAGCCTACAAGGGGCATACCCCAAGTAAGACAAAACAAAAAAATGAAAATGAAAAATATAATGGACGCCAAGTGGCTACATGGGGTGCCCGTGTCCTTACCCCCGCCGAACAAACTATCCCAAGGAATAGAAAGTTCAACGGGGAACCTGGACACGGGCGTGGCAAAACAGTAGATACCCGACTCCAACCGTCGGTTTAGGGTACAATCAGAGGCCCTCGAAGTCCTCGCAATACATAGGAAATACAGTGATTAACCTAGAAAACAGTAAATAACAGTGGCTGCCCATCGGGCAGACTGCTGCCTGCTGTTTGCTGAGTGCAGGCAGGCAGGACATATGAAATAATAGTGGCCAGGCAGGCTGGATTGCCCAGGCGGCTGTCCGAATGGCTGCCTGGCGGGGCTGGCAGCTGCCAGGCAGGCAGGCTGGCTGACGGCCCAAGCAGGCTGACTGACGGCCCAGGCTATTGAGGCCACGGCGGCTGGAGGCCACGGCGGTTGTTCGTGGTGGGAATAGGAACCCACAGTGGAGTGACCACTGCCGGCGGCCTGTTGAACGCCCGGATCTGAACGGGCCAGATCTGGACGGCGCCGCCCCCAATGGCGATTGGTTGAAAATAAAGCAGCTCAGCCACGGGGCTAAATTGCTGTACTGGCCGGGCCTGAGACGGCCTGCCGTGGGTGGAACGGCCTTCGAAGGCCAGTTGTGGACTGCTGCAGCCAGCTGTGTTGCTACTGCTGCGGCTGGCCAGTTGGGTTCGTTGAAGAAGATGAACAGTGTCGCCGGACATGGCCGGCGCACTTCCAGATCTGAAATGGCCGGGGTCTCCGTGAGAAGGCCAGGCCGTGGGATTGAAGGCTGGACCAGAGGAGGCCGGACCTGGTAGAGGGCTGTTAAGCCATGACTTGCCAATAAGAGGCTGGCCGGACCAGCAGTAGTGGTAGTCGGATGAAGGCCGGCTTCGTGGTGTTGCCGGGTTGAGGTTGGTTCAGATCTGCTCAAAGTAGATCTGAGATAGAACCCACCGGTTCACGGCGGGGTTGAGGTAGGACGAAGCCATGGCGATGAGCTTCAGACCGGAGTGGGAGGGCGGTGGAGGAGAGCCCCTGTCGTGCGAGGGGCTCCCTTGCCCGACATGGCTGCTTCTGCTACCATCGTAGTGGGAGACCGGCGTGGTGGCCAGGCGTACCTCCTTAGCCCGTAGCTGCTGCTTCTAATGGCCAGTGGCCTTGGCTGCTGCTGTTGGTGGCCGGCCGGAGGCCTGGCTGCCATGGCTGGGGGGCTGCCTGGGCCGAAGGGTTGCTTTCTCTCTCTAAGCTAGAGAGAGAAGCTCCCCAACCGGTTCCTCTCCTTTGCAGTTCATGTTCAGCACTAATTTCGATACATATTCTAGCATTGGTTGATTTTGTGTGCAGAAGACCTGGTTGTCTTGAGGTTTTAGCTGTGGCTTGGTCCACGTGTAGTGGCTTACCAATGGTACTGGCCACCCTGCTCAAACACTCTTGATTCCATAACTCTAGGGGTAGGTTATGCAGTTTGACCCATGCTGGAATATGAGAAGGTTGTTCCCTAACCGGTTTCATCATACGATGCCAATCTTTAAGCACTAATTATTTTTGAGAGAAAAAGTAGGGACCACCATCCAACACCTGTTGTTTGGCCTGTTCATCCCTGAATTCAAAGAGATAGCATCCTCCAACGTCTGGCTTGACAGCCACAAATAACTCCTTCCACTGATATCTAGCAGTGGAGGCAACCAAGGGGTATGGCATTTTCCCATCAAGGAAATGGCCCACTAAGTATTTGGTCCACTTACCTACATCAGTAATTTCAATATCAATCTCCACCTGGGCTTCTTTCCCTCTGAATAGGTCAGGATAAAAGTCAAGCTTCATATCCAAGACTGCAAAACACTGATCCAACTGAAATGATAGGCGTTTTGGGCGATTCAGGCGATTTGGGCGATTTAGGGTAACTCGTCTCCCTTATATCACCCAGACTGATCTCCCATGGCGGATGGTACGGTATCCATGGCAAATGGACTGGGCCTCAAGGCCCTCGACTCCAATGAAGTCAGGCGTCGGCAACTAAGTTCTGAGCTCTCAAGAACTCATCAGCCTCAATCGATTCTACCCAATCTAGATACCTCGAAGACCACCACTGTTGAAACCCCATCTCCAGTTGGGTTTGGGGCATTCAGCCCTAGGCCTCCGCTGTCTGAGCTTTCAGGTTGCTCTCAATCAAAGACTCCACAAATCCCTATTCTTCCAGATCCCCAAATCAACAATAGGGCTCACAGTCCCACGCACAATCAGCTGAGACCAGTTCATCAGCTACAACAGACGCCTCGGAAGGAGAGTATGCGTTCGGATTCCGAAGCTCGATTGCTTCAAATCGTGGGTAATCTGGAGGACGAGATTAACATTTCGGAAGACCCATTCGTTCTGGATGTGGTTACAGCAAAATTACTAAGCATACAGCAGTCATGGAGGGAAGCTGGAAATCAAGCACCGCCAATCAAGAAGTCCAGTCCCTCTAGGAAGTTTCAACAGGCGCTCTTTGAGGAGGGTTTGAAATTGGAAGCGGAGGAACGGGCTCGCAAGCAACAGTATGAGATGCTTGATACTGGGGCAGAAGTGAGTCTCGTCCATGGGAGTACCTCTCAGACCCAACACGAGGTCCAGACCAATCCTATTCAACGACAGCAACGGCAACAGGTATAGTTCATTTCCTGCTCCAAAAACCCTAATTAATCCTAGAGGTACCCCTTACCTGGAGGGGGACCCCAATATGGGGTATGATGAAATTGACACCAAACCCAGGAGGCCATGGACTTCCATAGGCCAGTCAAATGGTACTCGAGTTCCTAATAAACCCCGACAGGCTCAGAATGGTCCCAAACCCAAACCTAAAAATTGGGCAGCCCTACTACAATCACAGAGTCCGTCTGAGGATGTGAAACTAGACTATCATCCTGACTTATTTCAAGGGAAAGAAGCTAGAGTAGAAATTGATGTCGAACTTACTGACGTTGGGTTATGGAACAAGTATCTGGTAGGCCATTTCCTAGATGGGAAAATGGCCTACCCTTTGGTTCACTCCACTGCCAAGAATCAGTGGAAAGAACTGTTTGTGCTGTCAAACCGGATGTAGCAGGGTGCTACCTTTTCGAATTTAGAGACGAACAGGCTAAGCAAATTGTTTTGGATGGGGGCCCCTATTTCTTTTCCCAAAGATATCTAGTCCTCAAAGACTGGCATAGAATGATGCAACCAGTCAAAGAACAACCTTCTCATATTCCGGTATGGGTGAGGTTGCACAACTTACCCTTGGAATTATGGAACCAGGAGTGTTTAAGTAGAGTGGCAAGTACCATTGGCAGACCACTACATGTGGACCAGGCCACAGCCAAAACTTCAAGACAACCAGGCCTTCTACAGACTAAGTCAACTAGTGCAAGAGTTTGCATCGAAATTAGTGCTGAGCATGACCTTCCTGATGATGTGAGTATTACATACGGCCTGGGAGCTTCTCTCTCTAACCAAGAGAGAGAAAGCTCCCCCCCCGGTCTGGCCACCTCCATTCCCGGCGGGATGTCGCCGGTATCAACAGCAAGGACGGCAAGGGAACGTCCCTCCTTAGGGCTAGTTCTCCTCCAACGCCTCCCTCCACCATGTCCGACCAGACGTTGGTCGATTTTCAGATCTGGTTCGAGATTCCAGCCGGGAATCTTCAACGTCCAAGCTCACCACAGGCCGCTTCCAGTCGTGGGTACAACCGTGGGCCATCCTACTGGCGAAGCCCACAGCTGCAGGTTCAGGTCTGCCATGGCCGTAGCGATAACCCAGTCGCCACCGCCCGTACCAGATCCGATGATGGTCGACAAGGTCCCTTCGCTACTGCTCTCAGTGGAGTAGCACTGAGAACCCTCGCCGGTCTCTCCATTCTGCCGGTCTCTCCATTCCGGTGGAAGCAGCAACAGGTCAACTCCGACCAACTCTGGCCGGCCACCCACTTTTGGGTTTTTGGTTCATCATCAACAGTCGGGAGCAGAGGACTGGTTGGCTCCCGATTCGGCCAGGACTACCACAGCCGTGGGTTCATCTCAACAGCAGGGTCAGCCAAAACCATTACCGGAGCTCTCCATAGCTGATGGTTTTCCGGCTGATTTCTCCCCAGATTTTGGTTCAAAGTCCACCTCGTGGACTGATTTCAACTACGGGCTTCCTCTCGGAGGTTCTATACACACAGCGGCTGTGGTTGCAGATGACCGCCACACCACAGTCCGCCGTTAACAGCAGCAGCAGCAGCCCGGTCTCCGGTCTGGCCAGATCTGGCCCGCTCAAAGGCCGTCGGCCAGTCAACAGCCCGGGCCAACCGGGCCAGCCAACATCCTGGCAGGCCAGCCAGGCCAGTCACGCACGTACATTGTTGCTGGACTAGTGGGCCAGTTTACTGTTAGTATCTGCGATCCCGGATATTCGATGGTTGTGGGATTTGCATTTATATTGTTGCTGGACTTTGGGCCAGTTCACTGTTAGTTTTGCAACCCCCGATAGGCGGTCATCTGTTGGACTGAAATCGGGGGTCGGGCTCTTCGTCGAGCCCTTTTTTCGGGCACGTTGTCGAGCCTTTTATATCCCTAGAACCAGCGTTTTTTGCTCTGAGGTCGAGTGTAGTATTCTTGTGGTCGTGGCTATTATTGATTAGATTAGACTCTTTCCTAGTTAGGGGTAGCCCGCAGTAGCAGCAGCTGTAGGAGCCGATGATTAGATTATGGATGGAGTTTGATTGAGCAAGGTAGTTGCCGGAGCAGTCATTGATTAGATTGGTGGATCCTCACTGATCGAAAGGGGTTGCTTTGTAGTCTGTTTCTTATTAGATTTGGTGGTTTGCAATGATCGAAAAGAGCAGATTGGTCCTCTTGAGGTTCGAGTGGCTACTTTTGGTGGCCTCTCTTTCTGTTCCGCTTTGAGTCTTTAGCGAGCCTAGGGGATTTGGGCGAGGATGTAGTAGTCAGGGTGGAATGGGCGTGGTGTGCAAGATACTTAGCAGGGTAGCCTTGTCGGATGCCGTCATCCCCTGGTCGAGCCTCTCTCAGTCCAAGTTCCTCTGTAGTAGTTGACTTCTGTTGAGCGGGTATTATGCTTGCTTTGGGGTGATGGATGTCTCGGGTCTTGGTTTTCTTAGTCCAGCCTAGGAGGAGGAGGATCTCTCCTCAGCGCTGGTTTTCATGTGGTCCGCGTTGACCATGACTATCTACTTCATTTACCTTATTTCCTAGCCTGGCGGGTTGTGCCAGGAATATTTTAATTTCATTTCAGTACATCATGGTTATATCACTTTATTTTACTCTCCATGCGGGTTGTGCATGGTTACCGTACTTTTATTATTCTTGTGTTTTTTTTTTCCTTTCTTTTCCTCCTGGGGTATGCCCCTTGTAGGCTGTACATTCGATTAACCTTTTTTAATTTCAAGCTAATTTACCCAAAAAAAAAAAAATGTGAGTATTACTGTAGGGGACAATTCAGTTGTGGTAAGGAATGCAAAGTTTTTGGTCACACCCAATGTTCTAAGGCTCCACCCTTAGGTAATAAAAAACAAGAGCCTGACACAACCTTGAGTGCTACTCCAACCAACCCTACTATCCTTCTAGATGTGGCTGCTGATTCAGGGATTGTTCCAGATGGGGTACTGGCAAGTAGATCACTTGATTTCACTGACAAACCTGCTGACCCTCTGAATTCCTTTAGGGGCAGCCATGCCCTGCCTCAGAAGCAGCATATAATCAGTCCAGACGACCTTTTGAATGAGACAGAATCTGAAGAGGAACTATTAGAAGTTCTTGAGGGAGTGGTCAGAAGCTGTCATGAAGTTCCACAGCCTCATTCCCACTTGGAAAGCATGGGCAGCAGGTCAGATCCAATCCTTTCATCTGTACCAAGGGATGGAATGGTAAACCAAACACTCTCTCCTAAACCACCTGATCCCCAAGGTTCAGAAGTGCGGGATAAAGCCTCAAAAGAAGATCTCAAAGTTAACTTTCAGAAGGTTATATCCAGATCCGCTCAAAAAAAATTGAAGAAGCTTGCAAAGGAGCAGGCTCTGAGATCCAGAGGAAGAACCTAACTCATTCATATCCTTTTTGTTAGGGCAGTATGCTTTATACTTCTATCTTCTGCCATATCTATTATTAGCTCTGCTTGAATATTTGTTTTATGTCTATACACCCTCTTAACTTTGGTTTTTGGAACATCAGGGGTCTCAATGACCCAGTCAAACAAAAAGAGGTTAAGTGTTTTGTAAATAAGAACAAGTTATCAATTGTAGGTTTAATAGAACATAAAATAAAGGAGGATAAAGCATCTAGAGTGATAAAACACGTATGCTCTCAGTGGAGTTTTGTGAACAACTATCCCCATGCTCCTTTAGGCAGGATTTTTGTGTGTTGGGATCCCAATGTTGTTCAAATTCAGGTCCTTGACCAATCTGAACAATTTATACATTGTGAGGTGCATCCCAAATGTGGTGACCCCCCCTTTTTTGCAACATTTGTGTATGGAGAGAACAACTACCTAAATAGGCAGGCCTTATGGGCTAGTCTTCATCGCCTAAGCACCATTTCCCCCTGGATAGTGCTTGGTGATTTTAATGTCATTAGGTTCCCCAGGGAGAAGGCTGGGGGAACTGCTTCCTGGCCTCCTTATATGGATGACCTTAATAGTTGTTTGTATACCTTGGGGCTTGATGATCTCCGGTATACTGGTTGCTATCTCACCTGGGCCAACAAGCAGGACCCCTCACATTTTGTTAGTTCAAAGTTGGATCGAGTTTTAGTCAATGAGAATTGGATGAAGGTTTATAATCGCTCTTATGCTCATTTCCCGCCTCCTGGGATCTCTGATCACTCTCCTGCCATTACATATATTCTTCAGAGCCCTAGAAGTTCAAATAAACCATTTAAGTTTTTCAATTTCCTAGCAGACCACCCTCAATTTTTGGCTGTTGTTCAGAGAGTTTGGAGGAGGGTGATTATTGGGAATCCAATGTATTGTGTATGTGAGAAGCTCAAATTGTTGCAAGGTGAATTTAAACAAATGAATACTAGAGATTTTAGTGATGTCTCTGCTAGAGTTGTTGATGTCAGACAACAGCTAGACTCCTTGCAGCATGCTCTGAGTTCTCATAATCCTAATCCTTCATTGATTAGCCAGGAAAGAACAGTTTACAAACAGCTCCTCATATTGCTTAGGGCTGAGGAAAGTTTAGCTAAGCAAAAGTCTCGAATCCAGTGGCTGAAGTTGGGCGATCAGTGTACCTCTTATTTCTTCAAGTCTGTGACTAATGCAAGAAATAGAAATAAAATAACTAGTCTGGTCTTAGAGGATGGGTCTATCACTCATGACATTGAGGTCATTAAGTCAAATTTTGTGAATTTTTACTCTAATTTGCTTGGTTCTGCCCATCATGATGCCTATCAAGGCCATAGCAGAATCCAGCAGTTAGTAAATAGGAGACTATCTGATAATCAAAAGCTGGAGATGATTGTGGAGGTCACTGATCAAGAGATCAAAGACACACTTTGGTCTCTCAATCCCAACAAAGCTCCTGGTCCGGATGGTTACAATGATGGGTTCTTCAAAAAGGCGTGGCCGATCATTGGCCATGAGGTCACTGCAGCAGTCAAGACCTTCTTTAGATCCGGTAAACTACTTAGGAAGGTCAACTCTACCATGGTAGCTCTTGTTCCAAAGATCCCTAACTCGTCCAAAGTGGGGGATTTTAGACCTATTTCGTGTTGTAACACTATTTACAAATGCATTGCTAGAATACTTGCCAAAAGACTCCAGAATGTCCTTCCTGCTCTAATTGATCCTGTTCAATCGGGGTTTGTTAAAGGGAGGAGGATTGCTGACAACATCTTTCTCACCCAGGAACTAATGCAGGGGTATCATAAATCATCCTCATCCCCAAGATGTGCGATGAAAGTAGACATTAGGAAAGCCTATGATAATGTCAGATGGGAATTTCTCTGGGATATACTGTCCTCTATGAATTTCCATCCTACAATGATCAAATGGCTTCAAGCTTGTGTTACCACTGCTAACTACACCTTTAGCTTAAATGGGGAGACCACTGGTTACATATAAGGGCAAAAAGGTCTACGACAAGGTGACCCTCTATCCTCGTACCTCTTTGTCATTGTTATGGAAATTCTCACTTGTCTACTTAGAGAGAAATCCATGCTGCCTGATTTTCACTTCCATTGGAGGTGTGGAAAGACTAAGATCATCAACCTTTGTTTTGCGGACGACCTTATGATTTTTTGCAAGGGTGAATTGTCTTCCATAAATCTTATTCAGGAGGCCCTCACAGAGTTTCAAGCTTTGTCTGGTCTCTCTCCTAACCCTGAGAAAAGTAGCATATACTTCTCTGGGGTCAGTACTGTCACTAGAATTGCCATTATGGACGTTCTAAGATTCCAGGAGGGCACCCTTCCTGTCAGATATTTGGGTGTTCCCCTCCTCTCCACTAAGCTTAAGGCTTCGGATTGTCAACGTTTAGTGGAGAGCATGATAGCTAGGACTAAGACTTGGACCAATAGAGACCTCACCTATGCTGGTAGGGTTCAACTTATTAAGAATGTGCTATTCTCCATACAAACATACTGGTCTTCCTTGTTTATCCTCCCCAAAAAGGTAATCAAGGAAATTGAGTCAATACTTAGGGCTTTTCTTTGGTCTGGCCCTGATCTAAAGAAAACTGGTGCTAAAGTTTCTTGGGAGCATTTGTGCTCCCCTAAAGAGGAGGGGGGTCTTGGTTTCAAATCTTTACAAGTTTGGAACAAGGCTGCCATCGCAAAACATATTTGGTTCCTAATCTCTGGGGGAGAACAATCCATGTGGTGTCAATGGGTCAAACCATACTTAATAAAGGGTAGGAGTTTTTGGCATCTCAAATTACCTAGTGATTGTACATGGGGCTGGAGGAAGCTTCTGAATCTCAGGCCCTTAGTTAAACCATATGTCCTTTGCATACTAGGTAATGGGAATTCAATATCTTTGTGGAATGATAATTGGCATCCTCTCGGTCCTTTAACGGATAGATTCGGTCCTAGGATTGTGTATGACTCGGGCATCCCACGTGATGCCTTTGTCTCTCGCATTATAGATGGTTCAAATTGGATGTTTCCCATTACCCAAACGTTTGAACTAAATGAGGTGAGAAACACTTTGCCACCTCTGGTTCAGTCCAGGTTGAATGGGGCAGATCAGAAAAGGTGGACACTTACTTCCAATGGGCAGTTCACAATTACCTCCCTATGGGACAAATTGAGATCCCCCTTTCCTAAGGCCTTGTGGTATAAGATAGTATGGTTCTCTGCGCATGTACCAAAATGCAGCTTTGTCACATGGCTTGCCATTCAAAATAGGCTAGCCACTGCGGATAGACTCGTGTCATTTGGTCTGAATGTTTCCCCCCTTTGTGGTTTGTGTCAAGGGAACGAAAGCCACGACCATCTCCTTTTTAATTGCCCTTTCACTAGTCAGGTGTGGGATACCATTCAGGCCAAGCTCCATGTTAATTGGCCTGCTAGACCTTGGGCAGACTGGGTAACTCTGCTATCAAGTTTTAAGGGCAAAACTCTCAAAAGTGTAGTTACTAGATTGGGGTTTACAGTAACTGTTTATCATATCTGGATTGAAAGAAATTTGAGGAAATTCCAGAATCAATCATGTACTTGGGAGATAATTGTTCATAAGATTTGCAACATGGTGAGAGCACGGCTTTTATCACTTTCTAATCTTCCCCATTCTTTTTTTTGGGTAATGCCCTAGGGCGGTTAGCTTGAAAATAAAAGAGGTTAACCGAATGTACAGCCTATAAGGGGCATACCCCAGATAAGACAAAGCAAAAAGAAAACGAAAATAATAAAGAGCGCCAAGTGGCTACATGGGTTGCCCGTGTCCATGCCCCCGTCGAACAATCTATCCCAAGGAATAGAAAGTACAACGGGGAACGTAGACACGGGCGTGGCAAAAGCAGTAAATACCCGACACAACCCGTCGGTATAGGGTACAATCAGAGGCCCTCGAAGTCCTCGCAACTCATAGAGCAGCATAACAATAATAGAAATTGCAAATCGCAAATTGAATAACGATGAGCGCAATGGATACGATGATTTTCAGTCTAGCCGGGATACCGGGCTGGCTGCTTGGGATTGACTGGCCCAGCCTGGGTGACTGGCCCTTTGCTGCCCGGGCGGTGCGTGACTGGCCTGGCTGGCTTGCCAGGATGTTGGCTGGCCCAGTTGAACCCGGGCAAAAGCCCGGGCTGTTGACTGGCCGACGCCTTTGAGCGGGCCAGATCTGGCCAGAAGGTGGTAGAAGGCTGGCCCAAGGGTTAGCCGGATGTGGAATGGGCGGAGCCACCGGAAAGGGGGTGGCCGAGCTGCTGCTGCTGCTGTTAACGGCGGCACCCACCGGAAAGGGGGTGGCCACCGGAATGGGTTTGGACGGGCCGAAACCTCCTCCGCATGCCCCTGTTGTTGAACCAGCCCACCGCGTGGACACCGCGTGGACTGAGACCGCCGGACTGTGGACTGTGGGTACCAGATCTGGCTTGAGCTTTGGTCTAGTGAGCATCCAGTCGGGATACCTGTGAGTAGAGAACCTCCGAGAAGACCCTGTTGTTGAAATCAGTCCACTGATTCAGGAGTGAATCGGTGGCTCCGAGAGGAAACTTGTTGAAATCGGTCCACGGGGTGGACTTTGGTCCAGATTCAAGAGTGAATCGGTGGGTTTGTCCCTTGGAATATGAGAGTACCCAAACCGAGATACCTGGTTCAGAGATACTCTAACCTGGTACAGCACCTTCACCGGCAGCCATGGGAGCACTCCGGTGCTGGTTTGAAGGAAACCCATCCGAAACTTGGGTGTATAGAAACCTCCGAAGAAGAGTTTGATCGAGAAAGGATCAACCCCTGAACGAAGCAGTGATAGATGGCCGGACCAGAGGTGGCCGGATATAGGTTGGCCGGACCAGGATTGGCCGGATATGGGTTGGGCGGTGGAGGAGAACTTCTCTAGAGAGAGAAGTTCCCTTGCCCTTCCATTCCCAATTGACCGTGTCCCTAATCTTCCCCATTCACAAGCAAAGTTGATTGTAAATGAGTGGAATAATGGTGTGAGTTAAGTTATTGTAAGCTAATGTACTTTGCTAGCTGCTTTTCTGGTTGGCTGTATGTTTCATATGGGCAGGTTCATTTTCTGGACAGTCTCATATCAGAGTTCTGAAGTTCAAATGGTGCCATTCAAGTTCTGAAGTTGAGAAGTTCAAGTTCTGAAGTTCATATGGCACCATGTACAAGGCTGGATCCACATTCAAAGGGGGCTGTAGTCAGACTTGAAGCAGCAGGGGTAGTCTGATGATCAAGTGTCCTGTAGTCAGACTTGAAGCAGCAGCTGCTGTGTATGAGATCAAAGGTCAAAGAAGCAGGTCTACATGCTTCAACAAGAGGTACTAAGCCTGCTATTACTCCTACATACACAGGTAGTTATCTTATACTCTGTGGTCTCAAGGGTGAGCTACTTTTATCAAATTCTCATTGTACTTATCATTTTATCATTGTACTAAGTCTGTTAATTGACTGATGTCCAAATGGTTCCTGTTTTGATTGCCTAACCATTAGGGGCTGTCGTGGGATCTCCCTTCGCAGAGGGGGAATTCCTCTGCATTTATGGTTCAGTTGTCATGGACACCAATCTTTGTGTCCAACTCATTTGATCGACTCCCTAAGAGTCTATCTCTGATACTGTTATGTAGGCATATTTTGTCTCTTTTTCTCTGTGCTCTGAAGGTTCTGATTGTAGTCATGTATCATCTTGGTAGTTCTGCAATTCTGCATCAGTTCTGTTGTTCTGAATGTTGGATTGTGGAATTCTGAATTGAGTGAAGTTATCAGTTGTGCACTGTTAATGGCAGCTATAGTCATGTGTTCTGATATAGCTGTTGTTTTGACTGTGAGAGCTAGCATTGTTCTGCTCTGATTCTGAAGGTGTGTGAGGGAGATTTCCCTTGAATGCCCTGCTGTAGCTGTTGTTAGACGAGCTACTGTTATGGTTCCAGTTGTTGGTAGCTTGTATTGATGGTAGCAAGTATCCGAATCTGATCTGCTAGTTAGTTTATTGTATAGGCCTAACCAACAGGGGCTGTCGTTGGGATCTCCTTTCGCAGAGGGGACGTCCTCTGCTTGATGTATAGTTGTTCTGCTATCTGCTGTTCTGCTGCTGTTTCTGTGCAGTCCAGCTCCCACAACTGCTTTTGTATGTTTGTAGAAGTAGATACCTTTTGAACTGCTTTGTGCATTGTGAGAGCTAGCAGTGCTTCAAGTGCTGTTATGTGAGAGCTAGCACAGTTGTGTGAGTGCTGCCTTGGTGTGAACTGCTGCTCTGTGCTTGCAAGGGCTGATTAGGGTCAATCATCAATCTTAGATGGAATTTGGATATACAGAGGTCAGGCACAGAAGTTCAGAAACTTCAGAATTTTAGAAGCTCACAAGTTCAGAAGTTTCAGAATTTTTGGTTACTTTCAGAAGGTCAGGCACAGAAGTTCAGAAGTTTCAGAAGTTCTGAAGCTCACAAATTCAGAAGTTTCAGGCCCAGCAGTCCAAGTATTTGGTTACTTTCAGGAATTTGTAATTGATGTCTTGTAATTGGTGTCATGTTTAGTGTAAGTTTTGCAAAGCTGTATTCCTACCAGCTAGTGTAGCTACAGTCTGTTATGATTTTGGTGGTATCTCCTAGGCGTTGTTTTCCCTCCCTCTTCTAGATGGATTGAAAACAGCGTGTATCTTCTAGCCCATGTAGCCATTTGGCAGTAGCAATTTTTTCTCTCTCTTTTTGTTTCTTTTCTTTTCCTCCTGGGGTATGCCCCTTGTAGGCTGTATATTCGTTTAATATCTTTTCAATTTCAAGCTGGTTTATCCAAAAAAAAAAAAGCTTCATATCCAATGAGGGGCTTTGGGATTGCAATAAGGAAGCCCAGTTTTTGGGTTTAGCCTGACCATTATTCAATTTTGGCCTGATTTGGTGATGTTGGGTAGGGATAGGAGAATTTCGGAGTACTGGAGATACATGAGGTATATCTGCAGTTTTAAGAACAGTGGCTGGTGGGGGCTGTTGAGAGGTGTATCTAGGTCGAAGGTCTACTGAACTATAACCCATGTTAGGATACCCTTCTACGTAAGGATTTCCCCTAGCATTAATCAAAATTTTTGAATTAGGGTTCGGTTTCCTTACCTCTGATGGGGTACGCTGGAACTGGTAAGTGTTACCGTGGAGGTGAACTACTCGTGCCCTCGCTTCAGCTTCCTTTACCAGACCATCATTGAATGCTGCTTGTTGGATTTTCTGCGCAGCTTTAGGGCTGAGTTGCGGATTAGGGGTGTTTGCCCCAGTGCCATTAGTGGATGCTGTTGGAACCAAGCCCGTGATTGCGGCTTCAACGTCGATCCTCAACCCTTCTTCGAAGAAAACCTGTTGTAACTTCCGCGCAGGACTTGTGCTCTTGGGTGATTTAGGGCTGTGAGCCCCAAATCCATTTGGAGATGATGCCTGTACAGACCTGGTTCTACTTGATTGTAGATCGATATCCTCCGTAGGATTTGGTTGTGAAGTTGAGATGATTTGAGGATTGACAGAGATTGGAGAACTCGGGTCCTCCTGTTCGAGATGAAAAGAGCATTTAGGGTTCTGTAGGTTTGACAGCTGCTTACGCCGTATCTCATTTGAACCTTGAGCCCTGGAACCCAGCCCTTCAGCAAAGGAAATGGTCCCGTCGGCCAATGTTGAGCACCACTGTGTCAGACGAAGATGCAGATCCAAGTCACACGAATCGCCCAAATCGCCCTCATGGTCCTTCTTGTCTGTTCATTAGTACTTTTTTTTTTTTGGGTAAAATAGCATGAAATAGAAAAAAGGATAACCGAATATACAGCCTACAAGGGGCATACCCCAGGAGGAAAGAAAAAGAAAACAAAAAAGATAAAGAAAATTGATAACGCCAAATGGCTACAAGGTATTGATGAGAAACTATGTTTCCGATCCATCTAGAAGAGGGAAAAGAAACATAGCCAACTGCTTGTTCAAATGATAAAAATTTCAGAACTGATAAAACATTTCAGCATACCAACTGCTTGTTCAAATGAACTGAACATGTCTATACAAAAGATTAGATTACACTGAAATTAGAAAACAGATTGGCACATTTGAATGGCACCATTCGAACTTCAGAACTTCAGGACTTGAGCTTGACTTTACTTCTTAACTTCAGAACTTGAGCTTGGACTGACTAGCACTAGGCATATTAGAACTTGGAAACCAGCTTCAATCCATCAGCTACCACATTCTGGACAAACAATAGGTTCATACTCTGCTGGCTCTCACATAGCACAAGGCAGTTCATAACAACTCTTAACAGGGCTAGCTCATACTGCTTGTTTAACACCAGCTGGACTGACTAAACAAAAGGGATACAGTAAAACTGAACAGGGCTGAAAGGAGAGCAAGTGGTGCTGCCAATACAATGATGGAGCTTCTGAAATTCTGAAGCTTCCAAACAGCCCATCAACATTACAGTCAGCAGATTCTGAACCTTAGGTGACAACACAGGAATCCATGACAGAAAGTATCATGCACCCTTGTGATGATACTTAGTAAAACTATACAATACTAAAACTAATGAAAAACTATACAGAGGACGTCCCCCTCTGTGAAGGGAGATCCCATTGACAGCCCCCGATGGTTAGGCATAACTGAAAACAAAAACAGAACAGCCACAACAGGTTCAGAAAAGATGCAGGACAGCCAAAACAAGTTCAGATCAAGCTCATACTCCATTACAACTTCTGAACCTGTTTTGGAACTAGTTTTGTGGATGGATAAGTTCAGCTTGTGGTAGTTATGCTATTTAGTAGCCACATCAATGCTACATAACTAGCACCAGCTACAATAACAGCAGCAGCATAATAGCAGCTGCTACAATGCAGAACATAACAACAGAACAACACCAGCCACACGGGTACATTGATCAGGCATTCAAAACTGATGCAGCTAGGTTTCTGACTTGGGGATACAACATGGAACAGGGCTAATATTCCCACATGACAATATAACTGATGCAGAATATGCCAACTGATGCAGAGGACGTCCCCCTCCGCGAAGGGAGATCCCAATGACAGCCCCTATTGGTTAGGCTTACAAAAGTAAACACAAAACATATCTTAGCATATGCAAATCAGGTCAAACTGGGCACATGCATATGCATAGCAGTAAGATAGCTACCACAATCAGTCTTAGCATGCAACAAGAAGTAATAGCAGTGCCCTCACAAAAGATTAAAATATACTCACACCTCATCTGTAAGTGCTCCTCACAAAAGATTAAAATATATACCTGCTACATAGAAGTAATAGCAGTGCCCTGAATGGAAAGCCTTTTCTGAGTCCCTTTGACTAACTGAACTTTTAGCAGCTGAACTGCTATGAATCCTCCCTCAGGGACAATTCTGGACCATGTTATATCAAGGGGAAACCCCTTGATATTTAACCTGCATGTGTTATCATGTGAGTATTTGGGTAATTTCATTCTAACTTATTACTGAGAATGTTAATCGTGAATATTCCACATAGATAATAATTGAGAAGGCCCCTTGAACTTAGACAATGACAACAACCTACACCTTACTTCATTTGAAATTTTGTGAGCAATCACTCCAGGGGGCAATTAAGATTCTGGAATTTCCTGTGATTCCTTTCTATCCATAATTGGTGCACATAGGTTGTAAAGACAAGTTTAGCGATTGTAATGGCCAGAGCCTTGCCTTGGACAGAAGACAGCCTGGTCACCCACTGTTGCATGGATGTCAATCCTGTCATGTGAGGGGTCTTTGGGGATAAGATGCCCCTAATTTGTGTAGCCATGGGGCAATCAAAAAAGAGGTGCTCATGGGACTCTACTCCCAAACAAAGGCTGCATATGGAAGCAGCTTTCATTCCAAACATGACTAGTCTGTCTTCTGTAGATAATCTATTAAGGATAGCCATCCATGAGATCACACTACATCTAGGGATGTACCCTGAGAACCATACCACTTTATGCCAAGTGATAGCAGGAAAATGTATCCTTAAATGATCCCATAAAGATGAGATGGTGAACTTACCAGATGCATTGAGATTCCAAATGCATCTATCCCCAGTGGAAGCATTGATGGGGACAGCTTGTAATTCTGATCTCACTTCATTGAGATCAGGAGTTTGGGTCAGTGGGAAGGCCCACTGATTGTCTCTGATGATAGACTTCACAGTGGAATCCTTGTGCAGCCCAGAATCTAAGGTAATTCTAGGCCCATATTTAGGCAATAAGGGCCCTAGGGGATGCCAGTTATCAAACCACAAAGAGGTCAAATGGCCATCCCCTATTTTATACGTAATGTGTGATTGGATGAGTGGTCTAATGTTAAGAATTTTCCTCCATACCCATGAGGGATCGCTTGGAGTTTTAACACTCCAAAAGCTCTTACCTTTAAGTAGGTAAGACTTCACCCATTGGCACCACATAGATTGCTCCTCTTCCGAGATAAGGAACCAAATATGCTTGGCGACTGCTGCCTTGTTCCAGACCTCCATAGATTTAAACCCTAACCCTCCTTCCTTAATAGGAGAACAGAGATGTTCCCAAGAGACTTTTGCCCCCGTTTTCTTAAGGTCGGGGCCAGACCAAAAGAAGGCTCTTAGGATAGATTCCACTTCCTTAATTACCTTCTTAGGGATAATGAATAGAGATGACCAATAGGTTTGCATTGAGAACAGTATTGATTTTATTAATTGAATCCTCCCAGCATAGGACAAGTACCTATGTGTCCATGATTTAGTCTTGGCCAAAATTCTATCAACCATTACTTTACAATCCGAGTGTTTTAGTTTGGTGGACAGTAGGGTACCCCCAAGTACCTAACAGGCAAAGACCCCTCCTGGAAGCCTAGGATACCTAATATGGATGCCTTGGTGGGTGGACTAACACCAGAGAAAAAGATGCTGCTCTTGGAAGGGCTTGGTGAAAGCCCAGACAGCTTCTCAAATTCATTTAAAGAATTCTGGATGTGATTAATGGAGGCAACTTCACCTTTGCAAAAGATCATAAGATCATCTGCAAAGCAAAGATTGACAAGTTTGGTAGCTCCACATTTCCAGTGGAAATTAAAATCAGGTTGGAAGGATTTCTCCTTAAGAATGCAAGTTAACACCTCCATAGCTATCACAAAAAGGTAAGAAGATAGTGGATCACCTTGTCTTAAACCTTTTTGCCCAGGAATGTACCCTATTGCTTCCCCATTAAAACACAAGGAGTAATTAGCTGTAGACACACATGCTTTCAACCATTGGATCATCTTAGGATGGAAGTTCATTGAAGCCAAGACATCCCAAAGGAATTCCCACCTGACATTATCATAGGCCTTCATTATGTCCACTTTCATGGCACACCTAGGGGATGATGAATGTTTGTGGTAACCTCTCATCAATTCCTGAGTAAGGAATATGTTATCTGCTATCCTCCTACCCTGGACAAAGCCAGACTGAGCAGGATCAATAAGGGAAGGCAGAACAGATCTGATTTTATTGGCTAGTATTTTAGCTATACATTTATATATCACATTACAGCATGAGATGGGCCTGTAGTCTCCTACCTTAGAGGGATTGGGGACTTTAGGCACCAAAGCAACTAGGGTAGCATTGGCCTTCTTCAAAAGTTGACCAGACCTGAAAAACAGTTTGACAGCTGAGGTCACTTCATGGCCTATGACAGGCCATGCTCTATGGAAGAAGGAAGCATTATAGCCATCTGGCCCAGGAGCTTTTTGAGGATTAAGAGACCAAAATGTGTCTTTGATCTCTTTATCAGTTACCCCCATCACCATTTGCAAACTCTGGGAGGGGGATAGTTTCCTTGTTATAAGCTGTTGCACCCTAGAAGAACCAGAGTAATCAGTCAAATGTTTGGTGCCTAACAAGTTTGTGTAGTAGTTGATGAATGTGTGCTTAATCAACTCTAAGTCTTGGGAAACAGACCCATCTTCTAGAACCAAGCTAGAAATTCTGTTCCTATTCCTTGAATTGGTAATGGACTTGAAAAAAAAGGAGGAACATTGATCCCCCAACTTTAGCCATTGAATTCTTGATTTTTGCTTGGCAAAATTTTCTTCTGCCCTGGCATAAACTAGATACTGCTTGCACAGTTCCTTTTCAATGGCTTGTTTAGAAGGGTCACTAGGGTCAGAGCCTAGTTCTCTTTGGATAACTTCTAATTGTTGTTTGTAGGATGCCACTCTTGATGAAAGATCACTAAACTCATTTGTGTTTAGTTTTTTAAGATCCTCCTGCAATTGCTTAAGTTTTTGACAAACACAGAACATTGGATTTCCAATGATTATCCTCCTCCACACCTGCTGAACAGTGTCAAGGAACTTAGGGTGCTCAGCTAAAAAGTTGAAGAACCTAAAAGGTCTTTTTTTTTTGGGTAATGCCCTAGGGCGGATAGCTTGAAAATAAAAGAGGTTAACCGAATTTACAGCCTACAAGGGGCATACCCCAGGTAAGACAAAACAAAAAAGAAATGAAAAATATAAAGAGCGCCAAGTGGCTACATGGGTTGCCCGTGTCCTTGCCCCCGCCGAACAAACTATCCCAAGGAATAGAAAGTTCAACGGGGAGACTGGACACGTGCGTGGCAAAACAGTAAATACCCGACTCCAACCGTCGGTACAAGGTACAAAAAGAGGCCCTCGAAGTCCCCGCAATACAAACTACAGAAACCATAAAATATAATGGCCAGTGCACAACCCGCACTGATTAAATTAAAAAAAAAACCCATTGGGCAAGCTGCTGCCTGTTGCGTGGCCAAGCAGGATCTGGAGGAGTTGAGCCCCACGGCGGCTGAGCCCCATGGCGGTCATGCCCACGGTGGCTGTGCACTCCACGGCAGCGCTAGGTTGAAGACAGAGGCCGGCGGCTGTGAGCCACGGCGGTTGATGATTTCTTGGCCGGACCAAAGTGCAGACTGGACCAGACGGAGGCCGGACTAGATGGAGGTCGGACCAGGAGGTGGGTGGCCGGTATTGGCTGGGTTGATTTCAGATCTGCCCATAGCAGATCCCAAAAAGGTAGCCGCCGGACCACGGCGGGATGGAGTTGGATCCAGACCTGGTTGAAGTCCAGACCTGGCCTCTGCTCGAGCCGTGACCGGCTGGTGGTGGTGGCTGGCTGTGGCTGGCCGGAAGATCCGTGGCCTGCTGCTGCTTCCACCGGAATCGAGAGACCGGCGATGGAGGCGATGGAGGTGGCCGGACCAGAGGTGGCCGGATAGAGGTGGCCAGAGGGAGCTTAGCTCCATAGCTGTTGAATGATCAGACACTCCAGGGCTGAGAAAATGTGCATTGGACCAGCAAAAATCTTTGACCCAACTCTCATTAATTAGAACCCTATCAATCTTGGAACTTATATGAGCATCTCCCAGTTGTTTATTAGACCATGTGTATTGGCAACCAGTATACCTGAGATCAAGTAATTCAGTTGATTGGATACAAGAATTGAATTCCTCCATCCAGGGCAGCCAATTTCTGTCCCCTCCTACTTTTTCAAGGGGAGACCTCAATGCATTGAAGTCACCTAACACTACCCAAGGGGTAACTACATAAAGCTGCTGTAATTGAGCCCATAGTTGTTGCCTCTCCAAGTAACTAGTTGCTCCATATATAAAGGAGGCATCAAAAGAAAACTGGCCATTACAAGATTGAACCTTACAATGGATAAGCTGATTGGACTGAAACTGAATTTGTACATTAAACAATAGGGGATTCCAACAAATCAAGATACGCCCTATAGGAGAGCAGGAATGATTGCTAACAAAATTCCAATGAGGGAGCATGGTGTTGACTACTCTAGTTACATTGGATTCTTTGATTTTATGCTCAATAAGACCAATTAAGGAAAGTTTATTCTTAACAACCCAATTTTTTGCCTCTCTTTGTTTGAGAGGGTCATTAAGGAAAATTCATCTGGACATTAACACCAGAGAAGGTCCAAGGCAAGGGAACTTCTCTCTCTAGAGAAGTTCTCCTCCACCGCCTATCCCACTTCCGGCCACCTCTGGTCCGGCCAAACCACAGCCGGCCACCTCTAGTCCGGCCAACCGACAGCCGGCAGCAGCCACAAGGCTGGCCCGTACAGGCCAGATCTAGATCTGGGTCAGCAACAACAAGGCAGCAGCAGGCCGCCGGGCTCCCACCTCCGGACAGCAGCAGCAGCAGCAAGACGGCAAGGGAACAACCCTTCTTAGGGAGTGCTCTCCTCCATCGCCACCCACAAGCAGCAACCTCAGGCCGTACCAAAAGCTCCGGCCAGATCGGGTTCGACCATCCTCTATCTGGTCCGGCCTCCATCTGGACTGGGCAACAACAACCCGTGGCTCCACCACTGAGGGACTTCGTTTCCATCCCCAGCAGCAGCCCCGGCCACCGGCCAACAGCAGCAGCAGCTACGGGCAAGCCAGATCTGTTTGAGCAGCCACAACAGGGCCGGCTCTCCTCGAGCAGTATGGTCCGGCCTCCCTCTGGTCCGGCCACCATCCACGACTCCAACACCGCCGTGGCTTTACCAGCCCTGGCCGCCGGGTAGCTCCATGGGCCGGCCACCAACAGCAACAACAACGGGCAGATCTAGCCCGCTCCCCACTACTGCCCGGTCACCGCCTAGCCTTGGGCGTAGCTTTGGTCCGTAACCATGGATCGAAGCTACGATTTGTTCTTGCTCTACCAAGCCTCGCCGGAGATGATGGCATGTTGCTTCAATTTGTGCTCGTACAGTGGCACAGCAACATCGCTTCACTACCACTGAGGTCTAGAAGAGCAGATCTAAACAGCCCGGGCAGTGGCGCAGGTCGTGGCCATGGCCACCATCTCCAGCTCAACCCAGCCGCCGTGTTTTTTCCGGCAGCAGCCCGCCCGATGGCAGGTTGGGCCTAAATTTCTTTCAAAAAAAAAAAAAGTGGCACGGATTCCAAACATAATTCCAAGTCCAATATTGGTTTATTGTCAATCTGTTGCTGGACGAACGGGCCAGTCTGATGGTGTTATTAACCCCCGATAGGCGGTCATCTGTTGGACTGAAATCGGGGGTCGGGCTTATGTTCGAGCCTTTTATATCCCTAGAACCAGTTTTTTTTTGCTCTAAGGTTGAGTGTAGTATTCATGTGGTCGTAGCTATTTTTGATTAGATTGAACTCCTTCCTAGTTAGGGGTAGCCTGCAGTAGCAGCAGCTGCAGGAGCCGATGATTAGATTATGGTTGGAGTTTGATTGAGCAGGGTAGTTGCCGGAGCTGTCATTGACTAGATTGGTGGATCCTCAATGATCGAAAGGGGTTGCTTTGCAGTCTGTTTCTGATTAGATTTAGTGGTTTGCACTTATCGAAAAGAGCAGCTTGGTCCACTTGAGGTTCGAGTGGCTACTTTTGGTGGCCTCTCTTTCTGTTCCGCTTTGAGTCGTTAGCGAGCCTAGGGGATTTGGGCGAGGTTGTAGTAGTCAGGGTGGAATGGGTGTGGTGTGCAGGGTACTTAGCAGGGTAGCCTTGTCGGATGCCGTCATCCCCTGGTCGAGCCTCTCTCAGTCCGAGTTCCTTTGTAGTAGTTGACTTCTGTTGAGCGGATATTATACTTGCTTTGGGGTGATGGAAGCCTCGGGTCTTGGTTTTCTTAGCCCAGCCTAGGAGGAGGAGGATCTCTCCTCAGCGCTGGTTATCATGTGGTCCATGTTGACCATGACTATCTACTTCAATTATCTTATTTCCTAGCCTGGCGGGTTGTGCCAGGAATAGCTCAATTTCATTTCAGTACATTTCATGGTTCTTTTCAGATCCATTTGTATCACATATGTCATTTTATTTTACTCTCCATGCGGGTTGTGCATGGTTACCGTACTTTTATCATTCTTGTTTTTTTCTTTTCTTTTTCCTCCTGGGGTATGCCCCTTGTAGGCTATACATTCGATTAACCTTTTTTAATTTCAAGCTAAATTACCCAAAAAAAAGAGGGTCATTAAGGCCCCTCAAGTTCCAAAACCCAAAATGTAAAGACTCACAATCCATTAAACAGTAGAGAGTTACAAACAGAATTGAAAACATAAAATTAAAGGTAAATACTGTATTAATCAGACAGAGATAGGAAAGAATGTTACTTCCCTGATTTGTTCGAAGAGCTCTTTGCAAAGTTCTTCTGTTTCCTCTGCTGCCATGCTTTACCAGAACCTCCTCCGGTAAGTTTGATATCTGGAACGAGATCTGGAGGTTCTTTGTCCTTGAGTTTGGCAGCCATTTTGGCAGCTTTTTTTGCTGCTGATTTGGTTATAAATATAGCAGGGTTTGGGCTTGTAGTCTGCTGATTAGGGGGTCCTGCTTCTTCCTTATTGGCCCCCACTGTTTCTAATGTTTCAGTTTGGTTAGAAGGGACTGTAAGCTCTTGCAGAGACAGGGGATTAGGTTCTTTAAGGTTATGAGCAGCCTCCTCAATAGCAAAGGCAGAATTGACTGTTGGGATCAAAGGAGGGTTAGCATCTGTCAACTTCTCTTGAGAGCTGCTCACTATACTCTCAAGAACCTTTTCTAATTCTTCTTCTGAGTCATCATCTGAATCAGTAAGCTCTGCTTGAGATTTACCCTCATGCTTGGTGGAGGAAGGTAAGGTAGTTGATGTAGATCCTAGGAATGTGTAAGGAGGGTTAGCTCTCATTTTCCCTCTACCTACCACTGTCCATTCCTGAAGTGGCTGGCTGGAAATTGAAGGTGGTTTCTTGGAACAATGGTCAGCTGAGTGGCCAAAGACTTGGCACTCCTTGCATAGTGAAGGTAAGACTTGATATTCAACAAACACCACAACTGATTCTCCCTCCACAGTTATTCTAACTTCATCTGGAAGCTCATTTTCAGCACTGATCTCTATACATATTCTAGCATTTGTTGATTTTGTTTGCAAAAGACCTGGATGTCTTGAGGTTTTGGCTGTGGCTTGGTCCACATGTAGTGGCTTTCCAATGGTACTAGCTATCCTGCTCAAGCACTCTTGATTCCATAGCTCTAGGGGTAAATTATGAAGTTTAACCCATGCTGGAATATGAGTAGGTTGTTCCTTTACTGGTTTCATCATACGGTGCCAGTCTTTAAGTACTAGGTATTTTTGAGAGAAGAAGTGACCCACTAAGTATTTGGTCCACATTCCTACATCTGTTAGTTCAATGTCGATCTCCACCTGGGCTTCTTTCCCTCTCAGTAGGTCAGGAAAGAACTCAAGCTTCATATCCAGCGAGGGGCTTTGGGACTGCAGCAGGGAAGCCCAGTTTTTGGGCTTACCCTGGTCATTTTTTTGTTTTGGTTTGAATTGGGGATGTTGACCAGAGATAAAAGAATTTCGAAGTGTTGATTGATTACCATTATTCAACGGCCTAGATTGAGGTGCATTTACTGAAGAAACTTTAGGCATTTCTGCAGTTTTAGTGACAGAGGTTGATGGAAACTGCTGTGAGTTCAGTCTCCTTACCTCTGATGGAGTACGTTGAAACTGGTAAGTGTTTCCGTGGAGGTGAATCACTCGTGCCTTAGCTTCAGCCTCCTTCATCAGACCGTCTTCGAAAATGGCTTGTTGGTTTTTCTGCATAGCTTCGGAACTCTGGTTGCGTAGAGGAGGGGTTTGCACCTCCGCTTGTTTGCCAGATTTATTCCAGTCCTGTTGTATGCTCAGTAGCTTGGCTGTGAGCACATCTAGGATGAATGGATCTTCCGAGGTGTTGAGTTCATCCTCCAAATTACCAACAATTTCTAGCATCCGAGCTTCAGACGAGCTCGTGCCTTCCTTCGGAGATCCCTGATTAAGTACTGAACTCGGCTGAGTGAGGCCCTGATTTTTTGCCGATTTAGGGCTACGGGCCCCAATCCCTTTTGTTGTTGTTGAAATCGCCAATTTAGGGCTACTTGGGTTTTGCTCCTCAGCCCCATTTGAAGAAGATGGTGGAACCGAGCTTTTCATTGCAGCTTCGGCTTGTACCCTCAACCCCTCCTCGAAGAAGACTTGTTGCAATTTCCGAGATGGACTTGTGTTCTTGGGCGATTTAGGGCTGTGCGCCCCTAATCCCTTTGAAGAATGATTCGAACTGGTCTTGGTGGATTGAGGCTCGTGGGATTTAGAGCAAACGGAATCCCACGAGGATCCATTCTTGTAAACACCTAAGTTGCTTATTTGCTGCAGATTTGTTGCAGGTTCTGAGTTAGGGCTACCACTTTGAACCCCCGTAGGAGAAGAGGAATTAGGGTTTTCTGGTGTTGATATCCGGACCTGAAAGCTAAAGTCCGACATCACTTCTTCAAAAGAGGGACTTGTATTCTTGACGTCAATTGTAGGAGATGGACAAAGATCAAACGGTTTGTGGGTGGAATTGGGAGGAGAGTACCGAACGTTCTTTTGTTGCCTACGAAGTTCATTAGAATCTAGGGCTTTGGATCCTAGCCCTTCTACAAACGAGATTGTACCATCCGCCATGGTGATCGGCTCACTGTTACTCTATTCACTTCATCGGAAAGGTCTCAAGATAAATGATTTCTCGGTTTGAACTCGGATCAGATTTACATGATATATCCTAGACATGTCCCAAAAGTGCTGTCTATCTTGTAACGGAGTTCCTAGTAGTAGACTACTGATCACAGAGTTGTAATTCCTAGAAGTTAGGCTGCTGGCAACCGTAGGGTGTGAAAGCATCTCTTCTACTCTATTTTCTTCATCCGAAAATTCTCAAGATACATGATTTCCCGGTTTGAACTTGGATCAAATTTACATGATAGATCCTACACATGTCCCAAAAGTGCTGTTGATCGTGTAACGGAGTTCCTAGTAGTAGACTACTGGTCACAGAGTTGTGATTCCTAGTAGTTAGGCTGCTGGCTACCATAGGGTGTGAAGGCATCTCTTCTACTCTATTCCCTTCATCCGAAAATTCCCAAGATACATGTTTTCTCGGTTTGAACTCGGATCAGATTTACATGATGGATCCTAGACATGTCCCAAAAAGGTTGTTTATCTTGTAACGGAGTTCCTAGTAGTAGACTACTGGTCACAGAGTTGTGATTCCTAGTAGTTAGGCTGCTGGCTACCGTAGGGTGTGAAAGCAACTCTTCTACTCTATACCATTCATTGGAAAGGTCCCAAGGTACATGATTACTCGGTTTGAACTTGTATCAGATTTAAATGATAGATCCTAGACATGTCCCAAAAGTGCTGTTGATCTTGTAACGGAGTTACTAGTAGTAGACTACTGGTCACAGAGTTGTGATTCCTAGTAGTTAGGCTTCTGGTTACCGTAGGGTGCGAAAGTATCTCTTATACTCTATTCCCTTCATCCGAAAATTCCCAAGATACATGTTTTCTCGGTTTGAACTCGGATCAGATTTTCATGATGGATCCTAGACATGTCCCAAAATGGTTGTTTATCTTGTAACGGAGTTCCTAGTAGTAGACTACTGGTCACAGAGTTGTGATTCCTAGTTGTTAGGCTGCTGGCTACCGTAGGGTGTGAAAACATATCTTCTACTCTATTTACTTCATCGGAAATGTCCAAAGATACATGATTTCTAGGTTTGAACTCGGATATGATTTACATAATATATCCTAGACATATCCCAAAGGTGCTGTTGATCTTGTAAAGGAGTTCCTAGTAGTAGACTACTGGTCACAGAGTTTTGATTCCTAGTAGGTAGGCTGCTGGCTAGCATAGGGTGTGAAGGCATCTCTTCTACTCTATTCCCTTCATCCGAAAATTCCCAAGAAACATGTTTTCTCGATTTGAACTCGGATCAGATTTACATGATGGATCCTAGACATGTCCCAAAAAGGTTGTTTATCTTGTAACGGAGTTCCTAGTAGTAGACTACTGGTCACAGAGTTGTGATTTCAAGTTGTTAGGCTGCTGGCAACCGTAGGGTAGGAAAGCATCTCTTCTACTCTATTTTCTTCATCCGAAAATTCTCAAGATACATGATTTCTCGGTTTGAACTTGGATCAGATTTACATGATAGATCCTAGACACGTCCCGAAAGTGCTGTTGATCTTGTAACGGAGTTCCTAGTAGTAGACTAATGGTCACAGAGTTGTTATTCCTACTAGTTAGGCTGCTGGCTACCGTAGGGTGTGAAAGAATCTCTTCTACTCTATTCCCTTCATTCGAAAATTTCCAAGATACATGACTTCTCGGTTTGAACTTGTATCAGATTTACATGATAGATCATAGACATGTCCCAAAAAGGCTGTTTATCTTGTAACGGAGTTCCTAGTAGTAGACTACTGATCACAGAGTTGTGTTTCCCAGTAATTAGGCTGCTGGCTACCGTAAGGTGTGGAAGCATCTCTTCTACTCTATTCCCTTCATCCGAAAATTCCCTAGATTCGTGATTTCTCGATTTGAACTTGGATCAGATTTACATGATAGATCCTAGACCTGTCCCGAAAGTGCTGTTGATCTTGTAACGGAGTTCCTAGTAGTGGACTACTGGTCACAGAGTTGTGATTCCTAGTAGTTAGGCTGCTGGCTACCTTAGGGTGTGAAAGCGTCTCTTCTACTCTATTCCCCTCATCGGAAAGGTCTTAAAACGCATGTTTTCTAGATTTGAACTCGGATCAGATTTACATGATAGATTCTACACAAGTCCCAAAAGGGCTGCTGATCTTGTAACGGTGTTCCTTGTCGTAGACTACTGGTCACAGAGTTATGATTCCAAGTAGTTAGGCTGCTGGCTACCGTAGGGTGTGAAAGCATCTCTTCTACTCTATTCCCTTCATCCAAAAATTTCCAAGATACATGACTTCTCGGTTTGAACTTGGATCAGATTTACATGGTCGATCATAGACCTGTCTTCAAAGTGCTGTTGATCTTGTAACGGAGTTCCTAGAATTAGACTACTGGTCACAGAGTTGTGATTCCTAGTAGTTAGGCTGCTGGCTACCGTAGGGTGTGAATGCATCTCTTCTACGCTATTCCTTTCATCGTAAATGTCCAAGATACATGATTTCTCGGTTTGAACTTGTATCAGATTTACATAATAGATCCTTGACGTGTCCCAAATGTGCTGTTGATCTTGTAACGGAGTTCGAAGTAGTAGACTACTGGTCACAGAGTTATAATTCCTAGTAGTTAGGCTGCTGGCTACCGTACGGTGTGAAAGCATCTCTTCTACTCTATTCCTTTCATCCGAAAATTCCCAAGATACATGTTTTCTCGGTCTGAACATGGATCTGATTTAAATAATTGATCCTAGAAATGTCCCATAAGTGCTGTTGATCTTTTAATGGAGTTCCTAGTAGTAAACTACGGGTCACAGAGTTGTGATTCCTAGTAGTTAGGCTGCTGGCTACCGTAGGGTGTGAATGCGTCTCTTCTATTCTATTCCCCTCATCGGAAAGGTCCCAAGACGCATGTTTTCTAGATTTGAACTCGGATCAGATTTACATGATAGATTCTAGACATGTCCCAAAAGGTCTGTTGATCTTGTAACGGTGTTCCTTGTAGTAGACTACTGGTCACAGAGTTGTGATTCCAAGAAGTTAGGCTGCTTGATACCGTAGGGTGTGAAAGCATCTCTTCTACTCTATTCACTACATCGGAAAGGTCCCAAGTTACATGATTTCCCGATTTGAACTCGGATCAGATTTACATGATATATCCCAGACATATCCCGAACGTGCTGTTGATCATGTAACGGAGTTCCTAGTAGTAGACTGGTCACAGAGTTGTGATTCCTTGTAGTTAGGAAGCTGGCTACCGTAGGGTGTGGAAGACTCTCATCTACTCTATTCTCTTCATCCGAAAATTCCCAAGATACATGATTTCTCGGTTTGAACTTGGATCACATGTACATGATTGATCTTAGACGTGTCCCAAAAGTGCTGTTGATATTGTAACGGAGTTCCTAGTAGTAGTCTACAGGTCACAGTGTTCTGATTCATAATAGTTAGGCTGCTGGCTACCGTAGGGTGTGAAAGCATCTCTTCTACTCTATTCCCTTCATCCGAAAATTTCCAAGATACATGTTTTCTCGATTTGAACTCGGATTAGATTTACATTATAGATCCAAGACGTGTCCCAAAAAGGCTGTTTATCTTGTAACGGAGTTCCTAGTAGTAGACTACTGGTCACAGAGTTGTGATTCCCAGTAATTAGGCTGCTGGCTACCGTAAGGTGTGGAAGCATCTCATCTACTCTATTCCCTTCATCCGAAAATTCCCAAGATACATGATTTCTCGGTTTGAACTTGAATCAGATTTACATGATAGATCCTAGACCTGTCCCGAAAGTGTTGTTGATCTTGTAACGGAGTTTCTAGTAGTAGACTACTGGTCACAGAGTTGTGATTCCTAGTAGTTAGGCTGCTGGCTACCGTAGGGTGTGGAAGAATCTCATCTACTCTATTCTCTTCATCCGAAAATTCCCAAGATATATGATTTCTCGGTTTGAACTTGTATCACATTTACATGATTGATCCTACACGTGTCCCAAAAGTGCTGTTGATATTGTAACGGAGTTCCTAGTAGTGTTCTACTGGTTACAAAGTTCTGATTACTAATAGTTAGGTTGCTGGCTATCGTAGAGTGTGAAAACATCTCTTCTACACTATTCCCTTCATCCGAAAATTTCCAAGATACATGTTTTCTCCGTTTGAACTAGGAATAGATTTACATTATAGATCCAAGACATGTCCCAAAAAGGCTGTTTATCTTGTAACGGAGTTCCTAGTAGTAGACTACTGGTCACAGAGTTGTGATTCCCAGTAATTAGGCTGCTGGCTACCGTAAGGTGTGGAAGCATCTCTTCTACTCTATTCCCTTCATCCGAAAATTCCCAAGATACATGATTTCTTGGTTTGAACTTGAATCAGATTTACATGATATATCCCAGACATATCTTGAACGTGCTGTTGATCTTGTAACGGAGTTCCTAGTAGTAGACTACTGGTCACAGAGTTTTGATTCCTAGTAGTTAGGCTGCTAGCTACCGTAGGGTGTGGAAGAATATCATCTACTCTATTATCTTCATCCGAAAATTCCCAAGATACATGATTTCTCGGTTTGACTTGGATCACATTTACATGATTGATCCTACACGTGTCCCAAAAGTGCTGTTGATATTGTAACGGAGTTCCTAGTAGTATTCTACTGGTCACAGAGTTCTGATTCCTAATAGTTAGGCTGCTGGCTACCGTAGGGTGTGAAAACATCTCTTCTACTCTTTTCCCTTCATCCGAAAATTTCCAAGATACATGTTTTCTGGGTTTGAACTCGGAATAGAATTACATTATAGATCCAAGACATGTCCCAAAAAGGCTGTTTATCTTGTAACGGAGTTCCAAGTAGTAGACTACTGGTCACAGAGTTGTGATTCCCTGTAATTAGGCTGCTGGCTACCGTAAGGTGTGGAAGCATCTCTTCTACTCTATTCCCTTCATCCGAAAATTCCCAAGATACATGATTTCTTGGTTTGAACTTGAATCAGATTTACATGATATATCCCAGACATATCTTGAACGTGCTGTTGATCTTGTAACGGAGTTCCTAGTAGTAGACTACTGGTCACAGAGTTTTGATTCCTAGTAATTAGGCTGCTAGCTACCGTAGGGTGTGGAAGAATGTCATCTACTCTATTCTCTTCATCCGAAAATTCCCAAGATACATGATTTCTCGGTTTGAACTTGGATCACAATTACATGATTGATCCTACACGTGTCCCAAAAGTGCTGTTGACATTGTAACGGAGTTCCTAGTAGTATTCTACTGGTCACAGAGTTCTGATTCCTAATAGTTAGGCTCCTGGCTACCGTAGGGTGTGAAAACATCTCTTCTACTCTATTCCCTTCATCCGGAAATTTCCAAGATACATGTTTTCTCGGTTTGAACTCGGAATAGATTTACATTATAGATCCAAGACATGTCCCAAAAAGGCTGTTTATCTTGTAACGGAGATCCTAGTAGTAGACTACTGGTCACAGAGTTGTGATTCCCAGTAATTAGGCTGCTGGCTACCATAAGGCGTGGAAGCATCTCTTCTACTCTATTCCCTTCATTCGAAAATTCCAAAGATACATGATTTCTCGGTTTGAACTTGAATCAGATTTACATGATATATCCCAAACATATCTTGAACGTGCTGTTGATCTTGTAACGGAGTTCCTAGTAGTAGACTACTGGTCACAGAGTTGTGATTCCTAGTAGTTAGGCTGCTGGCTACCGTAGGGTGTGGAAGAATCTCATCTACTCTATTCTCTTCATCCGAAAATTCCCAAGTTACATGATTTCTCGGTTTGAACTTGGATCACATTTACATGATTGATCCTACACGTGTCCCAAAAGTGCTATTGATATTGTAACGGAGTTCCTAGTAGTAGTCTACTGGTCACAGAGTTCTGATTCCTAATAGTTAGGCTGCTGGCTACCGTAGGGTGTGAAAACATCTCCTCTACTCTATTCTCTTCATCCGAAAATTTCCAAGATACATGTTTTCTCGGTTTGAACTCGGATTAGATTTACATTATAGATCCAAGACATGTCCCAAAAAGGCTGTTTATCTTGTAACGGAGTTCCTAGTAGTAGACTATTGGTCACAGAGTTGTGATTCCCAGTAATTAAGCTGCTGGCTACCGTAAGGTGTGGAAGCATCTCTTCTACTCTATTCCCTTCATCCGAAAATTCCCAAGATACATGATTTCTCGGTTTGAAATTGAATCAGATTTACATGATAGATCCTAGACCTGTCCCGAAAGTGCTGTTGATCTTGTAACGTTGTTCCTAGTAGTAGACTACTGGTCACAGAGTTGTGATTCCTAGTAGTTAGGCTGCTGGCTACCGTAGGGTGTGAAAGCGTCTCTTCTACTCTATTCCCCTCATCGGAAAGGTTTTAAGACGCATGTTTTCTAGATTTCAACTCGGATCAGATTTACATGATAGATTCTACACAAGTCCCAAAAGGGCTGCTGATCTTGTAACGGTGTTCCTTGTCGTAGACTACTGGTCACAGAGTTACGATTCCAAGTAGTTAGGCTGCTGGCTACCGTAGGGTGTGAAAGCATCTCTTCTACTCTATTCCCTTCATCCGAAATTTCCAAGATACAAGACTTCTCGGTTTGAACTTGGATCAGATTTACATGATCGATCATAGACCTGTCTTGAAAGTGCTGTTGATATTTTAACGGAGTTCCTAGAAGTAGACTACTGGTCACGGAGTTGTGATTCCTAGTATTTAGGCTGCTGGCTACCGTAGGGTGTGAATGCATCTCTTCTACGCTATTCCTTTCATCGTAAAGGTCCAAGATACATGATTTCTCGGTTTGAACTTGTATCAGATTTACATAATAGATCCTTGACGTGTCCCAAATGTGCTATTGATCTTGTAACGGAGTTCCAAGTAGTATACTACTGGTCACAGAGTTGTGATTCTTAGTAGTTAGGCTGCTGGCTACCGTAGGGTGTGAATGCATCTCTTCTACTCTATTCCTTTCATCCGAAAATTCCCAAGATACATGTTTTCTCGGTTTGAACTTGGATCAGATTTACATAATTGATCCTAGAAATGTCCCACAAGTGCTGTTGATCTTTTAACGGAGTTCCTAGTAGTAAACTACTGGTCACAGAGTTGTGATTCCTAGAAGTTAGGCTGCTGGCTACCGTAGGGTGTGAAAGTGTCTCTTCTATTCTATTCCCCTCATCGGAAAGGTCCCAAGACGCATGTTTTCTAGATTTGACCTCGGATCAGATTTACATGATAGATTCTAGACATGTCCCAAAAGGGCTGTTGATCTTGTAACGGTGTACCTTGTAGTAGACTACTCTGGTCACAGATTTGTGATTCCAAGTAGTTAGGCTGCTTCATACCGTATGGTGTGAAAGCATCTCTTCTACTCTATTCACTTCATCAGAAAGGTCCCAAGTTACATGATTTCCCGATTTGAACTCGGATCAGATTTACATGATATATCCCAGATATATCCCGAACGTGCTATTGATCTTGTAACGGAGTTTCTAGTAGTTGACTGGTCACAGAGTTGTGATTCCTAGTAGTTAGGCTGCTGGCTACCGTAGGGTGTGGAAGAATCTCATCTACTCTATTCTCTTCATCCGAAAATTCCCAAGATACATGATTTTCTCGGTTTGAACTTGGATCACATTTACATGATTGATCCTAGACGTGTCCCAAAAGTGCTGTTGATATTGTAACGGAGTTCCTAGTAGTAGTCTACTGGTCACAGTGTTCTGATTCATAATAGTTAGGCTGCTGGCTACCGTAGGGTGTGAAAACATCTCTTCTACTCTGTTCCCTTCATCCGAAAATTTCCAAGATACATGTTTTATCGGTTTGAACTCGAATTAGATTTACATTATAGATCCAAACCATGTCCCAAAAAGGCTGTTTATCTTGTAATGGAGTTCCTAGTAGTAGACTACTGGTCACAGAGTTGTGATTCCCAGTAATTAGGCTGCTGGCTACCGTAAGGTGTGGAAGCATCTCTTCTACTCTATTTCCTTCATCCGAAAATTCCCAAGATACATGATTTCTCGGTTTGAACTTGAATCAGATTTACATGATATATCTCAGACATATCTCGAACGTGCTGTTGATCTTGTAACGGAGTTCCTAGTAGTAGACTACTGGTCACAGAGTTGTGATTCCTAGTAGTTAGGCTGCTGGCTACCGTAGGGTGTGGAAGAATCTCATCTACTCTATTCTCTTCATCTGAAAATTCCGAAGATACATGATTTCTCGGTTTAAACTTGGATCACATTTACATGATTGATCCTACACGTGTCCCAAAAGTGCTTTTGATATTGTAACGGAGTTCCTAGTAGTAGTCTACTGGTCACAGAGTTCTGATTCCAAATAGTTAGGCTGCTGGCTACCGTAGGGTGTGAAAACATCTCTTCTACTCTATT
The DNA here is from genome assembly GCA_018127125.1 of Rhododendron griersonianum. Taxonomy (NCBI): domain Eukaryota; kingdom Viridiplantae; phylum Streptophyta; class Magnoliopsida; order Ericales; family Ericaceae; genus Rhododendron; species Rhododendron griersonianum. The sequence continues at coordinate 33,693,368 of CM030789.1, forward strand.
ACCTTCATCCGAAAATTTCCAAGATACATGTTTTCTCGGTTTGAACTCGAATTAGATTTACATTATAGATCCAAGACATGTCCCAAAAAGGCTGTTTATCTTGTAACGGAGTTCCTAGTAGTATACTACTGGTCACAGAGTTGTGATTCCCAGTAATTAGGCTGCTGGCTACCGTAAGGTGTGGAAGCATCTCTTCAACTCTATTCCCTTCATCCGAAAATTCCCAAGATACATGATTTCTCGGTTTGAACTTGAATCAGATTTACAAGATAGATCCTAGACCTGTCCCGAAAGTGCTGTTGATCTTGCAACGGAGTTCCTAGTAGTAGACTAGTGGTCACAGAGTTTTGATTCCTAGTAGTTAGGCTACTGGCTACCGTAGGGTGTGGAAGAATCTCATCTACTCTATTCTCTTCATCCGAAAATTCCAAGATACATGATTTCTCGGTTTGAACTTGGATCACATTTACATGACTGATCCTAAACGTGTTCCAAAAGTGCTGTTGATATTGTAACGGAGTTCCTAGTAGTAGTCTACTGGTCAAGAGTTCTGATTCCTAATAGTTAGGCTGCTGGCTACCGTAGGGTGTGAAAACATCTCTTCTACTCTATTCCCTTCATCCGAAAATTTCCAAGATACATGTTTTCTCGGTTTGAACTCGGATTAGATTTACATTATAGATCCAAGACATGTCCCAAAAAGGCTGTTTATCTTGTAACGGAGTTCGTAGTAGTAGACTACTTGTCACAGAGTTGTGATTTCCAGTAATTAGGCTGCTGGCTACCGTAAGGTGTGGAAGCATCTCTTCTACTCTATTTCCTTCATCCGAAAATTCCCAAGATACATGATTTCTCGGTTTGAACTTGAATCAGATTTACATGATATATCTCAGACATATCTCGAACGTGCTGTTGATCTTGTAACGGAGTTCCTAGTAGTAGACTACTGGTCACAGAGTTGTGATTCCTAGTAGTTAGGCTGCTGGCTACCGTAGGGTGTGGAAGAATCTCATCTACTCTATTCTCTTCATCTGAAAATTCCCAAGATACATGATTTCTCGGTTTGAACTTGGATCACATTTACATGATTGATCCTACACGTGTCCCAAAAGTGCTGTTGATATTGTAACGGAGTTCCTAGTAGTAGTCTACTGGTCACAGAGTTCTGATTCCAAATAGTTAGGCTGCTGGCTACCGTAGGGTGTGAAAACATCTCTTCTACTCTATTCCCTTCATCCGAAAATTTCCAAGATACATGTTTTCTCGGTTTAAACTCGAATTAGATTTACATTATAGATCCAAGACATGTCCCAAAAAGGCTGTTAATCTTGTAACGGAGTTCCTAGTAGTATACTACTGGTCACAGAGTTGTGAATCCCAGTAATTAGGCTGCTGGCTACCGTAAGGTGTGGAAGCATCTTTTCAACTCTATTCCCTTCATCCGATAATTCCCAAGATACATGATTTCTCGGTTTGAACTTGAATCAGATTTACAAGATAGATCCTAGACCTGTCCCGAAAGTGCTGTTTATCTTGTAACGGAGTTCCTAGTAGTAGACTAGTGGTCACAGAGTTTTGATTCCTAGTAGTTAGGCTACTGGCTACCGTAGGGTGTGGAAGAATCTCATCTACTCTATTCTCTTCATCCGAAAATTCCAAGATACATGATTTCTCGGTTTGAACTTGGATCACATTTACATGATTGATCCTAAACGTGTTCCAAAAGTGCTGTTGATATTGTAACGGAGTTCCTAGTAGTAGTCTACTGGTCACAGAGTTCTGATTCCTAATAGTTAGGCTGCTGGCTACCGTAGGGTGTGAAAACATCTCTTCTACTCTATTCCCTTCATCCGAAAATTTCCAAGATACATGTTTTCTCGGTTTGAACTCGGATTAGATTTACATTATAGATCCAAGACATGTCCCAAAAAGGCTGTTTATCTTGTAACGGAGTTCGTAGTAGTAGACTACTTGTCACAGAGTTGTGATTTCCAGTAATTAGGCTGCTGGCTACCGTAAGGTGTGGAAGCATCTCTTCTACTCTATTTCCTTCATCCGAAAATTCCCAAGATACATGATTTCTCGGTTTGAACTTGAATCAGATTTACATAATATATCTCAGACATATCTCGAACGTGCTGTTGATCTTGTAACGGAGTTCCTAGTAGTAGACTACCGGTCACAGAGTTGTGATTCCTAGTAGTTAGGCTGCTGGCTACCGTAGGGTGTGGAAGAATCTCATCTACTCTATTCTATTCATCCAAAAATTCCCAAGATACATGATTTCTCGGTTTGAACTTGGATCACATTTACATGATTGATCTTACACGTGTCCCAAAAGTGCTGTTGATATTGTAACGGAGTTCCTAGTAGTAGTCTACTGGTCACAGAGTTCTGATTCCTAATAGTTAGGCTGCTAGCTACCGTAGGGTGTGAAAACATCTCTTCTACTCTATTCCCTTCATCCGAAATTTACAAGATACATGTTTTCTCGGTTTGAACTCAAATTAGATTTACATTATAGATCCAAGACATGTCCCAAAAAGGCGGTTAATCTTGTAACGGAGTTCCTAGTAGTAGACTACTGGTAACAGAGTTGTGATTCCCAGTAATTAGGATGCTGGCTACCGTAAGGTGTGGAAGCATCTCTTCTACTCTATTCCCTTCATCCGAAAATTCCCAAGATACATGATTTCTCGGTTTGAACTTGAATCAGATTTACATGATATATCCCAGACATATCTTGAACGTGCTGTTGATCTTGTAACGGAGTTCCTAGTTGTAGACTACTGGTCACAGAGTTGTGATTCCTAGTAGTTAGGCTGCTGGCTACCGTAGGGTGTGGAAGAATCTCATCTACTCTATTCTCTTCATCCGAAAATTCCCAAGATACATGATTTCTCGGTTTGAACTTGGATCACATTTACATGATTGATCCTACACGTGTCCAAAAAGTGCTGTTGATATTGTAACGGAGTTCCTAGTAGTAGTCTACTGGTCACAGAGTTCTGATTCCTAATAGTTAGGCTGTTGGCTACCGTAGGGTGTGAAAACATCTCTTCTACTCTATTCCCTTCATCCGAAAATTTCCAAGATACATGTTATCTCGGTTTGAACTCGGATTAGATTTACATTATAGATCCAAGACATGTCCCAAAAAGGCTGTTTATCTTGTAACGGAGTTCCTAGTATTAGACAACTGGTCACAGAGTTGTGATTCCCAGTAATTAGGCTGCTGGCTACCGTAAGGTGTGGAAGCATCTCTTCTACTCTATTCCCTTCATCCGAAAATTCCCAAGATACATGATTTCTCGGTTTGAACTTGAATCAGATTTACATGATAGATCCTAGACCTGTCCCGAAAGTGCTGTTGATCCTGTAACGGAGTTCTTAGTAGTAGACTACTGGTCACAGAGTTGTGATTCCTAGTAGTTAGGCTGCTGGCTACCGTAGGGTGTGGAAGAATCTCATCTACTCTATTCCCTTCATCCGAAAATTCCCAACATACATGATTTCTCGGATTGAACTTGGATCACATTTACATGATTGATCCTAGACGTGTCCCAAAAGTGCTGTTGATATTGTAACGGAGTTCCTAGTAGTAGTCTACTGGTCACAGAGTTCTGATTCCTAATAGTTAGGCTGCTGGCTACCGTAGGGTGTGAAAACGTCTCTTCTACTCTATTCCCTTCATCCGAAAATTTCCAAGATACATGTTTTCTCGGTTTGAACTCGGATTAGATTTACATTATAGATCCAAGACATGTCCCAAAAAGGCTGTTTATCTTGTAACGGATTTCCTAATAGTAGACTACTGGTCACAGAGTTGTGATTCCCTGTAATTAGGCTGCTGGCTACCGTAAGGTGTGTAAGCATCTCTTCTACTTTATTCCCTTCGTCCGAAAATTCCCAAGATACATGATTTCTCGGTTTGAACTTGAATCAGATTTACATGATAGATCCTAGACCTGTCCCGAAAGTGCTGTTGATCTTGTAACGGAGTTCCTAGTAGTAAACTACTGGTCACAGAGTTGTGATTCCTAGTAGTTAGGCTGCTGGCGACCGTAGGGTGTGAATGCATCTCTTCTACTCTAATCTCTTCATCGGAAAGGTCCCAAGATACATTATTTCTCGGTTTGAACTCGGATCAGATTTACATGATAGATTCTAGACATGTCCCAAAAAGGCTGTTTATCTTGTAACGGAGTTCCTAGTACTAGACTACTGGTCAAAGAGTTGTGATTCCTTATAGTTAGGCTGCTGGCTACCGTAGGGTGTGAAAGCGTCTCTTCTACTCAATTCCCTTCATCCGAAAATTCTCAAGATACATGGTGTTTGGTTTGGAATTTGACAAGTTTTTTGAAGAATAGTAGGGGTAATAAGTGGAGAGAGATGGAGAGAGAAATATTGGAAGTAGGGGGAATCTAGGGGGAATTTTTAAAAAAATGCTTTTTGAAAAGGGAAGAGAACAAGGCACATGATTTCTCGGTTTGAACTCCGAAAGAATTTACATGATAGATCCTAGACATGTCCCAAAAGTGCCGTTAATCTTGTAACGGAGTTCCTAGTAGTATACTACTGGTCACATAGTTGTGATTCCTAGTAGTTAGGCTGCTGGCTACCGTAGGGTGTGAAAGCATCTCTTTTACTCTATTCCCTTCATCCGAAAATTCCCAAGATGGTTGTTTTATCGGTTTGAACTTGGATCAGATTTACATGATTGATCCTAGACATGTCCCAAAAGTGATGTTGATCTTTTAACGGAGTTCCTAGTAGTAGACTACTGGTCACAGAGTTGTGATTCCTAGTAGTTAGGCTGCTGGCTACCGTAGGGTGTGAAAGCGTCTCTTCTACTCAATTCCTTTCATCGGAAAGTTTCCAAGACGCATGTTTTCTAGGTTTGAACTTGGATCAGATTTACATGATAGATTCTAGACCTGTCCCAAAAGGGCTGTTGATCTTGTAACGGTGTTCCTTGTAGTAGACTACTGGTCACAGAGTTGTGATCGAAGTAGTTAGGCTGCTGGCTACCGTAGGGTGTGAAAACATATCTTCTACTCTATTTACTTCATCGGAAATGTTCCAAGATACATGATTTCTAGGTTTGAACTCGGATCAGATTTACATGATATATCCTAGACATATCCCAAAGGTGCTGTTGATCTTGTAAAGGAGTTCCTAGTAGTAGACTACTAGTCACAGAGTTGTGATTCCTAGTAGTTAGGCTTCTAGCTACCGTAGGGTGTAAAAGCATCTCATCTACTCTATTCTCTTCATCCGAAAATTCCCAGGATACATGATTTCTCGGTTTGAACTTGGATCAAATTTACATGATAGATCCTAGACATGTCCCAAAAGTGCTGTTGATCTTGTAACTGAGTTTATAGTAGTAGTCTATTTGTCACAGAGTTGTGATTCCTAGTAGTTAGGCTGCTGGCTACCGTAGGGTGTGAAAGCATCAACGGTGGATCTTTCCTGGGTTGAGAGCTTCTCTCTCTAGGGTAGAGAGAGAATGCACTCCCCATGGACCAATTCCACCGATTCAGTCCACCCCGTGGACCAATTCCACAACGGGTTAGAGGTAATCTTGTTCTGTGAAGGGCAATCAGTGCTCTAATCCCGATTTTGAGATTTTACGATCCCACAGCCATGGGTTTTCAACTTCGCAGAGATAACCCCGAGCTCCTTGCTCGTAGGTACTATTCACAGGAAGGCAGATACTCGCCGGAAATGGTGGTGTTCTCTTCGGATTCATGGAAAACACACCGATTTTGTAGCGGTTCCCACCGATTCTTCTGGTGGCTCACTCAAGACTCTAATCGGTTGTACCGATCGAAGGTACAGAACCTGTCTACACCCAGCCGGGTGGGGCGTCATCTGATTGTCCACGGCTGTCTCTACCGACTTGCAATCGAGTACCCATTGCTACTGGCGGTGGGTCCTCTTACTCAATAGATCTGGTCCAAGGCTACTTAGTTGGGGTACACGGCGGAGGATGGTGCCGGATGAGCTATCATTTCCAAGTTGGAGCTGCACAGGGTCAGCCACGGCTGTAGATTTGAACTGCCGGCGGTGGCTCGCCGGACACGCTGGGTGGGCAGCCATCATTCCCAAGTTCGGAGCCTAATGGAGCGGAGCTTGTTTCTGCTCTATCGGTTCTTGAGCAGTGACAAGACAGTAGGGGCAATATCTGGTGGATCTTACGCCCACAAAACCCAGCGTTCTCCGGCTATGGCAACCTCGGGTTGCTGCCAGAAATGGAAGTGTTCTTTGAGCCGGCCCTAGTTCCTAGGTTGGGACTACACAGGGGCTGTTCCTCATTCCCAGATTGAAGGTATGAACGATTGAGAAATCTGTCGATTCATGTTGTGCTTGAAATCACAATTGACAAAGTATTTGGTGGCGTGCCTAGAGGTATACCCCGAAAGTGTTTCCGGTGTTCAAAGAACAGGGTTATTACCTTGTTCACTTTGGAGTTTGCAATTGCTTATTTACTGCATATTTGTTGCTGGACTTGTGGGCCAGTGTACTGTACTATCAATTTGTTGCTGGACTTATGGGCCAGTTTTCTGTTAGTAACTGCGATCCCCGATAGGCGGTCATCTGTTGGACTGAAATTGGGGGTCGGGCTCATTGTAGAGCCTTTTATATCCCTAGTTCCTGTGCTTTTTAGCCCTGAGGTTGTGTGTAGTATTCTTGTGGTTGTGGCTATCGTTGATTAGATTAGAATCTGTTCTGATTGAAAAGGGTAGTTCGCAGTAGCAGCAGCTGTGGGTGCCCCCCCATTGTAGTTGCTCATAACATCTCCAATGATATAAGGTCTAGGCTTTTGTCCTTGGCTAACCTACCTAGTGGTCCTCTTTCTCGACAACTAAAAATCCAATGGAACATTGTCTAGTGGTGTACTTCAAGCACTAACATATTATGAATCTTCCCTTGGTTTTATGAGACTAACATTCTATTACATTTGCAGGTCATTGATCAAGGGGGATACAGCTTCAAGCTCCTCCTTGATCTTAATGAGATTGATGGTCACAGAAACAGAAGCAGAAGCAGGGGCAACCTGCCTGCAGTCCAGCCACAGTCACAGAAGCAGGTCAACATGCTTCAACATGCTTCAACAAGAGGTACTAAGTCAGCTATTACTCCTACATACACAGGTAGTTATCTTATCCCCCTGTGTTCAACATGCTTCCTGTTTGATTGCCTAACCATCAGGGGCTGTCGTGGGATCTCCCTTCACAGAGGGGGAATTCCTCTGCAATTATGGATCAATTGTTCTGAAATATGTTTATGGTTCAGCTTGTAATGTTAGCAGTTCTGCATCAGTTCTGTTTTAGGTTCTGCATCAGCTCTGGAATGTTTTAGGTTCTGATATTCTGAGGTTCTGAAAGGTTCAGGTGGCGTATACCCAGTTTCTGACCTGATCTGCATATGCCAAGACATGTTGTTGTGTTTACTTCTGTAGGCCTAACCAATAGGGTTTGGACTGCAAAGGGCTGTTAGCTGTTGTGATTGTAGCTACTGATAGATGATAGTTGTCCTCTGCATTTTGCATTTCTGCATCAGTTGTCATGTTCTGCATCATTGGTCTAGAATTGGTTCATGGACACATTGGGGATGAGCTGTAATGGTTCATTTACACTTGGTTCAGAAGTTGTAATGTAGTATGAGCCGTATTTAAAATGTTCTGAACCTGTTTTGGCTGTTCTATGTTCTGAGCTGTAGCAGGTTTTGTTTTCAGTTATGCCTAACCATCGGGGGCTGTCAATGGGATCTCCCTTCACAGAGGGGGACGTCCTCTGTATAGTTTTGTATATGTTTTCAGTATGGTATAGTATTGTTCAAGTTCAAGTTCACAAGGGTGCATGATGCTGATTGTATTCAGAACTGGTGTATTCAGAACTGCAGCAGCTTCTCTGCAGCAGCTCCTATCTCTTTGTGGTTGCTGATACCTGTGTTTGGGAGCTTCAGAAGCTCACAAGTCTGTCACAATACAAGAGTGCAATGTGCAAAGTGCAATGTCCAACAATTCAGAAGTAAGGTTCAAGGTATGAGAGGAGAGTATGCAAGGTTCAAGCTACAATGCATCAGTTCTGAATCAGTTCTGCATCAGATGAAGTATCATCAGACTGTCTTGTTTTGTTTCATTTTCATCACTGATGGACAGCTAATACACAACTTTCACGTGTCCTTGTTGTGTCCCCAAGCCCCCAAGTCCAGCTGCTCAGTCAGCTAGCTGCTTCAGAAGATACACAAGATACACAAGATACACAAGGTATTGGGCCTGTCAGCATTGGATAGGCTCAGTCAGATAGCTGTTTTGTTTCATTTTCATCACTTATAGGGTACAATGTTCAAATGGGTGTTGTAACTGGTCCCCTTTTGTAGATGGGTAGGAAACAAATGTTTGTAGTTTGTTTTGTCTCCATCTAGTTCACAACAATCCAATCCATGTAGCCACTTGGCTCAGTCTTCAATTTTTCCAATCTTTTGTTTTCTTTTGTTTCCTCCTGGGGTATGCCCCTTGTAGGCTGTATATTCGGTTAGCCCCCCCTTTTTATTTCAAGCTGATTTACCCAAAAAAAAAAAACAATGTAAATGCAAATTCCACAATGTAAATGTAGATAACCATATTCAACGCTCATATTGAGGAAATATTGATAATTATTTGACCCAGGTATACCGGCCTGGGCTACTGATTGGGCTGCCTGCCCGGGCTGGCCCGTGCGTGACTGGCCTGGCTGGCCTCTTGGCTGGCCTGCCAGGATGTTGGCTGGCCCGGTTGAGCCCGGGCTGTTGACTGGCCGTCGGTCTTTGAGCGGGCCAGATCTGGCCAGACCAGACGCCGGGCTGCTGCTGCTGTTGGACGGCCGAAACCTCCTCCGTGTACCCCTGTTGTTGAACCTTCCACCGCGTGGACTGAGACCACCGGACTGTGGTGAAGGAGCTCCGGCGCCGGTAAACCCTTTGGCCAGTCGGTTGCCGTGAATAGGACCACGGGTCACCCACTGTTGCCGACGGGTCACCTTGGTTTCCACCGTCCCGAGGGGATCTGAATCCTCCATTAACGGCAGCCTTGAGCTTTGAACGCCGGAGAAGGGAACGCCGCTTCAGCCGTAGTCGCCGGACTTCCGAGACTGTTGAGACCGAACTGCTGCAGATCGGAACAATAACTGGAAAACGCCGGTGGTTCACCAGATCTGAACCGGACACCTCTATTTCCGACCAGCAGCTGCCCTCCGCCGTGCCGTGTAGAGCGGTGGAATAGCTGAGATTGATGATTCCGTTTGGTGAAATGGATCCACGAGCATTGAGCTTTGGTTCATCTTCGTGAGAATGAGAAAGCCTAGCCGAGTCACCGACATGCTTCGATCGAGCAGAAATCGAGTAGAACTCTGCTCCGGTTTTGGACTGTTGAGCACCCAGAAGTGTGCCTCTGTTGACCACCGAGAAGAGAAATCTGGTGGTTTGGGAGGATTGTTAAAACCCACGGCTGTGAGGTTTGTTAAAACTCACGGCTGGAATGGCCAGATAAAGGTTGGCCGGACCCGGAGGCCGGACCGGATATGGGTTTGGGCGGTGGAGAAGAACTTCTCTAGAGAGAGAAGTTCCCTTACCATTATCCCCTTGGATTGTTCTTTGTTGCATTCCTTACTTTATCCTACTCTCCATGCGGGTTGTGCAAGGGTTATCACACTTTTCTCATTCTTCTTTTTTTTTCTTTTTTCTTTCATCCTGGGGTATGCCCCTTGTAGGCTGTACATTCGGTTAACCTCTTTTAATTTCAAGCTAAATAACCCAAAATAAAACACATCCATACGGTTCCAAAACACACCAAACGGTACAATATCATACCAAAACATCCATGTGGTTCCAAAACACACCAAAACGGCATAATACATTACCACATCAAAACATTCATACGGTACCAAAACAAACCAGAACGGTACAAAACCATGCCAAAACATCCATACGGTACCGAAACACAACAAAATGGTAAAATACGTTACCAAAACATCCATACGGTTCCAAAACATGCTCAAACCGTACAATACCTTACCAAAACATCCATACGGTTCCAAAAAACACCAAAACGGTACAATACCGTGCCAAAACAACCAAACGGTACCAAAACACAACAAAACGTTACAATACATTACCAAAACATCCATACCGAAGGTAGTTGCCGAAGATATCATTGACTAGATTGGCGGATTCTCTCTGATCGAAAGGGGTAGCTTTGCAGTCTGTTTCTGACTAGATTGGTGGTTTGCACTGACCGAAAGGAGCAGCTTGGTCCACTTGAGGTTCGAGTGACTACTTTTGGTGGCCTCTCGTTCTGTTCCGCTTTTAGTCGTTAGCGAGCCTAGGGGATTTGGGCGAGGTTGTAGTAGTCTGGTTGGATTGGGCGTGGTGTGCAGGGTGCTTAGCAGGGCAGCCCTGTCGGATGCAGACATCGCCAGGACGAGCCTCTCTCAGTCTGAGTCCCTCTGTAGTAGTTGACTTCTGTTGAGTGGGTATTATGCTAGCTTTGGGGTGAAGGAAGACATGGCTCTTGGATTTCTTAGCCCAGCCTACGAGGAGGAAGATCTCTCCTCAGCGCTGGTTATCATGTGGTCATCATTGACCATGACTATCTACCTTATTTACTTTATTTCCTAATCTGGCGGGTTGTGCCAGTACGTACTTCATTTTCACCTCATTTATTTCATGGTTCTATTCAGATCCATTTGTATTTCATATGTCACTTTATCTCACTCTCCATGCGGGTTGTGCATGGTTACCGTACTTTTTTCAATCTTGTTTTTTCTTTTTCTTTTCCTCCTGGGGTATGCCCCTTGTAGGCTGTACATTCGCTTAACCTTTTTTTAATTTCAAGCTAATTTACCCAAAAAAAAAAAAAACATCCATACCGTTCCAAAACAAGCCAAAACCGTACAACACCTTACCAAAACATCCATACGGTTCCAAAACACCCCAAAACGTTACAATTACTTACCAAAGCATCCACAAGTTTCCAAAACACACCGAAACGGTACAATACCTTACCAAAACATCCACACGGTTCCAAAACACGCCAAAACCGTACAATACCTTACAAAAACATCCATACGATTCCAAAATGGTACAATACCGTGCCAAAATATCCATACGGTACCAAAACACAACAAAACGGTACAATGCCTTACCAAAACTTCAATACGGTTCCAAAACACGCCAAAACCGTACAATACCTCACCAACACATTTATACGGTTCCAAAACGCACCAAAACGGAACAATACCTTACCAAAACATCCTTATGGTTCCAAAACACACCAAAATGGTACAATAACTTACCAAAGCATCCATAAGTTTCCAAAACACACCAAAACGGTACAATACGTTACCAAAACATCCATACGGTTCAAAAACACACCAAACCGGAACAATACCTTACCAAAATATCCATACAGTTCCAAAACACGCCAAAATCGTACAATACCTTACCAAAACACCCACATGGTTCCAAAACACACCAAAACGGTACAATACCTTCCCATACCAAAACATCCATGCGGTTCCAAAAATTCACCAAAACGGTACAATACCGTGACAAAACATCCGTACGGTATCCAAACACATCAAAGCGGAACAATATCTTACCAAAGCGTCTATAACTTTCCAAAACACACCAAAACGGTACAATACCTTACCAAAAAATCCATACGGTTCCAAAACATGCCAAAACCGTACAATACCTTACCAAAACATCCATACGATTCCAAACCGGTACAATACCGTGCCAAATGATCCATACCGTACCAAAACACAACAAAACTGTACAATACCTTACCAAAACATCCATATGGTTCCAAAACACACCAAAACGGTACAATACCTTACGAAAACATCCACAAGGTTCCAAAACACTCCAAAACGGCACAATACATTACCATATCAAAACATCCATACGGTTCAAAACAAACCAGAACGGTACAATACAATGCCAAAACATCCTTGGGATAGTTTGTTTGACGGGGCTTGGACACGGGCAACCCATGTAGCCACTTGGCTTTTTATATTTTTGTCGTTTTCTTTTTGCTTTGTCTTACCTGGGGTATGCCCCTTGTAGGCTGTATATTCGCTTAACCTCTTTTAATTTCAAGCTAACTTACCCAAAAAAATCCATACGGTTCAAAAACACGCCAAAACCGTACAATATATTACCAACACATCCATACGGTTCTAAAACACACCAAAACGGTACAATACCTTACCAAAACATCCATATGGTTCCAAAATACACCAAAACGGCACAATACATTACCATATCAAAACATCCATACGGTACCAAAACAAACCAGAACGGTACAATACAATGCCAAAACATCCATACGGTACCAAAACACAACAAAACGGTACAATACGTAAACAACTGGGGATGTTTTTTGTGTGCCTAACCGTACAATGCTGTCTTTTGCTGTTTTTTGTGTGCCTAACCAACTGGGGATGTCGTTGGGATCTCCCTTCGCAGAGGGGGACGTCCTCTGCAAGTAGCTTTGTTCTTATAGCTAGTTCTGCTGTTAGTGACTAGTGCTGCTGTGGATTGCTGTTCTGAATACCTGTTATGGCTGCTGTTCTGAATCCCTGAATCTGAACCTGTTCTGAACCTGTTCTGCATTTGTCTGTGTGTGAATGGTAATGGGCTGCATCAGTTCTGTTTAGTTCTGCATAGTGTTCTTTAGTGTAGTGTTCTGTACAGTTGTAAGGGTGATTCTGAAGCTTGTTCAAGCTGCCTTACCTAATTTATGGTTCAGTTGTGTAATTGCTGTACCTAATTGCCTTTCAAGGCAGTCAAGGCCTGCTCCAGTGGCCTGCTATTGCTATTGCTGAACTGATGACTGTGCTCTGCTCAAGGCAGTCAAGGCCATACCATTTTTGTGGTAGTCCATACATTGCTCCATTTTGTGTTCAGTTCATGACTGTGCTGAACTGAACTGTTTTGTGGCTTCCTGAATTCAAGTCAAGTACTGAAGCTCAGCAAATCAAGGTTGCTCAGGTTGTCCACCCTTTTGTAGATGGATAGGAAACAATGTATACCCTTTTGTTTTGTTTCCATCTATGTAGTATGTTACCTAATGGTATTTCCCCCCCCTTTGTAGCCATTTGGCCTACCTTTCCATTTTCTCTATCTCCCATTCTTTTCTTTTGTTTTGTTTTCCTTCTGGGGTATGCCCCTTGTAAGCTGTATATCCGGTTAGCCTTTTTTTTTTATTATTCAAGCTGATTTACCCAAAAAAAAAACATCCATACGATTCCAAAACACGCCAAAACCACACAACACCTGACCAACACATCCATACGGTTCCAAAACATACCAAAACGGTATAATACCTTACCAAAACATCTATATGGTTTCAAAACACACCAAAAGGGCACAATACATTACCATGCCAAAACATTCATACGGTACGAAAACAAACCAGAACGGTACAATACCATGCCAAAACATCCATACGGTTCCAAAACACGCTAAAACCGTACAATACCTTACTAAAACATCCATACGGTTCCAAAACGGTACAATACCGTGCCAAAACAATCAAACGGTACCAAAACACAACAAAACGTTACAATACATTACCAAAACATCCATACTGTTCCAAAACACGCCAAAACCGTACAATACCATACCAAAACATCCATACGGTTCCAAAACACGCCAAAACGGTACAATACCTTACCAACACATCCATACGGTTCCAAATCACACCAAAACGGTACAATACTTTCTTCTTTTCTTTTTTTTTTGGGTAACATAGTTTGAAATTAAAAAAAGGTTAAGCGAATGGACAGCCTACAAGGGGCATACCCCAGGAGGAAAAGAAAAGGAAAACAAATAAGAGTGACAAAAGTGCGGTAACCATGCACAACCCGCATGGCGAGTAGGAGAAAGTAAATACATAACAAAATGCTATGTATACTGAAATACGTGAAATGTGAAATTGAAATAGTACCTGGCACAACCTGCCAGGCTAGCAAATAAAGTAAATAAAGTAGATAGTCATGGTCAACGGTGACCACATGATAACCGACTGTAGACACCCCAATCTGGGCTTCAAGATTAGTTTACTTACGGTTTTTGATTCCCCGATGATGAAATGGATCAAGATCACCCCGGGAATGTCGAGTGTTTGAGCTTTGAGTGTTTGCATAACCCTTGACCCTAACCTAGCCTAAGCCACTTCCAAAGGCCAAAAAAAACCCTATTGTTGTGTGTCAGGGCGCAATCATCGTGCGCCAGGGCGCAACCATCCCGCGCCGGGGCGCACCATCGCGCGACGGTTTGACTCCATCGCGCGATGGTCAACCGGAGCATTGACCAGCGCGCCAAGGCGCATTGTCGCGCGACAGTTTGGAACCCTCGCGCGACGGTCAGAACCTGTCCCCATCACCTTTATTCAGCTGGGCAGCTTAATCACCAAGTAATCCCCAGCCAGCCTCGTGGCTGGCTGGCCTCCATTCTTTGGACCAGACCTGCCTTTCCATTAATGGAAGGTGCTAAGCCTATAAAAACCCCCCCTTGTTCATCTTTCAAGAGGTTAACAAAATTTGGCATTACAAATGGTCTTTGCTTTGTACTCTTTTAAGCTAATAAAAGAGATACAAAGACACCCTAAGAACAAAGCTTGTTCTTCCTCCCCATTTTCACATTTCAATCAAACCTCAAACCCAACCTCAAACTCAAAGCTCAAACACTTTTCAAACCTCAAAATTCAAAGGTATATCTTACCTTTGTTCTGCTCTCTGTTCTGATCCCTGAGGGGGGCTGGCAGGGTCAAGGCTGGTAATCAATACCAGTCCTGGCCCTAAGGCTAGCAAGGTTTCAAAAACCGTAGATCAAGCACACCCTCGCGCGATGGTCCCGAATACTCGCGCGATAGTCCTGTCTGCATGAGATTGGACCACGTGGGGAAGGGGTGCTGGTCATTTCTTATTTTTGGTTATTTCCATAGCTGTTGTGTAGTTTATTTTGGTATTAAGTCACTGTGGAGCATGCTAATAACCATTTTACAGCTTTCTTTAGCTTAAAAATGCTAGCTTTGCACTTCAATATTCATTTCTGTTCTGTTGGAGTACCCTTGGGATCATTCTGGACCTGTCTCAGAACCCAGGACGTGAAAAACCAGACACTGGAAGTTGGCTCGAACCATCGCGCGCTACACCCAAACCCTCGCACGATAGTCAAATGGAGCGTTGACCAGTGTGCCAGGGCGCAATCGTCGCGCGCCAGGGTGCAACCATCGCGCACCCGGGCGCACCGTCGCGCGACTGTTCGGAACCCTCGCGCGACGGTTCCATTCTGTTCCCGATCAGTGGCTGGCCTTGCATGTTTAACTTGGTTTTAGGCTGTTATTTTGTCCCCACTCTGTTTATGGGGTGTTTTTGTTTATTTATTAGGCTTTTCAGCCTTTAAACTGTATATTATGACTGCATAAACTGCTTGGTTTGTCCTGGGTGTGCACTGGTCCTTCCAGAGCCCAGAGAGTTTAAACTGCTTGGTTTGTTCTGGGTGTGCACTGGTCCTTCCAGAGCCCAGAGGGTTTGAGAATAAGAGCTGTGGGCTTAGGCTTACTGGCGCGCGCAGGTCTTGTAGTAGCGTGCGCAGGTATGATCAGCATGCATTGACTTGATCAGTGCATACTGGTTACCTCTTGCGTGCGACACTCCAAAACAGGGGCTTTCCAGTCTGTTTAAACTCCCACAGGAGTCTGTTCTCATCCTATACTAACTGCTCATCCATGCTATTTTGATCACATCCTGCAAACATGTTACAGTTTTTTTTTTGGGTAAATTAGCTTGAAATTAAAAAAGGTTAAGCGAATGTACAGCCTACAAGGGGCATACCCCAGGAGGAAAAGAAAAGGGAAAACAACAAGAATGAAAAAAGTACGGTAACCATGCACAACCCGCATGGAGAGTAAAATAGAGTGACATAGGCAATACAAATGGGTCTGAGTAGAGCCATGTAGTAAATGAAATGAAGTGAGGCGAAATGTAAATACTTCCTGGCACAACCCGCCAGGTTAGGAATGAATGTAAGTAAAGTAGATAGTCTTTGTCAACGATGACCACATGATAACATGTTACAGTTTTAATCCCCGATTAACTGTTCCCCCGCCCTAATTGGCTAAAATTGATTAATAAAAGAAGAATCGCAATGTTTTCAAAATGCCTAAGTAGAGATCGATCTCCGGATTGGGCGAGAGGGGTGCCATAAAACCCTTCCCCTCTCGTAACCTGGCTCCCGAACCCAGATATGGTTATGACGGACTGGTTCCTTAACTTTTTCAAATCAAACAGCGCGGCAGGTGCTTCGAAATACGGTTCCTTGGGTGTCGGACCTTCAAAACCCGAGTGGCGACTCTGTATTTTCGAGGGCTTGCCACCTGCGCTCGCGCTCCCTCGATCCGGGCCCTTGCATTTTTGGAAACCAGAATTTCCAGGGCATGCTGTCCACAGTGGCGACTCTGCTGGGGATGATCGAACCGATATTAATCCACACTTAGAGTTTAATACACTTGTGAACAATCCCTTAAAAGTCTGTCAAAATGGTTAGCTTCGCGCTGCCGAAGGTTGGAATGGTGATTTAACAGGACCTCGTGTCCGGCCATTCTAATCTGGGGCTTTTTCGATTATTCACTTGCGTAGTTTCCTCTAAAGATGGAATAAATAAAGTGAGCCAAATTTGAAAAAGCATTTTGTGATTTTGCGATTCTTCTTCTCTTAATCAAATTCTAGCATTCTCATTTGCATCGATGTGGGATAAGCCTCGTTGGATCGTTTTGGCAATCCGGCACGGTTTACCGGAGGCCGGGGACCCCGAATGACCAACAACCTTTGACGACGATGGGTCATGCTACCGTTCGACTGTTACGTTGCGAATACGCGGGTAACGGGAGGTATATCTGTGGCCTTAGTCCGAGGAACCTGTTACAAGCCAAAACCAGCCTTTGCATATACAAAGCACTAGAACTCATTCAAAGTGTCAAGTCACGGCTGGGGGAGCTTCTCTCTCTAACCTAGAGAGAGAAAGCTCCCTCCTGCTGCCTGTGCCGGTCACCCCATTTCCGGTAAGGATCATCCCACAAAGGACGGCAAGGGATCAACCCTCCTTAGGGACTGCTCTCCTCCATCGCCTCCAACTGACCAACTCCATATCCGGAGCAGCAACAGTAATACAGCTCAACAGCCATCGGCGACGACGGATCTTGTCCAGAAATCACCAACACACGACTGAGAGGGTAATCTCAGTCCCAAACCTAATCTATCAACAACAAATCACACCAAATCTGGTGGGTTCGGTGATGGCGATGTGGGTTTTCCAAACCCAACTCCATATCTGTCCCTCAGGTTCAAAGAAGCACTATTGCGGATCTGGTTCAACAGGGGCCAGAAATGGTGGTGTACGGTTCAAAACCCATCGACTCTTGGTTGGGCTCCGTTCTTCACCCAGCCCTCGGCCAGGAGATGGTTTCATCGGTGGCTCCTGAGCTTACACAGTTCTGGGTTATATCCACGGCAGAGGACGGCGTCGGAGCTGCTTATAGCACACCGGAAATGGTGGGTGCTCTCGAGTTCCATTGCAGCAGCCGATGGTACTATTACCCAACAGATCTGGGTGGGAGCTGCTCGGTTGTGGTGCACGACGGAAGGCGGTGGCCCGCCGGTCATGACCCCACCGTGGGACCAACAGTCGCCGTGGGGCCAGCCGCCGTGTGGCTCTTCGGGGCTCACCTTCACGCCGCCAGCCACGAACCTCTCCGGTCAGATCTGTCCAGTCAGACCAGGTCAGGCCACCGTGGGGCCCAGCCATCGGCCACCGTGGGGCCCAACCGCCCGAGCAATCAGCCAGCCCGGTCTTCCATCACCGGCCACCGTGGGGCTCAGCCGTCGGCCACCGTGGGGCCCAACTGCCCGGGCAATCAGCCAGTCCGGGCCAAGCAGCAAGCAGCAGCAGGGCCAGCCCAATCAGCATCCCAGGCCGGTATACCTGGGTCAATTCATTATTAATATTTGCTCAATATGAGCTTTGAATATGGCTATCTACAATTACATTGTTGCTGGACTAGTGGGCCAGTTTACTGTTAGTTTTGCAACCCCCGATAGGCTGTCATCTGTTGGACTGAAATCGGGGGCCGGGCTCTTCTTCGAGCCCTCTATATCCCTTGAGCCAGCGCTTTTAGCTCTGAGGATTTGCGTAGTATTCTTGTGGACGTGGCTATTATTGATTAGATTGGATTCTCCTAGTTAAGGGGCAGTCTTGCAGTAGCAGCAGCTGTGGGTGCCGATGATTAGATTATGGATGAGTCTGATTGAGCAAGGTAGTTGCCGGAGCTGTCTTTGACTAGATTGGTGGATTCTCACTGATTGAAAGGGGTAGCTTCGTAGTCTGTTTCAGATTAGATTTAGTGGTTTGCACTGATCGAAATGAACAGCCTGGTCCTCTTGTGGTTTGGGGGGCTACTTTTGGTGGTCCCTCTTCCTGTTCCGCTTATAGTCGTTAGCGAGCTTAGGGGATTTGGGTGAGGATGTAGTAGTCTGGATGGAATGGGCGTGGTGTGCAGGGTGCTTAGCATGGTAGCCTTGTCAGATGCCGACATCTCCAGTTCGAATCTCTCTCGGTCCGAGTCCCTCTGTAGTAGTTGACTTCTTTTGAGTGGGTATTATGCTAGCTTCGGGGCGATGGGCTTCTCGGTTCTTGGTCTTCCTATCCCAGCCTTGAAGGAGGAGGATCTCTCCTCAGCGCTGGTTATCATGTGGTCACCGTTGACCATGACTATCTACCGTATTTACTTTATTTCCTAGCCTGGCGGGTTGTGCTAGGTAGTAGTTCAATTTCACATTGCATTTTGTTATGTATTTACTCTATCTCACTCTCCATGCGGGTTGTGCATGGTTTACCGCACTTTTTTCACTCTTATTTGTTTTTCTTTTCTTTTCCTCCTGGGGTATGCCCCTTGTAGGCTGTACATTCGCTTAACCTTTTTTAATTTCAAGCTAAATTACCCACACAAAAAAAAAAGCACTAGAACTCTCCAAACTAAGACAGGTACCCACAGGTTAAGATCTATTTGCATCTAACCCCGTAACTGCCTATGTGTTACTACTTTCCCTATCGCATGCACTGTTTATGCATATGAGCATGCTTAAGGCTGTTTTGTTCTTTCGAGTTTGTCTTGCGCTGTCTAAGACGTTTTTGGACCCGATGAGGAGTCGTTCATTCTGTTGAATGTTCGTTATCAATCGCAAAGTCCTTAGTTCAATGAGACTTTGAGAAATCAAAATTTACTAAGTCCTTGGCTCATGCCCGTTTAAGGATTCAACCGACAATAAGGAACAACAAGGTAGTGATGCCGTGTCACTGGCGCCACCCAGGTTGAAGTGCGTTGTCACTATACACCGCCGTGTTCAAGGTTAAGGTGCCATGACATCAACACCGAGTTGTTCCAAATTCAAAGTTGAATCTTCAAAAGGGACTAGCCAAAGATTTAGTCTATTTTGACATCTTTTAGGATCTATCGATCTACTCAGGGACACATCGTCGAAAAGAATTCTGAGGATTCCGGCAACGTCTGAAACTTGTGAGGCAAACTCGTCTCTGGTTCTGTACATGCATGCATACATTCTGTTCTGCGTAGGAGCGTGTTTAGGGCGGCTTCGAAGTTGTCTCTCGCTTTCGAGTCTGTCTTATGCTTATTAGGATGCTGCTATGACCCGATGAAGAGTCGTGCATCTCGATGGTGCATGTTGTTAATTTTTCAAAGTCCTTAGATCAGCGAGACTTTGGGAAATCAAACCTTACTAAGTCCTTGGCTCAGGCCCGTTTAAGGATTCAACCGAAGATAAGGAACCACAAAGTATTGATGTCGTGATATTGATGTCATTTTGGTTATCGTGCTTCGCACGTACACCGCCCCGGCTAAAGCACGTTGTCGCTCACGCCACCCAGGTTAAAGGTGTCACGCCATCAATACCGAGTTGTTCCAAGTTCAAAGTTGAATCTTCAAAATGGACTACTCGAAGATTTAGTCTATTTTGACATCTCTTAGGATCAGTTTGATCTTTCCAAAGGATACACCCTCGAAAAGAAATCCGAGGATTTTGGCAGCATCCGAACATTATGAGACGGACTTGTCTCTAGTTCTAGAGTCTAGGAGGACACTGACGACGATGATCTTGGCATTTTCGTTCTTTCAATTCTTTCAATAAACTGCTGAAAGGGCGTCACTGAGCTTTCATTACTTTACTGTCAAAGCTTCGGGCCTTTGCATCGTCAGAGAATACCGAAAAGAAGAGCCAAACCTGCTTAGGAGAGTCTGCCGGGGCTGTTACACCTTCGCTTTCAAGGTTATATCACCTACCCTGTTCATCAATTCAGAATGGCAGTACAAATGGAGCTGACTGAGCTCAGGAAAGCTGTAGAGGAATTGAGTCACAAGATGGACAAACAAATGATTATGATCCAGGGACTGGTTGGCCTTTTTACCCCCACAGCCCCGCAGCCAGATATGGGGCTAGTCACAGAACCTTCTCAAGCCTGCCATACTCCTGCAGTTGGAATCAAGCTGTGCTCAGGAGACATGTTCAAAGACCTGGCTGAGTTTCATGAGGCCAGGACTCACTCGAAGGAGGATGCTGATTCCATGTTCAAAGCCTTTACCAAAGGGGAGGACATGCTTAGTGATGAATTCAGCCCTGAAGGAAAAGAATGCATCCTGTTGATGAGGCAAACTGCAAAGCAGACAAGGGTTCCGCTTCGGATTCTCAGTTCACTCGCCGGAACCCACCAAGGACTTTCTCATGCTTCTTTTTTTTTTTTTTTTGGGTAAATTAGCTTGAAATTAAAAAAGATTTAGCGAATGTACAGCCTACAAGGGGCATACCCCAGGAGGAAGAGAAAGGAAAAAAAAAAAACAAGAATGATAAAAGTACTGTAACCAAATCGAGTGAAGGGCAAGGGAGCTTCTCTCTCTAGAGAAGCTCTCCTCCACCGCCCAAATCCATATCCGGCCATCTTTGGTCCGGACCAACTATCACAATCCCAAGCTGTTCATAGCTTCACCCCAAGCTGTTCATTACCGCCAAGTGGACTGATTTCTTCAAGATAGAAGTTCATAAGAGAAAGGGGTCTCAAACCCACTTTTCCTCTGCCGATCTTCATCTCTTCCAAGGAGAATCGGTCCAACACCATCTCTCCAACTTCTGATTTCCGAGCATCAACGCTGAGTCGGAGATGACCATCTTCCACAGTCGTGGTTCCACTTCAACTTCACAGTTATGCATCTTCTCAGAGATGACCCAGAGTGTTTGGCTCGTGGGTATTATTCACGGTAAAGGAATCACCGGCGTTCAAAGCTGGGTTCCCTTCCTCCGGTGTTCAGAATTGCTTGGTGTTGTACTGTAGACCTGGTGTATCTCCAGTCCACCCGTGGACCGAATTCCACACCAGGTGAGAGTCAATCTACGCTTTGGTTCATCTGGTGTTTGGAAAATCACCATTTGTTTGATTCATCACGTTTTGGGCGAGGATGTCCAATTCCATCTCATCATACAGCCCATGGATCTGGGGATGCGCGTTAGAGACAGGGTGCTGCCGTCAGGCTTGTTCTTGTTCATCTGCTACAACCTAGTTCCCTTTCGTTATGTGTCGCTGGTGTCACGGCGGGAGGGGTAATCCCGGTGTCGGTTCTAGCGTTGCGTATGGGTTTCCTGTTTCAAGCTCGTAGCAGTGCTCTCAATCTGGGTTTGGGACCAGATCTCCGTCTATGGCTGTCATATAATTAGTTTTGTTCGCCGACCATGAACTCCGGCGCCGGGTCGTGGAACCGCTGACGGCAATGGATTCAGGTAACAAGGCTGCTATCAGGTTTTGGTCCACGGTTTAACGCGTGGTTTGTGTGGTTTTGCGTTGTGATTAAGGGCTTTCCACCCCATTATCAGTTCCTAGATTAACATGGATATTTTCAATGGCAACCATATGAGATCCTCCACTGGCTTGTTCAATAGCAGCCCTGCTTGCTAGCTTGCTCGGTTGTACTGCTCTTTGGTCATTACTGTGTTGTTATTTTCTAGTTTAATCAGTGTGGGTGTGCACTTGCCATTATCTTGTATGTTTTCTGTAGATGTATTGCGAGGACTTCGAGGGCCTCTAATTGTACCTTATACCGACGGTTGGTGTCGGGTATTTACTGCTATTGCCACGCCCGTGTCCAGGTTCCCCGTTGAACTTTCTATTCCTTGGGATAGTTTGTTCGGCGGGGGCAAGGACACGGGCAACCCATGTAGCCACTTGGCGCTCTTTATATTTTTGCTTTGTCTTACCTGGGGTATGCCCCTTGTAGGCTGTACATTCGGTTAACCTCTTTTATATTTCAAGCTAACCGCCCTAGGGCATTACCCAAAAAAAAAAAGTACTGTAACCATGCACAACCCGCATGGAGAGTAAAATAAAGTGACATATGTGATACAAATGGATCTGAAAAGAACCACGAAATGTACTGAAATGAAATTGAACTACTCCTGGCACAACCCGCCAGGCTAGGAAATAAAGTAAATGAAGTAGATAGTCATGGTCAACGAGGACCACATGATAACCAGCGCTGAGGAGAGATCCTCCTCCTCCTAGGCTGGGCTAAGAAAACCAAGACCCGAGACTACCATCACCCCAAAGCAAGCATAATATCCACTCAACAGAAGTCAACTAGTACAGAGGAACTCGGACTGAGAGAGGCTCGAACCGGGGATGACGGCATCCGACAAGGCTACCCTGCTAAGTACCCTGCACACCACGCCCATTCCACCCAGACTACTACATCCTCGCCCAAATCCCCTAGGCTCGCTAACGACTCAAAGCGGAACAGAAAGAGAGGCCACCAAAAGTAGCCACTCGAACCTCAAGTGGACCAAGCTGCTCTTTTCGATCAGTGCAAACCACCAAATCTAATCTGAAACAGACTGCAAAGCTACCCCTTTCAATCAGTGAGGATCCACCAATCTAGTCAATGATAGCTCCGGCAACTACCTTGCTCAATCAAACTCCATCCATAATCTAATCATCGGCACCCACAGCTGCTGCTACTGCGGACTACCCCTAACTAGGAAGAGTCTAATCTAATCAATAATAGCCACGACCACAAGAATACTACACTCGACCTCAGAGCAAAAAAAAGCCGGTTCTAGGGATATAAAAGGCTCGACAACGAGCCCGACCCCCGATTTCAGTCCAATAGATGACCGCCTATCGGGGATCGCAGAGTCAAACAGTAAGCTGGCCCAGAAGTCCAGCAACAAGACAAGATATAAATAATTTCATAGTGCCATGCAAACAATGATACAATGTTTCCCTCACTGCCCGAACCACCTGTCCTAGCGTACCTGCCCGAGCGGGCTGCCCGGGCCGGCTGTTTGCCCGGGCTAGCTGCTTGGGTGGCCTTCCCTGTGGCTGGCCGAAGGCGGAATGAGATTGCCCGGGCTTAAGCCGCTGCTAAGCCCCTGCCCGAGAAACCAGTCCCAGGCAGCCGTGGCTGCCTCCATCCGGCCATTCACGGAAGGCCTGCCCGGGCTGGCCTGCTTGGCTGTTGGTGCCCGTAGAAGGCCGGAGGTTGGCCTGGCCGAGCCAGTTCTTGCCCGAGCTGGCTGACACTTGCCCGGGCTGACTGACGGCGGCTGATGAATGTAGGCCACCTGAGGCAGACCGCCTCACGGCGGCTATTGGCCGACGGCTGAAACGCCACGGCAGGTGGTTGTCTGCTTCGGTTGGATGTTTGAAGACCAGCGGCGGCCGGCGGAAGACCAGCGGCGGATCTGATGAAGACCGGCGGCGGCCGGCGGAAGACCAGCTGCTGCCTGCTCCGGTTGGATGTTTGAAGACCAGCGGCGGCCGGCAGAAGACCAGTGGCGGATCTGTTGAAGACCAGCGGCGGCCGGTTGTTGAATGACCCGAGAATTCTAACTGATCTGTTGAAGACAAGTTGGAAGTCGATCCATGGCCGGAGTGACTGGATTTAGGAGGCCGGGCCAGAGGTGGCCGGTTTGAGGTGGGCTGGGGCCGCTGCTGCTGTTAAAGGCGGCAGCCACCGGAGCTGTTGCCGGACCAGATCTGGTGGTGGAAGGCCGGACTCGTGGGTAGCCGGTTGGTTACGGTACGGGCGGTGGAGGAGAGCCCCTGTCGAGAGAGGGGCTCCCTTGCCCTTGGGATGACCGAAGATGGACAGGCCGGATCGTGATTGGCCGGAGCTGGCCTAGCTGTTTGGCTGGAGGGAGCTTTCTCTTTCTAGGCTCGAGAGAGAAGCTCCCAGCCACTTACATAATTTGGTTTATGACTTTCTCATGCTTCTCTACGCCTTTAGCCTCAATTTATGAAAAGCTCCTCGATGCTGGTTCCATCAAGCCCCTCGATCCAACTCCTCTACCCAAAAATCCATCACCCAATTTCAAGCATAACCTCTATTGCACCTACCATCAAATGCCTGGCCATTCTACCAATGCCTGTTTTCGGCTTCGACATGTCGTTCAAGATCTTGTCGATTGTGGTATCATCACAAGTCCACCTCCATCAACAGCCGATATCAACCAAATTCGAAGCGCTCAAGGCCTCCGATCTCGAACACAACCCCGGAGTTTCTCTGTCTTAGAGGTACCTCTATCTGCAGTAATGGAGAAACTCGTCAAGTCTGGGCACCTCAAACTTTTGACCCCAACTTCTCCACCCAAAGTCTTTCCAGCCAACTAAAATGCCAACCATTTCTGTGCCTTCCACCAAATGCCTGGCCATCTCACTGATAACTGCTTGCGTCTCCGACACGAGATACAAGATCTAATTGATGATGGCACGTTTCAAGTTCCACCAAAGCCCAACGTCATTTCCAACTCCTTGCCTCAACACGGGCCTGACCCTCTGGTTGGTCAGGTATCTATCACCTCCACTCAAATCAACCCGAGCTCCACCATATTCAACCCTAGCCACTATATCATCCCAGCAAACCAACCCAAACCCATCGTATCCATCCCGTCTGAACCGGAGGTTAACATGATGGCTATAGGTTGGGCAGTCAAAGCTTTCTCTGCCAACACCTGGATTGACAGTGATGAGGGGCTTACAAAGGAAAGGACCGACGGTCTGGAGGAAAATTTTGAATCTTAGACCTCTTGTACAACCTTATATCCTTAGTACCTTGGGAAATGGGAACTCTACCTTCTTGTGGTATGACAATTGGCACCCTCTTAGCCCTTTGCTAGCTAAATATGGCCCTAGAATTGCATATGACTCTGGTATCCCAAGAGATGCTTTTGTGTCACACATCATTCATGGTTCAAATTGGGTTTTCCCCATTACCCAAACAATTGAGCTTAATGAGGTAAGAAACACTCTTCCCCCACTAGTCCAGTCCAGATTGAATGGGGAAGATCAAAAGAGGTGGACTCTTACCTCTAACGGACAGTTCACATTTGCCTCTCTCTGGGACAAGTTAAGAACACACTTTCCCAAGATCTTGTGGCACAAACTTGTATGGTTCTCTGGCCACATCCCAAAGTGCAGTTTCATCTCATGGCTAGCTATACAGAAAAGGCTATCCACTGCAGATAGACTTGTCCTATTTGGACTACATCCTAATTCTCAATGTAGTCTATGTCAAGGGAGGGAAACCCATGATCATCTTTTCTTTAATTGCCCATTCACAAAACAAATGTGGAATGCTCTTCAGACCAAACTTCATGTGTCATGGTCTGATAGATCTTGGGCTGACTGGGTGACATTGTTGTCAAATGTAAAAGGGAAAAGTCTTAAGAGTCTTATCACTAAGCTGGGCTTCACAGTAGCTGTGTACAACATTTGGATTGAGAGAAATGTGAGAAGGTTCCAAAGTCACTGTTGTTCTTGGGAGATAGTAGTTCACAAAATCTGCACCATGGTGAGAGCTAGGATACTATCACTTCCTAAATTACCTCAATCACAAGCACAATGGGTTGTAAATGAGTGGAACATTGTTGCATGATGAGTTATTGTTGTTGGCTGATTAATTTCCCAAAAGCTACTATTTGTTGGATTGTAGTTTTCTGTGCAGATTGGGCAGTATGGCCAAGGAGCATGTGATTGGCAGTTTGGCCAAGGAGCAGATTTTGGTTTTCTGTGCAGTTGCTGTACTGCTTTTGTAGCTGCTGTAATTTCTTGTCCTTTTGGAACTCCCACTTTTGTTTTGGCCTGTGACCTGTGACCTGTGTGCTCGTGCCCTTGAGTTCTTGCAGAGTGGAGGTAATAGCAGTCCAAACAATAGGAAATCCCATCGACAGCCAACACCATACCATACAATACTGAAAACAAATACAACTTCTGAACTTGGACCATATCAAACACAGTCACTAATGCAGCTACTTGGACTAAACAGCAGCACTTGGAATGGGCGTAACAAGCCAAAACTGAACTTCTGAAGCTTGCCTGCTCCTGTCCTACAAGTTAAGTCTTGGGAGCTGCAATCTGCATTTGGTTGTTTGCTATGGCTGTAGACTGTTGCTATGGCTGCAGTCTGTTGCTGTTCTGACCAGCATGGGTGTGATGCTGAATTGAGTCAAGCATGTTCTGAAGCTGCATGTTCTGATTATGCCCAGTTCTGCTGCTGTTTTGTTGCAGAATCGTGGGGTGATTCTGCC
This sequence comes from Rhododendron griersonianum, assembly GCA_018127125.1. Taxonomy (NCBI): domain Eukaryota; kingdom Viridiplantae; phylum Streptophyta; class Magnoliopsida; order Ericales; family Ericaceae; genus Rhododendron; species Rhododendron griersonianum. Next base: position 33,720,064 of record CM030789.1, read on the forward strand.
CACAGCAGTTTGCATATACTATCACATATGTATTCAAGGAGACGGCAACCGGACTTCGTCGGATTCAGATTCAGTTGCAGGAAACAAGAATGTAGAGCACTTCTACCTAACTTGCTTTGCATGATGGTTGTTGTCTACTTATTCAAGTGGCTGGTCCTGTTGCCTACTGTTGCATTCTTCTTTTATGTTTAGTAGTATCAAGCTACTTTCAAGCTATTTTGTTGGTACCATTAAGGCGTTGTTTTCCCTCCCTCTTTTTAGATGGACTGGAAACAACGCATACCCTTTAGTCCATGTAGCCTTTTGGCATTAGCTATTTTCTTTAATCTTGTTTTATTTTCTTTTTTTCCTCCTGGGGTATGCCCCTTGTAGGCTGTATAATCGGTTAGCCTCTTTTTTTCAATTTCAAGCTGATTTACCCAAAAAAAAAGCTAGAGGGAGACTCTGTGTGAGGGAGAGTTGAGGGTGTTCGGTTTCCTCCTGTTGCTTTCAGTTTTTGGTGTGTTAGGTTTCGAGGGAGTTAGGTGGGGAGCAGATATTTCAGTTGCTTTCAGATGTTTTTGGTTCAGTTGTTCAGTAGGGGTAGCAGCTGCTGTTTTTGCTGCTGCAGCTCTGTTATAGCTTTCAGTTGTTCTGTTATAGCTTTCAGTTGTTACAGTGTTGCTGTCAGTTTTACTAGCAGAATCCATATTGTTGGTTGGTGTTCATTCTACTGCATTTGCATTAGTGCTGCTAGTGCTACTAGTAGCAGTCAACCTCTACATTACTTTGCTACTTAGCCTCCTGCTATTCAGTTTGGAGAATGGCACCCTGGGAACTGATCTACTAAGGCATGAAACCTGGTTCTAATTCTATTTGTAAATTGTTCTAGTATGCAGCTTGAATCCTGTTCTGTGTTTTTTGTGTTCTGTACAGTTTTGTAGAACAGTTCATGGCAACTGCTGTACGGTTATGTATGAATCAGTTCTTATAGCTGTTGTTCTGTATGTATAGCTGCTGTTCTGTTCTGATGTATAGCTGCTTTTCGTATTTGCTTATGTAAGGAGCTGTCTTTTATTTTCACCTAACCAATAGGGGTTGTCATTGGGATCTCCCTTTGCAGAGGGGGACGTCCTCTGCTTTTGAGTGTAAGAGCTAGCAGTGTATGTTCTGCTAAGATATGCTTTGACCTGTTTTGAACTGCTTTGTGCATTGTGAGAGTTTTTTTTTTTTTTTGGGTAATTTAGCTTGAAATTAAAAGAGGTTAAGCGAATGTACAGCCTACAAGGGGCATACCCCAGGAGGAAAAGAAAGGAAAAAAAAACAAGAATGACAAAAGTGCGGTAAACCATGCACAACCCGCATGGAGAGTAACATAAAGTAAATACGTAACCATGCACAACCCGCATGGAGAGTAATATAAAGTGAATACATAACAAGATGCCATGTGAACTGAGATATATGAAATTAAACTACTACCTGGCACAACCCGCCAGGCTAGGAATAAGGTAAATAAGATAGATAGTCAAGGCCAACGATGACCACATGATAACCAACGCTGAGGAGAGCAGCTACAAAGTAATACGGCTTCTAGGCAGTCTGAACGGCTACTACAGAGAAACAAGGCATCAAGAGGTTCAAACCAGAGATGACGGCATCCGACAAGGCCCCGCTGCAAGAGCCCTGCTCACCACGCCCAATCCTTCCGGCCTAGTACTCCCTCATCCAAGCCTAAGGCTCGCCAAAACCACCAACTGAGACCAACTACCCAATAACCACCTCCTCCAAAGCTGGGCTAAGAGAGCCAAGAACCTAGTACCTCCATCAAGCCCAAGGCTAGCATAATACCCACTCATCTGAAACCAACTACTACAGAGGGACACGGACCGAGAGAGGCTCGAACTGGAGATGACGGCATCTGACAAGGCCCCGCTGCAAGAGCCCTGCTCACCACGCCCATTCCATCCAGACTACTACACCCTCAACCTTATCCCCTAGGCTCGCTAACTTCTATAAGCGGCACGGGAAGAGGATCCACCAGAAGTGGCCACTCAAACCCCAAGTGGACCAACTGCTCCTTTCGTTCAGTGCAAACCACCAATCTAATCAGAAACAGACTGCAAAGCTACCTCTTTCGATCAGTGAACAACCACCAATCTAATCAACGACAGCTCCGGCAGCTACCTCGCTCAATCAGAAACCATCCGGCATTGTGAGAGTTAGCAGTTCTTCAAGAGCTACTTTAGTGTGAGAGCTACTTTAGTGTGCTTGCAAGGGCTGACTTGAGAAGTCAGACACAGAAGTTAGGTGCAGATTGGATCTGCATTTCCATATTGGTCTGCACTGTCAGGTGTGATGCAGAAGTTAGGTGCAGATTGTGTCCAGTTTGTGCTGTCCAGGTACAGTTGCTGGTCTTGATCAGCTTAACCAAGATTCTGCAGTCCAGTCCAAATGACTCATATGAAGCTCAGCTTAACCATATCACTCATCTGAAGCTCAGCAGTCCAGTCCTATCCAGAAGCTCACAAGTTCAGAAGGTTCAGAATTTCAGAATTACAGAAGTTTCCAAGTTCAATCCATCTCATGTGCAAATATTTGGTTACTTTCAGGAATTTGTAATTGGTGTCTTGTAATTGGTGTCATGTTTAGTGTAAGTTTTGCAGAGCTGTATTCCTACCTACAGTCTGTTATGATTTTGGTGGTATCTCCTTGGCGTTGTTTTCCCTCTCTCTTCTAGATGGATTGAAAACAGCGTGTATCTTCTAGCCCATGTAGCCACTTGGCAATTGCAATTTTTTCTTTCTCTTTTTTGTTTTCTTTTCTTTTCCTCCTGGGGTATGCCCCTTGTAGGCTGTATATTCGTTTAATCTCTTTTCAATTTCAAGCTGATTTACCCAAAAAAAAAAGGAAAGGACCGACTGGTTGAGGTCCATTGATCAGAGGAGCATCGAGTAGGTTTGGTCGAAGAAGCTGAGGAGGCCAAAGTGCTGTTGCTTGGGCCTGACACCCGTTGGATCCTACCTCTTTTTATGGAAGCTATGGGTAGCTTTTTAACAATTGCATTTTCAAAACCGCATCTAGTTTGCATTGGCGTTTTGTCTGAGTCTGACACAGAGTCTTTTGCGCTTGTCTAAGTCTAGCTCTGAGTCGGAGGTTGTGCCTCTTGGCCCTCCACGTTGTAGCTTTTGTTTCAAGTTTTGAGTCTGTTGTACTTGGCAAACCCTGAGGGTTTTTATGATATGCATCATCTTGCTTCTACATGCTTCGCTGGCTTTTATATAAACTGTGTCAACCCTAATGACGAAGGGATAGATTTCGATGGGATCATTCCCAAGGAAATGTGTTCCCTCGCCAAAAGGGAAGACGAAAGGCATGCTCAGCCTATTAAAAGAAGAAGTAATTTCAAATAAACTTGAAAGACAAGTATAACTCCCGAAAGGACCTGGAGGATGAGCTCAACAATTCGGAGGATCCTTTTTGGAGGAAGGTTTGACAGGGCGATTTCTGACAAGACCTCAGCGATCCAAATCGTCCAGTGATCTTCTTCAATGGCTAATGGTCTGGGCCTTAAGGCCATGGATTCTACTGAAGTTCGGCGACTACAACAGGTTTCAGAAAATACGAAACCTCAGCAGTCTCATTCGACTTCAACATCAAGGGACACCATCTCAGACGGCACAATCTCTGAAGGGCTGGGCAGCAAGGCCCAGGATTCAAATGAGCTTCGCCGCAGGCAGAAGAGCTCAGTACAACATGGTGAAGGCACAGTCCTCACCGAGCAAACCCCACCCCCACCCAAATCGACTGCAACATCAGATCCCCAAATTAAATTTGGAACCCACAGTCCAAAACACATCAAGACGCAGATGGAATCCGAAGCTCGGATGCTCGAAATTGTGGGTCACCTGGAGGATGAGCTCAACAATTCGGAGGATCCTTTCGTTCTTGATGTCGTTACAGCTAAACTACAGACCATTCAACAATCATGGAAAGAAGATCGTCAGAGGCTCCATTCAGGTGATTCACTCCATCTGGGCCTCGAACCAGGTAACCCTAACCTCAAGAAGCCGACTGATGGTACCTCAGGCGAGGTTGATGATGGACCCACGATCTCAAGATCTGGGCCGCAAACTTCTCCTCATAGATTTGGGGATCTCAGCCCTAAATCGTGTAAAAGCCCTGGTTCGGCTAGGAAGCTACAACAGGTGTTTTTGGAGGAAGGTTTGAGGGTTGAAGCTGAAGCTGCCATGGGATCAGTCCTGCCTTCGAAGGGGCCTGGGGTGAACAGCTCCAATGCTCAGATTAACCCTATTGCTGCACAGAAGTTGCAGCAGGCATTATTTGAGGAGAAACTGGAAAAGGAAGCAGAAGCAAGAGCTCGGGTCACGCATTTGCATGGAAACACTTACCAGTTCGAGCGTACACCTGCACAGGTTCGGAAAACTAACCCTAATCCCAAGATATTGTTTAATTCTCAGGGGAATCCATATGTAGAAGGAGACCCTAATCTAGGGTTTCCTGTCGAGGATACTAGAACTAAGTCGGGTGTTGTACCTAACCCAGTGTCTCATGCATCAACAAGTACTAATCCTGCTCAGCCTAAAGCCATGAATCGTACATCTCAAACTAATAAGAATGGGGCCTCCCTATTTAGGTCTCAAGGGCCCTCAAGTAGAAAGAAGCAAGATCTTTTGTGAACACTAATAAGTTGAGTCTTGTTGGATTACTTGAGCATAAAATAAGGGCAACTTGGGCAGATAGAATCACCCAATTCATCTGCCCTGGTTGGAGCTTTGTGAACAATTCATTTTATCATTGTACTAAGTCTGTTAATTGACTGATGTCAGATCTATGGTTCCTGTTTTGATTGCCTAACCATTAGGGGCTGTCGTGGGATCTCCTTTCGCAGAGGGGGAATTCCTCTGCATTTATGGTTCAGTTGTCATGACACCAATCTTTGTGTCCAACTCATTTGATCGACTCCCTAAGAGTCTATCTCTGATACTGTTATGTAGGCATATTTTGTCTCTTTTTCTCAGTGCTCTGAAGGTTCTGATTGTAGTCATGTATCATCTTGGTAGTTCTGCAATTCTGCATCAGTTCTGTTGTTCTGAATGTTGGATTGTGGAATTCTGAATTCTGAATTGAGTGAAGTTATCAGTTGTGCACTGTTAATGGCAGCTATAGTCCTGTGTTCTGATATAGCTGTTGTTTTGAGTGTGAGAGCTAGCATTGTTCTGCTCTGATTCTGAAGGTGTGTGAGGGAGATTTCCCTTGAATGCCCTGCTGTAGCTGTTGTTAGACCAGCTACTGTTATGGTTCCAGTTGTTGGTAGCTTGTATTGATGGTAGCAAGTATCCGAATCTGATCTGCTAGTTAGTTTATTGTATAGGCCTAACCAACAAGGGCTGTCGTTGGGATCTCCTTTCGCAGAGGGGGACGTCCTCTGCTTGATGTATAGTTGTTCTGCTATCTGATGTTCTGCTGCTGTTTTCTGTGCAGTCCAGCTCCCACAACTGCTTTTGTATGTTTGTAGAAGTAGATACCTTTTGAACTGCTTTGTGCATTGTGAGAGCTAGCAGTGCTTCAAGTGCTGTTATGTGAGAGCTAGCACAGTTGTGTGAGAGCTGCCTTGGTGTGAATTGCTGCTCTGTGCTTGCAAGGGCTGATTAGGGTCAATCATCAATCTTAGATGGAATTTGGATATACAGAGGTCAGGCACAGAAGTTCAGAAACTTCAGAATTTCAGAAGCTCACAAGTTCAGAAGTTTCAGAATTTTTGGTTACTTTCAGAAGGTCAGGCACAGAAGTTCTGAAGTTTCAGAAGTTCTGAAGCTCACAAATTCAGAAGTTTCAGGCCCAGCAGTCCAAGTATTTGGTTACTTTCAGGAATTTGTAATTGATGTCTTGTAATTGGTGTCATGTTTAGTGTAAGTTTTGCAAAGCTGTATTCCTACCAGCTAGTGTAGCTACAGTCTGTTATGATTTTGGTGGTATCTCCTAGGCGTTGTTTTCCCTCCCTCTTCTAGATGGATTGAAAACAGCGTGTATCTTCTAGCCCATGTAGCCATTTGGCAGTAGCAATTTTTTCTCTCTCTTTTTGTTTCTTTTCTTTTCCTCCTGGGGTATGCCCCTTGTAGGCTGTATATTCGTTTAATCTCTTTTCAATTTCAAGCTGGTTTATCCAAAAAAAGCATGAGGGTAAACCTCAAGTAAAGCTTACTGATTCAGATGATGACTCAGAGGAAGAATTAGAAAAGGTTCTTGAGAGTATAGTGAGCAGCTCTCAAGAGAAGTTGACTCTGTCACAAAGTACAGAAGCTAACCCTCCACTGATCCCAACAGTCAGTTCTGCCCATGCCATTGAGGAGGCTGCTCATAACCTTAAAGAACCAAATCCCCTGTCTCTGCAAGAGCTTACAATCCCTTCTGACCAAGCTGACACATTAGAAGGAGTGGGGGCCAATAAGGAAGAAGCAGGACCCCCTAATCAGCAGATTACAAGTCCAAGTCCTGCTACATTTATATCCAGATCAGCAGCAAAAAAAGCTGCCAAAATGGCTGCCAAACTCAAGGACAAAGAACCTCCAGATCTCATTCCAGATATCAAACTTACCGGAGGAGGTTCTGGTAAAGCATGGCAGCAGAGGAAACAGAAGAACTTTGCAAAGAGCTCTTCTCATAAATCAGGGAAGTAACCTTCTTTCCTACCTTTGTCTGTTAATACAGTATTTACCTTTAATTTTATCAATTCTGTTTGTAGCTGTGTAGTGTTTAATGGATTGTGAGTATTCACATTTTGGGTTTTGGAACTTGAGGGGCCTTAATGACCCTCTCAAACAAAGGGAGGCAAAAAATTGGGTTGTTAAGAATAAACTATCCTTAATTGGTCTTATTGAACATAAAATCAAAGAATCCAATGTAACTAGAGTAGTCAACACCATGCTCCCTCATTGGAATTTTGTTAGCAATCATTCCTGCTCTCCTATGGGGCGTATTTTGATTTGTTTTTTTTTTGGGTAAAACAGCATTAAATAGAAAAAAAAAGGTCACGGATATACAGCCTACAAGGGGCATACCCCAGGAGGAAAAGAAACAACCAAGTAAGAAAATGACTATGCCAAATGGCTACATGGCTAGAGAATAACCTAATAGACGCTGTTTCCAGCCCATCTAGAAGAGGGGAAGAAAACAACGCAATGACAACAAAACATGACATAATATAAAACCCAGTTACATTGCTTGGGAGCTTTGCTCCATAACATAACAATATGACAGCAATACACAGCAGACAGATTGCTTCACCAACAGAGCTTTGCTTCACCAACATAACAATATGAGTGCAAAACTTCTGAAGACCAACAGTTTCAATGGGGGTCTTCAATGACTTGAGACTCCTGAAGACCAACACAACTCCTGACTTCTGAGGTCACAGCAGCATCAGATGAGCATCCTCAAACACTAGTCTTACCAAAGGGCAGCAGACTATTTAGAACATGGGATTTCATTTGAGCATCAACACAACTTCAGAACTGACAAGGCAGATCTGAAGCTGAATTCAGAACAGGTCAGGCAGTCACAACTTGGATAAAATGGCTGCCAAAAGTAACAGCAGCCCATATGTTGGACTGCCCATAAACAGAACAGCAGAGAAGACTGGCCAGAAACAGCATAACAACATCAACAGAACTAATCAACATGCTAGCTCTCACATACTCAAAATGCAGAGGACGTCCCCCTCTGCGAAGGGAGATCCCAATGACAGCCCCTATTGGTTAGGCAAATATAAGTATACAAAAGTAAATACATCAATAATCAAATTCTGAACCACGGCTAACATCAGATTCTGAACCTTAGGTGTCCAACAGGACAGTAGCAGAGATTCAGAACATAACAGCTACCACAGTTCATACCAACAGACCAACAACCATTCTGGGCAGCAACTACTTGGACTACACAGCTACTATGACTACAACTTCTGACCTTGTACAATACAATACAGCTACTATCTCCCTCTGTGAAGGGAAAACCCATTGACAGCCCACAAAACCTGCTACACCTCGTCTAGGTAACAGAAAATTAGAACACAACAGAACCTGCTACAAGATGTGACTGCCCAATTAGCACTATCCAACCACAAAACTAGTAACACAACTGAAAATAGCAGATCAGCAGCATAACAGCAGGTCAGTAACAAACAGAACAGCTGTAGATGCAATATGAGGACCAAAACAACAGAGCAGTCAGCAACATAAGAACACAAGGGAAAAATCCCTTCTTGGAAGGGCAAGGGAACTTCTCTCTCTAGAGAAGTTCTCCTCCACCGCCCAACCCATATCCGGCCAATCCTGGTCCGGCCAACCTATATCCGGCCACCTCTGGTCCGGCCATCTATCACTGCTTCGTTCAGGGGTTGATCCTTTCTCGATCAAACTCTTCTTCGGAGGTTTCTATACACCCAAGTTTCGGATGGGTTTCCTTCAAACCAGCACCGGAGTGCTCCCATGGCTGCCGGTGAAGGTGCTGTACCAGGTTAGAGTATCTCTGAACCAGGTATCTCGGTTTGGGTACTCTCATATTCCAAGGGACAAACCCACCGATTCACTCTTGAATCTGGACCAAAGTCCACCCCGTGGACCGATTTCAACAAGTTTCCTCTCGGAGCCACCGATTCACTCCTGAATCAGTGGACTGATTTCAACAACAGGGTCTTCTCGGAGGTTCTCTACTCACAGGTATCCCGACTGGATGCTCACTAGACCAAAGCTCAAGCCAGATCTGGTACCCACAGTCCACAGTCCGGCGGTCTCAGTCCACGCGGTGGACTGGTTCAACAACAGGGGCATGCGGAGGAGGTTTCGGCCCGTCCAAACCCATTCCGGTGGCCACCCCCTTTCCGGTGGGTGCCGCCGTTAACAGCAGCAGCAGCAGCTCGGCCACCCCCTTTCCGGTGGCTCCGCCCATTCCACATCCGGCTAACCCTTGGGCCAGCCTTCTACCACCTTCTGGCCAGATCTGGCCCGCTCAAAGGCGTCGGCCAGTCAACAGCCCGGGCTTTTGCCCGGGTTCAACTGGGCCAGCCAACATCCTGCCAGCCCGGTATCCCGGCTAGACTGAAAATCATCGTATCCATTGCGCTCATCGTTATTCAATTTGCGATTTGCAATTTCTATTATTGTTATGCTGCTCTATGAGTTGCGAGGACTTCGAGGGCCTCTGATTGTACCCTATACCGACGGGTTGTGTCGGGTATTTACTGCTTTTGCCACGCCCGTGTCTACGTTCCCCGTTGTACTTTCTATTCCTTGGGATAGATTGTTCGACGGGGGCATGGACACGGGCAACCCATGTAGCCACTTGGCGCTCTTTATTATTTTCGTTTTCTTTTTGCTTTGTCTTATCTGGGGTATGCCCCTTATAGGCTGTACATTCGGTTAACCTCTTTTATTTTCAAGCTAACCGCCCTAGGGCATTACCCAAAAAAAAACATAAGAACACAGAACTTGAGCAGTCAGCCACATGGTACAATGGTTATAGTGCTCACCCCTCTACTCCCTCGGAACCTTACACCTCCCACTCACTTAACTAAACCAAGAATAAGGTGACCCTCTTCACCCTCCACCGAACCTCACCCAATACCCCTCTAGATATTACCTCCTCTCACAAGGAATGAAGGGGCTTTAGCACTCAGCTCACAAGGGTAGCACACAGTATGGAAGGATAACACACAACAATTAACCCTCAAAGGAATAAGGTAACTACCTGGTTACATAGCAGTAATAGGAGAGCACATTGTGGGAGCTTGAGGTCCAATCTGGGTATCCTCACAAATGTTATACCTGCACAGAATGTATCTAACAGGATGTCCAGGAAAGCAGGCCTTTAATCTTGGCCACAAGTATCATAACCACCAAAATCAATATCACGTACCTCATTACCCAGTGATGCCCCAAACTCTAATAAACCTATCATTTTGTGAGCCTACGGGCAACTTAGGCAACGACAGTAATCTACCCTTAACCATGTTAAAGGTTTTGTGAACAACAACATCCCACGGCCTGGCCTTCTCACGGAGACCCCGGCCATTTCAGATCTGGAAGTGCGCCGGCCATGTCCGGCGACACTGTTCATCTTCTTCAACGAACCCAACTGGCCAGCCGCAGCAGTAGCAACACAGCTGGCTGCAGCAGTCCACAACTGGCCTTCGAAGGCCGTTCCACCCACGGCCGACCGTCTCAGGCTCGGCCAGTACAGCAATTTAGCCCCGTGGCTGAGCTGCTTTATTTTCAACCAATCGCCATTGGGGGCGGCGCCGTCCAGATCTGGCCCGTTCAGATCCGGGCGTTCAACAGGCCGCCGGCAGTGGTCACTCCACTGTGGGTTCCTATTCCCACCACGAACAACCGCCGTGGCCTCAATAGCCTGGGCCGTCAGTCAGCCTGCCTGGGCCGTCAGCCAGCCTGCCTGCTTGGCCAGCCTGCCTGCCTGGCAGCTGCCAGCCCCGCCAGGCAGCCATTCGGACAGCCGCCTGGGCAATCCAGCCTGCCTGGCCACTATTATTTCATATGTCCTGCCTGCCTGCACTCAGCAAACAGCAGGCAGCAGTCTGCCCGATGGGCAGCCACTGTTATTTACTGTTTTCTAGGTTAATCACTGTATTTCCTATGTATTGCGAGGACTTCGAGGGCCTCTGATTGTACCCTAAACCGACGGTTGGAGTCGGGTATCTACTGTTTTGCCACGCCCGTGTCCAGGTTCCCCGTTGAACTTTCTATTCCTTGGGATAGTTTGTTCGGCGGGGGTAAGGACACGGGCACCCCATGTAGCCACTTGGCGTCCATTATATTTTTCATTTTCATTTTTTGTTTTGTCTTACCTGGGGTATGCCCCTTGTAGGCTGTACATTCGGTTAACCTCTTTTATTTTCAAGCTATCCGCCCTAGGGCTTTACCCAAAAAAAAAAAGTTTAGAAACAACATTCCTTAGAGTTTTTCCCCTAAAAGAGGAGAAATGGGTAATCCATGCTGGCCAAGACTTTGGGGGCCACCTTGTATCAATTTTTTCCAACATGGCATTCCAAACCCTTGTGGAGAATCCACAATTAAAAAACAGATGGTCATGGCTTTCACTACAATGACAAAAACTGCACTGAGAAATTGATTTGATCCCAAATAGAACTAATCTATCCTCAGTGGAGAGTCTACCCTGGATGGCCAGCCATGTAATGAAGCTACTCTTAGGTATATGGCCAGAAAACCACACAGCCTTGTGCCAATTTACTTTGGGGAATGGAACTCTCAATTTCTCCCATAGAGAGGATATGCTAAACTGACCTGTTGTATTAAGAGTCCATTTTACTTGGTCTCTGGAACCTCTCAGAGGAGGGAGAAGTTGTCTAACCTCATTCAACTCCCATGTTTGCGTGATTGGGAAAGCCCAACCAGAGTTATGTACTATGCTGGACACTTTGGCAGTCAATGGAAACCCAGAGTCATAAACCACTCTGGCACCAAACTTATCCAACAAAGGGCCCAAAGGGTGCCACAGGTCATACCACAGGGAGGTATTCTCCCCATTACCAATAGAATGATGAATGAAGGGTTGAACTAAATGTCTTAGGTTAAGTAACTTTTGCCAAACCCAAGAGGGATTAGCAGGCATTTTTAGACTCCAAAAGTTTCTACCTTTTAATAAATATGACTTAACCCATTGGCACCACATGGATTGCTCTCCCCCGGAGATCAAGAACCATATATGCTTGGCAACCGCAGCCTTATTCCACACTGCCATAGACATAAAACCAAGACCCCCCTCATCTTTAGGAGCACAAAGCTGCTCCCAAGCTACCTTGGCCCCTGATCTTTTAAGGTCAGGGCCAGACCATAAAAAGGCCCTAAGAATAGATTCAACTTCCTTGATGACCTTTTTAGGTAAGATGAAAAGGGAGGACCAATACGTTTGCATTGAAAACAAGATGTTCTTGATAAGCTGGACTCTCCCCGCATAAGTAAGGTCCCTATTGGTCCAACTCCTAGTTTTGGCAGTGATACTATCAACCAGTCTCTGACAGTCCACTGCTTTAAGCTTAGTAGATAACAAAGGGACTCCCAGGTATCTCACTGGAAGAAAGCCTTCCTGAAATCCCAGCTCACGCAGAATAGTCTCCTTAACTCCCACACTAACACCAGAGAAGAATAAGCTACTCTTGCCTGGGCTAGGGGAGAGACCAGAAAGAGCCTCAAACTCAGTCAAAGCATCTTTGATGAGTTTGATCGAAGAAAGCTCTCCCTTACGGAACAAGGCAGCCGTAGCGTTTTCAATCCATCTAAGGGCAAGGGAACTTCTCTCTCTAGAGAAGTTCTCCTCCACCGCCCAACCCATATCCGGCCAATCCTGGTCCGGCCAACCTATATCCGGCCACCTCTGGTCCGGCCATCTATCACTGCTTCGTTCAGGGGTTGATCCTTTCTCGATCAAACTCTTCTTCGGAGGTTTCTATACACCCAAGTTTCGGATGGGTTTCCTTCAAACCAGCACCGGAGTGCTCCCATGGCTGCCGGTGAAGGTGCTGTACCAGGTTAGAGTATCTCTGAACCAGGTATCTCGGTTTGGGTACTCTCATATTCCAAGGGACAAACCCACCGATTCACTCTTGAATCTGGACCAAAGTCCACCCCGTGGACCGATTTCAACAAGTTTCCTCTCGGAGCCACCGATTCACTCCTGAATCAGTGGACTGATTTCAACAACAGGGTCTTCTCGGAGGTTCTCTACTCACAGGTATCCCGACTGGATGCTCACTAGACCAAAGCTCAAGCCAGATCTGGTACCCACAGTCCACAGTCCGGCGGTCTCAGTCCACGCGGTGTCCACGCGGTGGACTGGTTCAACAACAGGGGCATGCGGAGGAGGTTTCGGCCCGTCCAAACCCATTCCGGTGGCCACCCCCTTTCCGGTGGGTGCCGCCGTTAACAGCAGCAGCAGCAGCTCGGCCACCCCCTTTCCGGTGGCTCCGCCCATTCCACATCCGGCTAACCCTTGGGCCAGCCTTCTACCACCTTCTGGCCAGATCTGGCCCGCTCAAAGGCGTCGGCCAGTCAACAGCCCGGGCAGGCAAGCCGTCGGGCTTAGCCTGCCTTCAGCCCGGGCAGCAAAGGGCCAGTCACCCAGGCTGGGCCAGTCAATCCCACGCAGCCAGCCCGGTATCCCGGCTAGACTGAAAATCATCGTATCCATTGCGCTCATCGTTATTCAATTTGCGATTTGCAATTTCTATTATTGTTATGCTGCTCTATGAGTTGCGAGGACTTCGAGGGCCTCTGATTGTACCCTATACCGACGGGTTGTGTCGGGTATTTACTGCTTTTGCCACGCCCGTGTCTACGTTCCCCGTTGTACTTTCTATTCCTTGGGATAGATTGTTCGACGGGGGCATGGACACGGGCAACCCATGTAGCCACTTGGCGCTCTTTATTATTTTCGTTTTCTTTTTGCTTTGTCTTATCTGGGGTATGCCCCTTATAGGCTGTACATTCGGTTAACCTCTTTTATTTTCAAGCTAACCGCCCTAGGGCATTACCCAAAAAAAAAAGCTCTCCCTTACAGAATATCATTAGATCATCTGCAAAGCACAGATTAACCATTTGATTAGTTTTACATCTCCAGTGAAAATGAAAGTCAGGAAGCTGGGCTTTCTCCTTAAGTAAACTCGTAAAAACTTCCATCACTATGACAAATAGATAAGGGGACAAAGGGTCCCCCTGCCTCAATCCCTTCCTACCTTTAATGTACCCAGACACTTCCCCATTGATACATAGGGAGTAATTTGCAGTGGATACACAAGCCTTAAGCCAGTTAATCATTATAGGGTGGAAGTTCATTGCGGACAGGACATCCCAAAGAAATTCCCACCTAACATGGTCATATGCTTTCATTATGTCAACTTTCATGGCACACCTAGGTGTAGGTGAGGATTTGTGATACCCTCTCATAAGTTCTTGGGTGAGGAATATGTTATCCGCAATTCTCCTTCCTTTCACAAATCCTGATTGGACCGGATCTATGAGCAAAGGAAGGGCAACTTGCAATCTCTTGGTTAATATCCGAGAAATGCATTTGTAAATGGTATTGCAACAAGAAATGGGCCTAAAGTCACCCACCCTGGAAGGGTTAGGAACCTTTGGGACAAGTGCTACGATAGTAGAGTTAGCTTTGGTGAGCAATTGTCCAGACCTGAAAAAGTTCTGAACAGCTGAAGTGACCTCCCTCCCAATAACAGGCCATGCCTTCCTAAAAAACCCTCCATTATACCCATCAGGGCCAGGAGCTTTGGTGGGATTAATAGACCAAATGGTCTCTTTGATCTCCAAATCTGAAACAGTGGAGACCATATTAAGACTTTTTTTTTTTTTTTTTTGGGTAAAATAGCATGAAATAGAAAAAAGGGTAACCGGATATACAGCCTACAAGGGGCATACCCCAGGAGGAAAAGAAAAGAAAACAAAAAAGAGTAAGAAAATTGATCACGCCAAATGGCTACAAGACATTGATGAGGAGCTATGTTTCCAATCCATCTAGTAAGAGGGAACGGAAACACTGCCAATTGTTACCAACAAAAAGATTACGCCCAAGGCATCTAAAAGTGCTATTAAAGGCATCTAATAGTATTGTTTCCTTAGAGCACTTGAACTGGACACTTACACACTTTACAAGCACATGGTTTCTAATAGTATTGTTTCCTGACAAGCACTTGAACTGGACGATTCCAGAAAGCAGGACACTTGCACACTTGCACTCATCGTATATAGCAGAACAGTCTGCCCCCAATCTGTGATCTGCCCTTCACATATGCTGAAGCTTGATAGGTGAAACAATCTGTGATGTGATTTGTTCTCCTCCTAGCAAAGCAATACACGCTCCAAGGGACAACCCCAGAGGATAGGTGAAACTGAAGGAACACAAATCCAACACAGCAATTACAATGTAAAACCAATAGCTTGTTATGCTGCATACAAACTAGGTGGTACAATGTATCACTAGCAGATCAGAACAAAAGAATCTACTAAGGTATCTACTACTGGACTGCATATAAAACAGCAGCAGAACTGCACAACAAGTCCCAACTGAGCCTTCATCTAATAAGCCTTCAACTGATATTGCTAGCAGCAGAACAGACAAGCTTCAATCTGATGCAGCTTCAGAACTGCTGCTATCACAGAACAGCAGCAGCAGTCCATCACACAAAACAAAACAAAATGCAGAGGACGTCCCCCTCTGCGAAGGGAGATCCCAATGACAGCCCCTATTGGTTAGGCGACTAGTATAAATGAACAACCACTAAATAAACTTAATACAGCTTCTGAATATACAGCAGTCAACAACTACATTCAACATCTGAACCGAAAATGGACACTTGACATAGAACTGGACAATGGACATCACAAGGGTTCTTATCAGCATCCTTGTGCATCCCAATGATATTGAAAGGGTGCAGTTCTTAAGCCAAAACAGTACATCAGATTCAGAACAGCAGCCAAAACAGGACCTATCAGAACATCATAACATCATAACATCAGAACTGCCATGGCAGCAGCAGATACAGAACACAGAGCTGCCATGGCAAAATTCACTCCATCAGCAAAACAGGAGGTATAACAAAACTATGCAGTTACAGCAGCAGGTATAGCAAACCTTAGCAGCAGTAACTTAATGCATAAATGAACTCCACCAATCCAACTAACTACTGAACGAACCATCAGTCAACAGTAAATAACTACTGAACCATAACAACAGTAGACAACAGGTGCAGTATAAATGATCACCGTGAAATTACCCTGAAATTACAAAGCCAAAACTCCCAACTCCCACTCTCTATACAATGCCAAAACAGGGAAACCTTATTCTCCCTCAACTAAACCTCACATAATGCCCCCGCTAAATATTACCTCCTCTCACAAAGACGGAAGGGGCTAGAACACTCAGCTCACAAGGATTGCACTCAATATAGTAGGAACTCTCAAAGCACCAAGGAACCTAAAAGAGATAAGGTAACTACCTGAGTACTTAGTAGTAATAGAAGGCCAAGCAGGCAGGTTGCTGCACTCCCCTGCTTCTGCTTCTGTTTCTGTGACCAAGGAGGAGCATGAAGCTGTATCCCCCTTGACCAATGACTTGCTGTACAACCACCTGAGTGCTTCTGATGCAGCCTCAGAGACAACTCTGGATCAAGTTAGATCAAGGGGAAACCCCTTGAGATTTACCTGCTAGAATAGAAGTAATAGAAGCCATAACAGGCTGCAGCCACAACAGGCCCCCTTTGAGTGATGTGGATTCTCATTTGAACCCCAATCCTGCTGACCAAACCTGCAACATCTAATGCCACAATATGAATACACTAACACACAACTACCCCATTACCCATTGATGCCCCATACTCTATTAAACCTATTATTTTGTGAGCCTACGGGCAACTTTGGCAACGACAGTAATCTACCCTTACCCATGTTAAAGATTTTATGAACAACCACTTCCCAGGTGCTAGTTGTATTTTGAAACTTCCTTAAGTTCCTTTCAATCCAAATATGATATACTGTAGTAGTAAAAATCAACTTAGAGACGATATTCCTTAGAGATTTTCCCCTAAAAGAGGAGAAGTGGGTAATCCATGCTGGCCAAGGCCTAGGGGACCAACTCGTATCCATCTTTTCCAACATAGCATTCCAAACCCGTGTGGAAAAACTACAGTTGAAGAACAAATGATCATGGGTTTCACTACCCTGGCAAAAACTGCATTGGGAGATTGATTTAATCCCAAAGAGAACTAATCTATCCTCCGTGGAGAGTCTACCCTGGATGGCCAGCCATGTAATGAAGCTACACTTAGGAATATGCCCAACAAACCAAACAGCCTTATGCCAATTTACCTTGGGGAAAGGAGCCCTCAATTCCTCCCAAAGAGAGGCTATACTAAACTGTCCAGATGCATTCAGAGTCCATCTAACTTGGTCCCTGGAGCCACGCAAAGGTGGAAGATGCCGTCTAACTTCATTCAACTCCCATGTTTGCGTGATTGGGAAGGTCCAACCAGAATTGTGAACTATGAGGGACACTTTGGCATTCAATGGAAGGCCAGAGTCATAAACAATTCTGGAACCAAACTTATCCAACAGAGGGCCTAACGGGTGCCAAAGGTCAAACCACATGGATGTGTTCTCCCCATTACCAACTAAGTGACGTATGAAGGGTTGGACTAAATGTCTTAGATTAAGTAATTTCCGCCAAACCCAAGAGGGATTAGCAGGCATTTTAAGGCTCCAAAAGTTCCTACCCTTTAATAAGTAGGATTTAACCCATTGGCACCACATGGATTGCTCTCCCCCGGAGATCAAGTACCATATATGCTTGGCCACCGCAGCCTTATTCCACACCTCCATAGATTTGAAGCCAAGACCCCCCTCATCTTTAGGGGCGCATAACTTCTCCCAAGCAATCTTAGCCCCTGATCTTTTAAGGTCAGGGCCAGACCATAAAAAGGCCCTAAGGATAGATTCAACTTCCTTGATGACCTTTTTTGGTAAAATGAACAGGGAGGACCAATACGTTTGCATAGAGAACAAGAAGTTCTTGATAAGATGGACTCTCCCCGCATAAGTAAGGTCCCTATTGGTCCAACTTCTAGTTTTGTCAGTGATACTATAAACCAGCCTTTGGCAGTCTACAGCTTTAAGCTTTGTAGATAACAATGGAACTCCCAGATATCTCACTGGAAGGGAACCCTCCCGAAATCCCAAATCCTGCAAAATATTCTCCTTAACTCCCACACTAACCCCAGAGAAGAATATGCTACTCTTACCTGTGCTAGGGGAGAGACCAGAAAGAGCCTCAAACTCATTCAATGCTTCCTTGATGAGTTTAATCGAAGAAGACTCTCCCTTGCAAAATATCATTAGATCATCAGCAAAACACAGATTTATCAATTGATTAGTTTTACATCTCCAGTGATAATGAAAGCCCGGGAGCTGGGCTTTCTCCTTAAGTAAACTCGTAAGCACTTCCATCACAATAACAAAGAGATACGGGGATAACGGATCCCCCTGTCTCAGCCCCTTCTTCCCTTTAATGTACCCCGTCACTTCCCCATTGATACATAGGGAATAGTTTGCAGTGGTTACACATGCTTGAAGCCACTTAATCATTGTAGGATGGAAGTTCATGGCGGACAGGACGTCCCAAATAAATTCCCACCTAACATGGTCATATGCTTTCATAATATCAACTTTCATGGCACACCTAGGGGAAGGAGAGGACTTGTGATACCCTCTCATGAGTTCTTGGGTAAGGAAAATGTTATCTGCAATTCTCCTTCCTTTCACAAATCCTGATTGGACCGGATCTATGAGCAAAGGAAGAGCAGATTGAAATCTCTTGGCTAGAATCCGAGAGATGCATTTGTAAATAGTATTGCAGCATGAAATGGGCCTAAAGTCACCCACCCTGGAAGGGTTTGGAACCTTAGGAACAAGAGCTACAATAGTGGAATTAGCTTTAGTGAGCAGTTGTCCAGACCTGAAGAAGTTCTGGACAGCTGAGGTTACCTCTCTCCCAATAACAGACCATGCCTTCCTAAAAAACCCATTATACCCATCCGGGCCAGGTGCTTTGGTGGGGTTAATAGACCACATGGTCTCCTTAATCTCCAAGTCTGTGACAGGGGAGACCATATTAAGACTATGCTCAGGGCTGAGTTTATTTCTGATTAATTGACACACTCTAGTTGGACCCAGATGAGGTGTGAGATGGGACGTTCCAAAAAGAGTTGTGTAAAAGTTAACAAACTGTTCTTTGATGACCATAAGATCATGTGAGGTAGATCCATCATTTAATTCTAAGCTTGTTATTTTGCTCCTATTCCTCCTATTGGTCACAGCTTTAAAGAAATAGGACGTACATTGATCTCCAAGTTTCAACCATTGTATTCGAGACTTTTGTTTAGCTAAGCTTTCCTCAGCCCTAAGCAACGTGATGTATTGTTTGTGTACCGCTCTCTCTTGTTCTATGGCAGCACTATTATTAGGATGAGAGCCTATAATTATTTGTATGTTTTCTAAGGCTTGCTTAGTGGCACTCACCCTCTCAGAGATGCCACTAAACTCTTCCTTATTAAGCTGCTTCAAATCCTTTTGAAGGCGTTTAAGCTTCTCACACACACAGAACATGGGGTTCCCAAGTACAATTGTCCTCCAGCTCCTCTGGACAATTGTAAGGAATTGAGGGTGGTCAGCAAGGAAGTCAAAAAACCTGAAGGGTTTAATTGACCTTCTTGGGTTGGGCTGGACGAACACCACACCTGGAGAATGATCTGAGATTCCAGGCACCAAAAATTGAGCCGATGATTGAGAATATGTTCTCATCCAAGGCTCATTCACTAATACCCTATCAATTTTGGAAGCCACAAAATGAGGAGGGACCCGCTTATTGGACCACGTAAATAAGCACCCTGAAAATCTAAGGTCATCAAGCTCGGAGGAGAACAAACAGTGATTAATGTCATCCATGGGAGGATACCACTGTACATTCCCCCCAACTTTCTCCCTAGGATACCTAATAGCATTAAAGTCACCAAGGACCACCCAGGGAGAAGAGGTCCTAAACTGAGAAAGGCTAATCCAAAGAGATCTACGGTCTGAGATAGAGTTTGCCCCATAGACCATTGTGACAAAAAATGATGCACTCCCATCTTTTGGATGGACCTGACAGTGAATAAATTGATCAGTCTGATATAACACTGTAATAGACAAGACACCAGGGTCCCATCCAACAAAAATCCTTCCTAAAGCAGCATGGGGGTAATTGTTCACAAAGCTCCAACCAGGGCAGATGAATTGGGTGATTCTATCTGCCCAAGTTGCCCTTATTTTATGCTCAAGTAAACCAACAAGACTCAACTTATTAGTGTTCACAAAAGATCTTGCTTCTTTCTGCTTAATTGGGTCATTCAGACCACGGATGTTCCAAAAACCTAAATTGAAAGTTTGAAAAGACATTGGAAACTAAATCACAAAGTAACAACAAGAAGCATAGCTTGACAGAAATAAAGCTACAGTTATTCAAAAGGATACCAAAAGGATATCATTTATTCCGTCTTTTGGAGTTGCTACTCCACTTTTTGTTATTGTTTTTTCCACCGGACTTGTTGAAACCCTTGGAACTCTGAAAGGGAGCCTTTCCCTTTACTTCTTTAGACTTATCATCCGGAGGAATTGGTTTAGCTTGCGGATCAAGTTGAGCAGGGAATACCTCCGGGTCTAGATCATTATATGTATTACTTGGACCTGTCTCCAAGCTACAATTGAGAGCCCCTGTATCCATCATCACCTCAAAAGGAATATCAGTATTGAAATTCAGCTCCTCCTCTTCTGGGTCACTTTCATCTATGTCCTCTTTTGAGACCTTAGGCATTGACGTATCCACCACAGCCACCACAGGTATTGTAACTGCCTCCAGTGCTACTGAACCCCCTACATCGATAGAGATTCCTTTACTAACAGCATGCCAATCCTCCTTCAGAACTTCATGACCCTGAGCTTTCTTATTAAGGATGGACTTTGAACATTTAGCGGTTGCATGTCCAAAAACCCCACATTCTGAGCAAACCGGAGGCATTAGCTGGTACTCCACCCTAACTGATACACTCTCCCCATCCACTGTGACCTGTATGTCATCTGGTAGTACATCAGCAGCCTCTATTTCCACACACACCCTAGCATATGCAAGCCTAGACCTCTTTTCTGTAGCTCGATCAACGTATTTGGGCTGTCCTATTGCACTAGCCACCCTGCTTAGTCCCACTTCTGTCCAACACTCTAGGGGCAAGTTATGAAGCTTAACCCAAGACGGGATAGAGGACGGAGAAATCTTAGTTGGATTCATCATTCTTCTCCATTTCTGCAGAACAAGGAATTTTTGGGAGAAGAACCAAGGCCCCCCTTCTAGGACTGCAAGTTGGCAAGCTTCATCTTTAAATTCAAAATATAAGAATCCTGCATTATCTGACTTAACTGACAGCAGGCCATAGTTAGTGTTTTTTCCCCACTGTTTATGAGCAGTTGAATTTGCCAGTCGAAAATCCATCCTACCATCTAGGAAATGACCAACCAAACAATGTGACCAACAATTCTCATCCAAGTGAGTAACATCAAGTTCAACAACAGCATTTTTCCCTCTCTTTAATTCTGGATAGAAATCTAACTTCATATTACTTGAGGGCCCTTGAGACCTAAATAGGGAGGCCCAATTCTTATTAGTTTGAGATGTACGATTCACAGCTTTAGGCTGAGCAAGATTAGTACTTGTTGATGCATGAGACACTGGGTTAGGTACAACACCCAACTTAGTTCTAGTATCCTCGACAGGAAACCCTAGATTAGGGTCTCCTTCTACATATGGATTAGGGTTAGTTTTCCGAACCTGTGCAGGTGTACGCTCGAATTGGTAAGTGTTTCCATGCAAATGCGTGACTCGAGCTCTTGCTTCTGCTTCCTTTTCCAGTTTCTCCTCAAATAATGCCTGCTGCACCTTCTGTGCAGCAATAGTGTTAACCCCAGGCCCCTGCGAAGGCAGGACTGATCCCATGGCAGCTTCAGCTTCAACCCTCAAACCTTCCTCCAAAAACACCTGTTGTAGCTTCCTAGCCGAACCGGGGCTTTTACACGATTTAGGGCTGAGCTCCCCAAATCTATGAGGAGAAGCTTGCGGCCCAGCTCTTGAGATCGAGGGACCATCATCAACCTCTCCTGAGGTACCATCAGTAGGCTTCTTGAGATTAGGATTACCTGGTTCGAGGCCCAGATGGAGGGTATCACCTGAATGGAGCCTCTGACGATCTTCTTTCCATGATTGTTGAATGGTCTGTAGTTTAGCTGTAACGACATCAAGAACGAAAGGATCCTCCGAATTGTTGAGCTCATCCTCCAGGTGACCCACAATCTCGAGCATCCGAGCTTCGGATTCCCTCTGCTTTTGTTCGTTCTGATAGGCCTGTTGGAGTTTACGAGCAGGGCTCGTCTTGATGTGTTTTGGACTGTGGGTTCCAAATTTAATTTGGGGATCTGATGTTGCAGTCGATTTGGGTGGGGGTGGGGTTTGCTCGGAGAGAACTGTGCCTTCACCATGCTGTACTGAGCTCTTCTGCCTACGGCGAAGCTCATTTGAATCCTGGGCCTTGCTGCCCAACCCTTCAGAGATTGTGCCGTCTGATATGGTGACCCTTGATGTTGAAGTCGAATGAGACTGCTGAGGTTTCGTATTTTCTGAAACCTGTTGTAGTCGCCGAACTTCAGTAGAATCCATGGCCTGAAGGCCCAGACCGTCCGCCATTGAAGAAGATCACTGGAAGAATTGGATCTCAGAAATCGCCATTGGACCAGGGCTGAGTTTATTCCTAATAAGTTGTCCCACTCTGGTTGGTCCCAGATGGGGTGTGAGATGGGGAGTGCCAAGAAGAGTTGTGTAGAAGTTAACAAACTCCTCCTTGATAACCTTAAGGTCATGAGTGGTAGAACCGTCATTCAACACTAGACTTGTTATTTTGCTCCTATTCCTTCTGTTGCTGACTGCTTTAAAGAAATAGGAGGTACACTGGTCTCCAAGTTTCAACCATTGGATTCGAGACTTTTGTTTAGCAAAACTTTCCTCAGCCCTAAGCAAAGTGATGTACTGTTTATGTACCACCTTCTCTTGTTCTATGGCAGACCTATTAATTGGGTGGGAGCTTATAATTGCTTGTAAGTTTTCTAACACTTGCTTAGTGGCACTCACCCTCTCAGAGATGCCACTAAACTCCTCCTTATTAAGTTGCTTCAAATCATGTTGAAGATGCTTAAGCTTCATACACACACAGAACATGGGATTCCCGAGTACTATTGTCCTCCAACTCCTCTGTACAATTGCAAGGAATTGAGGATGGTCAGCTAGGAAGTCAAAGAACCTGAAGGGTTTCATTGACTTCCTAGGGTTGGGCTGGATAAATACCACACCTGGAGAATGATCTGAAATACCAGGCTCCAAAAATTGTGCCGACGATTGAGAAAAGGTTTTCATCCAGGGCTCATTCACTAATACTCTATCTATTTTCGTTGCCACAAAGTGAGGAGGCTCCTACTTGTTAGACCACGTAAATAAGCACCCTGAGAACCTAAGATCATCCAGCTCAGAGGAGAACAAACAACGGTTAATGTCATCCATGGGGGAATACCACTGGGTATTCCCCCCAACTTTCTCCCTAGGATGCCTCATAGCATTAAAGTCACCAAGGACCACCCAGGGAGAAGAGGACCTAAACTGAGATAGACTATGCCAAAGAGACCTACGATCTGAAATAGAGTTTGCCCCATAGACTATAGTGACCAAAAACACTGCACTCCCATCTATTGGTTGGGCCTGACAGTGAATGAATTGATCTGCTCGACATAGCACTGTAAGGGACACGACCCCGGGGTCCCAACCCACAAAAATCCTCCCCAACGCAGCGTGGGTGTAATTGTTCACAAAACTCCAGTCAGGACAAATGAATTGGGTGATTCTATCTGCCCAAGCTGCCCTAATCTTATGCTCAAGAAAACCAACTAGGCCCAACTTATTAGTGTTCACAAAAGATTTTGCTGCTTTTTGCTTAATGGGGTCATTCAGACCACGAATGTTCCAAAAACCTAAATTGAAAGCTCGTAAAGACATAGAAAACAGAATCAACAGGTAACAACAGGTAGTAGATATTGAAAGAATTAAAACTACAACCTTTCAAAAGGATATGCAAAAGGATATCATTTATTCCGTTTCTTGGAGCTGTTGCTCCACTTTTTGCTGTTGTTTTTTCCATTGCCCTTGTTATTATGAGCTTTGAAACCCTTAGAGCTCTGAAAGGAAGCCTCTCCCTTTCCTGTTTCAGCCTTATCATCCGGAGGTACTGGTTTCACAAGAGGCACAGATTGAGAAGGAACTCCCACAGAGTCTGGGACACTATTAATTGAGCCAGCCTCCACACTACCTATTAGTACCCCTGTATCCACAATCACCTGATCAGGAGTATCAGTACTGACATTCAGTTCCTCCCCTTCGGATTCACTTCCAGCTATGTCATCCTCTGTGACCTTGGGCATTGATGTGTCCACCACAGCCACCACAGAAACTGTAGCTGCCTCTAGTGCTTCTGAACCCCCTACATTGCTTTTTTTTTTTGGGTAAAACAGCTTTAAATAGAAAGAAAAGAATCGAACCGTATATACAGCCTACAAGGGGCATACCCCAGGAGGAAATGACTATACCAAATGGCTACATGCCTAGGAAATAACCTAATAGACGCTGTTTCCAGCCCATCTAGAAGAGGGGAAGAAAACAACGCAATGACAACAAAACATAACATAACATAAAACCCAAGTACATAGCTTGGGATACTTTGCTCCAAAACATAGCATGACAACAATATAGCTCAAAACATGCACAGGTTCAGAACATGCAGTAATCAGCAACAGGTTCAGAACATGCAGAAGTTCAGCCCTCACTTCTGACAGCAACAGCATCAAAACAGCATAAAAACACATCTGCTCAATTCAGCATCATAGCAGGAACTCTAGTTCTGCTGCTGCAACTGACAAGGCTTGGTAAACTTGCTCCATAGCAGTTAGGCAAGCTTCAGAACTGCCACAGCAGCTTAGTGAGGCTCGACAGCAGCAGTCTATGTCCCCACACAACATGGACACAACATGGATACAAAACAGCAGCTTGGTTCAGAATCACCCCACGATTCTGTACAAAACAACAGCAGAACTGGGCTGCTTCAGCCATACTGGACAGCAACAGCAGCAGCAGACCAAACAAATACAATACTGGGCCAACTACAATACTGGACTATATCAAACTTGGACCAAGGTTCACTCTGACACAGGGCAAACTACAATACTGGACTACACAGTTACTTGGACTACAACAACTGAACTTGCACCATACTAAACAATACTGAAAACAAAGCAAAACAATACAGAGGACTTCCCCCTTAGTAGACAGATCAGACATGCAGCAGCTTAGGGAGGCTCAGAACATGCAGCCATCCTTCCACTGATTTACAACCTGTGAATGCAGGTAACACGTTGCAGAGGAATTCCCCTCTGCGAAGGGAGATCCCAATGACAGCCCCTATTGGTTAGGCAATCAACAAAACATAACTGGAAGTACACTGCAGTCCTGAATTGGAACATTTAACAAGTACTCAAATGCCCAAACTTTGAGCAGAAAATGTAACCTGCTAGTCTAACAACTTCTGAACCTCCTGCAACAAAACATATGCAGAACTGCAACAAAACAACTTCTGAACCTCCTACAACCATACAACAGAAAGCATTTCAGCTACCAAAACAGGTTCAGAACATTCAGAGCTGAACACAATCAGAACTGGGCCTTAGTAAAATCAGTCATCAGTCATCTGTCAATTACTGTACCAAATGCATAATTGTAGCAACACTTTGGTATTACAAGGTCACAAGTATGCTACACATGTCAGAGCACACTACAGTTCACTCAGCAACAGTTCAGCATCCAAAAGTACTGTCAAAACAGGAATGCTGAAAGTTTGAATGCTGATCCCAATAGTAACATATGTAACAAAGTGGTGCACAGTCTACTGAAGTAGTCTACTGGTGCACAAAATGAACATGCAATTCTTCATGAGCAAAAGCAGCTATGAGAACCATCTACATTCCTCACTAAGAGAACCCTCACTCCCTCCTCTGAACCTCACATAGCTCCCCCACTAAATATTACTTCCTCTCTCAAGGAATGTTGGGGCTCTAGCTCACAACTCACAGGGTTAACACACAATGTAGTAACTACCTGCTAGAATAGGCAGATTCAGAACTGAACAACAACAGGTAGGTTTTGTGACCTCTCATGCCAAGGATTAAGGTAACTACCTGCTAGAATAGAAGTAATAGAAGCCATAACAGGCTGCAGCCACAACAGGCCCCCTTTGAGTGATGTGGATTCTCATTTGAACCCCAATCCTGCTGACCAAACCTGCAACATCTAATGCCACAATATGAATACACTAACACACAACTACCCCATTACCCATTGATGCCCCATACTCTATTAAACCTATTATTTTGTGAGCCTACGGGCAACTTTGGCAACGACAATAATCTACCCTTAGCCATGTTAAAGATTTTATGAACAACCACTTCCCATGTGCTAGTTGTATTTTGAAACTTCCTTAAGTTCCTTTCAATCCAAATATGATATACTGTAGTAGTAAAAATCAACTTAGAGACGATATTCCTTAGAGATTTTCCCCTAAAAGAGGAGAAGTGGGTAATCCATGCTGGCCAAGGCCTAGGGGACCAACTCGTATCCATCTTTTCCAACATAGCATTCCAAACCCGTGTGGAAAAACTACAGTTGAAGAACAAATGATCATGGGTTTCACTACCCTGGCAAAAACTGCATTGGGAGATTGATTTAATCCCAAAGAGAACTAATCTATCCTCCGTGGAGAGTCTACCTTGGATGGCCAGCCATGTAATGAAGCTACACTTAGGAATATGCCCAGCAAACCAAACAGCCTTATGCCAATTTACCTTGGGGAAAGGAGCCCTCAATTCCTCCCAAAGAGAGGCTATACTAAACTGTCCAGATGCATTCAGAGTCCATCTAACTTGGTCCCTGGAGCCACGCAAAGGTGGAAGATGCCGTCTAACTTCATTCAACTCCCATGTTTGCGTGATTGGGAAGGTCCAACCAGAATTGTGAACTATGAGGGACACTTTGGCATTCAATGGAAGGCCAGAGTCATAAACAATTCTGGAACCAAACTTATCCAACAGAGGGCCTAACGGGTGCCAAAGGTCAAACCACATGGATGTGTTCTCCCCATTACCAACTAAGTGACGTATGAAGGGTTGGACTAAATGTCTTAGATTAAGTAATTTCCGCCAAACCCAAGAGGGATTAGCAGGCATTTTAAGGCTCCAAAAGTTCCTACCCTTTAATAAGTAGGATTTAACCCATTGGCACCACATGGATTGCTCTCCCCCGGAGATCAAGTACCATATATGCTTGGCCACCGCAGCCTTATTCCACACCTCCATAGATTTGAAGCCAAGACCCCCCTCATCTTTAGGGGCGCATAACTTCTCCCAAGCAATCTTAGCCCCTGATCTTTTAAGGTCAGGGCCAGACCATAAAAAGGCCCTAAGGATAGATTCAACTTCCTTGATGACCTTTTTTGGTAAAATGAACAGGGAGGACCAATACGTTTGCATCGAGAACAAGATGTTCTTGATAAGCTGGACTCTCCCCGCATAAGTAAGGTCCCTATTGGTCCAACTTCTAGTTTTGGCAGTGATACTATCAACCAGCCTTTGGCAGTCTACAGCTTTAAGCTTTGTAGATAACAATGGAACTCCCAGATATCTCACTGGAAGGGAACCCTCCTTAAATCCTAAATTCTGCTATATATTCTCCTTTACTCCCACACTAACACCAGAGAAGAATATGCTACTCTTACCTGTGCTAGGGGAGAGACCAGAAAGAGCCTCAAACTCATTCAATGCTTCCTTGATGAGTTTAATCGAAGAAGACTCTCCCTTGCAAAATATCATTAGATCATCAGCAAAGCACAGATTTATCAATTGATTAGTTTTACATCTCCAGTGATAATGAAAGCCCGGGAGCTGGGCTTTCTCCTTAAGTAAACTCGTAAGCACTTCCATCACAATAACAAAGAGATACGAGGATAACGGATCCCCCTGTCTCAGCCCCTTCTTCCCTTTAATGTACCCCGTCACTTCCCCATTGATACATAGGGAATAGTTTGCAGTGGTTACACATGCTTGAAGCCACTTAATCATTGTAGGATGGAAGTTCATGGCGGACAGGACGTCCCAAATAAATTCCCACCTAACATGGTCATATGCTTTCATAATATCAACTTTCATGGCACACCTAGGGGAAGGAGAGGACTTGTGATACCCTCTCATGAGTTCTTGGGTAAGGAAAATGTTATCTGCAATTCTCCTTCCTTTCACAAATCCTGATTGGACCGGATCTATGAGCAAAGGAAGAGCAGATTGCAATCTCTTGGCTAGAATCCGAGAGATGCATTTGTAAATAGTATTGCAGCATGAAATGGGCCTAAAGTCACCCACCCTGGAAGGGTTTGGAACCTTAGGAACAAGAGCTACAATAGTGGAATTAGCTTTAGTGAGCAGTTGTCCAGACCTGAAGAAGTTCTGGACAGCTGAGGTTACCTCTCTCCCAATAACAGACCATGCCTTCCTAAAAAACCCTCCATTATACCCATCCGGGCCAGGTGCTTTGGTGGGGTTAATAGACCACATGGTCTCCTTAATCTCCAAGTCTGTGACAGGGGAGACCATATTAAGACTATGCTCAGGGCTGAGTTTATTTCTGATTAATTGACACACTCTAGTTGGACCCAGATGAGGTGTGAGATGGGACGTTCCAAAAAGAGTTGTGTAAAAGTTAACAAACTGTTCTTTGATGACCATAAGATCATGTGAGGTAGATCCATCATTTAATTCTAAGCTTGTTATTTTGCTCCTATTCCTCCTATTGGTCACAGCTTTAAAGAAATAGGACGTACATTGATCTCCAAGTTTCAACCATTGTATTCGAGACTTTTGTTTAGCTAAGCTTTCCTCAGCCCTAAGCAACGTGATGTATTGTTTGTGTACCGCTCTCTCTTGTTCTATGGCAGCACTATTATTAGGATGAGAGCCTATAATTATTTGTATGTTTTCTAAGGCTTGCTTAGTGGCACTCACCCTCTCAGAGATGCCACTAAACTCTTCCTTATTAAGCTGCTTCAAATCCTTTTGAAGGCGTTTAAGCTTCTCACACACACAGAACATGGGGTTCCCAAGTACAATTGTCCTCCAGCTCCTCTGGACAATTGTAAGGAATTGAGGGTGGTCAGCAAGGAAGTCAAAAAACCTGAAGGGTTTAATTGACCTTCTTGGATTGGGCTGGACAAACACCACACCTGGAGAATGATCTGAGATTCCAGGCACCAAAAATTGAGCCGATGATTGAGAATATGTTCTCATCCAAGGCTCATTCACTAATACCCTATCAATTTTGGAAGCCACAAAATGAGGAGGGACCCGCTTATTGGACCACGTAAATAAGCACCCTGAAAATCTAAGGTCATCAAGCTCGGAGGAGAACAAACAGTGATTAATGTCATCCATGGGAGGATACCACTGTACATTCCCCCCAACTTTCTCCCTAGGATACCTAATAGCATTAAAGTCACCAAGGACCACCCAGGGAGAAGAGGTCCTAAACTGAGAAAGGCTAATCCAAAGAGATCTACGGTCTGAGATAGAGTTTGCCCCATAGACCAATGTGACCAAAAATGATGCACTCCCATCTTTTGGATGGACCTGACAGTGAATAAATTGATCAGTCTGATATAACACTGTAATAGACAAGACACCAGGGTCCCATCCAACAAAAATCCTTCCTAAAGCAGCATGGGGGTAATTGTTCACAAAGCTCCACCCAGGGCAGATGAATTGGGTGATTCTATCTGCCCAAGTTGCCCTTATTTTATGCTCAAGTAAACCAACAAGACTCAACTTATTAGTGTTCACAAAAGATCTTGCTTCTTTCTGCTTAATTGGGTCATTCAGACCACGGATGTTCCAAAAACCTAAATTGAAAGTTTGAAAAGACATTGGAAACTAAATCACAAAGTAACAACAAGAAGCATAGCTTGACAGAAATAAAGCTACAGTTATTCAAAAGGATACCAAAAGGATATCATTTATTCCGTCTTTTGGAGTTGCTACTCCACTTTTTGAAAAAAAAAACCTTTAATTACAGTTTGCCAGTCACTCTTCGGTACACCACTGTCACGAGTTTGTTTATGAGGGATGGTTCTCGGACATCCGGTAGTAGCATGGCCAAACACCTTACACTCTGAGCAGACAGGAGGCATTAATTGGTATTCCACCCTCACTGATACACTCTCCCCATCAACTGTGACCTGTATGTCATCTGGAAGCTCATCTGCAGCCTCAATTTCCACACACACTCTAGAATAAGCCAGCCTAGTCTTTTTCTCCGTAGCTTGATCCACATGTTTGGGCTGACCTATTGCACTAGCTACCCTACTTAATCCCTCCTCTGTCCAACACTCTGGGGGCAGGTTATGAAGCTTAACCCAAGTAGGGATAGAAGATGGAGAGATCTTAGATGGTGTCATCATTCTTCTCCATTTCTTTAGAACAAGGAATTTTTGAGAGAAGAACCAAGGTCCCCCTTCTAGGACAGCTAGTTGACATGCTTCATCTTTAAACTCAAAATATAAGAACCCTGCATTATCTGACTTGACTGACAACAGTCCATACTTAGTCATCTTTCCCCACTGCTTATGGGCAGTTGAACTAGCTAGTCTAAAGTCCATCCTCGCATCTAGGAAATGACCAACCAAGCAATGTGACCAACAATTTTCATCCAAATGAGTAATGTCAAGTTCAACAACAGCATTCTTCCCTTTTTTTAATTCTGGGTAGAAATCTAACTTCATATTACTCGAGGGCCCTTGGGACCTAAACAGAGAGGCCCAGTTCTTATTAGTTTGTACCTGACGATTCATGGCTTTAGGTTGAGATACAGGGTTAGTACTCGTGGATGCATGGTTCAGTGGTTTTGGAACAGCACCCGACTGATTATTCAAGATCTTAGTATTAGAGTTAGAATTACGAACCACTGAGGGAGTACGTTGGAACTGGTAGGTGTTCCCATGTAGATGAGTCACCCTTGCTCTTGCATCTGCTTCCCTTACCAGTCCTTCCTTGAAAGAAGCTTGCTGCACTTCCTGAGCATCAGTAGTATGACCATGCGACTTTGGGCTAATTGCCCCCACCCCATTCGAAGATGATGGTGTAGCCGAGCCCTTCATTGCGTCTTCAGCTTCTACCCTCAACCCCTCCTCGAAAAAAGCCTGCTGTAGCTTCCGCGCTGAAGTCATATTCTTGGCCGATTTAGGGCTGTGAGCCCCAAATCCATTTGGGGGGGAAGACAGACCCGAACTTAATCGGGAGGAAAGATCGACTTCCGTTGAGATGAAGGATTTCTTGACTGTAGGACTTGAATCAGGGCTGATACTTGACTTATGTCTGTATGACCCAAAACCAGCTATATGCGTTGTAGATGTAGAGTGTTGTAGGCGAACAGAGCTATTTGGATCTGAGATAGACTTCTGTTTCCTGCGGATTTCGATGGAATCAATCGCTATGAGTCCAGGTCCCTCCTCCATGGAGATCGTACCTTCGGCCATGGGGGGAGGAGTTTGTTTCTCAGCTTCCCTCCATGACTGTTGGATATTTTGCAGTTTGGCTGTAACTACATCCAGAATAAATGGGTCTTCCGAATTGTTGAGCTCGTCCTCCAAATGACCCACGATTTCTAGCATTCGAGCTTCGGATGCCGAACGCACACCCTCCTTCTGGGGCACCTGTTGTCTTCTGACAATAGGGTTTTCTGGTTCGGAACCCAGATTTTGATGGGAGGATATAGGCTGCGAGATGAACAGGTTGCCCATTTCTCTTCGCTTTCTCCGGATTTCGTTTGAGTCCAGGGCTTTGAGGCCCAAGCCCTCATCGAAGGAGATAGTGCCTTCTGCCATGGTGAACGCTCACAGAACAACGATGATCGGGTCAATCTTGTCAGAAATCGCCATGTCGTCTGTTGTTGCTTTAGTGAGCCAGTTTACCGCAGCCTTATTTTTGATTTGTTGGAACCCCCTACTGTTTAATGTACAAGTTCAGTTTCAGTCCAGTCAGCTTATTCATTGTAAGGTGCAATCTTGTAATGGCCAGTTTTCTTTTGATGCCACCTTTATATATGGAGCCACTAGTTATTTGGAGAGGCAACAACTATGGGCTCATTTACAGCAGCTTTGTGTGGTTACCCCTTGGGTAGTGTTAGGTGACTTCAATGCATTGAGGTCTCCCCTTGAAAAAGTAGGTGGGGACAGAAATTTTTTTTTTTGGGTAAATCAGCTTGAAATTAAAAAAGAGGCTAATCGAATATACAGCCTATAAGGGGCATACCCCAGGAGGAAAAGAAAAGAAAAGAAAAAAAAAAGATTGAGAAAATTGAAATCTAAGCCAAATGGCTACATTGTTATCTAGATGGAGAGAAAACAAACTACAACAACTGATTTGTTTCCTACCCATCTACAAAGGGGGAAAACACCATCATTCCAACAATAGTAGCTCCTAAAACAGAGAAGTCCCACTAGACTTGAACTTGGAATTCTGAAACTTGCACTTCTCCCTGAACTGCTGTGCCTGAAATTCTGAAACTTCTGGAATTCTGAACTTGCAAGGGCTTGAGTTGCTACTCCTAAACGCTTGAGTAGCTGCCAAGTGAACTTGCAAGCTTAACAAACTGCTCCTTTCAACTTGTAGGAAGAAGCATAACAGTCAAAACAATCAGAACTGAAAGCTGGTATAGCAGTCATAACAATCAGAACTGAACTGAGCCTTAGTAGCAGCTTAATACCAGCTGCTATAGCAGTAGCTGGTATAGCAGTTGCTGGTATAACAAAATGCAGTTACAGTAACCAAAACAGGACTGAGCCTTAGTAGGTATAACAGAACATTCAGAACTGAGCACAACAAAACAGTAACCAAAACAGGTTCAGAACATTCAGAACTGAGCACAATCAAAACTGAGGCTCAGAACATGCAGCCATCCTTCCACTGATTTCTTTCTCAGAATATGTTGATTTCTTTTACTGGATGGAGGAATTCAATTCTTGTATCCAATCAACTGAATTACTTGATCTCAGGTATACTGGTTGCCAGTACACTTGGTCTAATAAACAACTGGGAGATGCTCATATTAGTTCCAAGATTGATAGGGTTCTAGTTAATGATAGTTGGGTCAAAGATTTCTGCTGGTCCAATGCACATTTTCTCAGCCCTGGAGTGTCTGATCATTCCCCTGCAGTTGTGTATTTGACAACTGCCTCACCTACTAAGAAAAGGCCTTTTAGGTTCTTCAACTTTTTAGCTGAGCACCCTAAGTTCCTTGACACTGTTCAGCACGTGTGGAGGAAGATAATCATTGGAAATCCAATGTTCTGTGTTTGTGAAAAACTCAAGCAATTGCAGGAGGATCTTAAAAAACTAAACACAAATGAGTTTAGTGATCTTTCTTCAAGAGTGGCCTCCTGTAAACAACAATTAGAAATTATCCAAAGAGAGCTAGGCTCTGACCCTAGTGACCCTTCTAAACAAGCCATTGAAAAGGAACTGTGCAAGCAGTATCTAGTTTATGCCAGGGCAGAAGAAAATTTTGCCAAGCAAAAATCAAGAATTCAATGGCTAAAGTTGGGGGATCAATGTTTTTTTTTGGTTAAAATAGCATGAAATAGAAAAAAGGATAACCGGATATACAGCCTATAAGGGGCATACCCCAAGAGGAAAGAAAGAAAAAAGAGAAAACAAAACAAAAAAATTAAGAACATTGATTACGCCAAGTGGCTACAAGGTATTGATGAGTAGCTATGTTTCCAGTCCATCTAATAAGAGGGGAGGGAAACATAGCTCAATGATAACAACAAAACTATGCCCTACGCATCTAAGATGAAGAATTGGCAGCTCCTTTACATGTTAAGGCTACAACTGAACTCAGATGCCCTATGCATCTATGTGACAGCAAAAGATGATCCAAAAACAGGAACAGATTCAGCATCTTGAGCCACTTTCATTACAACACCACTTCTGAAACAGCATTCAGCACTTCAGTACAACATTGAGCACAGTGTTGCCCTCTGAAACAGCAACCACAGGCATAGAATGCAGGCACAACTCAGCTCCTGAAATGTAGGACACCTCTCATTGCCCTCTGAAACTGCAACCATTACTGCAACTAGGTACAGCCATCCACAAAACATAAAGGTATAGCCAAAAACAGATAGCCAGTAACGTCAGAACAGACAGCCGTAAACATGTAGTATGCAGAGGACGTCCCCCTCTGCGAAGGGAGATCCCAACGACATCCCCAGTTGGTTAGGCATAAAAGAAAAGGATATCAAAAGTGCAGAGACCTGAATCAGAAACAGCAACTGGACAGCCATATCAGATTTGGACTATCAGTATCTGTACTTACATAGGAGTTCTCTTGATCAAAAATCTAAGTCATTACACTTATAGAAACATTAACAATTGAGTATGGAGGTGCAGTTCCTCCTGAGCATCTGTCCCCTTCATACTAAGCATTGAATAAGCATCATTAGGAAGTATGCAACATGCAGAGGATGTCCCCCTCTGCGAAGGGAGATCCCAACGACAACCCCGGTTGGTTAGGTATAGATAGAAGCTAAAGCAGCACCAAGACAGAACTAGACAGCTAGAAAGCTGGACCGCCTATCAGTCATGTGGACTGAGAACCTCCTGAAACTATCAGTCATTTGGACTGAAATGGACAGTCAAATGGACTAACAAACCTGCTGAAGCTATTCCATTACACTTATAAACAGAACAAATGCAAGTTTAGTAACCCTCATACACACACAGTACCTCCCTCATATCAGTGAGCAACTGAACCTCCCTCTTCTTACTCACACACAGGACTAAAGTTTGTGGGTTCACTATCTCCCTCCACTGTACCTCACATGACTCCCCCACTACTTATTACCTCCTCTCTCAAGGAATGTTGGATCTCTAGCACACAACTCACAAGGTCAACACACAATATAGTAAAGGCACTCACAAACTGTATTTCACCACAACAGTCAACAAAGTATAAGTTAACTACCTGAGTACTTAGTTGTAAATAGGAATTCCATTCAGTGTCAACAAGGCCAGTAACTGTTGCTTGCTGAGTCACATTGCAGCTAGGGACTGTGATTGGATCCCTCCCCTTTGAGGTATGACCTGAAGGAGACTGTGATTGGATGGCCAGCAGTAGTAGAACACACTAAAGCCATTTGGATCTTTGGGACAGATCTGAAAATCAAGGGGTAACCCCTTGATTATTGCCCTGCATATGTAATCATGTGAGTATATGGGACTTTCCATTCTAACTATACAATAGATGATCATAATTAGGTTAATCATGAATATTCCACATAGATAATAGCTGAGAAGGTCCTTTGAACTTAGATAAGGACAGTATCCTGCATCTAACTTCGTTTGAAATTTTGTGAGCAACCACTCCAGGAGGGCAATTAAGATTTTGGAATTTCCTATGATTCCTCTCAAGCCACAAATGGTGCACAAAGGTTGTAAAAACAAGTTTAGCAATTGTAGTGGCCAAAGATTTGCCCTGTAGAGTGGACAGCCTACTCACCCATTGTTGCAATGATGTCAAACCTGTCATGTGAGGGGTCTTTGGGGACAGAATACCCCTAATCTGAGTAGCCATGGGACATTCAAAGAAAAGGTGATCATGGGACTCTACTCCCAAACACAGGCTACAGATGGATACAGCTTTCATTCCAAACATGACTAATCTGTCTTCTGTAGATAACCTATTAAGGATGGCCATCATGAGATCACACTGCATCTAGGGATGTACCCTGAGAACCATACCCCTTTATACCAAGTGACAGCAGGAAAATGTGTCCTTAAATGCTCCCACAAAGAAGCTATGATAAACTGACCAGATGCATTGAGGGTCCAAACACATCTATCCCCAGTGGAGGCATTGATGGGGACAGCCTGTAATTCTGATCTCACCTCATTGAGATCCGGAGTTTGGGTCAGTGGAAAGGCCCATTGATTGTCTCTAATGATAGCCTGCACAGTGGTATCCTTGTGCAGCCCTGAATCTAATGTAATTCTAGGCCCAAATTTGGGTAACAGAGGACCAAGGGGATGCCAATTATCAAACCACAAGGAGGTTAATTGGCCATCCCCAATTTTATATGCAATGTGTGGTTGGATGAGAGGTCTAATGTTAAGAATTTTCCTCCAAACCCATGAGGGATTACTTGGAGTTTTAACACTCCAAAAACTCTTTCCTTTAAGTAAGTAAGACTTCACCCATTGGCACCACATAGATTGCTCCCCCCCCCCCCCCGGAACAAGGAACCAAATATGCTTGGCAACTGCTGCCTTGTTCCAAACCTCCATAGATTTGAAACCTAAGCCACCTTCCTTAACAGGAGAACAAAGATGTTCCCAAGAGACTTTTGCCCCTGTTTTCTTAAGGTCGGGGCCAGACCAAAAGAAAGCTCTAAGGATAGCTTCTACTCCCTCCGTCCCATAATATTTGTCCGGTCCGCAAAACAAGGACATAAAAATAATATGTTTTTTGCAAGAAAAATTCAAATTTTTTTCAACAATTCATTAGATTTCGATGAGTTCTTGTAATTTATGAAAAAAGTTTGAATTTTTTATTGAAAGAAATGCATTATTTTTTAGTCCTCGTTTTGCGGACCGGACAAATATTATGGGACGGAGGGAGTACCTCCTTAATTACTTTCTTAGGGATAATGAAGAGAGATGACCAATAGGTTTGCATTGAGAACAGAATTGATTTTATTAATTGAATCCTCCCAGCATAGGACAGGTATCTATGTGTCCATGTTTTAGTTTTGGCCAAAATTCTGTCAACCATTACTTTACAGTCAGTGTGCTTGAGTTTGGTGGACAGTAGAGGTACCCCCAGATACCTAACAGGCAAAGACCCCTCCTGGAAACCTAGAATACTTAATATGGATGCTTTGGTGGAAGGGTTAACACCAGAGAAGAAAATGTTACTCTTTGCAGGGCTGGGGGAAAGTCCAGACAACTTCTCAAATTCAGTCAAGGAGTTCTGAATGTGATTAATGGAGCTCACTTCACCTTTGCAAAAAATCATAAGGTCATCTGCAAAGCAGAGGTTGACAAGTTTAGTGGTTCCACATTTCCAATGGAACTTAAAATCAGGTTGGAGAGCTTTCTCCTTAAGTATGCAAGTCAACACCTCCATAGCTATCACAAAAAGATAAGAAGATAAGGGATCACCTTGTCTTAAACCTTTTTGCCCAGTAATGTACCCTATTGCCTCTCCATTAAAACACAAGGAGTAATTAGCTGTGGAGACACAAGCTTTCAACCATTGGATCATCTTAGGATGGAAATTCATTGAGGCAAGGACATCCCAAAGAAAGTCCCATCTGACATTATCATAGGCCTTCATAATGTCCACTTTCATGGCACATCTAGGGGATGATGAATGTCTGTGGTAACCCCTCATCAATTCCTGAGTAAGGAATATGTTATCAGCTATCCTCCTACCCTGGACAAAGCCAGATTGGGCAGGATCAATGAGGGAAGGTAGGACAGGTCTGATTTTATTAGCTAGTAGTTTAGCTATACATTTATATATCACATTACAGCATGAGATGGGTCTGTAGTCCCCTACCTTAGAGGGGTTGGGGACTTTAGGTACTAAGGCAACTAAGGTAGCATTGGCCTTCTTCAATAGTTGACCAGATCTGAAAAATAGTTTAACAGCTGAGGTCACCTCATGACCTATAACAGGCCAAGCTCTTTGGAAGAAGGCAGCATTGTAGCCATCTGACCCAGGAGCTTTTTGAGGATTAAGAGACCAAAAAGTGTCCTTGATCTCTTTATCCGTCACGTCCAACACCATATCTAAACTCTGGGAGGGGGAGAGTTTCCTAGTAATAAGCTGTTGCACTCTAGAGGATCCAGAGTAAGTAGTCATATGTTTGGTGCCTAACAAGTCAGTGTAGTAGTTGATGAATGTGTGCTTAATCAACTCTATGTTTTGGGAAACAGACCCATCCTCTAAAACCAAGCTAGAAATTCTGTTCCTATTCCTTGAATTGGTAATGGTTTTGAAAAAGAAGGAGGAACATTGATCCCCCAACTTTAACCATTGAATTCTTGACTTTTGCTTGGCAAAACTTTCTTCTGCCCTAGCATAAACTAGGTACTGCTTGCACAGTTCCTTTTCAATGGCTTGTTTAGAGGGGTCACTTGGATTAGAGCCTAGCTCTCTTTGGATAATTTCCAGTTGTTGCTTATATGAGGCCACCCTTGAAGACAGTTCACTAAACTCATTTGTATTTAGCCTTTTAAGGTCTTCCTGCAATCGCTTGAGTTTCTCACAAACACAAAACATTGGGTTTCCAATGATTATTTTCCTCCACACCTGCTGAACAGTGTCAAGGAATTTAGGGTGCTCAGCTAAGAAATTGAAGAACCTAAAGGGCCTTTTCCTAGTAGTTGGGGCAGCTGTCATATACACAACAGCAGGGGAAT
Organism: Rhododendron griersonianum; assembly: GCA_018127125.1. Taxonomy (NCBI): domain Eukaryota; kingdom Viridiplantae; phylum Streptophyta; class Magnoliopsida; order Ericales; family Ericaceae; genus Rhododendron; species Rhododendron griersonianum. The sequence goes on from CM030789.1 coordinate 33,758,346, forward strand.
GATCAGACACTCCAGGGCTGAGGAAATGTGCATTGGACCAATAGAAGTCCTTGACCCAACTCTCATTAACTAGGACCCTATCAATCTTGGTACTAACATGGGCATCTCCCAGCTGCTTATTAGACCAAGTGTACTGGCAACCAGAGTACCTGAGATCAAGTAATTCAGTTGCATGGATGCAACAATTGAATTCCTCCATCCAGGGCAACCAATTTCTGTCCCCACCTACTTTTTCTAATGGAGACCTCAAGGCATTGAAGTCACCTAACACTACCCAAGGGGTAACTACACAAAGTTGCTGCAATTGAGACCATAATTGTTGCCTTTCCAGATAACTAGTGGCTCCATAGATAAAGGTGGCATCAAAAGAAAACTGGCCATTACAAGATTGCACTTTGCAATGAATAAGCTGAATGGACTGAAACTGAACTTGTACATTAAATATTAGGGGGTTCCAACAGATCAAAATACGCCCCATAGGAGAGCTGGAATGATTGCTAACAAAATTCCAATGAGGGAGCATAGTGCTGACTACTTTAGATACATTGGGTTCTTTGATTTTATGTTCAATAAGTCCAACTAAGGACAGTTTATTATTAAAAACCCATTTTTTTGCCTCCCTCTGTTTGAGAGGGTCATTAAGACCCCTCAAATTCCAAAACCCAAAATGTGTAGACCAGCAATCCATTAAACACTCCACAGCTTAAATAGTATTGATTAAATTAAAAAGTAAAGGTACTGAATTGACAAAATAAGGTAAAAGGTGAGTTACTTCCCTGATTTGTGATAAGAGCTTTTTGCAAAGTTCTTCTGATTCCTCTGCTGCCCTGCTTTATTAGATCCTCCTCTGGTTAGCTTGATGTCTGAAATGAGATCTGGAGGTTCTTTGCTTTTGAGTTTGGCAGCTATCTTGGCAGCTTTCTTAGCTGCTGATCTGGTTATAAATGCAACAGGACTTGGAGTTGTAACCTGCTGACTATGGGATCCTGCTTCTTCCTTATTGGCCCCCACCTCCTCTAATGTGCCAGTAGGGTCAGAAGGAACTGTTATCTCTTGCAGAGGCAAGGAACTTGGTCCTTTAAGGGTATAGACAGCCTCCTCAATGGCATAGGAGGAACTAACAATTGGGATCAGTGTAGGGTTAAATTCTGTACCTTGTGACAGGGCCAAATTCTCTTGAGAGCTGCTCACTATACTCTCAAGGACCTTTTCTAATTCTTCCCCTGAGTCATCATCTGATTCAGTAAGCTCTGCTTGAAGGTTACCCTCATGCTTGGTGGAGGCAGGTAGGGCATTTGATGTAGAACCAGGGTTTGTATCAAGAGGGTCAGACTTTAGTTTCCCACTACCTACTACCGTCCAATCTTGATGTGGCTTGGTGATTATTGGAGGTGGTTTCCTAGAACATTGGTCAGTTGAGTGGCCAAAAACTTTGCATACTTTGCAAAGTGATGGTAAGACTTGGTATTCAACAGACACCACAACTGATTCTCCCTCCACAGTAATTCTAACATCATCTGGAAGTTCATGTTCAGCACTGATCTCAATACATATTCTAGCATTGGTTGATTTTTTTTTGGGTAAAGCCCTAGGGCGGTTAGCTTGAAAATAAAAGAGGTAAACCGAATGTACAGCCTACAAGGGGCATACCCCAGGTAAGACTAAGCAAAAATATAAAGAGCGCCAAGTGGCTACATGGGTTGCCCGTGTTCATGCCCCCGTCGAACAATCTATCCCAATGAATGGAACGTACAACAGGGAACCTAGACACGGGCGTGGCAAAAGCAGTAAATACCCGACACAACCTGTCGGTATAGGGTACAATCCGAGGCCCTCGAAGTCCTCGCAACTCATACAACTGAAAACATAAACGATAACAATAACAGCCAGTGCACAGTAGTAGATAATTGCAAATTGCACATTGAATAACGATGAGCTCACTGGCTGCGATGATTTTCAGCCAAGCCGGGATACCGGGCTGGCTGCTTGGGGTTGACTGGCCTGGGCCGGTTGACTGGCCCTGACCTGCAAGGACTGCCCGATGACGTAAGGCCCGTGCCGGGCCATGATCTGTGACGGCCGGACTGACTCCGGGCTGCACCTACCTCCGACCATGGTGCTACCTTGCTGCTGCCTGGTGCTTGGCCCAGGCCTGCTGTGCCCGACGGGCTGAAGGCAGGCTGCGCCCGACGGTCTGCCCCAACGGCTGGCTGCTACCAGCAGGCTGGCCTGGCCTCTGTTGAAGGCCTGGCCCCAGACTGGCCCACGTCTGCACGGCGGCTGATGTCTGGTGGCCTGGCCCACGGTGGCTGGGCCAGTTGATGGCCTGGCCCGCTTTGGGTAGCCGTGGCTACAAGATAGATCTGAGGGAGCCGAGGGTAGTGAACCCGTGGGCTCCGATTGGGGTTGATAGGCGGCGGCCGGCGGAAGACCAGCGGCGAAAGACCACCAGCGGAAGACCAGCGGCGAAAGACCACCAGCGGAAGACCAGCGGCGGCCGGCGGAAGACGAGCTGCTGCCCGCTCCGGTTAGACCAGCGGCGGCGGCGGATCTGTTATGACCCGAGGATTCCGACTGATCTGTTGAAGACAAGTTGAAAGTCGATCTCTGGCCGGAGTGACTGGCCTTAGGAGTCCGGACCAGAGGTGGCCGGTTTGAGGTGGGCTGTGGCCGCTGCTGCTGTTAAAGGCTGCAGCCACCGGAGCTGTTGCCGGACCAGATCTGGTGGTGGAAGGCCGGACCCGTGGGTAGCCGGTTGGTGACGGTATGGGCGGTGGAGGAGAGCCCCTGTCGAGAGAGGGGCTCCCTTGCCCTTGGGATGACCGAAGATGGACAGGCCAGAACGTGATTGGCCGGAGGAGGCCTGGCTGCTTGGCCGGAGGGAGCTTTCTCTCTCTAGGCTAGAGAGAGAAGCTCCCAGCTTCAGTCTTGTGCTAGGTAGCTACTCATTGGTTGATTTTGTGTGCAGGAGACCTGGTTGTCTTGAAGTTTTAGCTGTGGCTTGGTCTACATGTAGTGGCTTACCAATGGTGCTAGCCACCCTGCTCAAACACTCTTGATTCCACAACTCTAGGGGTAGGTTATGCAATCTGACCCATGCTGGAATATGAGAAGGTTGTTCCTTAACTGGTCTCATCATTCGATGCCAATCTTTAAGTACTAGGTATTTTTGAGAGAAAAAGTAGGGACCTCCATCCAACACTTGTTGTTTGGCCTGTTCATCCCTAAATTCAAAGAGATAGCAGCCTCCAACTTCTGGCTTAACAGCCACAAATAACTCCTTCCACTGATATCTAGCAGTGGAGGCAACCAATGGGTATGGCATTTTCCCATCAAGGAAATGGCCCACTAAATATTTGGTCCACTTACCTACATCAGTAAGTTCAATATCAATCTCCACCTGGGCTTCTTTCCCTCTCAATAGGTCAGGAAAAAACTCAAGCCTCATATCCATCGAGGGACTTTGGGACTGCAGCAGGGAAGCCCAGTTTTTGGGTTTTGGCTTGACTTGGTGTTGTTGGGTATGGATAGGATGATTTCGAGATGTTGATTGGTTTCCATTATTCTGCGGCTTAGAGTTAGGTGCAATTACTGAAGGTTTATGAGGTATTTCTGCAGTTTTAAGAACAGTGACTGGTGGGAACTGTTGTGAGCTATATCTAGGTCGAAGGTCCTCTGCACTACATCCCATGTCAGGATCCCCTTCTACGTAAGGATTTCCCCTTGGATTAATCAAAATCTTTGGATTAGGGTTCAGTTTCGTTACCTCTGATGGGGTACGCTGAAATTGGTAGGTGTTTCCATGAAGATGAATCACCCGAGCCCTAGCTTGAGCTTCCTTCGCCAGACCTTCTTCGAATAGGGCTTGTTGGATTTTCTGCGCAACTTTGGGGCTGTGTTGCGATGGACCCAAGCTCTTGATTGCATCTTCAGCGTCTACCCTCAACCCCTCTTCGAAGAAAACCTGTTGTAGTTTCCTTGCTGGACTTGTGTTCTTGATCGGTTTAGGGCTTTGAGCCCCAGTTCCATTTGGAGATGATGACTGAACCGGCCTGGTTCTGCTTGATTGTTGGTCGAAATCTCCTGAAGAGCTTGATCCCTGAGGATTTAGAGCAAACGGAATCCCACCTTTGGGACTTTCCATGTGGGGTATTTGTTTCTTTCGGAGCTCATTTGAGTCCAATGCTTTGAACCCTAGTCCTTCCGCCATTGATAATGTACCGTCAGCCATGGATCTCACTGTTTCTCCATGGCCTTGTTAGAAGTCACCCTAGTTGCAATCTCAGAGCCCATCTATGGACATGAAACTTGATTTTCATCCTGATCTTTTTAAAGGAAAAGAAGCCCAGGTTGAATTAGACATTGAGTTAACAGATGTTGGTAGATGGAATAGGTATTTAGTGGGTCATTTCCTTGATGGAAAGATGCCGTATGCTCTGGTAGCGTCCACAGCAAGATATCAGTGGAAAGATTTGTTTGTAGCTGTAAAGCCAGATGTGGCTGGTTGCTATCTGTTCGAATTCAAAGATGAAGAGGCTAAACAACAGATATTGGATGGTGGCCCATATTTCTTCTCGAAGAAATATTTAGTCCTTAAAGATTGGCATCCTATGATGCAACCAGTAAAGGAACAACCCTCACACATTCCAGCATGGATTAAGTTGCACAATTTACCCCTTGAGTTATGGAACCAAGAGTGTCTAAGCAGAATTGCTAGTACAATTGGTAAACCACTCCATGTGGATCATGCCACTGCAAAAACCTCAAAGCAACCTGGCTTACTTCAAACCAAATCAACCAGTGCTAGAATCTGCATAGAGATTAGTGCTGAACATGACCTTCCCGATGATGTTAGAATAACTGTAGGGGGAATTCAGTGGTTGTGCCTATTGAGTACCAGGTGTTACCATCTTTATGCAAACAATGTCAAGTATTTGGCCACGATACAGCTCTGTGCCTCAAGAAAACTCCCCCAAACCCAAGTCAGCCCACTCAAGAATGGACTGTAGTGGGTAAAGGGAAACCATCTTCCATTCCTCACTCAAAGCCCAGTGAAGCATCAAATATTTCCAAGTCTACCATTCCTAGCCTCCAAACAGATTTGACTGTTGATTCAGTATCAGAGGCAGAGCTAGAGCAGGTTCTTGTAGAAGTTGTAAGTAGTACCCATGAGACCTTGAATCAGATTCAGAATCAGACCCCTACTCAGCAGCAGCACATTTTGATCAGGAATGAACTACAGTAGGATCTGCACCAATCTGTAAGCAGTGAGCAGAAGGCTCAATCATTGTCTCACCAAGTCCACCAACCTAAGCCTCTTTCGGAAGAGGTGACTGATTGTGGTGAGCTTCTGAAAACTCCTAGCCAGCAGAACAATGCAGTAACCAAATCAGCAGCCAAGAAAGCTGCAAAGATAGCTGCAAAACTCAAATCTCAAGAAGCTCTGGATCCTAGTACACTGTCAGAAAATAAGCTACAGATGGGAGGATCAAAGGGCTCTGCAAAGAGCTCTCATAAATCAGGGAAGTAACTTTCCTTACCTGTTTTGTCTAGTGCTATTAGTTTTATTTTATGTCTTGTACATCTTTTTCTTTTGGCTTTTGGAACTTGAGGGGTCTTAATGACCCTCTCAAACAAAAGGAGGCTAAATCTTGGGTCCTAAAAAATAAACTATCTTTGGTGGGTCTCATTGAACATAAACTAAAAGAACCCAAGCTTCCTAGAATTGTTAATGCCATGTTTCCTCTTTGGAGCTTTGTTAGCAATCACTCCAGCACTTCAATGGGAAGGCTCTTGATATGTTGGAACCCTTTGGTTTTTCAAGTTCAGGTCCTTTGCCAGTCCAGTCAGTATATGCATTGTAAGGTGAACACTTGTGATGGCCAATACTCATTTGAGGCTTCATTTATTTATGGGGCTAATTGCTACCTAGAGAGACAAAGGCTTTGGGTAGAACTACAACAACTCTGTGTTACATCCCCTTGGGTAGTTCTAGGGGATTTCAATGCCATAAAATCACCTAATGAAAAAGTGGGAGGGGATAGGAATTGGCTGCCATGGATGGAGGATTTCAATGCATGTCTCCATTCAACAGAGTTAGTTGACCTTAGATACTCTGGTTGCCAATTCACCTGGTCTAATAAACAACTGGGAGATGCTCACATTAGCACTAAGATTGATAGGGTTTTAGTCAATGACAGGTGGATCAAAGCTTTCTGTTGGTCCAGTGCCCACTTCCTCAACCCTGGAGTGTCTGATCACTCATCTGCTGTTGTATATCTGACAGCAATTACTCCTCCAAGGAAAAAGCCTTTTAGATTCTTTAATTTTTTGGCTGATCATCCTAAATTCATTGAAACTGTTCAACATGTCTGGAGAAAGGTTATCTTGGGTAATCCAATGTACTGTGTCTGTGAGAAACTGAAACACCTTCAGGAGGGCCTCAAACAGTTGAACACTAATGAATTTAGTGATTTGTCAGCTAGGGTGGCCTCCTTTAAACAACAATTGGAAGCTGTTCAAAGGGACCTTGGTTCTCATCCCAATGATCCCTCTAAACAGGCCACTGAAAGAGAACTGTGTAAACAGTATCTTATTTATGCTAGAGCCGAAGAAAGTCTTGCCAAACAAAAATCAAGGATCCAGTGGCTAAAGTTGGGGGATCATTGTACTTCTTTCTTCTTCAAAACTATCACCAACTCTAGGAATAGGAACAGAATTTCTAGCTTGGTCCTGGAGGATGGCACTGTCACACAAAACATTGAGTTGGTGAAGCAATCCTTCATCAATTACTACACTAAATTGCTAGGTACCAAGTATCTCACCAATTACTCTGGCTCTTCCAGAGTAGACCAACTTATTACTAGAAGACTTTCACCTGCTCAAAGTATGGAAATGGTGATGGAGGTAACTGATAAAGAGATCAAAGATACCTTCTGGTCTCTCAATCCTCAAAAAGCACCAGGCCCTGATGGCTACAATGCAGCCTTCTTTCATAAAGCATGGCCTGTGATAGGCCATGAAGTGACATCAGCAGTTAAGCTTTTTTTTAGGTCAGGTCAACTCCTAAAGAAGGCTAATGCTACCTCAGTGGCTTTGGTACCTAAAATACCCAATCCCTCCAAGGTGGGGGATTACAGACCAATCTCATGTTGCAATGTAATATATAAGTGCATTGCAAAAATCATTGCTAATAAAATCAAACCAGTGTTACCATATCTCATTGATTCAGCCCAATCAGGTTTTGTACAGGGTAGGAGAATTGCGGACAATATTTTCCTCACCCAGGAATTGATGAGGGGTTACCACAAACACTCCTCTTCCCCTAGATGTGCCATGAAAGTGGATATCATGAAGGCTTATGACAACGTCAGATGGGACTTCCTCTGGGATGTTCTAGCCTCCATGAATTTCCATCCTAAAATGATTCAATGGTTGAAAGCTTGTGTTTCCACAGCAAATTATTCCTTGTGCTTCAATGGTGAAGCTATAGGATACATTCCTGGGCAAAAGGGTCTTAGGCAAGGTGACCCCTTGTCTTCATACCTGTTTGTGATTGTCATGGAGGTTTTAACCTGCATTCTTAAGGAAAAGTCCCTACTCCCCGACTTTAAATTTCATTGGAGATGTGGATCCACCAAGCTTGTCAACCTATGTTTCGCAGATGATCTTATGATCTTTTGCAAAGGAGAAGTAAGCTCAGTTAACCATATTAAACAATCATTGAATGAGTTTGAGGCTATGTCTGGCCTCTCTCCAAGTCCTACCAAGAGTGATATTTTCTTTTCGGGGGTCAATTCCTCCACCAAATCATCCATTCTCAATATTTTGGGTTTCCGGGAGGGGTCTTTACCTGTCAGGTATTTAGGGGTACCTCTCCTATCCACCAAGCTCAAACACTCTGACTGCAAGAGTATGGTAGAAAGGATAGTATCCAAAACCAAATCATGGACTCATAGGTATCTATCTTATGCTGGGAGAATACAATTAATTAAGTCAATACTCTTCTCCATGCAAAATTATTGGTCATCTCTCTTTATTATCCCTAAAAAGGTAATTAAGGAGATTGAATCAATTCTAAGAGCTTTTTTCTGGTCTGGTCCTGATCTTAGACGGACTGGTGCCAAAGTCTCATGGGAACACCTTTGCTCCCCATTCAAGGAAGGTGGTTTAGGTTTTAAATCTATGGAAGTCTGGAATCAAGCAGCTGTGGCAAAACATATTTGGTTCCTTGTCTCGGGGGGGGAACAATCTATGTGGTGCCAGTGGGTCAAATCTTACTTACTTAAGGGCAATAGTTTCTGGAGTGTTAGGGTTCCTAGTGATCCCTCCTGGGTCTGGAGGAAACTGCTTAAACTTAGACCTATCATCCAGCCTCACATAGTGCACAAAATTGGGGATGGTCAGTTAACTTCTTTATGGTGCCCAGGTAGAGATTGACATTGAACTAACTGATGTAGGCATGTGGAACAAATACTTAGTGGGCCATTTCCTTGATGGGAAAATGCCTTACCCCTTGGTTGCATCCACTGCTAGATATCAGTGGAAGGAATTATTTGTGGCTGTTAAGCCAGATGTTGGAGGATGCTATCTATTTGAATTTAGGGACGAACAGGCCAAACAACAGGTGTTGGATGGTGGTCCCTACTTTTTCTCTCAAAAATATTTGGTACTTAAAGATTGGCATCGCATGATGAGACCAGTTAAGGAACAACCTTCTCATATCCCAGCATGGGTCAAGTTACATAATCTACCCCTAGAGTTATGGAATCAGGAGTGTTTGAGCAGGGTGGCTAGTACCATTGGTAAGCCACTACATGTGGACCAAGCCACAGCTAAAACCTCAAGACAACCAGGTCTTCTGCACACAAAATCAACCACTGCTAGAATATGTATTGAAATTAGTGCTGAACATGAACTCCCAGATGATGTTAGAATTACTGTGGAGGGAGAATCAGTTGTGGTATCTATTGAATACCAAGTCTTACCTTCACTCTGCAAGGTATGTCAAGTTTTTGGCCACTCAACTGACCTATGCTCTAAGAAACCTTCTCCAATAATCAGCCAGCCACTTCAGGAATGGACTGTAGTAGGTAATGGGAAAGTAAGGACTGACCTGCCTTATACTAACCCTTGCTCTACCTCAACTGCCCTACCTGTCTCTACCAAGCAAAAGGGTGACCCCCAAGCAGAGCTTGCTGATTCAGATGATGTTTCAGAGGAAGAATTAGAAAAGGTGCTTGAGAGTATAGTGAGAAGTTCACAAGAGAATCCAATTCTGTCACAAAGTACAGAGCAGCCCCCCCCACTGATCCCAATTGTCAGCTCCTCCTATGCCATTGAGGAACCTGCTCAGTCTCTGCAAGGGCTTATTGAGCAACAAGAAGCCTCGGTACTAGCAGTCAGCAGTCACAATGGTTCAGAGGAACAGCTTAACAACAATAAGGAATCAATCTCCTTCAGTCAGGAGGTTATCCCTAGTCCTGCAGTTCCAACCAGATCAGCAGCTAAGAAAGCTGCCTACTTAGCTGCAAAGCTAAGAATTCAAGAGCCTCCTGACCCTGGAGTTCCTGACATCAAACTGCAGAAGGGGGGCTCTTCCAAAGCAGGGCAAAAAGGGAAGCAGAAGAGATGGGGCTCTTCCAACAGATCAGGGAAGTAACTTTCTGTCATTGTGTTTTTGTCCACATATAGTTTATCAGTGTTATTGTTTTTAACTCCCATTCATACTGATTCCAAACTTTGTGGTTATATTTAGTATTCTTAATGGATTGCTCACCTATACATTTTGGTTTTTGGAATTTGAGAGGTCTTAATGACCCTCTCAAGCAGAGGGAGGCAAAAAATTGGGTCATTAATAAGAAATTATCCTTAATAGGATTGATTGAACATAAAATAAAAGAACCCAAGGTTTCTAAAATTGTCAACACAATGCTCCCTCAATGGAATTTTGTTAGCAACCATTCCAGTTCCCCAATGGGTAGAATTCTGATTTGTTGGAATCCTCTAGTGTTTAATGTGCAAGTGCTACATCAATCCAATCAATTTATCCATTGTAAAGTGCAATCTTGTGATGGCCAATACTCTTTTGTTGCCACCTTTGTCTATGGAGCTTCTTGTTACATTGATAGACAGCAACTTTGGGCTGCTTTACAGCAGCTCTGTGTTGCTACACCTTGGGTGGTTCTAGGTGATTTCAATGCTATAAAGTCTCCTTTGGAAAAAGTAGGTGGGGATACTACCTGGTCACCCTGGATGGAGGAGTTTAATTCTTGTCTACATTCAACTGAATTAGTGGACCTTAGATACTCTGGCTGCCAATTCACTTGGTCTAATAAGCAACTAGGAGATACCCACATTAGCACCAAGATCGATAGGGTTCTAGTCAATGAATGTTGGATCAAGGACTTCTGTTGGTCCAATGCTCATTTTCTAAGCCCTGGAGTGTCTGATCACTCTCCTGCTGTTGTGTATTTGACAGCTGGCTTACCCTCTAGGATTAGGCCGTTCAGGTTCTTTAATTTTTTGGCTGAACACCCTAAATTCCTTGATACGGTTCAGAGTGTTTGGAGGAGGGTTATCATTGGTAATCCAATGTTTTGTGTATGTGAGAAACTTAAACATTTACAGAAGGACCTTAAACAACTGAACACTCAAGAGTTCAGTGATCTGTCTACCAGGGTGGCCTCCTATAAACAACAATTGGAAGCCATCCAAAGAGACCTTGGCTCTAATCCCACAGATCCCTTTAAACAAGCCACTGAAAGGGAACTGTGTAAGCAATATCTAGTTTATGCTAGAGCAGAAGAAAGTTTTGCCAAACAAAAGTCACGAATTCAGTGGTTAAAGTTGGGGGATCAATGTTCCTCATTTTTCTTTTTTTTTTTGGGTAATTTAGCTTGAAATTAAAAAAGGTTAATCGAATGTACAGCCTACAAGGGGCATACCCCAGGAGGAAAAGAAAGGAAAAAAACAAGAATGATAAAAGTACGGTAACCATGCACAACCCGCATGGAGAGTAAAATAAAGTGACATAACCGTGAAATGTACTGAAATGAAATTGAACTATTCCTGGCACAACCCGCCAGGCTAGGAAATAAAGTAAATGAAGTAGATAGTCATGGTCAGCGTGGACCACATGAAAACCAGCGCTGAGGAGAGATCCTCCTCCTCCTAGGCTGGGCTAAGAAAACCAAGACCCGAGACATTCATCACCCCAAAGCAAGCATAATACCCGCTCAACAGAAGTCAACTACTACAGAGGAACTCGGGCTGAGAGAGGCTCGACTAGGGGATGACGGCATCCGACAAGGCTACCCTGCTAAGTACCCTGCACACCACGCCCATTCCACCCTGACTACTACATCCTCGCCCAAATCCCCTAGGCTCGCTAACGACTCAAAGCGGAACAGAAAGAGAGGCCACCAAAAGTAGCCACCCGAACCTCAAGTGGACCAATCTGCTCTTTTCAATCAGTGCAACCACCAAATCTAATAAGAAACAGACTGCAAAGCAACCCCTTTCGATCAGTGAGGATCCACCAATCTAGTCAATGACTGCTCCGGCAACTACCTTGCTCAATCAAACTCCATCCATAATCTAATCATCGGCTCCTACAGCTGCTGCTACTGCGGGCTACCCCTAACTAGGATAGAGTCTAATCTAATCAATAATAGCCACGACCACAAGAATACTACACTCGACTTCTGAGCAAAAAAAACGCTGGTTCTAGGGATATAAAAGGCTCAACAACGAGCCCGACCCCCGATTTCAGTCCAACAGATGACCGCCTATCGGGGATCGCCAAACTAACAGTAAACTGGCCCGATCGTCCAGCAACAGATAGACAATAAACAAATAAGTGCAAAGCGCAAATTGAAACGATAGGCGCAATGGATACGAGAGCTTGCTGCCGGGGCTGAAGGCAGGCTGTGATTGAGCCCTAGCTTGGCCTGGCTGGCCCGGGCTGGCCTTGCCAGCTGCTGCCTTGCTACTGCCTGCTGCTTGGCCCAGGCAGGCTGCGCCCGACGGGCTGCCCGTTGGCAGGCCAACGACCTGGCTAAGTTGCTGGGCTGCGGGCCGGAAGCTCCTGGCCCGCAAGGGCTGCCCGAGCCACCGCCGGTAGCCTCAAGCTGTTGAATGGCCGGCGGAGAGAGGCGCCGCCGCTGCTGCTGTTAATGGCGGCAGCCACCAGCTGCCACCGCAGCCCCCATGTGGCCGATGGCTGTAGAGGCCCCGACGAACCTTGGCCGGAAGAAATTTGCCCGGGCCGGCTGATTGCCCGGACGGCTGGACTCCACGGCGGATAGTGGGTCCACGGCGGGGATGGAAGACACGGCTGCTGAGCCACGATGGATTACCAACGAGCAGCCAGGCTGTGTTCTGGCTGAGCCACCTTGACAGGCGGCGTGAAGGTGAGTCCCGCGGTGGGGTTCCAGCGGCCGGCTGGTGAACCGACGGCTGTTGAAGACCCTCGGTTGAGCTCGTCGGATGAGGTTGAAGACCGTCTGGTGGTGGTTGAGCTCCTCCGTTGAGCTCGTCAGTGATGGTTGATGGCGTCGGTTTGATTTCAGATCTGCCCGGAGCAGATCCCAAATGGTACCCGCCGGTTCACGGCGGGGATGAGGTTGGAGACGAAGCCCACGGCTGTGGAGCTCCGGACTGTTGTGAAGCTTGACCGGACCAGCTGAAGGTCGGCCAGGTGGTGTAACCGAGCCAGATCCGTCCGGCGCGGAGGGCGGTGGAGGAGGGCGGTGGAGGAGGGCGGTGGAGGAGAGCCTCTCTAAGGAGAGAGGATCCCTTGCCCGGATGGTGGCTGCTGCCCGGCGTGGCTGCAATCTTGTGGTGGCTGCCGGCTGATTTGGCTGGGTCAGAGGGAGCTTTCTCTCTCTAGGTTAGAGAGAGAAGCTCCCACGCCCTTTTGGCATGAATGTTCCTCATTTTTCTTCAAAACCATTACCAATTCTAGAAATAGGAACAGAATTTCTAGCTTGGTTTTGGAAGATGGGTCTGTCACTCAGGACATTGAGTTGGTTAAGAACACTTTCATCAATCACTACACCAACTTATTAGGCACCAAACATTTGAGTACCTACACTGGATCCTCTAGAGTGCAACAATTAATCACTAGGAAACTCTCCTCATCCCAAAGTTTGGAAATGGTAATGGGAGTAACTGACAAAGAGATCAAGGACACTTTCTGGTCTCTTAATCCTCAAAAAGCACCTGGTCCAGATGGCTACAACGCTGGTTTTTTCCATAAGGCTTGGCCAGTGATAGGTCATGAGGTGACCTCGGCTGTTAAGCTCTTTTTTAGATCTGGCCAATTATTAAAGAGAGCAAACGCCACATTAGTTGCTCTGGTCCCTAAAGTCCCCAACCCTTCTAAGGTAGGGGACTACAGGCCTATCTCTCATGTTGTAATGTGGTCTACAAATGTATAGCTAAAATTCTAGCTAACAAAATCAAGCCTGTCCTTCCATCCCTTATTGATCCTGCCCAATCTGGATTTGTCCAAGGTAGGCGGATAGCCGATAACATTTTCCTTACTCAGGAATTAATGAGGGGTTACCATAAGCATTCCCCATCCCCTAGGTGTGCCATGAAGGTGGATATTATGAAGGCATATGACAATGTCAGATGGGATTTTCTTTGGGATGTCCTTGCATCCATGAATTTCCATCCTAAGATGATCCAGTGGTTGAAGGCCTGTGTCTCCACAGCTAATTATTCTTTGTGCTTTAATGGGGAGGCAATAGGATACATTCCTGGGCAGAAAGGTTTACGACAAGGTGACCCCTTGTCTTCTTACCTGTTCGTCATTGTCATGGAGGTCTTGACTTGTATCCTTAAGGAAAAGACCCTCCTTCCCGACTTTAAGTTCCATTGGAGATGTGGATCCACCAAACTTGTCAACCTTTGCTTTGCAGATGATCTTATGATTTTCTGCAAAGGTGAGGTGAGTTCCATAACTCACATAAAAGACTCTCTGACTGAATTTGAGAATTTATCTGGACTCTCTCCTAGTCCTACCAAGAGTAACATTTTCCTCTCTGGTATTAATCCTTCCACAAAATCAGCCATCCTGAATATTCTAGGTTTCCAGGAGGGGTCCTTGCCAGTAAGGTACTTGGGGGTACCTCTTCTGTCTACCAAACTCAAGCACACTGATTGTAAAGTCATGGTTGACAGAATTTTGGCCAAGACCAAAGCATGGACACATAGGTATTTGTCTTATGCTGGTAGAATTCAATTAATAAAATCAATACTGTTTTCAATGCAAACTTACTGGTCATCTCTCTTTATTATCCCTAAAAAGGTAATTAAAGAGGTTGAATCCATTCTTAGAGCCTTTTTTTGGTCAGGCCCGGACCTTAAAAAGACAGGTGCAAAAGTTTCGTGGGAACATCTATGTTCCCCTTTCAAAGAAGGTGGCTTGGGCTTTAAATCTATGGAGATTTGGAACAAGGCAGCCGTAGCAAAGCACATTTGGTTCCTTGTCTCGGGTGGGGAACAATCAATGTGGTGCCAATGGGTTAAGTCATACTTACTTAAGGGTAAAAGTTTTTGGAGTGTAAAAACTCCGAGTAACCCCTCATGGGTTTGGAGGAAAATACTCAACCTTAGGCCACTCATCCAACCCTACATTAACTATAAAATTGGGGATGGCCACTCAACCTCTTTGTGGTTTGACAACTGGCATCCTCTTGGCCCCCTTCTGCAAAAGTTTGGGACTAGAATTGTCTACGATTCAGGGTTACTCAAGGATGCCACTGTGAAGGATATCATTATGAACAATCAATGGGCCTTCCCAATGACCCAAACCCCTGACCTCAATGATGTGAGATCTGAATTACAATCTGTCCCCATCAATGATTCCATTGGGGATAGATGTATTTGGACTCTCACTGCATCTGGTAAATTCACCATTTCATCCCTATGGGAAAATTTGAGGACTCAGTATCCTACCATCACTTGGTGTAAAGTGATTTGGTTTTCTGGTCATATTCCTAGGTGCAGTGTGATCTCTTGGTTGGCCATTCTCAATAGATTATCAACAGAGGATAGATTAGTTTCATTTGCCATGAAATCCTCATCCATTTGTAGTCTGTGTTTGGGTGTTGAATCCCGTGACCACCTGTTCTTTGACTGTCCAATGGCTACACAGATCAGGGGAATTCTGTCCCCTAAGACCCCCCACATGGCTGGTCTGACATCCTGGCAACAATGGGTGAGTAGGTTGTCCAATCTGCAAGGTAAATCCTTGGCCATCACAGTTACGAAACTGGTTTTCACAGTCTATGTCCATCACTTATGGATTGAAAGGAATTATAGGAAATTTCAGAACATTAGCTGCCCCCCTGGAGTGGTTGCTAACAAAATTTCAGATACTGTTAGGTTTAGGTTGCTTTCATTATCCAAGTTTAAGGGACCTTCACTTTTACTTTCTGTGTGGAACATTCATGATTAACATATTTCGAAAGAAAAGTGGATTCTACTCATATTATTACATTTGCAGGTCACAGGTCAAGGGGTGCAGCCTCAAACTATATCCCTTGATTGTATGAGTCTCCATGTTCAGCAAGAGAGTCTGCTATTACTCCTACTTACACAGGTGGCTCCACCAAGCCCTGCTATTACCCCTACAGTTGTTGGCTCTCTGCATCTCTGAGTTCAGTAGCCATAGCCCAAGGGTTCAGCAATCTTACCTGAGTCTACTATTACTCCTACTTACACAGGTAGTTATCTTATACTCTGGTGTGTGTAGGAGAGTTATGAAGGTGTGTGAGGGTGAGCTCTGATAGAGTCTACTATTACTCCACACATGTCAGTGGAGGGAGAATTAGCTCTGTTGTTGTTCATTGTGTGTTCGTATATTACTAAACTGATGCATATTGCTATGGTTTCCCCTTTTGGAGCTGATGCATATTACTTCATTGTGTGCTGTCCTGTTCTGTTAGTAGTTGCTGACTGATGGGCAGCCCAACTTCATTGTGTGCTGTCCTGTTCTTAGCTTAATTTATCAATGCATAGCAGGTTCAGTTTCCAGTTATGTTATGCCTGAGCTTAATTTGTGAGCTTAGTGGAATTGGTTCATGGACACAATGGGGATGAGCTGTAATGGTTCATTTACACTTGGTTAAAATGTTCTGAACCTGTTTTGGCTGTCCTATGTTCTGAGCTGTAGCAGGTTTTGTTTTCAGTTATGCCTAACCATCGGGGGCTGTCAATGGGATCTCCCTTCACAGAGGGGGACGTCCTCTGTATAGTTTTGTATATGTTTTCAGTATGGTATAGTATTGTTCAGCTCCTATCCCTTCACTGGTGTATTCAGAACTGCTGCAGCTTCTCTGCAGCAGCTCCTATCTCTTTGTGGTTGCTGATACCTGTGTTTGGGAGCTTCAGAAGCTCACAAGTCTGTCACAATACAAGAGTGCAATGTGCAAAGTGCAATGTCCAACAATTCAGAAGTAAGGTTCAAGGTATGAGAGGAGAGTATGCAAGGTTCAAGCTACAATGCATCAGTTCTGAATCAGTTCTGCATCAGATGCATCTGAACTGCTGCTGTGTAATGTAGTGTGTTCTAATGTAGTGTGTCAAGTAAGTAAGTAATGGTTGTTTGGAAGCTTCAGCAGTTCAGTTTATGTTGTTGTGTCCATCAGCAGCAGCCTTGCTGGTCGTGTATAATCAGCAGCAGCCTTCCTTGTTCTGCACATCAGCAGCATGCTTCTGCACATCTGACTGTTTTGGAAGACTGTTTATAGTGACTCAAAGGGACTGCACCAGTCTTGAATGCTTCATCAGTACTCCCAAACTGAATGAAGATACTGTGTTCCAAACTCTTTGGGAGATTCAGAGGATACACAAGAGTGAATTCCACTGAAAAAACCTAAGTTTAGTAAAAAACCCAAGTTAAGAGCCTTGAATGAAGCTTCTTTTGTAATGCTTAAGAGCCTACTTACACGTGCTGTTTTCCCTCCCTCTACAAGATGGATTGGAAACATCGCATTTCATTTCATTTCATTTACTCCATGTAGCCTTTTGGCGTAGCTAAATTTTTTTTTTTCTTTCTTTAATCTTTGTTTTCTTTTCCTCCTGGGGTATGCCCCTTGTAGGCTGTATATTCGTTTATTCTCTTTTTATTTCAAGCTATTTTACCCAAAAAAAAAAACTTCTTTATGGTATGACAACTGGCATCCCCTTGGACCCCTTGGGCCTAAATTTGGACCTAGAATTATATACGACTGAGGAATTCCTAAGGATAGCACTGTGCAGACTATTATTACGAACAACCAGTGGGCATGAATGCAGGTTAAAACCTCCATGACAATCACAAACAGGTATGAAGACAAGGGGTCACCTTGCCTAAGACCCTTTTGCCCAGGAATGTATCCTATAGCTTCACCATTGAAGCACAAGGAATAATTTGCTGTGGAAACACAGGCTTTCAACCATTGAATCATTTTAGGATGGAAATTCATGGAGGCTAGAACATCCCAGAGGAAGTCCCATCTGACGTTGTCATAAGCCTTCATGATATCCACTTTCATGGCACATCTAGGGGAAGAGGAGTGTTTGTGGTAACCCCTCATCAATTCCTGGGTGAGGAAAATATTGTCCGCAATTCTCCTACCCTGTACAAAACCTGATTGGGCTGAATCAATGAGATATGGTAACACTGGTTTGATTTTATTAGCAATGATTTTTGCAATGCACTTATATATTACATTGCAACATGAGATTGGTCTGTAATCCCCCACCTTGGAGGGATTGGGTATTTTAGGTACCAAAGCCACTGAGGTAGCATTAGCCTTCTTTAGGAGTTGACCTGACCTAAAAAAAAGCTTAACTGCTGATGTCACTTCATGGCCTATCACAGGCCATGCTTTATGAAAGAAGGCTGCCACTGGGGATAGATGTTCTTGGACTCTTAATACCTCGGGGAAATTTACCATCTCCTCCCTTTATGATCAGATGAGAACACACTACCCTGATATCACCTGGCACAAAGTAATATGGTTTTCAGGACACATCCCTAAGTGCAGCGTGATCTCTTGGATGGCCATTTTTAAGAAGTTATCTACTGAGGATAGGTTAGTCATGTTTGGAATGAAATCGTCCTCTGTTTGTAGTCTGTGCATGGGTGTGGAATCACATACCCATTTATTTTTTGAATGCCCTTGGGCTTCTCAGGTTAGGGGAATTCTAGCCCCTAAGACTCCTTATATGGTAGGAGTATTTACTTGGCAGCAGTGGGTAAGTTCACTATCCACTTTAAAAGGGAAATCATTGCCTATCACAATTGCAAAACTGGTATTCACAGTCTATGTGTACCAATTGTGGCTTGAAAGAAATCATAGAAAGTTCCAAAATATTAGTTGCCCCCCAGGAGTGGTTGCAAACAAGATTTCAAATGAAGTTAGATGTAGGTTGTTATCCCTCTCATTCAAGGGGCCATCTCATTTACTTTCAATGTGGAACATTCATGTCTGAAGTAAGTATAATGGGAGTCTGTAAGGCACTCTTACTCATATGCTAACATTTGCAGGTCAGAGATCAAGGGGGGGCTTTCATAGTCTCCCCATATCAGTATAATCATGTTTACTGCTCTGTAGCAGCAAAGAGGGATGGGTTATCAAGCTCAGAAACAAGGTCACAGTTCAAGGGGGATACAACTTCATGCTCCTCCTTGATCCTTTAAGCATTCATTGCCATCATTCAGTAAGAGCTAACAGGAGCAGTCAGCATAAAATTGGACTCATTGCTGCTATTACTTCTATTCTAGCAGGTAGTTACCTTACTCCTTACTACATTGATAGTTGTGGTATCAGGCAGATTTTGAGTGTCCTTACTATATGGAAAGTTGACCTTGTGAGTTGTGTGCTAAAGCCCCATCCTTCCTTGAGAGAGGAGGTAATATTTAGTGGGGGAGTCTTGTGAGGTTCAGAGGAGGGAGTAAGTGACCCTTGTGAGAGTGGGTGGTGTAAGGTTTAAACTGTGCACAACCTTGTGAGATGAGGTTTCAAACTGTGCACAACCTTCTGAATCAAACAAGTTTCAAACTTTCAGTTTAGTGGCTGTTATTCCCATGGCTGCTGTTCTATTGGTTTCATTTTAGTTCAGTTATAGTCATCATAATGTGCTGTTGTTACTGATCAGCATTTGTGCTGCTGAACTGTGGTGTGACCTTCTGTTGTGATGACTGTTGCTGAACTGTGGGGTGGCCTTTGTGTCCCTACTTCAATTCAAGTCAAGTTCTGAAGCTGCTGTCCAGTTCTGAAGCTGCTGCAGCTGCTGCTTTAGGAGCAGGTCCTGTTTTCATATGGTGCCAATCTATGGTACATTTACTTAGATTATGCCTAACCATCGGGGGCTGTCAATGGGATCTCCCTTCACAGAGGGGGACGTCCTCTGTATAGTTTAGTTTTGTATATGTTCTACTTAGTAAATGTGTTTGTCTAAGCTGTATTACACTTCATCCAAGCTGCATCAGTTCTGAATTGCTGTTGCTGTTGTGACTGTGACTGTTATGATTCAGAAGTTGACTGTGGTTATTGACTACTATATATCCTCATTTCTGATGGGCAGCTACTGTATATCCTCAATTCTGATGTTCTGAACCTGTTGATGGCTGTGGTACTGTGGTTCTGAACCTTAGCTCTTATTTGATACCACTGATGCTCTTGTTATGGCTTATGGTGGCAGCTGCAACTCATGTTCTGCAGTCTAGCAACTCATGGTGGCAGCTACCATTAATGCTCCGTAGCTTCATTTCTGATGGTCAGCTGCTGATGTCCTCTGCCCAGATTATGTTGCTAGTTGCTACGCAGCCCAGCTGCTACACACCCCAGTTTTTGTTTAACTTATTCATACTGTCTTTTGTGGTGCTTTGTTCGGAAAGGGAACAATTCCCTTAGATGCACTTCTAGATGCCTTGGGCATAGTTTTATGTTATCAATTGTCTGTGTTTCTTGTCCCTCTTACTAGATGGATTGGAAACATAGCTTCACATCATTGCATTGTAGCCATTTGGCGTTATCAATTTCTTTATCTTTATCTTTTTTGTTTTCTTTTTTCTTTCCTCCTGGGGTATGCCCCTTGTAGGCTGTATATCCGGTTACTCTTTTTTCTATTTCATGTTTATGCTAGGGCAGAAGAAAGTTTTGCCAAGCAAAAGTCAAGAATTCAATGGTTAAAGTTGGGGGGATCAATGTTCCTCCTTCTTTTTCAAGTCCATTACCAATTCAAGGAATAGGAACAGAATTTTCATCAGAGGTGAGAACAAGCACAACATTGCTAAAAAAAAAAAAGGTCACTGATCGTTTGGGAGCTTCTCTCTCTAAGCTAGAGAGAGAAAGCTCCCCCCCGGCCAAAAGCAGGCAGCAGCAGCCAGCCACGCCTGGCTCAGCTCAGCCCAGTCCAGCCTAGCCACGCCGGCCATCCAACGGCAGTAGTCCTCGGGCAAGGGACCCCCTCGCACGACAGGGGCTCTCCTCCACCGCCCCTTCTAAATCCCAGATCTGGAATCAAGCAAGTTCCAGCCCTCCTACCCGGCCAGCCCACAGCTGGCCTTCGATGGCCTTTTCAACCCACAGCCGGCTGTCCAGGCCCGGCCAGTATAGCAGCTTAGCCCTCGTGGCTGAGTTGCCTTTATCTCCGGCAAGTTCTCTTACCGGCTTTTCGGATCTGGAAGTGCGCCGGCCATGTCAGGCGTTACTGTTCATCGTCTTCAACGAACAACCCACAACATCCACTGATTAATCGGTGGACAATCAATTCCGACCAGCGGTAGGGACAATCAACTAAGGGCGTATCAATCGTTGCCGGTCTTCTCAATGGCAGGGACTGCCATGGCCGGACCCAGCCGTCGCCTCGGCCTTCATCCGCCGTGGCTCAACAGCCATGGCTCATTCACAATCGTGGGAGGGTGATTCACCTCCTACGGTGGCCATCAACATCAAGCCAGTCAGCTAGCCTGGCGTGGCCAGCCTAGCGCCCTACCAGCCCCTTCCAGCCAGCCCGGGCACTCAGCTCGAGCAACCAGCCAGCCAGCCAGCCTGGGCAGGCCATCCTTGAATGGCTCGGGCGGGGGGCAGCCGTGGCTGTGAATGCTTGTTTTGCTCGGGCGGAGGCTAGGCAGCAGCTTATGCCCGGGCAACTCGAGTCAATCCCCGTCCAGCAGCAGCTAGCCCGGGCAAGCAGCATGCCCGGGCCAAGCAGCAGGCGGCAGCAGCTCCCGGTAGCAGCAGCGGGCAGCGGCATCAGCAGGCAGCAGCCACCCGATGGGAGGCCAGCCCGGGCAGGTAAGCCGGCAGGATGGCCCGGGCAGTGGGGAAGTTTTATGTTTGTCAAGCAAAATTTCTTTAAAAAAAAAAAAAAAAGTGGCACGGATTCCAAAAAAAGTGGCACGGATTCCAAGTCCAATATTGTTTGTTGATGGACCTATGGGCCAGTTTACTGTTAGACTCTGCGATCCCCGATAGGCGGTCATCTGTTGGACTAAAATCGGGGGTCTGGCTCTTCGTCGAGCCATTATATCCCTTGAGCCTGCGTTTTTAGCCCTGAGGTGTTGCGTAGTATTCTTGTGGTTGTGGCTATTTTGAGTAGATTAGATTCTGTTCTAGTTAAGGGGTAGTCTCGCAGTAGCAGCAACTGTGGATATCGATGATTAGATTATGAATGGAGTCTGATTGAGCAAGGTAGTTGCCGAAGATATCATTGACTAGTTTGGTGGATTCTCTCTGATCGAAAGGGGTAGCTTTGCAGTCTGTTTCTGACTAGATTGGTGGTTTGCACTGACCGAAAGGAGGAGCTTGGTCCACTTGAGGTTCGAGTGACTACTTTTGGTGGCCTCTCGTTCTGTTCCGCTTTTAGTCGTTAGCGAGCCTAGGGGATTTGGGGGAGGTTGTACTAGTCTGGTTGGATTGGGCGTGGTGTGCAGGGTGCTTAGCAGGGCAGCCCTGTCGGTTGCAGACATCGCCAGGACGAGCCTCTCTCAGTCTGAGTCCCTCTGTAGTAGTTGACTTCTGTTGAGTGGGTATTATGCTAGCTTTGGGGTGAAGGAAGACATGGCTCTTGGATTTCTTAGCCCAGCCTACGAGGAGGAAGTTCTCTCCTCAGCGCTGGTTATCATGTGGTCATCATTGACCATGACTATCTACCTTATTTACTTTATTTCCTAATCTGGCGGGTTGTGCCAGTACGTACTTCATTTTCACCTCATTTATTTCATGGTTCTATTCAGATCCATTTGTATTTCATATGTCACTTTATCTCACTTTCCATGCGGGTTGTGCATGGTTACCGTACTTTTTCAATCTTGTTTTTTTTCTTTTTCTTTTCCTCCTGGGGTATGCCCCTTGTAGGCTGTATATTCGCTTAACCTTTTTTAATTTCAAGCTAATTTACCCAAAAAAAAAAAAAAAAACAGAATTTCTAGCTTGGTTCTAGAAGATGGGTCTGTTTCCCAAAACATAGAGTTGATTAAGCACACATTCATCAACTACTACACTAACTTGTTAGGCACCAAACATTTGACTGATTACTCTGGATCCTCTAGAGTGCAACAGCTTATAACTAGGAAGCTCTCCCCCTCCCAGAGTCTGCAAATGGTGATGGGGGTAACTGATAAAGAGATCAAGGACACCTTTTGGTCTCTTAATCCTCAAAAAGCTCCTGGGCCAGATGGCTATAATGCTACCTTCTTCCATAGAGCTTGGCCTGTTATAGGCCATGAGGTGACCTCAGCTGTTAAACTGTTTTTCAGGTCTGGTCAACTCTTGAAGAAGGCCAATGCTACCCTAGTTGCTTTGGTGCCTAAAGTCCCCAACCCCTCTAAGGTAGGAGACTACAGACCCATCTCATGCTGTAATGTGATATATAAATGTATAGCTAAAATACTAGCCAATAAAATCAGACCTGTTCTGCCTTCCCTTATTGATCCTGCCCAATCTGGCTTTGTCCAGGGTAGGAGGATAGCTGATAATATATTCCTTACTCAGGAATTGATGAGAGGTTACCACAAACATTCCTCATCCCCTAGGTGTGCCATGAAAGTGGACATTATGAAGGCCTATGATAATGTCAGGTGGGAATTCCTTTGGGATGTCCTTGCCTCAATGAACTTCCACCCTAAGATGATCCAATGGTTGAAAGCTTGTGTGTCTACAGCTAATTACTCCTTGTGTTTTAATGGGGAGGCAATAGGGTACATTCCTGGGCAAAAAGGTTTAAGACAAGGGGATCCTCTATCTTCTTACCTTTTTGTGATAGCTATGGAGGTGTTAACTTGCATACTTAAGGAGAAATCCTTCCAACCTGATTTTAAGTTCCACTGGAAATGTGGAACTACCAAACTTGTCAATCTTTGCTTTGCAGATGATCTTATGATCTTTTGCAAAGGTGAAGTAAGCTCCATTAATCACATTCAGAATTCTTTGACTGAATTTGAGAAGTTGTCTGGGCTTTCACCAAGCCCTACCAAGAGTAGCATCTTCTTCTCTGGTGTTAGCCCTCCCACCAAGGCATCCATATTAGGTATCCTAGGTTTCCAGGAGGGGTCATTGCCTGTTAGGTATTTGGGGGTACCTCTACTGTCCACAAAACTCAAGCACTCTGATTGTAAAGTAATGGTTGACAGAATTTTGGCCAAAACTAAATCATGGACACATAGGTACCTGTCTTATGCTGGGAGGATTCAATTAATAAAATCAATACTGTTCTCAATGCAAACCTATTGGTCATCTCTCTTCTTTTTTTTTTTTGGGTAAAATAGCTTGAAATAAAAAGAGAATAAACGAATATACAGCCTACAAGGGGCATACCCCAGGAGGAAAAGAAAACAAAGATTAAAGAAAGAAAAAAAAAATTTAGCTACGCCAAAAGGCTACATGGAGTAAATGAAATGAAATGAAATGCGATGTTTCCAATCCATCTTGTAGAGGGAGGGAAAACAGCACGTGTAAGTAGGCTCTTAAGCATTACAAAAGAAGCTTCATTCAAGGCTCTTAACTTGGGTTTTTTACTAAACTTAGGTTTTTTCAGTGGAATTCACTCTTGTGTATCCTCTGAATCTCCCAAAGAGTTTGGAACACAGTATCTTCATTCAGTTTGGGAGTACTGATGAAGCATTCAAGACTGGTGCAGTCCCTTTGAGTCACTATAAACAGTCTTCCAAAACAGTCAGATGTGCAGAAGCATGCTGCTGATGTGCAGAACAAGGAAGGCTGCTGCTGATGATACACGACCAGCAAGGCTGCTGCTGATGGACACAACAACATAAACTGAACTGCTGAAGCTTCCAAACAACCATTACTTACTTACTTGACACACTACATTAGAACACACTACATTACACAGCAGCAGTTCAGATGCAGAACTGATTCAGCTTCATCTGATGCAGAACTGATTCAGAACTGATGCATTGTAGCTTGAACCTTGCATACTCTCCTCTCATACCTTGAACCTTACTTCTGAATTGTTGGACATTGCACTTTGCACATTGCACTCTTGTATTGTGACAGGGTCATCTCTCTTCATTATCCCTAAGAAGGTAATTAAGGAGTTAGAATCTATCCTTAGAGCCTTCTTTTGGTCTGGCCCCGACCTTAAGAAAACAGGGGCAAAAGTCTCTTGGGAACATCTTTGTTCTCCTGTTAAGGAAGGAGGGTTAGGTTTTAAATCTATGGAGGTCTTGAACAAGGCAGCAGTTGCCAAGCATATTTGGTTCCTTATCTCGGGAGGGGAGCAATCTATGTGGTGCCAATGGGTGAAGTCTTACCTTCTTAAAGGTAAGAGCTTTTGGAGTGTTAAAACTCCAAGTAATCCCTCATGGGTATGGAGGAAAATTCTTAACATTAGACCACTCATCCAATCACACATTAAGTATAAAATAGGGGATGGCCAATTGACCTCCTTGTGGTTTGATAACTGACATCCCCTAGGACCCCTGTTGCCTAAATTTGGGCCTAGAATTACCTTAGATTCTGGACTGCACAAGGATTCCACTGTGCAGTCTATCATTAGGGACAATCATTGGGCCTTCCCACTGACCCAAACTCCTGATCTCAATGAGGTGAGATCAGAATTACAAGCTGTCCCCATCAATGCTTCCACTGGGGATAGATGCATTTGGAATCTCAATGCATCTGGTAAGTTCACCATCTCATCCTTATGGGATCATTTAAGGATACATTTTCCTACTATCACTTGGCATAAAGTGGTATGGTTCTCAGGGTACATCCCTAGATGTAGTGTGATCTCATGGATGGCCATCCTTAATAGACTATCTACAGAAGACAGACTAGTCATGTTTGGAATGAAAGCTGCATCCATCTGCAGCCTATGTTTGGGAGTAGAGTCCCATGAGCACCTCTTTTTTGATTGCCCCATGGCTACCCAAATTAGGGGAATCCTATCCCCAAAGACCCCTCACATGACAGGCTTGACATCCATGCAGCAGTGGGTGAGTAGGCTGTCCTCTGTCCAAGGCAAGGCTCTGGCCATTACAATTGCTAAACTTGTCTTTACAACCTATGTGCACCAATTATGGCTTGAGAGGAATCATAGGAAATTCCAGAATCTTAATTGCCCTCCTGGAGTGGTTGCTCACAAAATTTCAAATGAAGTAAGGTGCAGGTGCAGTCTTTATCTAAGTTCAAGGGGCCTTCTCAATTATTATCTATGTGGAATATTCATGATTAACATTCTCAGTAATAAGTTAGAATGAAATTACCCATATACTCACATGATTACACATGCAGGTTAAATCTCAAGGGGTTTCCCCTTGATCTAACTTGGTCCAGAATTGTCTCTGGATTCAGAAGGGAGGTTTCAGAAGGTTTCGGGATATCAACATGTCTGCTATTACTCCTACATACACAGGTAGTTATCTTAACTCTGGTGGTTTCTCTGCTAGACTAAAGGTTCATTTGTGTTGAGAGTTTAGTTGTTAGCAGTCACTACAATCGGTGTTTCCCTGCGAGAGTGTGATAGAGCCTCATTCTTTCCTTGAGAGTGGAGGTAATAATTAGCGGGGGCATTATGAGAGGCTTAGTGGAGGGAGTAGGGTGGATCCGTATCCCTTAGTTTCTGAAAAAGTTGAGAGGGAGGAGTGAGTTTTCTGAGGGAGTTGGTGGCTAGGACCATATTTCCATAGGATTTCATGATCAGTTCTAACTTGAGGCTTTGCTGCTGTTCTGTTCTGATTTTCTAAGGCTCAGAACAGATTTCATACCATTGCAATCTTCCTTTCCGAGGCATTGCTGGCTAGGACCATATTTCCATAGTATTCTGGACTGCCGCTGATCTGCATTCTGTTCTGATGGACTGCTGCTGATCTGCTTTCTGCACTTCAATTCTTTTGGAACTTCAGAAGTTTCCCTTCAGAAGTTGTGACAGCAGCAGTTCTGAAGTTGCATCAGAACTGCTTCAGTTTATGTTCTATTATGGTGTTGTAATTTCTGAGCTAGTTGTTTCCAACCATGGTTCAGATATGTACACAAGTGATTCAAAAGGTCTGCTGTGCCTTGATGCCCAGTTTCTGCATGTCCTTTTCTGTAGTCTGTTTTGCTGGGCTGTTTCGACCTAAGCTGAATTTGTTCAAGGTCATAAAGTTCTGAAGCTACCACAATACTCTAGCTACTGAAGTTATGCTCTTTTGTATTTACTTCTGTAAGGGACTGTCTATTATATTTGCCTAACCAATAGGGGCTGTCATTGGGATCTCCCTTCGCAGAGGGGGACGTCCTCTGCATTTTGTGTGTGAGAGCTAGCAGTGAGTGTTCTGCTCTGTTGTGTGCTGTTATGATCTGTTATGTGAAAGCTAGCAGTGCTGTTTTGCTAAGTGCTGTCAGAAGTTGTAGCTGCTGCTGATTGTAGCTGCTGATCAGAAGTTGTAGCTGCTGTTTGTAGCTGCAGCAACACTTGTTTGTATGAAGTTTGATTAGTGGTTGTAGCTGTATGAAGTTTGCTGTATGAAGTTTGCTGCAACACTTCATGACTGCTACAACACTTCATGAAGGTGTAGTTGCTGTTTGTATGAAGTTTGATTAGTGGTTGGGAGCTTCGGAGTTTGGAAGCCCTGTTGTCATTTCTGATGGTCAGCCCAGCTGCCAAGTTTTGGCTCATGCTACATACCCCAGCTATTAGCCAGGATGTTGCAGTCTAGTTATTGCTGCCCTATTTTGCTCAACCTATTCACACTGTTTTTTGTGTATCCAAGCTGCACTTGACTTGATGTAATTCATGTTCTGAAGGGAACAATTCATTTAGATGCACTTCTAGATGCCTTAGGCATAGTTTTGTTGTTATCAATTGGCTGTGTTTCCTTTCCCTCTTACTAGATGGATTGGAAACATAGTTTCACATCAATGCCTTGTAGCCTTTTGGCGTTATCAATTTTCTCTATCTTTTTGTTTCTTTTTTCTTTTCCTCCTGGGGTATGCCCCTTGTTGGCTGTATATCCGGTTAACCTTTTTTCTATTTCATGCTATTTTACCCCAAAAAAAAAAAGAGTTGTTGCAGCCTGAGTTTAAGCAGCTCAATCATAGAGAATTTAGCGACATCTCAAAAAGGGTGCTTGAGACTAGACAAACATTGGAGTCCTTACAAAATGTTTTGGGTACCTTTCCTACAGATCCCACTGTAATTAATCAAGAGAGGGAGGTTCATAAGAAGCTCCTCACGTTGTTGAGAGCAGAGGAAAGTTTGGCTAAGCCGATGTCGAGAATCCAGTGGCTCAGATTGGGTGATCAGAGCACTTCTTACTTCTTTAAATCTGTGAATAATAAGCGTAGTAGGAGTAAGATATCCAGTCTGGTCATGGATGATGGGACTCTCACTCATGATAGTAAGGTAATTAAATCCAGCTTTGTCAAGTACTATACTGACCTGCTAGGCACTGCCCATCCCTCTTCTTATGATGGGCACTCTAGGATCCAACAGGCTGTCAGGTTAAGACCCATTGGCAGGATTTTGGTGTGTTGGGATGCTTCTATTGCTCAGGTTCAGGTTTTGAATCAATCTGACCAACACATTCACCTTGAGGTTCAAAGTAAGGGGGGAGGGGCCCCTTTTTGTGCAACTCTTGTGTATGGGGTTAGCAATTATTTGGGTAGACAAGCACTTTGGTCTAGTCTACATCATTTTAAACCCTTATCCCCTTGGATTGTTCTTGGGGATTTGAATGCCATTAGGTACCCTAATGAGAAGGTTGGGGGCAATATTAACTGGCCCCCCCATATGAATGAGTTCAATCACTGCCTATATATACCCTGGAACTTGATGATCTTAGGTATACAGGATGTTTCTTCACGTGGGCAAACAAGCAGGATCCCTCTCATTTTGTCACTACCAAGTTGGATAGAGTGTTAGTTAATGAGCAGTGGATGACAACCTATAGTGGTTCCTCTGCCCATTTTCTAACTCCTGGGGTATCTGACCATTCCCCTGCCATTGTAAGCATCAAACCAACTCCTCGGGCTTCTAATAAACCCTTTAAGCTTTATGATTTCCTAGCTGACCATCCTCAATTCATGAATGAGGTTCAGAGAGTATGGAGGGGTGTGGTTATTGGAAACCCCATGTATTGTGTTTGTGAGAAACTTAAGTTGTTGCAGCCTGAGTTTAAGCAGCTCAATCATAGAGAATTTAGCGACATCTCAAAAAGGGTGCTTGAGACTAGACAAACATTGGGGTCCTTACAGAATGTTTTGGGTACCTTTCCTACAGATCCCACTGTAGTTAATCAAGAGAGGGAGGTTCATAAGAAGCTCCTCACGTTGTTGAGAGCAGAGGAAAGTTTGGCTAAGCCGATGTCGAGAATCCAGTGGCTCAGATTGGGTGATCAGAGCACTTCTTACTTCTTTAAATCTGTGAATAATAAGCGTAGTAGGAGTAAGATATCCAGTCTGGTCATGGATGATGGGACTCTCACTCATGATAGTAAGGTAATTAAATCCAGCTTTGTCAAGTACTATACTGACCTGCTAGGCACTGCCCATCCCTCTTCTTATGATGGGCACTCTAGGATCCAACAGGCTGTCAGGTTAAGACCCATTGGCAGGATTTTGGTGTGTTGGGATGCTTCTATTGCTCAGGTTCAGGTTTTGAATCAATCTGACCAACACATTCACCTTGAGGTTCAAAGTAAGGGGGAGGGGCCCCTTTTTGTGCAACTCTTGTGTATGGGGTTAGCAATTATTTGGGTAGACAAGCACTTTGGTCTAGTCTACATCATTTTAAACCCTTATCCCCTTGGATTGTTCTTGGGGATTTGAATGCCATTAGGTACCCTAATGAGAAGGTTGGGGGCAATATTAACTGGCCCCCCCATATGAATGAGTTCAATCACTGCCTATATATACCCTGGAACTTGATGATCTTAGGTATACAGGATGTTTCTTCACGTGGGCAAACAAGCAGGATCCCTCTCATTTTGTCACTACCAAGTTGGATAGAGTGTTAGTTAATGAGCAGTGGATGACAACCTATAGTGGTTCCTCTGCCCATTTTCTAACTCCTGGGGTATCTGACCATTCCCCTGCCATTGTAAGCATCAAACCAACTCCTCGGGCTTCTAATAAACCCTTTAAGCTTTATGATTTCCTAGCTGACCATCCTCAATTCATGAATGAGGTTCAGAGAGTATGGAGGGGTGTGGTTATTGGAAACCCCATGAAT
The DNA here is from genome assembly GCA_018127125.1 of Rhododendron griersonianum. NCBI lineage: Eukaryota > Viridiplantae > Streptophyta > Magnoliopsida > Ericales > Ericaceae > Rhododendron > Rhododendron griersonianum. Next base: position 33,788,025 of record CM030789.1, read on the forward strand.
TGTGTTTGTGAGAAACTTAAGTTGTTGCAGCCTGAGTTTAAGCAGCTCAATCATAGAGAATTTAGCGACATCTCAAAAAGGGTGCTTGAGACTAGACAAACATTGGGGTCCTTACAGAATGTTTTGGGTACCTTTCCTACAGACCCCACTGTAGTTAATCAAGAGAGGGAGGTTCATAAGAAGCTCCTCACGTTGTTGAGAGCAGAGGAAAGTTTGGCTAAGCCGATGTCGAGAATCCAGTGGCTCAGATTGGGTGATCAGAGCACTTCTTACTTCTTTAAATCTGTGAATAATAAGTGTAGTAGGAGTAAGATATCCAGTCTGGTCATGGATGATGGGACTCTCACTCATGATAGTAAGGTAATTAAATCCAGCTTTGTCAAGTACTATACTGACCTGCTAGGCACTGCCCATCCCTCTTCTTATGATGGGCACTCTAGGATCCAACAGGCTGTCAGGTTAAGACCCATTGGCAGGATTTTGGTGTGTTGGGATGCTTCTATTGCTCAGGTTCAGGTTTTGAATCAATCTGACCAACACATTCACCTTGAGGTTCAAAGTAAGGGGGGAGGGGCCCCTTTTTGTGCAACTCTTGTGTATGGGGTTAGCAATTATTTGGGTAGACAAGCACTTTGGTCTAGTCTACATCATTTTAAACCCTTATCCCCTTGGATTGTTCTTGGGGATTTGAATGCCATTAGGTACCCTAATGAGAAGGTTGGGGGCAATATTAACTGGCCCCCCCATATGAATGAGTTCAATCACTGCCTATATATACCCTGGAACTTGATGATCTTAGGTATACAGGATGTTTCTTCACGTGGGCAAACAAGCAGGATCCCTCTCATTTTGTCACTACCAAGTTGGATAGAGTGTTAGTTAATGAGCAGTGGATGACAACCTATAGTGGTTCCTCTGCCCATTTTCTAACTCCTGGGGTATCTGACCATTCCCCTGCCATTGTAAGCATCAAACCAACTCCTCGGGCTTCTAATAAACCCTTTAAGCTTTATGATTTCCTAGCTGACCATCCTCAATTCATGAATGAGGTTCAGAGAGTATGGAGGGGTGTTGTTATTGGAAACCCCATGTATTGTGTTTGTGAGAAACTTAAGTTGTTGCATCCTGAGTTTAAGCAGCTCAATCATAGAGAATTTAGCGACATCTCAAAAAGGGTGCTTGAGACTAGACAAACATTGGGGTCCTTACAGAATGTTTTGGGTACCTTTCCTACAGATCCCACTGTAGTTAATCAAGAGAGGGAGGTTCATAAGAAGCTCCTCACGTTGTTGAGAGCAGAGGAAAGTTTGGCTAAGCCGATGTCGAGAATCCAGTGGCTCAGATTGGGTGATAAGTGCACTTCTTACTTCTTTAAATCTGTGAATAATATGCGTAGTAGGAGTAAGATATCCAGTCTGGTCATGGATAATGGGACTCTCACTCATGATTGTAAGGTAATTAAATCCAGCTTTGTCAAGTACTATACTGACCTGCTAGGCACTGCCCATCCCTCTTCTTATGATGGGCACTCTAGGATCCAACAGGCTGTTAGGTTAAGACCCATTGGCAGGATTTTGGTGTGTTGGGATGCTTCTATTGCTCAGGTTCAGGTTTTGAATCAATCTGACCTACACATTCACCTTGAGGTTCAAAGTAAGGGGGGAGGGGCCCCTTTTTGTGCAACTCTTGTGTATGGGGCTAGCAATTATTTGGGTAGACAAGCACTTTGGTCTAGTCTACATCATTTTAAACCCTTATCCCCTTGGATTGTTCTTGGGGATTTGAATGCCATTAGGTACCCTAATGAGAAGGTTGGGGGCAATATTAACTGGCCCCCCCATATGAATGAGTTCAATCACTGCCTATATATACCCTGGAACTTGATGATCTTAGGTATACAGGATGTTTCTTCACGTGGGCAAACAAGCAGGATCCCTCTCATTTTGTCACTACCAAGTTGGATAGAGTGTTAGTTAATGAGCAGTGGATGACAACCTATAGTGGTTCCTCTGCCCATTTTCTAACTCCTGGGGTATCTGACCATTCCCCTGCCATTGTAAGCATCAAACCAACTCCTTGGGCTTCTAATAAACCCTTTAAGCTTTTTGATTTCCTAGCTGACCATCCTCAATTCATGAATGTGGTTCAGAGAGTATGGAGGGGTGTGGTTATTGGAAACCCCATGTATTGTGTTTGTGAGAAACTTAAGTTGTTGCATCCTGAGTTTAAGCAGCTCAATCATAGAGAATTTAGCGACATCTCAAAAAGGGTGCTTGAGACTGGACAAACATTGGAGTCTTTACAGAATGTTTTGGGTACCTTTCCTACAGATCCCACTGTAATTAATCAAGAGAGGGAGGTTCATAAGAAGCTCCTCACGTTGTTGAGAGCAAAGGAAAGTTTGGCTAAGCCGAAGTCGAGATTCCAGTGGCTCAGATTGGGTGATCAGTGCACTTGTTTTTTTTGTTTTTTTGGGTAAATCAGCTTTAAAATTAAAAAAAAAAGGAAACCAGAGATACAGCCTACAAGGGGCATACCCCAGGAGGAAACAAAACAAAGAAAGAATGGAAGATAAAGAAAATGGAAAGGAAGGCCAAATGGCTACATGAGGAGGGTAATACCAGTAGATAACATACTGAATAGATGGAAACAAAACAAAAGGGTATACATTGTTTCCTATCCATCTACAAAAAGGGGGATAACATTCCCTTACCACTGTACAAGAACAGCAAAACTTGTCACTTGGTCAGTCATGGCCAGCTGCAAGAACAGGTGCAGAACATCAGCTGTGGTTCAGAACAGGGATAGAACATCAGCCATGAACTGGCTGTGCTCTCTAATGCAAAACTTGTCACTTCTGAACACAGATTTCATCACAGGGATAACAGGTGCAAAACTAGCTAAGGTTCAGAACATCAGCTGTGGCCCTTCAGAACAGAACAGAACAGAACAGCAGATACAGATCAGATAAACCTACTGACAGATAACAGCAGCTTAGTGGGGCTCAGAACATGCAGCAGCAGCAGCTTAGTGAGGCTCAGAAAGTAGCCATTCTGATTTACAAAAGAAATACAACGATTCCTTCCACTGATTACATATGGTGATTCCTTTTACTGATTTCCCATGGACAGCCCCCAATGGGTAGGACAAAACAAAACAGAACAACTTTTCTTAAACAATTACAACACAATACCCATTCTTTCTCATTTACAACCTGTGAAAGCAGGTGACACATTGCAGAGGAATTCCCCCTCTGCGAAGGGAGATCCCAAAGACAGCCCCTATTGGTTAGGCAGGCAACTAAGTAGCTACACTACTACCCAATGCTGATAATAGAAGCAAAACTAGCTAAGGATCAGAACAACGGAATCAGAATCTGAACCTTAGCTGACTTGGGGATATCTGAACCTTAAGTACATTTCAAACCAAGCTGCTATGATGGTAATGAAGCCATGAACTGGCTGTGCTCTCTATACAGCAGTCAACACAACAGCCAGCAGAACAGGTAAAACAGGTTCAGGTAAAACAGCAGAAAACTAGCAGTAGAACAGGTAAAACAACAGCTAGGATACAGCAGTCAACAATAGCAGAAAACTAGCAGCAGAACAGGTAAAGCAGGTTCAGAACAGGACAGCTGCTATCCCTAGCAACAGCAACAGAGTAGGCAAAACAGGTTCAGACCAATAAGCAACTGAGCCTTAGTAGATCAAACCATAGAAAACAGCAGCAGCAGCTATCTCATCACTTATGAGACACCCACTATCTCATTACAAAATTCACAACACCACTCATCTCATCACTTATGCCTATGGTGCTCACACCTCAACACCCTTGGAAGACTCACACCTCCCACAATACTAGTCACTCAAAGGCAACCAGCCAGGTCCAAACTCCCTCCACTCTCCCTCATAACAGAGTATCTGAACTGCTAAAGCACAAACTGAAGCACAAACTACCAACTGAACCATAATTGCAGAGGAATTCCCCCTCTGCGAAGGGAGATCCCACGACAGCCCCTATGGTTAGGCAATCCACAAAACCAAACACTGTATCTCAACTTACTGCAGAACCATCAGTCATCAGTCAACTAACAACTGAACCAAATGCTTTCAATGGCACCAACACCACTGAGGTGCAACAGAAAATGACTACATAATAAGTCAGGTTCAGAAAATGTAAAGGTGCAGCAGAAAATGCACCACAAATCAGGTTCAGAATGCATCAATCTATCATGACAGACTTCTAGCATGACAGCAGGCACAGATACAGCAGAACATAGTATAGATTCACATAGTGATAAAATGGCTGCCAAAAGTAACACCATGGAACAGCTTGAGACCAACACCAGCTGATTTCAGATTGACCAATTTGCTGGGGTAGGTTAACAATCTGATAAAAGGGTAGTAGCCACACAGTTCAGAACAATATGTGCAACACCGTTCAGAAAACAGTTCAGCAACACAGTTCAGAACAATCAGAACAATCAGCTTCACCATAACAGAAAATGCAGCAACCTTAGAAACAACATAACGACCCAACTGATCAACAGTCAATCTAGGATACCAAGCAACTCACTGTTGCATTGCTTCTAATGATTAAAGGTTGCAACCCAACTCCCTCCACTCTCCCTCACAAAGTGCCTCCCGCTAAGTATTACCTCCACTCTCAAGAAGATTGAGGCTCAAACACACTTCTCACAGGTTCTACATATAGTGGCACACTCAAGAACCTGTGAGATATTACCTGCAGCAGCTAGAGAGTAAGGTATTTACCTTGTACATAGAAGTAATAGTAGTCCAGAATCAGACCCTCCAAACTGAAATACTCCTTTGAAACCTACTAGCCGCCATGTTAGCAGGGGCTGCACTTCAGCCTTCCAAATTCATAGGCCACTGGTGTCCTTGATTAAGGCAGCCTTGCTGACCAAACCTGCACCATCTACAACCATGGCCACAATATGAATACACAAACACACACACACACAAATACCTCATTACCCATTGATGCCCCACACTCTATTAAACCTATTATTTTGTGAGCCTGCAGGCAACTTTGGCAACGACAGTAATCTACCCTTAACCATGTTAAAGACTTTGTGAACAACCACTTCCCAGGTGCTAGTTGTATTTTGAAACTTCCTTAAGTTCCTTTCAATCCAAATATGATAAACTGTAGTAGTGAAAATCAACTTAGAGACGATATTCCTTAGAGATTTTCCCCTAAAAGAGGAGAAGTGGGTGATCCATGCTGGCCAATGCCTTGGGGACCAACTCGTATCCATCTTTTCCAACATAGCATTCCAAACCCGTGTGGAAAAACTACAGTTGAAGAACAAATGATCATGGTTTTCACTACCATGGCAAAAACTGCATTGGGAGATTGATTTAATCCCAAAGAGGACTAATCTATCCTCCGTGGAGAGTCTACCCTGGATGGCCAGCCATGTAATGAAGCTACACTTAGGTATATGGCCAGAAAACCAAACAGCCTTATGCCAATTAACCTTGGGGAAAGGAGCCCTCAATTCCTCCCATAGAGAGGCTATACTAAATTGTCCAGATGCATTCAGAGTCCATCTAACTTGGTCCCTGGAGCCACGCAATGGTGGGAGAAGCCGTCTAACTTCATTCAACTCCCATGTTTGCGTGATTGGGAAAGTCCAACCAGAATTGTGAACTATGAGGGACACTTTGGCATTCAACGGAAGGCCAGAGTCATAAACAATTCTGGAACCAAACTTATCCAACAGAGGGCCTAACGGGTGCCAAAGGTCAAACCATGTGGATGTGTTCTCCCCATTGCCAATTAAGTGACGTATGAAGGGTTGGACTAAATGTCTTAGATTAAGTAATTTACGCCAAACCCAAGAGGGATTAGCAGGCATTTTAAGGCTCCAAAAGCTCCTACCCTTTAATAAGTAGGATTTAACCCATTGGCACCACATGGATTGCTCTCCCCCGGAGATCAAGTACCATATATGCTTGGCCACCGCAGCCTTATTCCACACCTCCATAGATTTGAAGCCAAGACCCCCCTCATCTTTAGGGGCGCATAACTTCTCCCAAGCTATCTTAGCCCCTGATCTTTTAAGGTCAGGGCCAGACCATAAAAAGGCCCTAAGGATAGATTCAACTTCCTTGATGACCTTTTTTGGTAAAATGAACAGGGAGGACCAATATGTTTGCATCGAGAACAAGATGTTCTTGATAAGCTGGACTCTCCCCGCATAAGTAAGGTCCCTATTGGTCCAACTTCTAGTTTTGGCAGTGATACTATCAACCAGCCTTTGGCAGTCCACAGCTTTAAGCTTTGTAGATAACAATGGAACTCCCAGATATCTCACTGGAAGGGACCCCTCCTGAAATCCCAAATCCTGCAAAATAGTCTCCTTCACTCCCACACTAACACCAGAGAAGAATATGCTACTCTTACCTGTGCTAGGGGAGAGACCAGAAAGAGCCTCAAACTCATTCAAGGCTTCCTTGATGAGTTTAATCGAAGAAGGCTCTCCCTTGCAAAATATCATTAGATCATCAGCAAAGCACAAATTTATCAATTGATTAGTTTTACATCTCCAGTGATAATGAAAGTCCGGGAGCTGGGCTTTCTCCTTAAGTAAACTCGTAAGCACTTCCATCACAATAACAAAGAGAAACGGGGATAACGGATCCCCCTGTCTCAGCCCCTTCTTCCCTTTAATGTACCCCGTCACTTCCCCATTGATACATAGGGAATAGTTTGCAGTGGTTACACATGCTTGAAGCCACTTAATCATTGTAGGATGGAAGTTCATGGCGGACAGGACATCCCAAATAAATTCCCACCTAACATGGTCATATGCTTTCATTATGTCAACTTTCATGGCACACCTAGGGGAAGGAGAGGACTTGTGATACCCTCTCATGAGTTCTTGGGTAAGGAAAATGTTATCTGCAATTCTCCTTCCTTTCACAAATCCTGATTGGACCGGATCTATGAGCAAAGGAAGAGCAGATTGCAATCTCTTGGCTAGAATCCGAGAGATGCATTTGTAAATGGTATTGCAGCATGAGATGGGCCTAAAGTCACCCACCCTGGAAGGGTTTGGAACCTTAGGAACAAGAGCTACAATAGTGGAATTAGCTTTAGTGAGCAGTTGTCCAGACCTGAAAAAGTTCTGGACAGCTGAGGTGACCTCTCTCCCAATAACAGACCATGCTTTCCTAAAAAACCCTCCATTATACCCATCAGGGCCAGGGGCTTTGGTGGGGTTAATTGACCAAATGGTCTCTTTGATCTCCAAGTCTGAGACAGGGGAGACCATATTAAGACTATGCTCAGGGCTGAGTTTATTTCTGATTAATTGACACACTCTAGTTGGACCCAGATGAGGTGTGAGATGGGACGTTCCAAAAAGAGTTGTGTAAAAGTTAACAAACTGTTCTTTGATGACCATGAGATCATGTGAGGTAGATCCATCATTTAATTCTAAGCTTGTTATTTTGCTCATATTCCTCCTATTGGTCACAGCTTTAAAGAAATAGGACGTACATTGATCTCCAAGTTTCAACCATTGTATACGAGACTTTTGTTTAGCTAAGCTTTCCTCAGCCCTAAGCAATGTGATGTATTGTTTGTGTACCGCTCTCTCTTGTTCTATAACAGCACTATTATTAGGATGAGAGCCTATAATTACCTGTATGTTTTCTAAGGCTTGCTTAGTGGCACTCACCCTCTCAGAGATGCCACTAAACTCTTCATTATTAAGCTGCTTCAAATCCTTTTGAAGACGTTTAAGCTTCTCACACACACAGAACATGGGGTTCCCAATTACAATTGTCCTCCAGCTCCTCTGGACAATTGCAAGGAATTGAGGGTGGTCAGCAAGGAAGTCAAAAAACCTGAAGGGTTTAATTGACCTTCTTGGATTGGGCTGGACGAACACCACACCTGGAGAATGATCTGAGATTCCAGGCACCAAAAATTGAGCCGATGATTGAGAATATGTTCTCATCCAAGGCTCATTCACTAATACCCTATCAATTTTGGAAGCCACAAAATGAGGAGGGACCTGCTTATTGGACCACGTAAATAAGCACCCTGAAAACCTAAGGTCATCAAGCTCGGAGGAGAACAAACAGTGATTAATGTCATCCATGGGAGGATACCAAGGGAGGTTGGTTTCCCATTACCCACTGAAGTCCCTTCTTGAGTGGGCTGACTGGGGTTTGGGGGAGCTATCTTGGAGCACTGGGCAGTAGCATGGCCAAAAACTTGACAATGTTTGCATAAAAGGGGTAATACCTGATATTCAAGAATACAGGGTCTTAACTGAACTGAGGGTTCGGGGGAGCTTCTCTCTCTAACCTAGAGAGAGAAAGCTCCCATCCGGCCACTTACAGGCGGCAGCAGTCAGCTGCGTCTGACCCAGCCCAACCCAGCCTCGCCGGCCACCCTCTCCAATGGCAGCAACAGCTGTCCTCGGGCAAGGGAGCCCCTCGCACGAAAGGGGTTCTCCTCCACCGCCCCTCTACATCCCAGATCGGGAATCAACATCTCCAACCCTTCCACTCGGCCAGCCCTTAGCTGGCTTTCGAAGGTCGATTCAACCCACAGCCGGCCGTCCAAGTCTAGCCAGTTCAGCAGCTCAGCCGTGGCTGAGTTGCCCTTATCTCCATCCACTTCACCCACCGGCCATTCCAAATCTGGAAGTGCGCTGACCATGTCAGGCGGCACTGTTCATCGTCTTCAACGACCAACCCAGCTGGACAGCCGCAGCAGTCCACAGCTACAGCTTGGGCAAGGAACCTCCCTCTCTAGGGCGTCTCTCCTCCTCCGCCCATCTTACATCCGGCAACCCTTGGGTCCGGAACCCCATGGACCGAAGCACTTCGTTACTGTTCTGCCAGGCCTTGCCGGAGATAACTTTGCTGCTTCAATTGTGCTCGTACAGTGGCACGGCGGCAAAGCAAAGTCACCACTGAGGTCTACAAGTTCAGATCTGAACAGCAAAGGTTCATGGAGCTCTGGAACACCAACTGCCGTGGCTCAATCAACCGCCGTGGCTCAGCCACTGGTCTTTGTTTTCATCCCCATCCCCGCTGTGGACTTCACAGCCATCTTGGCAACCGCCATGGCCCACAGCCGCCGTGGGGCTCATTCAGCCCTGGCGTCGGGTACCTCAGTGGCCAGGCCTGGCCAATGCTCTCCTTATAGCCCCGGCGGTCAGGGCCCTCTCCGACCTGATCTGACCTACAAGCCCTGAACCCCATCGACCATCGGCCACCATCTCCAACAACTATCACCCGCCACCCTTTACTCACCAGTGCCAGCCTAGCACCCTACCTGCCAGCCCGGGCAAGGAGCCAACCAGCCAGCCCAGTTTCCAGCCCGGGCAAGCCACCCGTGCGTGGCTCGGGCCATCCGCAGCTAGCTTGGGCAAGCAGCCAGCCCGGGCCAAGCAGCAGGCAGCAGCAGGCGGCAGCAGCTCCCGGCTGCAGCAGCGGGCAGCAGCAGTAGCAGGCAGCAGCCACCCGATGGCAGGCCAGCCCGGGCAGGTAAGCAGGCTGGATGGCCCGGGCAGTGGGTAATTTTATTGTTTTATTGATATATTGGTCAAGCAATGCACTGTATATTGCACTGTCATTTTGTTGCTGGACTTATGGGCCAGTTCGCTGTTAGTTTTTGCGACCCCCGATAGGCGGTCACCTGTTGGACTGAAATCGGGGGTTTTGGGCTCTTTGATGGCTTTTATATCCCTTGAACCTGTACCTTTTTAGCCCGGAGGTTGGGCATAGTAGTAGTGGTCGCGGCTTGTTGATTAGTTAGACTTTGTTCTAGTTAAGGGGTAGACTCGCAGTAGCAGCAGCTGTGGTTGCCGATGATTAGATTATGTATGGAGTCTGATTGAGCTTAGTAGCTGCCGGAGTTGTCATCGATTAGATTGGTGGATTCTCATTGATCGTTAGGGGTAGCTTCGCAGGCTGTTTTTTATTAGATTAGTGGTTTTCGCTGATCGAAAGGAGCAGCTTGGTCCACCGGCGGTTAGGGGGCCACTTTTGTGGATTCTCTTCTGTTCCTCTTTTAGTTGTTAGCGAGACTAGGGGATTGGGTTGAGGGAGTAGTAGTCTGGTTGGAATGGGCGTGGTGTGCAGGGTGCTGAGCAGCAGCAGTAGCTTTGTCGGATGTCGTCTTATCTAGTGCGAATCTCTTCTTGTTCCTGTCCCTCTGTAGTAGTTGACTCCTGATAAGTGGGTGGTATGCTGCTTTAGGCTAGTTCGGGGTATCAGGTTCTTGGTTATCTTGCGGCTTTGTTGGCCATGACTATCTACCATATTCACCGTATTTACTTTGTTTCCTAACCTGGCGGGTTGTGCCAGGTAGTAGTGCATTTTGTTATGTATTCACTCTATATTACTCTCCATGCGGGTTGTGCATGGTTACGTAATTACTTTACCTTACTCTCCATGCGGGTTGTGCATGGTTACGTATTTACTTTACCTTACTCTCCATGCGGGTTGTGCATGGTTACCGCACTTTTGTCATTCTTGTTTTTTCCTTTTCTTTTCCTCGTGGGGTATGCCCCTTGTAGGCTGTACATTCGCTTAACCTCTTTTTTAATTTCAAGCTAATTTACCCAAAAAAAAATAAATGGGAGGATACCACTGTACATTCCCCCCAACTTTCTCCCTAGGATGCCTAATAGCATTAAAGTCACCAAGGACCACCCAGGGAGAAGAGGACCTAAACTGAGAAAGTCTAAGCCTAAGAGATCTACGGTCTGAGATAGAGTTTGCCCCATAGACCATTGTGACAAAAAATAATGCACTCCCATCTTTTGGATGGACCTGACAGTGAATAAATTGATCAGTCTGACATAACACTGTAAGAGACAAGATACCAGGGTCCCATCCAACAAAAATCCTTCCTAAAGCAGCTTGGGGGTAATTGTTCACAAAGTTCCAACCAGGACAGATGAATTGGGTGATTCTATCTGCCCAAGTTGCCCTTATTTTATGCTCAAGTAATCCAACAAGACTCAACTTATTGGTGTTCACAAAAGATCTTGCTTCTTTCTGCTTAATGGGGTCATTCAGACCACGGATGTTCCAAAAACCTAAATTGAAAATTTGAACAGACATAGGAAACTAAATCGCAAAGTAACAAAAAGAGCATAGCTTGACAGAAATAAAACTACAGTCATTCAAAAGGATACCAAAAGGATATCATTTATTCCGTCTTTTGGAGCTGCTACTCCACTTTTTGTTATTGTTTTTTCCACCGGACTTGTTGAACCCCTTGGAACTCTAAAAGGGAGCCTTTCCTTTACTTCTTTAGACTTATCATCCGGAGGAATTGGTTTCGCTTGCAGATCAAGTTGAGCAGGGAATACCTCCGGGTCTAGATCATTAGAAGGATTACTTGGACCGGACTCCACGCTACAATTAAGAGCCCCTGTATCCACCATCACCTCAAAAGGAAAATCAGTATTGAAATTCAGCTCCTCCTCTTCTGAGTCACTCCCATCTATGTCCTCTTTTGAGACCTTAGGCATTGACGTATCCACCACAGCCACCACAGGTATTGTAACTGCCTCCAGTGCTACTGAACCCCCTACATTGATAGAGATTCCTTTACTAACAGCATGCCAATCCTCCTTCGGAACTTCATGACCCTGTGCTTGCTTATTAAGGATGGACTTTGAACATTTAGCGGTTGCATGTCCAAAAACCCCACATTCTAAGCAAACAGGAGGCATTATTTGGTATTCCACCCTAACTGATACACTCTCCCCATCCACTGTGACCTGTATGTCATCTGGTAGTACATCAGCAGCTTCAATTTCCACACACACCCTAGCATATGCAAGCCTAGTCCTCTTTTCTGTAGCTCGATCAACATATTTGGGCTGTCCTATTGCACTAGCCACCCTGCTTAATCCCACTTCTGTCCAACACTCTAGGGGCAAGTTATGAAGCTTAACCCAAGACGGGATAGAGGACGGTGAAATCTTAGTTGGATTCATCATTCTTCTCCATTTCTGCAGAACAAGGAATTTTTGGGAGAAGAACCAAGGCCCCCCTTCTAGGACTGCAAGTTGGCAAGCTTCATCTTTAAATTCAAAATATAAGAATCCTGCATTATCTGACTTAACTGACAGCAGGCCGTAGTTAGTGTTTTTTCCCCACTGTTTATGAGCAGTTGAATTTGCTAGTCGAAAATCCGTCCTACCATCTAGGAAATGACCAACCAAACAATGTGACCAACAATTCTCATCCAAGTGAGTAACATCAAGTTCAACAACAGCATTTTTCCCTCTCTTTAATTCTGGATAGAAATCTAACTTCATATTACTTGAGGGCCCTTGAGACTTAAATAGGGAGGCCCAATTCTTATTAGTTTGAGATGTACGATTCATGGCTTTAGGCTGAGCAGGATTAGTACTCGTTGATGCATGAGACACTGGGTTTGGTACACCACCCGACTTAGTTCTAGTATCCTCGACAGGAAACCCTAGATTAGGGTCTCCTTCTACATAGGGATTCCCCCGAGAATTAAACAATATCTTGGGATTAGGGTTAGTTTTCCGAACCTGTGCAGGTGTACGCTCGAACTGGTAAGTGTTTCCATGCAGATGCGTGACCCTAGCTCTTGCTTCTGCTTCCTTTTCCAGTTTCTCCTCAATAGTGTTGATTTGAGCACTGGAGCTGTTCACCCCAGGCCCCTTCAGAGGCAGGACTGATCCCATGGCAGCTTCAGCTTCAACCCTCAAACCTTCCTCCAAAAACACCTGTTGTAGCTTCCTAGCCGAACCTGGGGTTTTACACGATTTAGGGCTGTGATCCCCAAATCTATGAGGAGAAACTTGCGGCCCAGATCTTGAGACCGTGGGTCCATCATCAACCTCGCCTGAGGTACCATCAATCGGCTTCTTGAGGGTAGGGTTACCTGGTTCGAGGCCCAGATGGAGTGTATCGCCTGAGTGGAGTCTCTGACGATCTTCTTTCCAAGATTGTTGAATGGTCTGTAGTTTAGCTGTCACGACATCAAGAACGAAAGGATCCTCCGAATTGTTGAGCTCATCCTCCAGGTGACCCACAATTTCGAGCATCCGAGCTTCGGATTCCATCTGCTTTCGTTCGTTCTGAAAGGCCTGTTGGAGTTTACGAGCAGGGCTCATCTTGATGTGTTTTGGACTGTGAGTTCCAAATTTAATTTGGGGATCTGATGTTTCAGTCGATTTGGGTGGGAGTGGGGTTTGCACAGTGCACTTCTTACTTCTTTAAATCTGTGAATAATAAGCGTAGTAGGAGTAAGATATCCAGTCTGGTCATGGATGATGGGACTCTCACTCATGATAGTAAGGTAATTAAATTCAGCTTTGTCAAGTACTATACTGACCTGCTAGGCACTGCCCATCCCTCTTCTTATGATGGGCACTCTAGGATCCAACAGGCTGTCAGGTTAAGACCCATTGGCAGGATTTTGGTGTGTTGGGATGCTTGTATTGCTCAGGTTCAGGTTTTGAATCAATCTGACCAACACATTCACCTTGAGGTTCAAAGTAAGGGGGGAGGGGCCCCTTTTTGTGCAACTCTTGTGTATGGGGCTAGCAATTATTTGGGTAGAAAAGCACTTTGGTCTAGTCTACATCATTTTAAACCCTTATCCCCTTGGATTGTTCTTGGGGATTTTAATGCCATTAGGTACCCTAATGAGAAGGTTGGGGGCAATATTAACTGGCCCCCCCATATGAATGAGTTCAATCAGTGCCTATATACCCTGGAACTTGATGATCTTAGGTATACAGGATGTTTCTTCACGTGGGCAAACAAGCAGGATCCGTCTCATTTTGTCACTACCAAGTTGGATAGAGTGTTAGTTAATGAGCAGTGGATGACAACCTATAGTGGTTTTTTTTTTGGGTAACTTAGCTTGAAATTAAAAAGGTTAAGCGAATATACAGCCTACAAGGGGCATACCCCAGGAGGAAAAGAAAAGGAAAACAAATAAGAGTGACAAAAGTGCGATAAACCATGCACAACCCGCATGGAAAGTAGGATAATAATATACATAACAAAATGCTATGTGTACTGAAATACGTGAAATGTGAAATTGAACTAGTACCTGGCACAACCCGCCAGGCTAGGAAATAAAGTAAATAAAGTAGATAGTCAAGGTCAACGGTGACCACATGATAACCGGCGCTGAGGAGAGATCCTCCTCCTCCTAGGCTGGGATAAGAAGACCGAAGAACCTATCTGCCCACCACCCTGAGGCTAGCATAATACCCACTCAACAGAAGTCAACTACTACAGAGGGAGTCGGACCGAGAGAGGCTCGAACTGGAGATGTCGGCATCCGACAAGGCTACCCTGCCAAGTACCCTGCACACCACGCCCATTCCATCCAGACTACTACATCCTCGCCCAAATCCCCTAGGCTCGCTAACGACTATAAGCGGAATAGGAAGAGGGACCACCAAAGGTAGCCACTCAAACCACAAGTGGACCAAGCTGCTCTTTTCGATCAGTGCAACCACTAAAACTAATCAGAAACAGACTACGAAGCTACCCTTTTCAATCAGTGAGAATCCACCAATCTAGTCAATGACAACTCCGGCAACTACCTTGCTCAATCAGACCCTCCATAATCTAATCATCGACACCCACAGCTGCTGCTACTGCGAGATTGCCCCTTAACTAGGAGAATCCAATCTAATCAATAGTAGCCACAACCACTAGAATACTACGCAATTCCTCAGAGCTAAAAGCACAGGCTCAAGGGATATGGAGGGCTCAACGAAGAGCCCGACCCCGGATTTCAGTCCAACAGATGACCGCCTATCGAGGGTTGCAAAACTAACAATGAACTGGCCCAAAGTCCAGATACTAACAGTAAACTGGCCCACTAGTCCAGCAACAATGTAATTGTAAAGCGCAAAATGAATAACAGTGAAAGAAATGGATACACCCTTCACTGCCCGACGGCTTGTCTGCCCGGGCAGGCCTGCCCACGGGCTTGCTGCTACCAAACTGGCCCGTGGCTGTTGAGGGCCTAGCCCCAAACTGGTCCACGGCTGTTGAGGCCCATGGCCGGCTGTTGGTTGGCCCTGGCCACGGCTGCTGGGCTGACCAGAACGGCAAGGATGAGTGGCCTGGACTGGCCGGGCCCGGCCTGACTTGCCTCCGGCGAGGACTGAGTCTCCGGCGTAACCTCCCGGCGTAACCTTCCGGCTGGCTGCTGCAGTGAGTTTGGGTTTCTCCGGCGTAACCCTCCTGCGAGGACTGAGCCCGAAACCCTCAATGAACGGCGGAGCCGAGATCCGACCATGGACGAACCCCGCCTCCGTACTAGCGTTGCCGGTCGATTGTTGAGGAGTTCAGAACTCCGATGGTGGTGATGGAGTAGATCGTACGGCGATTGAGCTCAAACGAAGTGTAGCTCCGGCCGCTTGTAGCTCCGGCCGCCGTGTAGACAGACCCCTGGACTAGAAGACGTAAGTCAATAGACCGATGGTGGTTATGTAGTAGATCGGACGGCGATCAACGGGACCTGGGCTCGAGTTCTGAGAAGGAAAACCCAGTTGACCCTCCGACTGGATGTCGGAACTGCTCCAGTATTGTTGTTAATGGGAGGCGATGGAGGAGATCATTCCCTAAGGAGGGATTATCCCTTGCCGTCCTTTATTCCTTGCCGGCGCCGAATGAAACTGAGCCGGCTGATTTTGGTCAGAGGGAGCTTTCTCTCTCTAGGTTAGAGAGAGAAGCTCCCATTTCTCTACGTATACAAATTGTTACCTATAGTGGTTCCTCTGCCCATTTTCTAACTCCTGGGGTATCTGACCATTCCCCTGCCATTGTAAGCATCAAACCAACTCCTCGGGCTTCTAATAAACCCTTTAAGTTTTTTGATTTCCTAGCTGACCATCCTCAATTCATGAATGTGGTTCAGGGAGTATGGAGGGTTGTGGTTATTGGAAACCCCATGTATTGTGTTTGTGAGAAACTTAAGTTGTTGCAGCCTGAGTTTAAGCAGCTCAATCATAGAGAATTTAGCGACATCTCAAAAAGGGTGCTTGAGACTAGACAAATATTGGAGTCCTTACAGAATGTTTTGGGTACCTTTCCTACAGATCCTACTGTAATTAATCAAGAGAGGGAGGTTCATAAGAAGCTCCTAACGTTGTTGATAGCAGAGGAAAGTTTGGCTAAGCCGAAGTCGAAAATCCAGTGGCTCAGATTGGGTGATCAGTGCACTTCTTACTTCTTTAAATCTGTGAATAATAAGCGTAGTTGGAGTAAGATATCCAGTCTGGTCATGTATGATGGGACTCTCACTCATGATAGTAAGGTAATTAAATCCAGCTTTGTCAAGTACTATACTGACCTACTAGGCACTGCCCGTCCCTCCTCTTATGATGGGCACTCTAGGATCCAACAGGCTGTCAGATTAAGACCCATTGGCAGGATTTTGGTGTGTTGGGATGCTTCTATTGCTCAGGTTCAGGTTTTGAATCAATCTGACCAACACATTCTCCTTGAGGTTCAAAGTAAGGGGGAAGGGGCCCCTTATTGTGCAACTCTTGTGTATGGGGCTAACAATTATTTGGGTAGACAAGCACTTTGGTCTAGTCTACATCATTTTAAACCCTTATCCCCTTGGATTGTTCTTGGGGATTTTAATGCCATTAGGTACCCTAATGAGAAATTTGGGGGCAATATTTTTTTTTGGGTAATGCCCTAGGGCGGTTAGCTTGAAATATAAAAGAGGTTAACCGAATGTACAGCCTACAAGGGGCATACCCCAGGTAAGACAAACAAAAATATAAAGAGCGCCAAGTGGCTACATGGGTTGCCCGTGTCCTTGCCCCGCCAAACAAACTATCCCAACGGGGAACCTGGACACGGGCGTGGCAATAGCAGTAAATACCCGACACCAACCGTCGGTAAGGTTACAAGTAGAGGCCCTCGAAGTCCTCGCAATACATACTATGGACAACCTAACAACATAGAGGCCCTCGAAGTCCTCGCAATACAATCCAGTGCACAACCCGCACTGATTAAACTTGAAAATAACAACATAGGATGACCAAATATAATCAGGGCCCGCTGCGGATGGCTTAACGAGCGGCTGGACGAGGAAGACTCGAATCGCCCGGGCTGATGCTGCTGCCTAGCCTCTGCCCGAGCAAAACAATCACTGGCAGCTAATCTGCCCCCCGCCCGAGCCACTCACGCCGGCGAGAGAGGCGCCGGATCTGTTGAAAACCAGCGGCGGCCAGAACACGGCGACCCACAGTTGGGAGTCGTTCCATGGCCGGAATGGCTGGACCTTAGGAAGCCGGGCCAGAGTTGGCCGGTTTGAGAGGTGGGCGGTTGCCGCTGCTGCTGTTAATGGCGGCAGCCACCGGAGCTGTTGCCGCTGCTACCGCCGGAGATGGTGTTAGCTGGGCCGAGGGCTGCTGCTGTACTGGACGGGCCTGGACGGCCGGCTGTGGGTTGAATATGCCACCGAAGGCCAGATCTGGAATGTAGAAGGGCGGTGGAGGAGACCCCCTGTCGTGCGAGGGGCTCCCTTGCCCGAGTACTGCTGCTTCTGCCGTAGGAAGGCCGGCGTGGCTGGGCTGGGCTGGGCTGGGCCAAGCGTGGCTAGCTGCTGCTGCCTGGTTTTGGAGCAACCGATTGGAGCCGGTGCGACACTGACCCAGACCACCCGTCGGCCAAAAGATCTGGATAGACTCCTCGAGAGAAGTCCTCGAGAGAAGTTCACCAACCGGCTGAACTTTCGAACAGACCCATCGGTCATAGCTGATTGTGGACTGAAGAGGTTGAAGATGGTGGAATCGGATATTGATAATCCGACCCACCTCATGAACGACAACCCAATTGGGAAGTCTAAAAATGGGTACCAAAATCCCATTTGGAAGAGATAGGGAATCCCCCTGTGGATAACCAGCGTGAATTAAAGAGAAACCAAACAATAGTTTGGAGATTTGTCAAAAAATCGGAAGATTTATGGTGGATTTCGGAGGAGTGCATTCTCTCTCTATTTCTAGAGAGAGAAGCTCTCAACTCACGTTGTTTTTTTGGTTGGGGGCAATATTAACTGGCCCCCCCATATGAATGAGTTCAATCAGTGCCTATATACCCTGGAACTTGATGATCTTAGGTATACAGGATGTTTCTTCACGTGGGCAAACAAGCAGGATCCCTCTCATTTTGTCACTACCAAGTTGGATAGAGTGTTAGTTAATGAGTAGTGGATGACAACCTATAGTGGTTCCTCTGCCCATTTTCTAACTCCTGGGGTATCTGACCATTCCCCTGCCATTGTAAGCATCAAACCAACTCCTCGGGCTTCTAATAAACCCTTTAAGTTTTTTGATTTCCTAGCTGACCATCCTCATTTCATGAATGTGGTTCAGAGAGTATGGAGGGGTGTGGTTATTCGAAACCCCATGTATTGTGTTTGTGAGAAACTTAAGTTGTTGCAGCCTGAGTTTAAGCAGCTCAATCATAGAGAATTTAGCGACATCTCAAAAAGGGTGCTTGAGACTAGACAAACATTGGAGTCCTTACAGAATGTTTTGGGTACCTTTCCTACAGATCCCTTTGTAATTAATCAAGAGAGGGAGGTTCATAAGAAGCTCCTCACGTTGTTGAGAGCAGTGGAAAGTTTGGCTAAGCCGAAGTCGAGAATCCAGTGGCTCAGATTGGGTGATCAGTGCACTTCTTACTTCTTTAAATCTATGAATAATAAGCGTAGTAGGAGTAAGATATCCAGTCTGGTCATGGATGATGGGACTCTCACTCATGATAGTAAGGTAATTAAATCCAGCTTTGTCAAGTACTATACTGACCTGCTAGGCACTGCCCATCCCTCTTCTTAAGATGGGCACTCTAGGATCCAACAGGCTGTCAGGTTAAGACCCATTGGCAGGATTTTGGTGTGTTGGGATGCTTCTATTGCTCAGGTTCAGGTTTTGAATCAATCTGACCAACACATTCACCTTGAGGTTCAAAGTAAGGGGGGAGGGACCCCTTTTTGTGCAACTCTTGTGTATGAGGCTAGCAATTATTTGGGTAGACAAGCACTTTGGTCTAGTCTACATCATTTTAAACCCTTATCCCCTTGGATTGTTCTTGGGGATTTTAATGCCATTAGGTACCCTAATGAGAAGGTTGGGGGCAATATTAACTGGCCCCCCCATATGAATGAGTTCAATCAGTGCCTATATACCCTAGAACTCGATGATCTTAGGTATACATGATGTTTCTTCACGTGGGCAAACAAGCAGGATCCCTCTCATTTTGTCACTACCAAGTTGGATAGAGTGTTAGTTAATGAGCAGTGGATGACAACCTATAGTGGTTCCTCTGCCCATTTTCTAACTCCTGGGGTATCTGACCATTCCCCTGCCATTGTAAGCATCAAACCAACTCCTCGGGCTTCTAATAAACCCTTTAAGTTTTTTGATTTCCTAGCTGACCATCCTCAATTCATGAATGTGGTTCAGAGAGTATGGAGGGGTGTGGTTATTGGAAACCCCATGTATTGTGTTTTTGAGAAACTTAAGTTGTTGCAGCCTGAGTTTAAGCAGCTCAATCATAGAGAATTTAGCGACATCTCAAAAAGGGTGCTTGAGACTAGACAAACATTGGAGTCCTTACAGAATGTTTTGGGTACCTTTCCTACAGATCCCATAGATCCCTCAAATTGGGTGTTACCTATTACTCAGACTTTTGACCTAAATGAGGTGAGAAACACGCTACCTCCTCTTATTCAAGCCAGGTTGGATGGGGCTGATCAGACAAGGTGGACCCTTAACTCCAATGGGCAGTTCACAATTGCGTCTCTTTGGGACAAAATGAGATCCCCCTTTCCTAGGGTTTTGTGGCATAAGGTTGTATGGTTTTCTGCTCACATTCCTAAATGCAGCTTTGTTACTTGGCTGGCCATTCAGAACAGGCTATCCACTACGGATAGACTTCTGTCATTCGGTCTTAACATTTCCCCACAGTGTGGTTTGTGCCAGGGGAATGAAAGCCATGACCATCTTCTATTTAACTGCCCATTCACCACATAGGTGTGGAATTCCATTCAGGCCAAACTTCAAGTTTCTTGGCCTGCTAGATCTTGGGCAGACTGGGTGACATTGTTATCAGGTGTTAAGGGTAAGTCCCTTAAGAGTGTGATCACTAGGTTGGCCTTTACTGTAACTGTTTATCATATTTGGATTGAGAGAAATTTGAGGAAGTTCCAAAATCAATCCTGTACTTGGGAGATAGTTGTTCACAAAATTTGCATGATGATACGAGATAGGATATTATCATTTTCTAGCTTGCAGATAGGATTGTACGTGTGTGGAACACTTTTTAAACTAAATTTGTATCAGTTACTGTTTTTGCTATTACTTCTATAGCAGGTTCAGTTTAGGGGCAGGATCATGGGGGCAGATTCCAAGGGCTGCATTAGCTGTGGCAACCGTTCAAGCTTCTATTACTTCTAGTTATCAGGCTAGAGCAGG
Source organism: Rhododendron griersonianum (assembly GCA_018127125.1). NCBI lineage: Eukaryota > Viridiplantae > Streptophyta > Magnoliopsida > Ericales > Ericaceae > Rhododendron > Rhododendron griersonianum. The sequence continues at coordinate 33,808,534 of CM030789.1, forward strand.
ATATGTTCACAGGTGGAATCTGCTATTACTTCTATTCTATCAGGTATATACTTCCATTATTGGTGGCTGACTTTTGAGTTCCTTTGAAGTGTGTCCTTTGTTGTGGCTCCTCCTTTCCTGTGAGCTGTGTGATTGAACCCAGAGTTATTGTAGAGTGGAGGTAATAATTAGTGGGAGTCCTATTGTAAGGGTGAGCTGAGGGTGTTTGGTTCCCTTCTATTAATTGTTGTTTTGGTGAGTTAGGCTTCGAGGGGGTAAGGTGGGGAGCAGATAAAGCATAGGGGGTAAGGTGGGGAGCAGATAAAGCATAGGGGGTAAGGTGGGGAGCAGATAAATCTGCTGTCTGTAATCTTTTGCTGTAATCTGTTTCTGTCAATTGTTGAAGCTGTAATCTGTTCTTTTGTTACTACTGTTAGTTGTGGATCATAGATGCAGCTCAGACATTCAGTCTTGTTGCCGCTTGGTTGTATATGCCTAACCAACAGGGGATGTCGTTGGGATCTCCCTTCGCAGAGGGGGACGTCCTCTGCATGTTGTATAGTTGATGTATAGCCATTGGGTGCTTGTATATGGCTCTAATTTTTGTTCAGGTTGACTGCTGCTGTCCAGTTTTTTATCTGTGATGGCTGTTACTGTTACTGCTGCTGGTCCAGCACCTATTATGCTTATCTGCTGGCCCTGCAATGGCTGCTGATAGCTGCTGCTGCACTGCTGTCTGTTTTACTACTCTCTTTAACACATTTGAGAGCTACAAGGTTTAAGTTTTGGGAGCTGCAGTCTGCATTTGGTTGGTTGCTATGGCTGCTTCTGTAGTCTGTTGCAGTTTTTTTTTTTGGGTAAATCAGCTTGAAATTAAAAAAGAGGCTAATCGAATATACAGCCTACAAGGGGCATACCCCAGGAGGAAAAGAAAAGAAAAGAAAAAAAAAGATTGAGAAAATTGAAATCTAAGCCAAATGGCTACATTGTTATCTAGATGGAGACAAAACAAACTACAACAACTGATTTGTTTCCTACCCATCTACAAAAGGGGGAAAACACCATCATTCCAACAATAGTAGCTCCTAAAACAGAGAAGTCCCACTAGACTTGAACTTGGAATTCTGAAACTTGCACTTCTCCCTGAACTGCTGTGCCTGAAATTCTGAAACTTCTGGAATTCTGAAAGTCTGTTGCAGTTGCAGTCTGCATTTGGTTGTTTGCTATGGCCAGCTGCTTGCTGTTGCTGTTCTGACCAGCATGGGTGTGATGCTGAATTGAGTCAAGTTCTGCTGCTGTACATCCAGTTCTGCTGCTATTTTGAAGCTGCATGTTCTGAAACTGCATGTTGAGTCAAGTTTTGAAGCTGCATGTTCTGATTATGCCCAGTTCTGTTGCTGTTTTGTTGCAGAATCGTGGGGTGATTCTGCCCACAGCAATTTGCATATACTATCACAGATGTATTCCTAATTTCAAGGAGATGGCAACCGGACCTTGTCGGATTCAGATTCAGTTGCAGAATGATGGTTGTTGTCTACCTAACTTGCTTTGCATGATGGTTGTTGTCTACTTATTCAAGTGGCTGGTCCTGTTGCCTTAATGCTACTGCTACTGTTGCATTCTTCTTTTTATGTTTAGATGTATCAAGCTACTTTCAAGCTATTTTGTTGGTACCATTAAGGCGTTGTTTTCCCTCCCTCTTTTTAGATGGACTGGAAACAACGCATACCCTTTAGTCCATGTAGCCTTTTGGCATTAGCTATTTTCTTTAATCTTGTTTTGCTTCCGTTTTTTTTTTTCCTCCTGGGGTATGCCACTTGTAGGCTGTATATTCGGTTAGCCTTTTTTTTCAATTTCAAGCTGATTTACCAAAAAAAATAAAAATAAATTAATCAAGAGAGGGAGGTTCATAAGAAGCTCCTCACGTTGTTGAGAGCAGAGGAAAGTTTGGCTAAGCCGAAGTCGAGAATCAAGTGGCTCAGATTGGGTGATCAGTGCACTTCTTACTTCTTTAAATCTGTGAATAATAAGCGTAGTAGGAGTAAGATATCCAGTCTGGTCATGGATGATGGGACTCTCACTCATGATAGTAAGGTAATTAAATCCAGCTTTGTCAAGTACTATACTGACCTGCTAGGCACTGCCCATCCCTCTTCTTATGATGGGCACTCTAGGATCCAACAGGCTGTCAGGTTAAGACCCATTGGCAGGATTTTGGTGTGTTGGGATGCTTCTATTGCTCAGGTTCAGGTTTTGAATCAATCTGACCAACACATTCACCTTTTTTTTTTTGGGATAAATCAGCTTGAAATAAAAAGGGGGGGCTAACCGAATATACAGCCTACAAGGGGCATACCCCAGGAGGAAAAGAAAAGAAAAGGAAAACAAAAAGAAAAGCCTACGCCAATCGGCTACAAAGGACTAGAGGTAAATAGAGCATCTGTTTCCTATCCATCTAACAGAGGGATACAAAACAAATGGCAAAATGATTACAACCAATATACGAGATATATGTTTGATGCAGGATACACCAATTTAAACTTGATCAGGAGCAGGATATAACCACTATACATGATACTAAACTTAAATTTAAACTTGAATCCTACAAGCACTGATATGTCTGATGCATGATACACCAATTCAGCTAGTACCACCATGGAACTGATGCAATCAGGAGAAAGGAACTAGTACCACCATGGAGAAAGGAACTAGAGCCACCATTGTGCCATAGCAGCAATCAGGTGCAGAGGACGTCTGAGTTAAATCAGGTGCTTGATCAGGTGCAAAACAGCAGCTACAATCAGCAGCTCTCACACAACTTCTGAGTTAAATCAGCAGCTCCAAACAGCCCCTAGCAAAACAGCACTGCTATTCAAATAATTGCTAGCTCTCACAGAAATCAGTCCATAACTGCTAGCTCTCACACACAAAATGCAGAGGACGTCCCCCTCTGCGAAGGGAGATCCCAATGACAGCCCCTATTGGTTAGGCAAAAATAATAGAACAGCTTACAGAAAAGAACATGCAGAATATGTAGAACAGATCCGAAACTGGGCACACCACTAAATAAACTTCATACAACATCTGAACCATAACAACTGAAGTGGAACAGAAGTGGTACAAACAAGAACTGGATGCTCCATGACAATCAGCATCATGCAATGGAAGTGAATCAGCATCATGCAGTTCACAACAACCCTATTGAAACAGAAGTGCAGTTCTTCTTTGAGCAGCTTCAACTATGTTAGTGCAGCCAAACAATTGAACCATAATTGAACCATAATAGCATTAGCAGTAGCAGATTAGGCATCCTAAACAACTGAACCATAACAGATTACAGTAGCAGCAGTAGGCAGGTAACACATTGCAGAGGAATTCCCCCTCTGCGAAGGGAGATCCCAACGACATCCCCAGTTGGTTAGGCAGAAATACCAGCAAAAGGACCAAAACAGAACAGTCCTATCAGTCAGCAACTACTAACAGAAAATGGAAAAAAAACAAGCTGGAAATGTACAAAAGTTGGACTCCAACACTTAAACACTGAACTATAACTTGGCATAGTACAACCATATAGTGCAACCACTTTCTATCAGCTTAACATTGCAAAGTACCCAGCAACAGCCATAAGTAAAGCAGTGCACCACGGGACAGTATAGCAGCAACAGACAGAGCTGCCACAGCCATGACAAAACTAAGGACAAGGTTGAATCAAGGTTTCAGTAAATATAGTACTCAACCACAGAGCAGTATAGCAGCAGCAGCAGTCAGAGCTGCCAGAGCCATGACAAAACTAAGGACAAGGTTGAATCAAGGTACCTCCTCTCCCTTACACACCTTCAGTATCCAGTAGAAACCAAGGTATAAGATAACTACCTGTGTAAGTAGGGGTAATAGTAGGCTCACTTTGCTGAATCCCTTTGACTAATTAAAGTTTTGGCAGCTGAGAAGTTCCAGCACAGTGATTGCTGAACCCTTCTGAGACTCCCTTGGACTATGAATGGAATGGAATCATTTAGGGTCAAGGGGTTAAAGCTTTGAAGCTGATCCCCCTTGATCCCCCTTGAACCAACAGCCAACCCCTCCCATGTAGCTCCACACTGCTGAAAGAGGGCTGATGCCAGTTTACCTGAGTACCCTTGAGCATTAGGTGCTGACCCTTTGAAATGCAGTTCAAGCTTGGTGGAGCCTGACCCTGTACATGTATTTGCATCTAGAAACAGTCAAATGATCTATTAGAAACAGCAACTAGCAAAATTATTTAGCTCACAATATTATTCCACTCATTTATAATCAACTCTGCTTGTGAATGGGGGAAATTAGAAAGTGATAAAAGCCTTGCTCTCACCATGTTGCAAATTTTTTGAACAATTACCTCCCAAACACATGATTGATTTTGGAATTTCCTCATATTTCTTTCAATCCAAATATGATAAACAGTTATTGAAAATCCCAATCTAGTAATTACACTTTTGAGAGTTTTGCCCTTAAAGCTTGATAACAAAGATACCCAATCTGCCCAAGGTCTAGCAGGCCATGTAACATGGAGTTTGGCCTGAATGGTATCCCACACCTGAAAACTGAAAGGGCAATTAAAAAAGAGATGGTCGTGGCTTTCACTCCCTTGGCACAAGCCACAAAGTGGAGAAATATTCAGACCAAATGACACGAGTCTATCAGCAGTGGCTAGCCTATTCTGAATGGCAAGCCATGTAACAAAGCTGCATTTTGGCACTTGCGCGGAGAACCACACTACCTTATGCCACAAGACCTTAGGAAAGGGAGTTCTCAATTTGTCCCATAGTGAGGAAATTGTGAACTGCCCATTGGAAGTAAGGGTCCACCTTGTTTGATCTGCCCCATTCAACCTAGACTGAACCAGAGGTGGCATAGCATTTCTCACCTCATTCAGTTCAAATGTTTGGGTGATGGGGAACACCCAATTTGAACCATCTATAATGTGAGATACAAGGGCATCACGTGAGATGCCAGAGTCATACACAATCCTTGGACCAAATCTATCCATTAAAGGACCAAGAGGATGCCAATTATCATTCCATAAGGATGTTGAATTCCCATTACCTAGTATACAGAGGACATGTGGTTTAACCAAGGGCCTGAGATTCAAAAGCTTCCTCCACCCCCACGTACAGTCACCCGGTATTTTAAGATGCCAGAAACTCCTACCTTTTATTAAGTAAGATTTGACCCATTGACACCACATGGATTGTTCACCCCCAGAAATTAGAAACCATATATGTTTTGCAATGGCAGCCTTGTTCCAAATTTGCAAGGATTTGAAACCTAGACCCCCTTCCTCTTTAGGGGAGCAAAGATGCTCCCAAGAAACTTTAGCACCCGTTTTCTTTAAATCAGGGCCAGACCAAAGAAAAGCCCTAAGTATTGACTCAATTTCTTTGATTACCTTTTTGGGAAGGATAAACAAGGAAGACCAATAAGTTTGAATGGAGAAGAGCACATTCTTAATAAGCTGAACCCTACCAGCATAGGTGAGGTCTCTATTGGTCCAAGTCTTAGTCCTAGCAATCATGCTCTCCACTAACCTTTTACAATCTGAAGCCTTGAGCTTAGTGGAGAGGAGGGGAACACCCAAATATCTTACAGGAAGGGTGCCCTCCTGGAAACCTAGAACGTCCATAATGGCAATTCTCGCGGTATTATTGACCCCAGAGAAGTATATGCTACTTTTCTCGGGGCTAGGAGAGAGGCCAGACAAAGCTTGAAACTCAGTGAGTGCCTCCTGAATAAGGGTGATGGAAGACAATTCACCCTTGCAAAAAATCATAAGGTCGTCCGCAAAACAGAGGTTGATGATCTTAGTATTCCCACATCTCCAATGGAAATGAAAATCAGGCATCAGGGATTTCTCTCTAAGTATGCAGGTGAGAACCTCCATAACAATGACAAAGAGGTACGATGGGAGCTTCTCTCTCTAACCTAGAGAGAGAAAGCTCTCCCCGGCCCTACTGTTGGTTTTATGCCCTCAGAACCAATATTTGTTTATTTACATTATCAATAAGAGCTTTATTTTATTATTCTGAAATACTTTGTTTCATACATTGGATATAATTCATGAGATGAATATTAAAGTCCCAAATTACATTGAATATGATTTATGCATGTAAATGTGATTTACTTACGGGAGATATAAATCACCAGTGTTTGTAATTTGAACTATTCACAGTTGCTGATAAGAATGGACTATCTATCAGGTCAATTGCAACATGATTAACTTCTATTAGATAGAATGATCCATCTCAATCATTGAAGTGAAAGACTTCAAGTTAATATGTTGGTGTATTTGGTATACACTGAAGGACCATCGTAAGACTCACACTATTTTAACCACTGTCCACTTAAGTGTGAATCTTATAATGCTAATTGTAATTCACTCTTAATCCTGAGAAAGTTAATGAACTCAAGTTTCTAGCCTATGCCACTTTGAGTCACCAATGAGTGAGGTCTAACTCGATCAACAGCTCGGTGGGTTGGGTGATTTATGTTAGGACTGTGAGAACATTATTTTCAAGATGGAATTCACTCTCTATTTAATTATAGAGTATAATGTCCCCTTGAGTTAGTTCACTGGATTAGTCTTTGAAACCTAGTACTAGTGTTTCAGTTTGTTGGATTTTTCTCTAAAAAACCATTGCGGAAAATATATAGTTTCAAAAATTGTTTCGGATCTACTTCTTACGTGTGCGTAAAGATTCATGAGGAAAGGTTAGGGTTTTACCTTTTCAAAGTTCAGAAACAAAACCCTACTTCTGGTTATGAGTAGATTGATTCCTTCTTGCTCCTTGCACCCCAAATGTCTTCAACCCTATGACCCAAGAGAACAATAGCCAATAGGGTTTGTGGGAACCCTAGAATATTTCTCCCTTTATTCTTTTCTCTCAATTCTGCCGTGTCTTTCATGAGAGACTTAGAGATTATATATATAGGGATAAATTTCCTTGGCCAATAAGTCAATCTCTTGTTGGGCTAGGGTTGGGACCTATGGGCTTCTTGAGGCTTAGCTAAAATTGGACTCACGCTCTCTCATCTCCATGAGTGGTGGCCCAATTAACCAAAATTAATTCCACTATATAATTATGGCTGAACTCCAGGCCTCAAGAATATTAATATATTGTTCCCGATAAATGCCAATACCGTAATGTCAAACCCCTTCACCTTGTAATGTCCATAAGTAGCAATTGGTCATAATAAATAACTGTCACACCAAAGCATACTTATATTTTAATTCCGTTGAATACTAGTTCACTCACTTTTAGTCTGGAAAAACATTTTAATGAACGCTTCATTAAAATGACTAGTACTAGGTTTCAAAGACTAATCCAGTGAACTAACTCAAGGGGACATTATACTCTATAATTAAATAGAGAGTGAATTCCATCTTGAAAATAATGTTCTCACAGTCCTAACATAAATCACCCAACCCACCGAGGTGTTGATCGAGTTAGACCTCACTCATTGGTGACTCAAAGTGGCATAGGCTAGAAACTTGAGTTCATTAACTTTCTCAGGATTAAGAGTGAATTACAATTAGCATTATAAGATTCACACTTAAGTGGACAGTGGTTAAAATAGTGTGAGTCTTACGATGGTCCTTCAGTGTATACCAAATACACCAACATATTAACTTGAAGTCTTTCACTTCAATGATTGAGATGGATCATTCTATCTAATAGAAGTTAATCATGTTGCAATTGACCTGATAGATAGTCCATTCTTATCAGCAACTGTGAATAGTTCAAATTACAAACACTGGAGATTTATATCTCCCGTAAGTAAATCACATTTACATGCATAAATCATATTCAATGTAATTTGGGACTTTAATATTCATCTCATGAATTATATCCAATGTATGAAACAAAGTATTTCAGAATAATAAAATAAAGCTCTTATTGATAATGTAAATAAACAAATATTGGTTCTGAGGGCATAAAACCAACAATCTCCCACTTGCACTCATAACCAATCCGGTCTACTTTTGACACCCATGTTATCAACATGACGATCAAATGGATTAGAAGGTAAAGCCTTTGTAAAAGGATCAGCCAGGTTTTCTGCAGATGCAATCTTGTTGACTATGATATCGCCTCGCTGAACAATGTCTCTGATGAGGTGATATTTTCTCTCAATGTGTTTCCCACTTTTGTGATTTCTAGGCTCCTTGGATTGCGCAACAGCCCCACTATTATCACAATAAAGAATCATGGGCTGTTTTGCCAATGGTACCACTCCAAGCTCCAGTAGAAACTTTTTGAGCCATACACCCTCCTTAGCTGCTTCAGAAGCAGCAACATATTCAGCTTCAGTGGTGGAGTCCGCAACACATTGCTGTTTAATACTCCTCCAACTTATGGCTCCTCCTCCAAGTGTAAACACATAACCAGAAGTAGATTTGCGCGAATCTTTATCTGACATGAAGTCAGAGTCTGTATATCCAATTGGCACCAAATCCTCTCCACCATAGACTAGCACATAATCTCGAGTTCTTCTCAAGTACTTGAGAATATGCTTTACAGCTATCCAATGATCAGGTCCAGGATTTGATTGATATCTGCTGACTAGGCCTACTGCATAACAGATGTCTGGTCTAGTACATAACATAGCATACATAAGACTACCCACAGCAGAAGCATAAGGTACTGTCTTCATTTTCTCTTTCTCATCCAATGTATTGGGACATTGATCCTTAGAAAGAGTGATTCCATGTCTAAAAGGTAGGAGACCTTTCTTGGAATTATGCATGCTAAACCTTACCAGAATCTTATCTATATATGCAGCTTGGGACAAACCTATCATCCTATTTTTACGATCTCGTAAAAGCTTAATCCCAAGGATGTAACTTGCTTCTCCCAAGTCCTTCATATCAAATGTATTTGCCAACCAAACTTTGACTGAAGACAATGCTCCTACATCATTCCCAATGAGTAGTATGTCATCCACATATAGTACCAGAAACACTGCTATTCTACCTTCACCCCTTTTATACACACAAGGCTCATCCGGATTTTGATCAAAACCAAGAGATTTAATTGCTTGATCAAATCGGATATTCCAACTTCGAGACGCTTGCTTAAGTCCATAAATAGACCTATGCAACTTGCAAACCTTTTGCTCTTGACCATTAGCTACAAAACCGTCTGGCTGGACCATGTAAATGTCCTCTTCAAGATGGCCATTCAAAAATGCCGTCTTGACGTCCATTTGCCAAATTTCATAATCATAAAATGCAGCAATGGACAAGAGAATCCGAATGGACTTAAGCATAGCAACAGGCGAGAAGGTTTCCTCATAATCGATACCCTCTTTTTGAGTAAACCCTTTCGCCACTAACCTTGCTTTATAAGTCTCAACTTTTCCATCGGCTCCTCTTTTTCTCTTGTAAATCCACTTGCACCCAATTGGTTTAATATTGGGTGGAGGATCCACAAGCTCCCAGACATGATTGGAGTACATAGACTCCATTTCACTTTTCATAGCTTGTTGCCAAAGTCCCGAATCTATATCACATATAGCTTCATCATAGTTGGAAGGATCGGATTCATGTGGAGAAGGTTCAGAACCTTCTTCAATAAGTAAGAATCTACTAGGCAGCCTAGTCATCCTCCCACTACGACGAGGTGGCGATGCGCTATTAGGCAAAGTATCAGAAATATTAGGTGATTCTTCTATAGTGGTAGGAATTTGTTGAGGAACTACAACTTCATTTGTTAGTTCTTGAAAAACAAATTTTTCTTTGGGTTTCCGGTCCATCATATATTCATCCTCTAGAAAAACTGCATTTGTACTTACAAATACTTTTTGTTCTGTAGGATTATAGAAAAGCCAACCCTTAGTCCCTTTAGGATACCCCACAAAGTAACATTTTCATCTTTCCTTTTAGCACGTATGCAGGGCACCCCCAAATATGAAAATGTTGCAAACTAGGCTTTCGCTTAGACCACAACTCCCGAGGTGTCCTAGGAACAGATTTAGTAGGAACATGATTTAATATGTACAAGGCAGTATCTAAAGCATAGCCCCAAAAAGAAATAGGCAAGTCCGAATAGCTCATCATAGATCGAACCATGTCAAGTAAAGTCCTGTTCCTTCTCTCAGCTACACCATTTTGTTGAGGAGTTCCTGGTGCAGTCAACTGAGAAATAATTCCATGCTTAACTAAGTGACCTAAGAAGTCACTAGAGAGATACTCACCACCTCGATCTGATCGAAGGGTTTTGAGGTTCTTACCCAGTTGTTTCTCAACTTCTGCTTGAAACTCTTTGAACTTTTCAAAAGCTTCAGACTTATGATGCAACAAATAGGTATAACCATATCTCGAGTAATCATCTGTGAAGGTAATGAAATACTCATATCCACCTCGAGCCTTGACATTCAACGGCCCGCATACATCCGTATGTACAAGTTCCAATGGCTCTTCAACTCTATTGCCCTTTGCTGAAAAGGACCTCTTAGTAATTTTCCCTTCCAAGCAAGATTCACAAGTTGGTATCGGTTCAACAACCAAAGAAGATAAAATACCATCTTTTACCAACCTATTTATCCTGTTTAGATTAATATGACCCAACCTCAGATGCCATAGGAGTGTGGTGTTAGACATGGGGACTTTTCTTTTCAATGGTAAAGATTGTGAGCTAGTAGCTTCTGTATCATGTATCTCATACATGTGAGGAGTAACAAGGTAAAGATTATTAACCATTTTACCAGAGCATATAAAAGAACCATTCTTTTTAATAATAACTTCTGAATTAAAATTCATAGAATAACCATGTCTTGCTAAAGAAGAAACAGAAATCAAATTTCGTCTAACAGAAGGAACATAAAGACACTCTGATAAAACTAACTCTCTACCACTCTCAAAAGAAAGTTTTATTACTCCTACTGCTACGGCTGCAACACTTGCATCCGATCCCATGCATAGCTTGATCTCTCCATCACTTAGCCTCCTGGTTACTTGAAACCCCTGCAACGAATTACAAACGTGATCAGTTGCTCCGGAGTCAACACACCAAGTATTAGAAGTACTATCGGTATAGTAAACTTCCATGACAAGAGATTCAATCATACCTGCATTTTTCTTACTTGCCAAAAAATCTGGGCAGTTCCTCTTCCAGTGACCAACTACACCACAATGGAAACATTTTCCTTTGGGTTTTGCATTTGCCCCTTTATTTTTCCCTTTCTTGATCCCTTTATTAGGACCAAGCTTATTCCCATTATTGTTTGGAGCATTGGCAGGTTGCTTATTTTTCTTTTGCCATTTACCCTTAGGCTTATTAGCCATCTCATGAATCAAGCACACTATGATTAGGCTTGATAATACCCTCAGCTGCTTGGAGAGAGTTCATTAACTCTGAAAGTGATAAATCCATTTTATTCATATTATAATTCAATTTGAACTCTTTGAAAGACCCATGCAGCGACTCGAGGATAATATCAACTTGAGATTGACCATCAATCTCGGCTCCAAGGACCTCAAGTACATTTAAAAAATCAATCATTTTTAAAACATGGTCCCTTACAGGAGTCCCCTCACTCATCTTAGTGTTCATGAGTTGTCTCATGGCGTGCTGCCTAGCAGCCCTACCTTGCTCACCAAACATCTCCTTGAGATTAAGCATAATGTCTGAAGCACTACCAAAAGATTGGTGCTGATGTTGCAGCACATTAGACATAGATGCCAAAATATAACATTTGGCCATCTCATCAGCCTTCTTCCAATCTTTATACTTTTTCCTCTCCTCATCTGTGCTCTCATCAGTGGGAAGTGGGGGGCAATTTTCAGTAAGTACATAATTGTACCCCTCTGCAGTTAGCACTATATTCAAATTCCGTTTCCAGTCAACATAATTTGGTCCAACCAATTTGTTCTGGCTTAAAATGACGCTAAGTGGATTAAATGAGCTTGACATCTGAAATAAAAAAAACATTCATACATAAATAATGGATATAAAAAATTTGCATTCACTTATGATAAACAGTGTAAACCTCCCACCACTATTTAGTGACTGCATCGGAATCCTAATCCCATAATGACATCTCTCCTAGGGGAAATAATGTTATTAATGATTAGCAGATCATACTTATTATCTAGACATCTCATGGCAAATAAAATATGACTCCCGATTTTAGGTCTCTAAAATAAGTCAATAAAATTCCTATGGGAATCTCTTATCACTTATTTAGTCAAGTGTATACCATCGTCTAGGGCTAAGTGACAACCGTAATGAGCAGCCTCTCCGAGGGGAGATGACTCACATTACGTCTCACCCAATCCTATCCATGAGAAATCCAATCTTGTAGCCAGTTAGATGAGCACCCTCCGAAGGAATGACCGCACGTAGACGGTTCAAGATGCTCACTTTCACCTTACTATGGATCTAACAATGGAAAGACCGCGGGCTTTTCTCAAAAACCCTCTCCCACTTGATTTTTAGAATTAGAGGATTATTTTTAGAACATACATACATTAACCAAGTATCTCATATTCTTAATGCATGCAACTGTTGAAATTCTCTAACTTTAATAAAAGAATTTTAACATATCAAATGTTGCTATCCATGGTCATTTATGTCCTAACAATCTGATCATATCAATTTAAGAAAGAACAACAAATAAATGCCATAAAAACAAACGAGCAACATGCGATTTAATCAAATTAAACAGGAGCAATAGGAAAACTAATAGGACTCTCCTATATACAAGTTTCTCCATAAAATGATAAAACCTAATACGACCCAAATTTATCCATTAGAGGTGGCCTAAGACATGTGACGTGCAACACTTATCATCTCATGATATATATGAACATGTACTTGAAATTATCTAAACACTTTAGATTAATACGATAGAGTAAAATAAATCACATGCTTCAAGTTTCCAGTTAATGATCAAACACTTTGATCATTCCAATTTTGATCATCCTACACGATTGAGCCATTCAAAAATCATGATTAAACTCTTTAATCATAAAACTGTTTCTGTTTGATTTTAACTAATTAAAAAAAAACGTTGCTGTGAATCTGTCCATGGCAGAAAAAATAATAAACTTCCACTGAGGCAAAATAGATGTCTCATATAAAACAATAAAGATCCCGTGATTCCGGAGAAAAAACCGAAATCGGTTTTGATAAATATTCTGAAAACAATTTCATATAATATGAGAAAACTAAAACACGACTGATTGCCCCACCGAGGTTTAGTAATTCACATGCAGGTTCAATCCAAGTCAGATTAGGAAATAATTATTTTCTAATGGAAACTCTTTCCGAGAAGAACTTCTATTCCAAACCAAACTGTTGTGTAGGTTTGATGACAAAAAAAAAATGATCTGGAAACAAGGAAACTTGTGACAGAAACTCCATTGCTAACCTTTTGTTGTAATAAAAAAAGATTAAGTATCATGTCCAATATTGCAACATGCATACACATACATCAACATGTATCTCATATGTACAAACATATTCATCGCATGAATAATGTAACACAGTCGTACGGTTCGACCGAAACATGTATAGCATTCACATGGGCCGAACCAATCTGTGTATTAGGTTTCATCTTCAAAACACGAAACAATACGCATACGTAAGATTGCTCTGATACCACTTGTTGGATTTTTCTCTAAAAAACCATTGCGGAAAATATATAGTTTCAAAAATTGTTTCGGATCTACTTCTTACGTGTGCGTAAAGATTCATGAGGAAAGGTTAGGGTTTTACCTTTTCAAAGTTCAGAAACAAAACCCTACTTCTGGTTATGAGTAGATTGATTCCTTCTTGCTCCTTGCACCCCAAATGTCTTCAACCCTATGACCCAAGAGAACAATAGCCAATAGGGTTTGTGGGAACCCTAGAATATTTCTCCCTTTATTCTTTTCTCTCACCTACCTCGCTGGCCCAGCCATGCCGGCTCCCACTCGGCGGCAGCGGCAGCAACAGCAGCAGACCTCGGGCAAGGGAACCTCTATCGCTATAGAGGCTCTCCTCCACCGCCCTTTCACAACCGGATCCCCTTGGGTCCGGCCAACGGCCATCATCTGGCCTTCTCTGGTCCGGCGATATCCACACCAGCTCCGGCGACCCAGCCACGGTGAAAGATCTGTTTGGCAAACCGACGGGGGTTCAATCACGACCCCGATTGGGGTTCAATCCGTTCTGTACCAGACCCCGATGGGGGTTCAATCACGTCAATCAGCCGTTCAATCACATCTGTACCTCGGCTGTCCTCACTCGGTTGTGATACACTGCGAGGGCGGCGGCTCGCGGTGGGCCTTGTTGAGGTACCAGCCTGGATCATCTCCAGCCATCATCTCCGGCCCAAGTCAGATCGTCGCCGGCGTCAACCGCCGTGGCTCACAGCCATGGCCCAAGTCAGACCCCGATGGGGGTTCAATCACGTCAATCAGCCATGGCCGCCGGTCACGGTTGCCGGAGTCAGACCGTCGCCGTCGTCAACCGCCGTGGCTCGCAGCCATGGCCCAAGTCAGACCCCGATGGGGGTTCAATCACGTTAATCGGCTGCCGGAGTCATCGGGCCAAGCAAGCCAGCCCGAGCAGGCCATCCGGGAGTGGCTCGGGCGGAGGGGGCAGCCGTGTGCTGCCCGTGACTGTTCTGCTCGGGCAGAGGTTAGGCAGCAGCTTCTGCCCGGGCGATTCGAGTCTTCCTTCATCCAGCGGGCGGCAGCAGGCTGCAGGCAGCAGCAGCAGCAGGCATCAGCCCGCCCGATGGCAGGCCAGCTCGGGCAGGCAAGCCGGATGGTGGCTCGGGCAGTGGGGTAGCAGCCCGCCCGATGGCAGGTTGGGCCTAAATTTCTTTCAAAAAAAAAAAAAAAGTGGCACGGATTCCAAACATAATTCCAAATCCAATATTGGTTTATTGTCAATCTGTTGCTGGACGTACGGGCCAGTCTGATGGTGTTATTAACCCCCGATAGGCGGTCATCTGTTGGACTGAAATCGGGGGTCGGGCTTATGGTCGAGCCTTTTATATCCCTAGAACCAGTTTTTTTTGCTCTAAGGTTGAGTGTAGTATTCATGTGGTCGTAGCTATTTTTGAATAGATTGAACTCCTTCCTAGTTAGGGGTAGCCTGCAGTAGCAGCAGCTGCAGGAGCCGATGATTAGTAAATAGTATTTTAGCAATGCATTTGTAAATAGTATTACAACATGAGATAGGTCTAAAATCCCCGACTTTGGACGGGTTAGGGACCTTTGGAACAAGAGCTACCATGGTAGAGTTGGCCTTTTTTTTTTTGGGTAAATCAGCTTGAAATATAAAAGAGGCTAAGCGAATATACAGCCTACAAGGGGCATACCCCAGGAGGAAAGAAAAGAAAAAGAAAAGTAAAGAAAATTACCTAAGCCAAGTGGCTACATGAGATAACTACCATGCGGTGTTTCCAATCCATCTAGAAGAGGGAAGGAAAACAACGCCAATGCAAGGCATTACAAAACTTATAAAATGAGCTTGGAAGCATATCAAAACTCAGCAGACTGCATATGCATCGTCTAAAGCTGAACATGAGCATCAGCAGTTGCTACACAAGGAGCACTTGCCAAATACAGAGTTGCAGCAAGCTCCAACAGATTTCAGCAGCTCTACACATAATGTGGATGGAGGATGAACATCATTTACAGATCAGTAAGCAGACCCAAGCAGATCAGACTGCACATAAGTGGTATCAACTAAGTTCAATACAGATCAGTAACTGCTGCAATATCTGGACTGAGCTTGAACTTGTAATTTGACTTGACTTGACTTGTGTTGAGAGAAACCATAACAGAAAATCATAATAGCAGCAGCTGCCATGGCAAAACAGGACCAGTAGGTATCAGGTTCAGAACATGCAGCTTAGTAAGGACATGCAGCTGCAGCTTAGTAAGGTGCAGCAGCAGCAGCAGCAGCCTGATCTTGAGATGGACAGGTTGATAATGTAGCATAAATCAGAACTCCATTAACAGTGCAGAACAGATCAGAAAAGGAGCATAACAGAACTCCACAACTGATCTTGAGATACCACAACTTATACAGAGGATACAGGACTGCACTCAATTCAGAATTCAGAATTCCACAGTTCAGCAGTCAAAACAGCTAATTGCTACTCATAACAGCTAAAACAATGCAGAGGACATCCCCCTCTGCGAAGGGAGATCCCAATGACAGCCCCAATTGGTTAGGCAAAACAAAAGGAAGCAGAAGCACTATGCCAAATCAAAACAGAACAGCAGCAGGCACTAACCACTATACAACTGAACCAAAACAGAACAGCAGCAGAACAGAACAGAACAACAGCAGCAGCCTCTAACTCAAAAGACCACTAGCTGGTCTGCACAATATAAGCATCCCCAACACAGGACACAAACCACTATACAACTGAACCAAAACACTTTGCACACGAAACAAAACAGTATCAGAAATGCAGAGGACCATCAGTCTACCTACTGAACCATCAGTCAAATACCAGCAGTCAAAAAAACTAATGTACCATCACTAACTGAACCAAAAAGCATCAGAACTTTGTAACCAGATGCAGGAATGCAGTAATGCACTAAAACACCAAGCAAATCAGAAATGCACTACACAACACAGGGCAGAGCAGGCTTACAAAGTTCTGATGCTCCCACACCAGAGCTGCAGATCAGCAGTCAATGTACTACAAACCAACTAAAGAATAGACAGCAGCACAACATGAGTAAGTACTGAACCATCAGTCAGTCAGAATAGACAACAAAACTGAGAAAATCCTAAGAACATTTGGTCCTAATCACCAACTCCCTCGGAACCTCTCTCCTCCCTCTCAAATCTAACAACCACCCAACTCCCTCCACTAACCTCACATAAAAACCCCCATTATGTACCAAGAAGCTGAATGTGGTGGAAGTTACTAAAAACCCCCGTTCACAATGACTGCTGAACCCTTCTGACTGCTGATGGAAATTCAGTCTGATAGATTAGAATTAAAAGCTGATTCCCCCATGTGCATAACCTGTTATAGCTTCAGGGTAGGAAAACACAATTCATACTAATTACCCACAACAGGAACAAAAGTAATTAACAACTACCAATATGCCATTCATTCACAATCCATTCTGCTTGAGGTGAAGGTAACGATAGAATCCTCGTTCTCACCATTGAAAGTATTTTGTGAACAACAATTTCCCAAGAACAGGACAAGCCCTGGAATTTCCTGGCATTCCTTTCAATCCAGACATAGTAAATAGTTACAGTGAAGGCCAATTTAGTGATAAGAGCCCGTATAGATTTCCCTCTAGTATTAGAGAGAAAAGAGACCCATTCAGTCCAAGGTCTAGATGTCCATGAGACACGTAGTTTGGATTGAATAGAATCCCACAATTGCTTAGTAAATGAGCAATTAAAGAATAGATGATTGTGACTTTCACAGTCCTGACAAAAACTACATTGAGCAGGGACAGTAAGGCCAAAAGACATCAACCTATCTGCAGTGGAAAGCCTATTCTGGATAGCTATCCAAGTGATAAAACTACATTTTGGAATGTGACCTGAGAACCACACCACCCTATGCCACAAAACTTTTGGAAAGGGAGTCCTCAGTTTGTCCCAAAGGGAAGCAACTGTGAACTGGCCATTAGCAGTGAGAGACCAACTAATATGATCATCCCTACTCAACCTGGAAGAAATAAGAGGTGGTAAAGTACTTCTTACCTCATTGATCTCCAAGGTTTGGGTGATGGGAAAAGCCCAGCACGAGTTTTGAATAATGTGAGACACAGTTGCCTCCTTTGGAATTCCAGAATCATAAGCAATTCTGGGACCAAATTTGGCTAACAAAGGACCAATTGGATGCCAATTGTCATACCACAAGGAGGTGGATTGGCCATTGCCAATTACACTAAGTATATATGGCCGTACCAATGGTCTGAGAAGTAGAAGTTTCCTCCAAACCCATGTGCAATCCCCCGGAATTTTCAGATTCCAAAAGTTTCTACCCCGTATTAAATAAGATTTTACCCACTGACACCACATTGATTGTTCCCCCCCAGATATAAGGAACCAAATGTGTTTGGCAATGGCCGCCTTATTCCAAACCTGCATGGATTTGAAACCAAGGCCTCCCTCTTGTTTAGGAGAACACAGATGCTCCCAAGATACCATAGCCCCAGTTTTCCTAAGGTCAGGGCCAGACCAAAGAAATGCTCTAAGAATTGACTCAACCTCCTTAATCACCTTTTTGGGGATGATAAACAAGGAGGACCAATAAGTTTGAATGGAAAACAATACATTCTTAATCAACTGGACCCTACCAGCATATGTGAGGTCTCTGTTAGTCCATGACTTAGTTTTAGCAGTTATGCTATCCACCAAGGACTGACAATCAGAGGCTTTGAGTTTTGTAGAGAGAAGAGGCACACCGAGATATCTGATGGGCAGTGAGCCCTCCTTAAACTTAAGGATATCCAAAATGGCCAACCTAGTGGCTAAGCTAACCCCAGAAAAGTAGATGCTACTTTTCCCAGGGCTAGGTGAGAGACCCGACAGGATTTGAAACTCAGAGAGGGCATCCTGGATATGACTGATAGAGGTTAGATCCCCTTTGCAAAAGATCATAAGATCATCAGCAAAGCAAAGGTTTATAAGCTTAGTACGCCCACATCTCCAATGAAAATGAAAATCTGGCGAGAGCGATTTCTCTCTTAGGAGACAAGTGAGAATCTCCATCACGATCACAAAAAGATATGAGGACAAAGGATCTCCCTGTCTAAGCCCTTTTTGTCCTAAAATGTAGCCTGTGACCTCACCATTGATGCTAAAGGAATAATTCGCAGAGGTAATACAAGCTTGTAGCCACTTAATCATCGTGGGATGAAAATTCATGGAGGATAGAACATCCCATAGGAATTCCCATCTAACATTATCGTATGCCTTCATAATGTCAATTTTCATAGCACACCGAGGAGATGATGACGCTTTATGATATCCTCTCATAAGCTCCTGAGTTAGGAAAATATTATCCGCAATCCTCCTTCCTTTTACAAAACCTGATTGGACAGGGTCAATCAACATTGGGAGGACAACCTGCAATCTTCTAGCCAGTATTCTAGAGATGCACTTGTAAACGGTGTTACAGCATGAGATGGGCCTAAAGTCTCCAACCTTAGATGGATTAGGAACTTTAGGAACCAGGGCAACAATGGTAGAATTAATTTTCCTTAGCAATTTACCAGACCTAAAGAAAGTCTTAATTGCTGCTGTTACTTCATGACCAATAATAGGCCAAGCCT
Organism: Rhododendron griersonianum; assembly: GCA_018127125.1. Classification (NCBI taxonomy): domain Eukaryota; kingdom Viridiplantae; phylum Streptophyta; class Magnoliopsida; order Ericales; family Ericaceae; genus Rhododendron; species Rhododendron griersonianum. The sequence goes on from CM030789.1 coordinate 33,827,804, forward strand.
TTTTGAAGAACCCAGCATTATAGCCATCAGGACCAGGGGCTTTGCTAGGGTTAAGGGCCCAAAAGGTATCCTTGATTTCGAGATCAGTGACCTCTGTAATCATGGCATTCCTCTGATTATCTGTAAGTCTCCTACTGACCACCTGTTGGATTCTAGTTTGCCCCTGGTAAGAGGTAGAATGAGCTGTGCCTAGCAAGGCAGTGTAGAATCCAACGAAACTGTTCTTAATCTCCTGAATGTCATGAGTAAGAGACCCATCATCCAACACCAGACTAGTAATTTTACTACGATTTCTAGTGTTACTCACAGTTTTAAAGAAATAAGAAGTACATTGATCTCCAAGTTTCAGCCATTGAATCCTTGATTTTTGTTTAGCCAGACTCTCCTCTGCCCTAAGCAAAGTGAGGAGTTGCTTGTGCACCACTCTTTCCTGATTTATGATGGAAGGAGTTATTTGATGAGAACTCATGCATTTCTGTAAAGATTCAAGGCGTTGTCTAGCATCAGCAACCCTATTAGAGACATCACTGAAATCTCTAGAGTTAATTTGCTTAAACTCCATTTGTAACATTCTGAGTTTCTCACAAACACAGAACATTGGATTTCCAATAATCACTTTCCTCCAAATTTTCTGAACCACAGTTAAAAACTGTGGATGATCAGCTAAAAAATCAAAGAATTTAAAAGGTTTCATAGATTTCAAAGGACCCGGGGTGATGTTCACAATGGCAGGAGAGTGATCAGAGATCTCAGGGGTGAGAAAATGGGCAGAAGAACAAGTAAAAGCCTTCATCCAATGTTCATTGACCAAAGCTCTATCCAACTTAGTACTGATAAAATGGGATGGATCTTGCTTATTGGCCCAAGTGAGAAAGCAGCCTGTGAACCTAAGATCCTCAAGCTCTAGGTCATACAGTGGTTGAATTCATCCATATGAGGAGGCCAAGAGGAAGTACCTCCCACCTTCTCATTTGGAAACCTAACAGCATTAAAATCCCCTAACACTATCCAAGGGGATGGGGAGCTAAGATGATGTAGACTAGCCCACAAGGCCTGCCTATTCACATAATTATTAGCTCCATACACAAAAGTGGCAAAAAAGATTGCCCCACTACACTTAGACTGGACTTCGCAATGAATAAATTGATCCGACTGGTCCAAAACCTGAACATGCAACATACTAGGATCCCAACACACAAAAATTCTACCATTGGGCGCGTGGGGGTAGTTGTTCACAAAACTCCAATTAGGACAAACAAATTTTAAGATTCTACCAGCCCAAACTTCTTTAACCTTATGCTCTAATAAACCAAAAAGTGAGAGGCTATTTTTATTTACAAAACATTTTACCTCTTTTTGCTTGATTGGGTCATTAATACCCCGAGTGTTCCAAAAACCAATGTTAAGAGCTTTAATAAACATAAGACAGAGGGATAGAAAGGAAAGGTAGTGGTTGGGGAGCTTCTCTCTCTAGCTTAGAGAGAGAAAGCAACCCTTCGGCCCAGGCAGCCCCCCAGCCATGGCAGCCAGGCCTCCGGCCGGCCACCAACAGCAGCAGCCAAGGCCACTGGCCATCAGGAGCAGCAGCTACGGGCTAAGGAGGTACGCCTGGCCACCACGCCGGTCTCCCACTACGATGGCAGCAGAAGCAGCCATGTCGGGCAAGGGAGCCCCTCGCACGACAGGGGCTCTCCTCCACCGCCCTCCCACTTCGGTCTGAAGCTCATCGCCATGGCTTCGTCCTACCTCAACCCCGCCGTGAACCGGTGGGTTCTATCTCAGATCTACTTTGAGCAGATCTGAATCAACCTCAACCCGGCAACACCACGAAGCCGGCCTTCATCCGACTACCACTACTGCTGGTCCGGCCAGCCTCTTATTGGCAAGTCGTGGCTTAACAGCCCTCTATCAGTTCCGGCCTCCTCTGGTCCAGCCTCCACTACCAGGTCCGGCCTCCTCTGGTCCAGCCTTCAATCCCACGGCCTGGCCTTCTCACGGAGACCCCGGCCATTTCAGATCTGGAAGTGCGCCGGCCATGTCAGGCGACACTGTTCATCTTCTTCAACGACCAACTCAATGGCAGGGACTGCCATGGCCGGACCCAGCCGTCGCCTCGGCCTTCATCCGCCGTGGCTCAACAGCCATGGCTCATTCACAATCGAGGGAGGGTGATTCACCTCCTACGGTGGCCATCAACATCAAGCCAGTCAGCTAGCCTGGCCACGCCAGCCTTGGCTCGGGCGGGGGGCAGCCGTGGCTGTCAATGCTTGGTTTGCTCGGGCGGAGGCTAGGCAGCAGCTTATGCCCGGGCACCTCGAGTCAATCCTCGTCCAGCCGCAGCTAGCCCGAGCGAGCTGCATGCCCGGGCCAAGCAGCAGGCAGCAGCAGGCGGCAGCAGCTCCCGGTAGCGGCCAGTCCGGGCAGGTAAGCCGGCAGGATGGCCCGGGCAGTGGGGAAGTTTTATGTTTGTCAAGCAAAATTTCTTTAAAAAAGAAAAAAAAAAAGTGGCACGGATTCCAAAAAAAAAAGTGGCACTCGACACTGTTCATATTGTTTGTTGCTGGACTTATGGGCCAGTTTATTGTTAGACTCTGCGATCCCCGATAGGCGGTCATCTGTTGGACTAAAATCGGGGGTCTGGCTCTTCGTCGAGCCATTATATCCCTTGAGCCTGCGTTTTTAGCCCTGAGGTGTTGCGTAGTATTCTTGTGGTTGTGGCTATTTTGAGTAGATTAGATTCTGTTCTAGTTAAGGGGTAGTCTCGCAGTAGCAGCAACTGTGGATATCGATGATTAGATTATGAATGGAGTCTGATTGAGCAAGGTAGTTGCCGAAGATATCATTGACTAGATTGGTGGATTCTCTCTGATCGAAAGGGGTAGCTTTGCAGTCTGTTTCTGACTAGTTTGGTGGTTTGCACTGACCGAAAGGAGCAACTTGGTCCACTTGAGGTTCGAGTGACTACTTTTGGTGGCCTCTCGTTCTGTTCCGCTTTTAGTCGTTAGCGAGCCTAGGGGATTTGGGCGAGGTTGTAGTAGTCTGGTTGGATTGGGCGTGGTATGCAGGGTGCTTAGCAGGGCAGCCCTGTCGGATGCAGACATCGCCAGGCGAGCCTCTCTCAGTCTGAGTCCCTCTGTAGTAGTTGACTTCTGTTGAGTGGGTATTATGCTAGCTTTGGGGTGAAGGAAGACATGGCTCTTGGATTTCTTAGTCCAGCCTACGAGGAGGAAGATCTCTCCTCAGCGCTGGTTATCATGTGGTCATCATTGACCATGACTATCTACCTTATTTACTTTATTTCCTAATCTGGCGGGTTGTGCCAGTACGTACTTCATTTTCACCTCATTTATTTCATGGTTCTATTCAGATCCATTTGTATTTCATATGTCACGTTATCTCACTCTCCATGCGGGTTGTGCATGGTTACCGTACTTTTTCAATCTTGTTTTTTTTTCTTTTTCTTTTCCTCCTGGGGTATGCCCCTTGTAGGCTGTATATTCGCTTAACCTTTTTTAATTTCAAGCTAATTTACCCACAAAAAAAAAAATAAAAAAAATAAAAAAAATAAACATAAGACAACTTCAAGCAGAACTAATTATGAAATGAAAGTATGAGAGAATAGTCCTAACAAAAGGATACGGTGGAATTAATTCCTTCCTCTGGAATAGGAACTACGAGACTGTTCCCTTGCCAACTTTTTCATTTGTTTTTGTGCTGATTTGGTTAGAACCTTTTGAAAGCTCCCCTTTAGATCTTCTTTTGATACCTCATCCCTTACAATTGAACCTCGGGGGTCAGGAGGTTTAGGAGAAAGAGTTTGGTTCAGTTCTGATACTAATTCCTCTCTTGGAACATCTGAGTGGTCAGTTTCTGTTTTGCTGTCCATGACTCCCAGTTTAGTCTGTGGCTTTGGAACCTCATGAGAACTTCTAACCACACTCTCTAGAACTTCCAACAACTCACCCTCAGTTTCTGACTCACTCAAAGAGACCACAGCATTGACAGCTTGCTGCTCCTGAAGAATGGTAGGACTGCTTTTAGAGGAATCCCCTTGAAGCAGAACAGGAACTCCTGATGTTAGTTCCAAATCAGCTATTTCCTTGCCATTACCCGCTTGCGAATCATTCTGAATTTCAGATGAGAAATGGGAGGAAGAGTGGAAAGCTCTCTTAGTACACCGCTCTGTGAGATGTCCAAACACCTGACATAGCTTACATATGGGAGGGAGGACTTGATATTCGATAGGTACGACTACAGATTCCCCTTCCACCAACACTGTGACCTCATCAGGGAGGTCCTGCTCAGCACTAACTTCTATACAAATCCTAGCTGTTGTGGACTTAGTATGAAGAAGCCCAGGTTGCTTGGCAGTCTTAGCTGTGGCCTGATCCACATGTATGGGTCTCCCAATAGTGCTAGCAACTCGGCTAAGGCATTCCTGGTTCCATAGTTCAAATGGTAAATCATGAAACTTAACCCAAGCAGGTACTATGACAGGCTGCTCCTGTGCTGGTTTCATCATCCTATGCCAATCCTTGAGAACTAGATACTTCTGAGAGAAAAAATATGGACCTCCTTCAAGAACAGTCATCTTAGCTTGTTCATCCCTAAATTCGAAAAGATAAAACCCTGCTACATTGGGTTTAACAGCCACAAACAGGTCCTTCCATTGGTTCCTAGCAGTGGCAGTCAACAAAGGATATGCCATCTTACCATCCAGAAAATGACCCACCAAATATTGATTCCATTTTCCTATTTCAGTCATTTCTATGTCTATCTCAACCATGGCTTCCTTGCCTTTCTGAAGGTCAGGAAAATAATCTAATTTCATATCTAGAGATGGACTCCGGGCCTGAAGGAGAGAGGCCCAGTTCTTAGGTTTAGGTTTAAATTGACTTCGGAGTGTTGATTGATGTCCATTATTCAGTGGCTTAAAGTGAGGAGCAGCTTCTGAAGATGCTAGAGATACATCTACAGGTTTAACAACTGCGGATGGAGGTGGATTAAGGTTAGATATTCGTACCTCTGAAGGAGAGCGATGAAACTGGTATGTGTTGCCATGAAGGTGGATCACCCGAGCCGGTTCTTCAGCTTCTCTCTTCAGTCCATCCTCAAATATTGCCTGCCGAGTCTTCTGAGCGGCATTAGGTCTATTGTACGATTTAGGACTAATCGCCCCAGAGCCAAACGAGGATGAAGATGGAACCGAGCCCGTCAAAGCGCCGGCTTCAGCTTCTACCCTCAACCCTTCTTCCACGAAGACTTGTTGTAATTTCCTTGCTGAACTCGGATTCTTCGAGGATTTAGGGCTGTGAGCCCCAAATCCATTAGATTTGTTGGTCGAGTTAGGACCGAACTCCTCCGCTTGTTTTCCAGGATTTTTCCATGCCTGTTGTATACTCTGTAGCTTGGCTGTGAGCACATCTAGAACGAATGGATCTTCCGAGGTGTTGAGTTCGTCCTCCAAGTGACCCACGATTTCAAGCAACCGAGCCTCAGAATCCAAGCGCATGCCTTCCTTCGGAGACCCCTGATTAAGCGCTGATGTTTCAGTCGATTTGGGTGAGAGTGAGGTTTGCTCGGTGAGGACTGTGCCTTCACCGTGCTGTATTGAGCTCCTCTGCTTGCGGCGAAGCTCGTTTGAGTCCTGGGCCTTGCTGCCCAGCCCTTCGGAGAAGGAGATTGTGCCGTCTGCCATGGGGGAATCATAGTAATTACATGCCCTTGTCAGAGATCGCCATGGCCTTGTCAGAAATCGCCTCTAGGAAGTCCTCTGTTTGTTAGCAACCATGGTAGAGTTGGCCTTCCTGAGTAGTTTACCAGATCTAAAGAAGGTCTTGACTGCTGCAGTGACCTCATGGCCAATGATCGGCCAAGCCTTTTTGAAAAAGCCGGCATTGTAACCATCCGGACCAGGGGCTTTGTTGGGGTTAATGGACCAAAATGTGTCCTTAATCTCTTGATCAGAGATCTCCACAATCATTGACAGCTTTTGGGTATCAGTTAGCCTCTTACTTACTAATTGCTGGACTCTGCTATGACCTTGGTAAGTATCATGATGGGCAGAACCAAGCAAATTAGAGTAGAAGTTGACAAAATTTGACTTTATGACCTCAATGTTATGTGTGAGGGACCCATCCTCTAAGATCAGACTGGTTATTTTATTTCTATTCCTTGCATTAGTCACAGACTTGAAGAAATAAGAGGTACACTGATCACCCAACTTCAACCACTGGATACGGGACTTTTGATTAGCTAAACTTTCCATAGCCCTAAGCAAAATGAGGAGCTGTTTATAAACAGCTCTTTCCTGGCTAATCAAGGAAGGATTAGGATTATGAGAACTCAGAGCATGCTGCAAGGTGTCAAGTTGTTGTCTGAAATCAACAACTCTAGCAGAGACATCACTGAAATCGCTAGTATTAATTTGTTTAAGTTCTCCTTGCAACAATTTGAGCTTCTCACAGACAAAATACATAGGATTCCCAATAATCACCCTCCTCCAAACTCTCTGAACAACAGCCAGAAATTGAGGATGATCTGCTAGGAAATTGAAAAACTTAAAAGGTTTATTTAATCTCCTAAGACTTGGAAGGACATACGTAATGGCTGGAGAGTGATCAGAGATCCCAGGAGGAGGGAAATGAACATAAGAACAGTTATAAACCTTCATCCAATTCTCATTGACTAAAACTCGATCCAATTTTGAACTAACAAAATGTGAAGGGTCCTGTTTGTTGGCCCAGGTGAGAAGGCAACCAGTGTACCGAAGATCATCGAGCCCCAACATATACAAACAACTATTAAAGTCATCCATATATGGAGGCCAAGAAGTAGTTCCCCCAACCTTTTCCCTAGGAAACCTAATGATATTAAAGTCACCGAGCACTATCCAGGGGGAAGAGGTGCTCAGGCGATGAAGACTAGCCCACAAAGCTTGTCTATTCAGATAATTATTGTCCCCATATACAAAAGTTGCAAAAAAGGGGGGGGTCACCACAAATAGGTTGCACCTCACAATGAATAAATTGTTCAGATTGATCAAGGACCTGAATTTGAACAACATTAGGATCCCAGCACACAAAAATTCTGCCTAAGGGAGCTTGGGGATAATTGTTCACAAAACTCCACTGGGAGCACACATGTTTTATCACTCTAGATGCTTTATCCTCCTTTATTTTATGTTCTATTAATCCCACAATAGCTAACTTGTTTTTATTTACAAAACACTTAACCTCTTTTTGTTTGATTGGGTCATTGAGACCCCTGATGTTCCAAAATCCAAAGTTAAGCGGGTGTATAGACATAAAACAACTATTCAAGCAGAACTAATAATAAAGATGGTAGAAAATAGAAATATAAAGCGTACTGCCCTGACAAAAAGGATACGATTGAGCTATGTTCTTCTTCTGGATTGTGATCTCAGAAGCTGCTCCCTTGCAAGCTTCTTCATTTTCCTTTGAGTTGATTTGGATATAACCTTCTGAAAGTTCTCCTTGAGATCTTCTTTTGAGGCTTTATCCCGTACTTCTGAACCTTGAGGATCTGGTGGTTTAGGAGAGAGTGCTTGGTTTACTATTCCACCCTTTGGTACAGCTAAGAGGAGGGGATCTGAACTGCTGCCCATGCCTCCCACTTCATGGCAGCTTCTGACCACTCCCTCAAGGACTCCTAACAACTCATCTTCCGAATCTGACTCATCCGAAAGTACAACTGGGTTGCTGAGAAGCTGCTTCTGAGGTAAGGAAGGGTTATCTCTAGAGGAATCCAGCAGCTCAACAGATTTGTCATTGGAAAGGTTGGCTGCTTCTATCTCTGAAACAGGAGCCACAACTAGAGGAACAGTAGGGTTGGTAAGGTTGTTTGAGTTGGTTGATGTAGCATTCAAATTTGTGTCAGCCTCTTGCTTTCCATTGAGGTTAGAGGTTGAGGACGGTGCCTTAGAACATTGGGCAGTAGAATGACCAAAAACCTTGCATTCCTTGCACGAAGAGGGTAACACCTGATATTCAATAGGAACCACAACTGAATTGTCCTCGACAGTAATTCTCACATCTTCGGGAAGGTCATGCTCAGCCGTAATTTCAATGCATACCCTAGCACTGGTTGACTTAGTCTGGAGAAGACCAGGTTGTCTAGAAGTTTTGGCAGTGGCCTGGTCCACATATAGTGGTCTGCCAATGGTACTTGCCACCCTACTTAAACACTCCTGGTTCCATAATTCCAAGGGTAGGTTATGCAGCCTCACCCAGACCGGAATATGAGAAGGTTGTTCTTTGACTGGTTGCATCATTGTATGCCAGTCTTTGAGGACAAGATATCTTTGGGAAAAGAAATAGGGGCCCCCATCCAAGACAAGTTGCTTAGCCTGTTCATCTCTAAATTCGAAAAGGTAACACCCTGCAACATCCGGTTTAACAGCCACAAACAATTCTTTCCATTGATTCCTGGCAGTAGAGAGAACCAAAGGGTAGGCCATTTTCCCATCTAGGAAATGACCTACTAAATACTTGTTCCACAACCCAATATCAGTAAGCTCAACATCAATTTCCACCTGAGCTTCCTTCCCTCGAAATAAGTCAGGATGAAAATCTAGTTTTACATCAACAGAGGGACTTTGCGATTGTAGTAAGGCTGCCCAGTTTTTAGGTTTGGGTTTGGGGCCATTCAGGACCTGTCGGGGTTTATTGGGGACTCGATTACCATTTGGCTGACCCATGGAAGTCCATGGCCGCCTAGGTTTGGTATCAACCTCATCATATCCCATATTGGGATCCCCCTCCAGGTATGGGATTCCTCTAGGATTTATTAGGGTTTTAGGTGCAGAAACTGATGATACCTGATTACGCTGCTGCTGTTGAAGAGGGTCGCCTCGTTGTTGGACAGGATCGCTCTGTACCTCTGTTGGACTACGGTGAATCTGAGAGGTACTCCCATGGACGAGAGTCACTCCCACTCCAGAGTTCAGTACCTCGTGCTGTTGTTTGCGAGCCCGTTCCTCCGCTTCCAGTTTCAGACCCTCTTCAAAGAGCGCCTGTTGAATCTTCCTAGACGGACTGGACTTCTTGTTTGGAGGAGCTTGTTTCTCAGCTTGTCTCCATGACTGCTGTATGCTTTGTAACTTGGCCGTAACTACATCTAGAACGAATGGATCTTCCGAAGTGTTGAGCTCATCCTCCAGATGACCCACGATTTCAAGCATTCGAGCTTCGGAATCCGAACGCAAACCCTCCTTCCGAGGCGCCTGTTGTAGCTGATGAACTTGTCTAGGCTGGTTGTACCTGGGACTGTGAGCCCTAGATTTGTTGATCGAGTTAGGGTTGACATCCCCAAACTCGACTGGAGATGTCGAATGAACAGTGCTTCGAGCACTAGCTTCAAGGGTTTGCAGGTCCGACTGATTCGGATGTGTTTGGAGGGATTGGGAATGCTCAGAGGACTGCGGGATGAGTGGAAACTCAGAGGAGTAGTTTAGTTTGGAATCGAAATTCGTGGGTAGGATTTGGGGTGGAGTTACAGCGACATCAACAACCGTGGACACGAGTGAAATGGATTTGGAGTTGCCGAGATTTTGATGAGTGGGGGTTGGACCACGGATCTTCCTTCGTAGTTCGTTAGAATCAATAGCTTTGATTCCAAGTCCATCTTCCATGGAGATTGTACCGTCCCCCATGGTGAACAAAACCCAAATCGCCCAAATCGCCTAACCCATTCTTTGGCTACCTGTAAGGGGGGAGGGGCCCCTTTTTGTGCAACTCTTGTGTATGGGGCTAGCAATTATTTGGGTAGACAAGCACTTTGGTCTAGTCTACATCATTTTAAACCCTTATCCCCTTGGATTATTCTTGGGGATTTTAATGCCATTAGGTACCCTAATGAGAAGGTTGGGGGCAATATTTACTGGCCCCCCCATATGAATGAGTTCAATCAGTGCCTATATACCCTGGAACTTGATGATCTTAGGTATACAGGATGTTTCTTCATGTGGGCAAACAAGCAGGATCCCTCTCATTTTGTCACTACCAAGTTGGATAGAGTGTTAGTTAATGAGCAGTGGATGACAACCTATAGTGGTTCCCCTGCCCATTTTCTAACTCCTGGGGTATCTGACCATTCTTTTTTTTGGGTAAATCAGCTTTAAAATTAAAAAAAGAAAACCAGATATACACAGCCTACAAGGGGCATACCCCAGGAGGAAAACAAAACAAAGAAATATGGAAACAAAACAAAAGGGGATAACATTCCCTACCTACAGATAACATACTGAATAGATGGAAACAAAACAAAAGGGTATACATTGTTTCCTATCCATCTACAAAAAGGGGAATAACATTCCCTACCACTGTGCAAGAACAGGTTCAGAACAGCAAACTTGTCATGGCCAGCTGCAAGAACAGGTTCAGAACATTCAGCCATGAACTGGCTGTGCTCTCTAATGCAAAACTTGTCACTTCTGAACACAGATTCCATCACATCACATCAGCTGTGGCCCTTCAGAACAGCACAGAACAGCAGAGTATAACAGGAGTACCAACTTGAGACCACCAACTGATCTTGAGGCTTGTACCAACTTGAGACCAACACCAGCAGATTTCAGAACATTCAGCTGGATCAGAACTTGCACAGCTCAAATCTGGTCAATTTCAGAACTTGACCAGCAAACAGGAACAGCTCTAGACTTGACCATTCCCCTGCCATTGTAAGCAGCAAACCAACTCCTCGGGCTTCTAATAAACCCTTTAAGTTTTTTGATATCCTAGCTGACCATCCTCAATTCATGAATGTGGTTCAGAGAGTATGGAGGGGTGTGGTTATTGGAAACCCCACGTATTGTGTTTGTGAGAAACTTAAGTTGTTGCAGCCTGAGTTTAAGCAGCTCAATCATAGAGAATTTAGCGACATCTCAAAAAGGGTGCTTGAGACTAGACAAACATTGGAGTCCTTACAGAATGTTTTGGGTACCTTTCCTACAGATCCCACTGTAATTAATCAAGAGAGGGAGGTTCAGAAGAAGCACCTCACGTTGTTGAGAGCAGAGGAAAGTTTGGCTAAGCCGAAGTCGAGAATCCAGTGGCTCAGATTGGGTGATCAGTGCACTTCTTACTTCTTTAAATCTGTGAATAATAAGCGTAGTAGGAGTAAGATATCCAGTCTGGTCATGGATGATGGGAATCTCACTCTTGATAGTAAGGTAATTAAATCCAGCTTTGTCAAGTACTATACTGACCTGCTAGGCACTGCCCATCCCTCTTCTTAAGATGGGCACTCTAGGATCCAACAGGTTGTCAGGTTAAGACTAACTGACAGTCAAATGATGACCATGATTGCTGATGTCACAGACATTGAAATAAGGGACACCTTCTGGTCTCTTAATCCTTCTAAAGCTCCTGGTCCGGATGGCTATAATGCGGTTTTTTTTAGGAAAGCATGGCCTATAGTGGTTCATGAAGTCACTGCAGCTGTAAGATCTTTCTTTAGCTCTGGCCAATTACTGAGAAAAGCTAATGCGACTATGGTGGCCCTAGTACCTAAGGTTCCCAATCCATCAAAAGTAGGTTACTTTAGACCTATCTCTTGCTGTAATACAATTTACGAATGCATCTCTAAAATCCTTGCAAGAAGAATACAGGTAGTAAGGATGGTTGTAATGGCTGGGGAATGATCAGATATCCCAGGAGAAGGGCAAGGGAGCTTCTCTCATATCCGGCCATCTTTGGTCCGGACCAACTATCACAACCCCATGGGTTTTTTTAACCCATCATCAAACTTCTCAAAGTGGGTTCAGAACGACACTAGGAAACTTTCCCATTCCCAAAGTTTAGAAATGGTGATAGGAGTAACTGACAAAGAGATCAAGGACACTTTCTGGTCTCTCAATCCTCAAAAAGCTCCTGGTCCAGATGGTTACAATGCTGGTTTTTTCCATAAAGCTTGGCCAGTGATAGGTCATGAGGTGACCTCAGCTGTCAAGCTTTTCTTTAGATCTGGCCAGTTATTAAAGAGAGCTAATGCTACATTAGTTGCTTTGGTTCCTAAAGTCCCTAACCCTTCTAAGGTAGGGGACTACAGGCCTATCTCATGTTGTAATGTGGTCTACAAATGTATAGCTAAAATCCTAGCTAACAAAATCAAGCCTGTCCTTCCATCCCTTATTGATCCTGCCCAATCTGGATTTGTTCAAGGCAGGCGGATAGCCGATATCATCTTCCTCACTCAGGAATTAATGAGAGGTTACCATAAACATTCCTCATCCCCTAGGTGTGCCATGAAAGTGGTGTGCCATGAAAGTGGATATTATGAAAGCCTATGACAATGTCAGATGGGATTTTCTTTGGGATGTCCTTGCATCCATGAATTTCCATCCTAAAATGATCCAGTGGTTGAAAGCCTGTGTCTCCACAGCTAATTATTCTTTTTTTTTTGGGGTAAATCAGCTTGAAATAAAAAAGAGGCTAAACGAATTTACAGCCTACAAGGGGCATACCCCAGGAGGAAAACAAAGAAAAGAAAAAATGTAAATAAAATTACCTAAGCCAATTGGCTACATGAGATAACTATCATGCGGTGTTTCCAATCCATCTAGAAGAGGGAAGGAAAACAACACCAATTGAGCTTGGAAGCATATCAAATTGACTAGACTAATTACAAGAACACAACAGTTCATATCAAGTTGATTAAGAATATACTTGTTGCACTTGGAACCTCATCAAAACACTTGGACAGCCTTCAACCTAGGCAGGTGATTGACAGTAGCAGATCTGGACTGAGCTACTGTTTCTGGATAGCACGACAGAGCATAAACTGGACTGCCCTGCTATAGTAACTTCTATTTTGTCAGGAACTGGTAGCAGCCACAAAACACAAAACATTGGTGGCCATCTGGTCTGATGTTGGCACCAGTTAGTTAACACAGTTGTAACTTCAGGAAAACAGTTAACACCATCTGGTCTGATGTTGGCATAGACAATAGCAGTCAACACCATCTTGGCTTGAATGAAAAACAGACTTCATCATCGTGCAGAGGACGTCCCCCTCTGAATAATAGAAGTATATAGAACCTGCCTTTGGATGCCCTTGTGGAGCCAGCCTTCTATTTGGTGCTTGTCTATCCTCTGAATTTGGTGATGGCTGCCTTCTACTTGGTGCTGCCTTGTGTAGCTTCTGAAGCAGCTAGCTAACTGGGCAGCTGGCTTGGGGACACAACAAGGACACATGGATGTTGTGTGTTAGCTGCTAGCTGGTCAGTTGAGCAGCAGGGATCCAAACTTCTGAAACTCCCAATACCATGCACACACAGTCAATTGAAACAAAACAATACAATACAAACAAAATGCAAAATGCAGAGGACATCCCCCTCTGCGAAGGGAGATCCCACGACAGCCCCTAATGGTTAGGCAAAACAACAAAAGAGGACGCAGAAAAGGAAGCATTTGTAGTATAACAACTAACAACTGAACCAAAACCAACCAAATGCAGAAATGCAGAAACAGGGACACCAACACCTATACCACTGAGGTGCAGCAGAAAATGCACTAGAGGTGCAGCAGCAGAAAAAGCAGCTACATAGTGAAGTAAGATTGCAGCTGAAGCTGCTTCTAGAGGTGCAGCAGAAAATGCACCATAACACCATGCAAATCAGGTTCAGAACCTGCCCTATGGACTATTCAGATCAGGTTCAAATCAGTAGAAAGAAGCTGCATAGTCATTTGGAGACAACTAACTATTCAGATCAGGTTCTGACATCACATATCAGCACAACATGAGACAACTAACTACTGAACCATCAGTCATCAAACGACTAACAACAGTAGACATCAGAATAGGGGAGCATAAATGACAATGCCAAAACTCCTAACTCCCACTCTCTAAACAATGCCAAAACAGGGGATCCTTATACTTGCAGACTAACAGGCAACCAAGCAGTCAGAATAGTCATCAAAACTGATAGAAATTCCTAAGAACATTTGGTCCTAACCACCAACTCCCTCGGAAAACTCACTCCTCCCTCTCAAAATTTACAGAAACTAAGGGATACGGATCCACCCTACTCCCTCCACTAAACCTCACAAAAAGCCCTCGCCAAATATTACCTCCACTCTCAAAGAAAAGATGAGGCCCTATCATACTCTCGCAGGGAAACACAGAATGTGGTGGATGCTACTACTAAACTCTAAACAGAATAGTACCCTCAGACCAGAAGAGAATCTACCAGTGTATAAGATAACTACCTGTGTATGTAGAGGTAATAGCAGTATTATACCAAGTAGCTGATTGGACCAGTCACAATGACTGCAGAACCCTTCTGACTGCTGATGGAAATTCAGTCTGATAGATTAGAAGTAATAGCAGATTCCACCATGAACATAACCTGTTATAGCCTCAGGGTAGGAAAACAAACACAATACGTACTAATTACCCACAACAGGAACAAAAGTAATTAACAACTACCAATATGCCATTCATTCACAATCCATTCTGCTTGAAGCGTAGGTAACGATAGAATCCTCGTTCTCACCATTGAAAGTATTTTGTGAACAACAATTTCCCAAGAACAGGAAACGCCCTGGAATTTCCTGGCATTCCTTTCAATCCAGACATAGTAAATAGTTACAGTAAGAAGAAGAGTTTGAGTTACTACGGGCAAGGGAGTTTCTCTCTCTAGAGAAACTCTCCTACACCGCCCACTACTATTGCCGGCCACTTCTGGTCCAGCCACCTATCCGGTCACGGGTCGGCATCAAGCCCAGTACTCCGGTTTGGCCATCTATCCATCCAAGGGAATCATCTACAGCCGTGGTTGGACCCACTACCACCGTACTGCTCTGTGTTGCCTAATCTCGCCGGAGAAGACAGTAGCACAGTCGCGGGCATCATCGAACATCTCAACTGGTTCGGTGGTCAATCAGACATGGATTTCGATACACATCAACAGCTGGGTTTCACCACTCACCAGCTGGGTTTCTCAACAGCTGGGTTTCATCAAGCGACTATTCTCAACAACCGATCTCATCGACTGGCCACAGGGTCAGTCTTCTCAGCGACGGCGGCGCCATCACCGCCGCTCTGCAAGGCGATGGGGTCACCGTCCTCAGATCCAATCCGGCCGGAAGTGGGTTCTCGAGCGGGTCTCATCATCAACAGCTGGGTTTCTTCAAGCGACCCTCCATAACCACCATCGGAGGCCTTCGATTTCAGTTTTAATGGGCTCTCAACGTGGGTTCTCGAACACAGGTACCGGCGGAAGTGGGTTCTCGAACACAGGTACCGGCCGGAAGTGGGTTCTCGAACACAGGTACCGGCGGCGACGGCGACCTTGGGGTTGTTGTCCGGGGCACTCCGGCGACGGCGACCTTGGGGTTGTTGTCCAGGGCAGCCACGCCAGGCCTGCCCTCTGATTACATTCAATCCGACTGGCAGTAGCCGCCCGATGGCAGGCCAGCAGTGCAGCCGTTCAACCCGCTCGGGCCAAGCAGCTGACATCCAGCCCGGGCAAACAGCCAGCCCGGGCCAATTCTCTTATCGTTATGCAATGTGTCTTGCAATTATGTATTTACTGTCAACTAGTTGCTGGACTTGTGGGCCAGCTTACTGTTACTCTCTGTGATCCCCGATAGGCAGTCATCTGTTGGACTGAAATCGGGGGTCGGGCTCTTGGCGAGCCTTTACATGCCTAGATCCTATGCTTGTTAGCTCTGAGGCTTGGTGTAGTATTCTTGTGGCGCGGCTATCGTTGATTAGACTAGATTCAATCCTGATCGAAAAGGGTTTTCGCAGTAGCAGCAGCTGAGGATACCACTGATTAGATTGTTGGATGGTTTTTGGTTGAGCGAGGTAGTTGCCGGTGCTGTCTTTGATTAGATAGGTGCTGATTGGTCCACTTGAGGTTTGAGTGGCCACTTCTGGTGGTTCTTCTTTCTGTTCCGCTTGTAGTCGTTGGCGAGCCTAGGGGTTTGGGATGGGGGGGGAGTAGTCGTGGTGTGCAGGGTACGTAGCAGGGTAGCCTTGTCCGACATTTCCAAGTCGTGCCTCTCTCAGTCCGTCTCCCTCTGTAGTAGCAGATTTCTGATGAGTGGGTATTATGCTAGCCTTGGGTTTGGAAGTACTAGGTTCTTGGTTTTCTTATCCCAGCTTTGGAGGAGAAGGTTACTTTTTTTTTGTTCAGTGAGTAGTTTTGGCGAGCCTTAGGTTAGGATGAGGAAGGGTTAGGCTGGAAGGATTGGGCGTGGTGTGCAGGGCTCTTGCAGCGGGGCCTTGTCGGATGCCGTCAACTCTGGTACGAGCCTCTTGATGCCTTGTTCCTCTGTAGTAGCCGATCAGCTTGCTTTGTAGCCGTCTTACTCGGTGGCTTCTTCTCAGTGTTGGTTATCATGTGGTCATCTCTGACCTCGACTATTTACTTTACTTACCTTATTTCCTAGCCTGGCGGGTTGTGCCAGGTGGTAGCTCTATTTCATTTAGCCTTATTTACCGTTCACATGGCTTCTTCATGTATTTACTTTATCTGACTCTCCATGCGGGTTGTGCATGGTTTACCGCACTTTTGTCAATCTTGTTTCTTTTTCTTTTTCTTTTCCTCCTGGGGTATGCCCCTTGTAGGCTGTACATTCGGTTAACCTTTTTTAATTTCAAGCTAAATTACCCAAAAAAAAAAAAAATAGTTACAGTGAAGGCCAATTTAGTGATAATAGCCCGTGTAGATTTCCCTCTACTATTAGAGAGAAAAGAGACCCATTCAGTCCAAGGTCTAGATGTCCATGAGACACGTAGTTTGGATTGAATAGAATCCCACACTTGCTTAGTAAATGAGCAATTAAAGAATAGGTGATTGTGACTTTCACAGTCCTGACAAAAACTACATTGAGCAGGGACAGTAAGGCCAAAAGACACCAACCTATCTGCAGTGGAAAGCCTATTCTGAATAGCTATCCAAGTGATAAAACTACATTTTGGAATGTGACCTGAGAACCACACCACCCTATGCCACAAAACTTTTGGAAAGGGAGTCCTCAGTTTATCCCAAAGGGAAGCAACTGTGAACTGGCCATTAGCAGTGAGAGACCAACTAGTATGATCATCCCTACTCAACCTGGAAGAAATAAGAGGTGGTAAAGTACTTCTTACCTCATTGATCTCCAAGGTTTGGGTGATGTGAAAAGCCCAACATGAATTTTGGATAATGTGAGACACTGTTGCCTCCTTTGGAATTCCAGAATCATAAGCAATTCTGGGACCAAATTTGGCTAACAAAGGACCAAGTGGATGACAATTGTCATACCACAAGGAGGTGGATTGGCCATTGCCTATTACACTAAGTATATATGGCCGTACCAAAGGTCTGAGAAGTAGAAGTTTCCTCCAGACCCATGTGCAATCCCCCGGAATTTTCAGGTTCCAAAAATTTCTACCCCGTATTAAATAAGATTTAACCCACTGACACCACATTGATTGTTCCCCCCAGATATAAGGAACCAAATGTGTTTGGCAATGGCCGCCTTATTCCAAACCTGCATGGATTTGAAACCAAGGCCTCCCTCTTGTTTAGGAGAACACAGATGCTCCCAAGATACCTTAGCCCCAGTTTTCCTAAGGTCCGGACCAGACCATAGAAAAGCTCTAAGAATTGACTCAACCTCCTTAATCACCTTTTTGGGGATGATAAACAAGGAGGACCAATAAGTTTGAATGGAAAACAATACATTCTTAATCAACTGGACCCTACCAGCATATGTGAGGTCTCTGTTAGTCCATGACTTAGTTTTAGCAATTATGCTATCCACCAAGGACTTACAATCAGAGGCTTTGAGTTTTGTAGAGAGAAGAGGCACACCAAGATATCTGATGGGCAGTGAGCCCTCCTCAAACTTAAGGACATCTAAAATGGCCAACCTAGTGCCTATGCTAACCCCAGAAAAGTAGACGCTACTTTTCCCAGGGCTAGGTGAGAGACCCGACAGGATTTGAAACTCAGAGAGGGCATCCTGGATATGACTGATAGATGTTAAATCCCCTTTGCAAAAGATCATAAGATCATCAGCAAAGCAAAGGTTTATAAGCTTAGTACGCCCACATCTCCAATGAAAATGAAAATCCGGCAGGAGCGATTTTCTCTCTTAAGACTATTTTCTTATACTATCATTTACATAATTAGTTCTGCCTGAAGTTGTCTTATGTCTATTAAAGCTCTTAACATTGGTTTTTGGAACACTCGGGGTATTAATGACCCAATCAAGCAAAAAGAGGTCAAATGTTTTGTGAATAAAAATAGCCTCTCACTTTTTGGTTTATTAGAGCATAAGGTAAAGGAAGCTTGGGCTGGTAGAATCTTAAAATTTGTTTGTCCTAATTGGAGTTTTGTGAACAACTACACCCACGCGCCCAATGGTAGAATTTTTGTGTGTTGGGATCCTAGTATTTTGCATGTTCAGGTTTTGGACCAATCGGATCAATTTATTATTGCGAAGTCCAGTCTAAGTGTAGTGGGGCAATCTTTTTTGCCACTTTTGTGTATGGAGCTAATAACTATGTGAATAGGCAGGCCTTGTGGGCTAGTCTACATCATCTTAGCTCCCCATTCCCTTGGATAGTGTTAGGGGATTTTAATGCTGTTAGGTTTCCAAATGAGAAGGTGGGAGGTACTTCCTCTTGGCCTCCTCATATGGATGAATTCAACCACTGTTTGTATGACCTAGAGCTTGAGGATCTTAGGTTCACTGGCTGCTTTCTCACTTGGGCCAATAAGCAAGATCCATCCCATTTTATCAGTACTAAGTTGGATAGAGCTTTAGTCAATGAACATTGGATGAAGGCTTTTACTTGTTCTTCTGCCCATTTTCTCACCCCTGGGATCTCTGATCACTCTCCTGCCATTGTGAATATCACCCCGGGTCCCTTGAAATCTATGAAACCTTTTAAATTCTTTGATTTTTTAGCTGATCATCCACAGTTTTTAACTGTGGTTCAGAAAATCTGGAGGAAAGTGATTATTGGAAATCCAATGTTCTGTGTTTGTGAGTAACTCAGAATGTTACAAATGGAGTTTAAGCAAATTAACTCTAAGGATTTCAGTGATGTCTCTAATAGGGTTGCTGATGCTAGACAATGCCTTGAATCTTTACAGAAAGGCATGAGTTCTCATCAGATAACTCCTTCCATCATAAATCAGGAAAGAGTGGTGCACAAGCAACTCCTCACTTTGCTTAGGGCAGAGGAGAGTCTGGCTAAACAAAAGTCAAGAATTCAATGGCTGAAACTTGGAGATCAATGCACTTCTTATTTCTTTAAAACTGTGAGTAACACTAGAAATCGTAGTAAAATTACTAGTCTGGTGTTGGATGATGGGTCTCTTACTCATGACATTCAGGAGATTAAGAACAGTTTCGTTGGATTCTACACTGCCTTGCTGGGTACAGCTCATGCTACCTCTTACCAGGGGCAAACTAGAATCCAATAGGTGGTCAGTAGGAGACTTACAGATAATCAGAGGAATGCCATGATTACAGAGGTCACTGATCTCGAAATCAAGGATACCTTGTGGGCCCTTAACCCTAGCAAAGCCCCTGGTCCTGATGGCTATAATGCTGGGTTCTTCAAAAAGGCTTGGCCTATTATTGGTCATGAAGTAACAGCAGCAATTAAGACTTTCTTTAGGTCTGGTAAGTTGCTAAGGAAAATTAATTCTACCATTGTTGCCCTGGTTCCTAAAGTTCCTAACCCATCTAAGGCAGAAAGGGTTACGACAAGGTGATCCCTTGTCTTCTTACCTGTTTGTGATCGTCATGGAGGTCTTGACTTGTATCCTTAAGGAAAAGTCTCTCCTTCCCGACTTTAAGTTCCATTGGAAATGTGGATCCACCAAACTTGTCAATCTTTGCTTTGCAGAAGATCATAAGATCATCTGCAAAGGTGAGGTGAGTTCCATAACTCACATTAAAGACTCTCTGGCTGAATTTGAGAATTTATCTGGACTCTCTCCTAGTCCTACCAAGAGTAACATTTTCCTATCTGGTGTTAATCCTTCCGCAAAAACAGCCATCTTGAATATTCTAGGTTTCCAGGAGGGGTCCTTGCCAGTAAGGTACTTGGGGGTACCTCTTCTGTCTACCAAACTCAAGCACACTGACTGTAAAGTCATGGTTGATAGGATTTTAGCCAAGACCAAGTCATGGACACATAGGTATTTGTCTTATGCTGGTAGAATTCAATTAATCAAATCAATTCTGTTCTCAATGCAAACTTACTGGTCATCTCTATTTATTATCCCTAAAAGGGTAATTAAAGAGGTTGAATCCATACTTAGAGCTTTCTTTTGGTCAGGTCCGGACCTTAAGAAGACAGGTGCAAAAGTCTCGTGGGAACATCTTTGTTCCCCTTTTAAAGAGGGTGGTTTGGGCTTTAAATCTATGGAGATTTGGAACAAGGCAGCCGTACCCAAGCACATTTGGTTTCTTGTCTCTGGTGGGGAGCAATCAATGTGGTGCCAATGGGTTAAGTCCTACTTACTTAAGGGTAAAAGTTTTTGGAGTGTTAAAACTCCGAGTAACCCCTCATGGGTTTGGAGGAAAATCCTTAATCTTAGACCAATCATTCAACCCTACAATAAGTATAAAATTGGGGATGGCCAGTTAACCTCTTTGTGGTTTGACAGCTGGCATCCTCTTGGCCCCCTCCTGCCAAGGTTTGGGCCTAGAATTGTCTACGATTCAGGACTACTCAAGGATGCCACTGTGAAGGATATCATTACAAACAATCAATGGGCCTTCCCAATGACCCAATCCCCTGACCTCAATGATGTGAGATCTTAATTACAAACTGTCCCCATTAATGAATCCATTGCGGATAGATGTATTTGGACTCTCACTGCAACTGGTAAATTCACCATTTCATCCCTATGGGAAAATTTGAGGACACATTATCCTGCCATCACTTGGTGTAAAGTGATTTGGTTTTCTGGTCATATTCCCAGGTGCAGTGTGATCTCTTGGTTGGCCATTCTTAATAGATTATCTACAGAGGATAGATTAGTTTTGTTTGCCATGAATCCACATCCATATGTAGTCTGTGTTTGGGTGTTGAATCCCGTGATCACCTGTTCTTTGACTGCCCCATGACTACATAGATCAGGGTTATCCTGACCTCTAAGACCCCTCATATGGCTGGTTTGACATCCTGGCAGCAGTGGGTAAGTAGGTTGTCCATGTTGCAGGGTAAATCCTTGGCCATCACAATTGCGAAACTGGTTTTCACAGTCTATGTCCATCAGTTATGGATTGAAAGGAATTATAGGAAATTTCAGAATATTAGCTGCCCCCCTGGAGTGGTTGCTAACAAAATCTCAAATAATGTTAGGTTTAGGTTGCTTTCCTTACCCAAGTTCAAGGGACCTTCACCTTTACTTTCTTTGTGGAATATTCATGATTAACATTTTTAGATATTAAAGTGGATTCTACTTATATCATCACTTTTGCAGGTTATTGATTAAGGGGGTGCAGCCTCAAAGCTATACCCCTTGGTTTTATGAGTCTTCATATTCAGCAAGAACTACCAAAGCTGCTATTACTCCTATTCTAGCAGGTAGTTATCTTAATTCTTGTCAGTTTTGAGGGCCTTTACTAGATTGTGTGGTTCAATGGAGGGAGTTGAGAGTGGGAGGACCAATTGCTACTGTTCTCTGCAGCCCTGTATTCTCTGTTAAGGGCTTTATCACCAGTTGTTTTTCTGTTACTGCACATTCCACATTCCACACATGCCTCAGTAGCTCATGTAGTTGCTGCCTAGTAGTGGTTTGTTGTTGATTCAGTTGTAATGAATCTTGTTCAGTGGTTTTTTTTCATTTCTAAAATTAGCCTAACCAATTGGGGCTGTCATTGGGATCTCCCTTCGCGGAGGGGGACGTCCTCTGCATTTTTGCATTTCTGCATCAGTTGTCATGTTCTGCATTAGTTCTGAATGTTGGAATGTTGTCATGTGGGAATATTGGTGCAGCAAATGCCTTGTATTGTTGTATCAGTTCTGCATCAGTTCTGCATCATGTGGGAATATTGGACTATCACTCATGACAGTCCAGTTGAGTGTCCAGATGGATAGGAATGCTTGTGTGAAAAAAGATGTGTGGGAGGTCAGCTTTCTAGGGAGTTCTGTAAGTGTAATTACTGTAATTATTCTATCATTGGGATGCATCTGTTATTTCTGCTGTTACTTCTGGACTGATGGCAGTAGTTGCCATTCAGTTAGTCTAGAAATGGTTCATGGACACATTGGGGACACTTCATAGACACAACTGCACCTGAGTTCTGAGTTTTTTGACTGTTATCAGCTACTATTGTATAGGTAGTCTAGAACATCAGTAGCTGGCAGATGTTCTGAACCTCATGTCCCATGATAAGAACTGTTCTGAACCTGCTGTAATGAAGTTTGTTTTAAGGTAAGAAGTTGTAATGAAGTTTATTTAGTGGTTTTAGCCTAACCAATAGGGGCTGTCATTGGGATCTCCCTTCGCAGGGGGGGGACGTCCTCTGCATTTTGACTGTGTGTCCAGAATGTCATTGGAAGCTGATGGATTGCATTCTGAAGCTATTGTTGAAGCTATCAGTTCTGAAGCTAGTAAAGGGGAACACTTCTTTTGTATAGACATGTTCAGTTCAGTTGAACAAGCAGTTGTAATCAGTGGTATGCTGTAATGTTCTATCAGTTCTGAAGTTATGTTATTAGTTCTGAAGCTAGATGGATTGGAAACATAGCTTCTCATCAATACCTTGTAGCCATTTGGCGTTATCAATTTTCTTTATCTTTTTTGTTTTCTTCTTCTTTCCTCCTGGGGTATGCCCCTTGTAGGCTGTATATCCGGTTACCCTTTTTTCTATTTCATGCTATTTTACCCAAAAAAAAAAAACGACACCATCAAGGTCTTACAAATCCCATTTACCCAGTTTTTCTGGTGTCCATGGTGTTTCGGTCCATCAATCAAATTCATCACGTTTTGGGTGAGGATGTCCAATTCCTCTTCCATCTCATCATACAGCCCATGGATCTGGTGATGCACGTTAGAGACTGGGTGCTGCCGTCAGTCTTGTTCTTGTTTTTTTTTTTTTTGGGTAAAATAGCTTGAAATAGAGAAAAGGATAACCGGATATACAGCCTACAAGGGGCATACCCCAGGAGGAAAAGAAAAAGAAAACCAACAAGAGTAAGAAAATTGACAACGCCAAATGGCTACATGGCTAAATGATGAGCGTTGTTTCCAATCCATCTAGCAAGAGGGAAGGAAAACAACGCCTATTGAAAGCAACAAAATAGACTACACCCATGTAAGGCACTAATAGAGCCAACTCATTACACTTGTTGTGCAGCTTGCTGTACAACCAATAGAGCTAGACAAAACTGCAGCAGCAACTGATAAACCAATACAACAGCAACTGATAAGCCTTCATCTAATAAGCAGCAGCAGCAGCAATAGAACTGGTGCAGCAGACAGCACTCAGCAGTCTTTGGTAGGCTTTAACCTGGGCAGGCTCTTAATCTGGGACTGCAATGGATAGCAGCAGCATGCCATAGCAGCAACAACAATTCAGAATTGATGCAGCTTCTGACTTGGGGACACAACCATCAGCAGCAGTCCATACTATACCAGAATAGCTAAACACAGTCACTAAGTAGAACATATACAATACTATAACAAGGACGTCCCCCTCTGTGAAGGGAGATCCCATTGACAACCCCCGATGGTTAGGCATAATCTACGTAAAGCTACCATAGAATGGCACCTAACTGAAAACAGAACCTGCTCCTAAAGCAGATCAAAATGCAACAACTAGCTGGTACCACTATCAGCCATAGCAGATCAAAAATTACAACACCATAACAGAACATAACAGCTAGCTAGCAGGGTCTCCAGTACAACAGCAGGGCTGGCCAGCAGAACTGGACAGCAGCAGAGCAGCTAAGAGCAGTCCAGCTTCAGAACTGCTGCTATCACAGAAGAGCACAGAACAGCAGCAGCAGGCATAAAACTTCTGAAGCTCCAAACTTCTGAAGTGAAACTTCTGAAGCTCCGAAAGAATTGAAATGCAGAAAGCAGATCAGCAGCAGTCCATCGGAACAGAATGCAGATCAGCAGCAGTCCAAAATACTATATAGAGGATGTCCCAACATCATACCATAACAGTCAAACACAATCACAATCAGCTTGATGCTCAAATCACAAAAGCAAGTAGTAGCAAACAAAATGCAGTTACAGCAGCAGGTATAACAATCCCTAGCAGCAGCAACACAGTAACCAAAACAGGATTAGAACATTCGGAACTAAGCACAATCAGAACTGAGCCTTAGAAGATCAGAACAGAACAGCAGCAATGCCACAGAATGGGCTGTCCACCAATCCAATAGAATGGGCTGTCCAATAGAATGAACAGAACAGCAGCAATGCAAAGACCAGTCAATCAAAACTGATTATGAATTCCTAGGAAAATGTGGTCCTAGCCACCAACTCCCTCAGAAAACTTCATACAACGAAAAAGAAAAGAGCTGGGGGAGCTTCTCTCTCTAACCTAGAGAGAGAAAGCCCCCCTCCAGCTCGGCAACCACCATCTCCGGCCTGGCCAAGCCCATTCCGGCCATCTATCCATCCAATCCGCTGGCATTCGGAGCTAAGCAGGAGCAGCAGCAGTACACCTCGGGCAAGGGAGCCCCTCGCACGACAGGGGCTCTCCTCCACCGCCCAAGACTCAAACCAGCCACCACTGGTCCGGCCTCCGCTGGTCAGTAATAGATCTGGGAAAGCCAGCCATCACTGGGCCGGCCTCCTCTGGTCCGGTTGTTCAACCATATCTGGACCTCTCTGGTTCAGTCAACCATCTACGGGCCATCTACACCGCCCAACCCATATCCAGCCATGGCAGCCACCACAAGGTCTGGCCACCGGCCGGCCACCAAAAGCAGCAGCAACGGCCACCGGCCAACAGCAGCAGCAGCAACGGGCAAGGGAGGCTCTCTCCTTAGAGAGACTCTCCTCCACCGCCCTCCACAACCGGTAGCAGCAACCTCCGGCCACCACAAGGCCATTTCGGTCAGGCCAGATCTGGTTCGAGCAAGCTCCACCTGGCCCGGCCTCCAATTGGTCCAGTCAACAGCTACCACCGTGGCTCAAATAGCCGTAGTGCTTAGTCTCCACAGTCAACCCGGACGAGGACCGGCGGCTACGTTTTTGGATCTGCTCCGGGCAGATCTGAAGCCACTACCGGCCATCTGGTCCGTGGGGCTCAATACCAATCCCGGCCGCCAGGTAGCTCAGCCTCGGGCCGGCCACCAACAGCAACAGCAACGGGCAGATCTGTTTTTTGCAGTCATGGCTACCCAATGCGGGCAGCAATTGGTCCGGCCAGCCAGCCAGCTCGGGCAGTCACCAGCCTAGCAGGCCAGCAGACCTGCCCAGCCAGCCAACAACACGCCAGCCACGGGCTTTTGGCCGCCCGGGCAATCAGCAAACGGCCTACTTGGCCACGCAGCAGGCAGCAGCCTGCCCAATGGGTTTTTAATTTAATCAGTGCGGGTTGTGCACTGGCCATTATATTTTATGGTTTCCGTAGTTTGTATTGCGGGGACTTCGAGGGCCTCTTATTGTACCTTGTACCGACGGTTGGAGTCGGGTATTTACTGTTTTGCCACGCCCGTGTCCAGCCTCCCCGTTGAACTTTCTATTCCTTGGGATAGTTTGTTTGGCGGGGGCAAGGACACGGGCAACCCATGTAGCCACTTGGCGCTCTTTATATTTTTCATTTCTTTTTTGTTTTGTCTTACCTGGGGTATGCCCCTTGTAGGCTGTAAATTCGGTTAACCTCTTTTATTTTCAAGCTAACCGCCCTAGGGCATTACCCAAAAAAAAAAAAAAACTCCCTCAGAAAACTCACTCCTCCCTCTCAACTTTTTTTCAGAAACTAAGGGATACGGATCCACCCTACTCCCTCCACTAAGCCTCTCATAATGCCCCCGCTAATTATTACCTCCACTCTCAAAGAAAGGATGAGGCTCTATCACACTCTCACAAGGAAACACCGATTGTAGTGAATGCTAACAACTAAACTCTCAACACAAATGAACCTTTAGTCTAGTAGAGAAACCACCAGAGTATAAGATAGTATCTGTGTATGTAGGAGTAATAGCAGACATGTTGAAATCCTACTCTCCCCTGCTTCTGCTTCTGTGACTGTGGCTGTACAGCTTGAAAGCTTCGTGACCATCGATCTGCAATTTTGAAAATATGAGTAGAATCCAATCAGTTCAAATATTGAAGTTATGCATGAATGTTCCACATAGAAAGTAAATGAGTAGGTCCCTTGAAATCTAAGGACAACAACCTACATCTAACTTCATTTGAAATTTTGTTAGCAACCACTTCAGGAGGGCAACTTAGATTTTGGAACTTTCTATAGTTCCTCTCAATCCACAGATGATGCACATAGACTGTAAAGACAAGCTTAGCAATTGTGATAGCTAATGTTTTGCCCTGTAGAGTGGACAATTTACTTATCCACTGTTGCCAAGAGGTCAACCCTACCATATGGGGGGTCTTTGGGATCAAGATACCTCTAACTTGTGTGGCCATGGAGCATTCAAAGAATAGGTGGTCATGGGTTTCTACACCCATACACAGGCTACAGATGGAGAAAGATTTCATGCCAAACATCACCAATCTATCCTCAGTAGATAACCTATTGAGGATGGCCATCCATGAGATCACACTGCATGGGAATATATCCTGAGAACCAAACTACTTTATGCCAATTGTTAACAGGAAAGTGGGTTCTCATATGATCCCAAAGGGATGAAATACTAAACTTCCCAGATGCTGTAAGAGTCCAGATACACTTGTCTCCAATGGAATCATTGATGGAGACAGTATGTAGATCAGCTCTCACCTCATTAAGGTCGGGGGATTGGGTTACTGGGAAGGCCCATTGATTGTCTCTAATGATGGCCTTCACAGCTGAATCCTTAGGAATTCCTGAGTCATATACTATTCTAGGCCCAAACTTTGGAAAAAGGGGGCCAAGGGGATGCCAATTGTCGAACCACAAAGAGGTTAGTTGGCCATTCCCAATATTGTACTTGATGTGAGGCTGGACACGTGGTCTAAGGTTAAGTAATTTCCTCCAAACCCAGGAGGGGTCATTTGGTATTTTAACACTCCAAAAACTTTTACCCTTAAGTAAATAAGACTTAACCCACTGGCACCACATAGATTGCTCCCCACCAGAGACAAGGAACCAAATGTGTTTGGCAACAGCTGCCTTGTTCCAAATCTCCATAGATTTAAATCCTAATCCACCTTCCTTGACTGGAGAGCAAAGGTGTTCCCATGAGACTTTGGCACCTGTCTTCTTAAGGTCAGGGCCAGACCAGAAAAAGGCCCTAAGAATAGATTCAATCTCTTTAATTACCTTTTTTGGGATAATAAAGAGACTTGACCAATAAGTTTGCATTGAAAATAGAATTGACTTTATCAATTGTTCTTGTTCATCTGCTACAACCTAGTTCCCTTTCGTTATGTGTCGTTGGTGTCACGGCGGGAGGGGTAATCCCGGTGTCGGTTCTAGCGTTGCGTATGGGTTTCTTGTTTCAAGCTCGTAGCAGTGCTCTCAATCTGGGCTTGGGACCAGATCTCCGTCTATGGCTGTCATATAATTAGTTTTGTTCGCCGGCCATGAACTCCGGCGCCAGGTCGTGGAACCGTTGAAGGCAATGGATTCAGGCAACAAGGCTGCTATCAGGTGCGTGAGCCTCACGGCCTATAGGGTGTACCTGGGCAAATTATGTTGGTGGTTTTGGACTCTATGTGCTCATCGGGTTTTGAGGACTACCAAGTATTCAAGGGGTTTAGTGGGCCCAATTTCATTTTTATGCACGCATGAGGTACAACTGCCCCAGTTAACATGGATATTTTCAATGGCAACCATATGAGATCTTCCAATGGGCCTTTGGGCCTTGTTCAATAGCAGCCCTGCTTGCTAGCTTGCTCGGTTGTGCTGCTCTCTTTTTTTGGATAAATCAGCTTGAAATTGAAAAGAGAATAAACGAATATACAGCCTACAAGGGGCATACCCCAGGAGGAAAAGAAAAGAAAACAAAAAAGAGAAAGAAAAAATTGCAATTGCCAAGTGGCTACATGGGCTAGAAGATACACGCTGTTTTCAATCCATCTAGAAGAGGGAGGGAAAACAACGCCAAGGAGATACCACCAAAATCATAACAGATTGTAGGTAGGAATACAGCTCTGCAAAACTTACACTAAACATGACACCAATTACAAGACACCAATTACAAATTCCTGAAAGTAACCAAATATTTGCACATGAGATGGATTGAACTTGGAAACTTCTGTAATTTTGAAATTCTGAACCTTCTAAACTTGTGAGCTTCTGGATAGGACTGGACTGCTGAGCTTCAGATGAGTGATATGGTTAAGCTGAGCTTCATATGAGTCATTTGGACTGGACTGCAGAATCTTGGTTAAGCTGATCAAGACCAGCAACTGTACCTAGACAGCACAAACTGGACACAAACTGCACCTAACTTCTGCATCACACCTGACAGTGCAGACCAATATGGAAATGCAGATCCAATCTGCACCTAACTTCTGTGTCTGACTTCTCAAGTCAGCCCTTGCAAGCACACTAAAGTAGCTCTCACACTAAAGTAGCTCTTGAAGAACTGCTAACTCTCACAATGCACAAAGCAGTTCAAAACAGGTCAAAGCATATCTTAGCAGAACATACACTGCTAGTTCTTACACTCAAAAGCAGAGGACGTCCCCCTCTGCAAAGGGAGATCCCAATGACAACCCCTATTGGTTAGGTGAAAATAAAAGACAGCTCCTTACATAAGCAAATACGAAAAGCAGCTATACATCAGAACAGAACAGCAGCTATACATACAGAACAGCAGCTATAAGAACTGATTCATACATAACCGTACAGCAGTTGCCATGAACTGTTCTACAAAACTGTACAGAACACAAAAAACACAGAACAGGATTCAAGCTGCATACTAGAACAATTTACAAATAGAATTAGAACCAGGTTTCGTGCTGCTCTTTGGTCATTACTATGTTGTTATTTCCTAGTTTAATCAGTGCGGGTTGTGCACTGGCCATTATCTTTTATGTTTTCCGTAGTATGTATTGCGAGGACTTCGAGGGCCTCTAATTGTACCTTATACTGACGGTTGGTGTCGGGTATTTACTGCTTTTGCCACGCCCGTGTCCAGGTTCCCCGTTGAACTTTCTATTCCTTGGGATAGTTTGTTCGGTGGGGGCAAGGACACGGGCAACCCATGTAGCCACTTGGCGCTCTTTATATTTTTTCATTTCCCTTTTTTGCTTTGTCTTACCTGGGGTATGCTCCTTGTAGGCTGTACATTCGGTTAACCTCTTTTATATTTCAAGCTAACCGCCCTAGGGCATTACCCAAAAAAAAAGAATACAGGTAGTCCTTCCTAATTTAATTGATCCTGTGCAATCAGGCTTTGTTAAAGGGAGAAGGATTGCTGATAATATCTTCCTGACTCAAGAACTCGCGAGAGGATACCATAAGTCATCCCCCTCTCCTAGGTGTGCCATGAAAGTGGATATCATGAAAGCCTATGATAATGTGAGGTGGGAATTTCTTTGGGATGTGCTAGCTACCATGAACTTTCACCCTACCATGGTTTAATGGCTTCAGGCTTGTGTCACCACAGCTAATTACTCGTTAAGTATTAATGGTGAAGCCACTGGGTACATCCTTGGGAAAAGAGGGCTAAGGCAGGGGGATCCCTTGTCCTCGTACTTGTTTGTCATTGTTATGGAAGTACTCACCTGTTTGTTGAGAGAGAAATCCCTCCTTCCTGATTTTCATTTTCATTGGAGATGTGGTAATACCAAGATCATCAATCTCTGCTTTGCTGATGATCTGATGATTTTCTATAAAGGGGATCTGTCCTTTGTCAGGCATATTCATGATGCTCTCATTGAGTTCCAAGAGATGTCAGGCCTATCCCCTAGTCCTGGGAAGAGTAGTATCTTCTTCTCTGGAGTCAATGTCACCTCTAGGTTAGCCATTCTGAATATCCTAGAGTTTAAAGAAGGCGCCCTACCTGTTAGATATCTTGGTGTACCTCTAATCTCCACTAAACTCAAAGCCTCTGACTGTCAGCGCTTAGTGGATAGCATTACTGCCAAAACTAAGTGTTGGACAAATAGAGATTTAACATATGCTGGTAGGGTGCAGTTGATAAAGAATGTTCTGTTTTCCATGCAAACCTATTGGTCCTCTTTATTTATCATCCCTAAAAAGGTGATAAAAGAGGTGGAGGCTATACTAAGAGCATTTCTTTGGTCAGGTCCTGATCTCAAGAGAACTGGTGCTAAGGTCTCTTGGGAACATGTATGCTCTCCTAAGCAGGAGGGAGGTCTTGGGTTTAAATCCATGCAAACGTGGAATAAGGCAGCCATCGCCAAGCATATTTGGTTCCTCATTTCTGGAGGGGAACAGTCCATGTGGTGTCAATGTGTCAAATCCTACTTAATAAAAGGGAGGAAATTCTGGTGGATCCTCTTACTGTTCCGCTTATAGTCGTTAGCGAGCCTAGGGGATTAGGTTGAGGGTGTAGTAGTCTGGATGGAATGGGCGTGGTGTGCAGGGTACTTAGCAGGGTAGCCTTGTTGGATGCCGACATCTCCAGCTCGAGCCTCTCTCGGTCCGAGTCCCTCTGTAGTAGTTGATCTCTGATGAGTGGGTATTATGCATGCTCTGGGCTTGTTGGAAGTATTAGGTTCTTGGTTCTCTTAGCCCAGCTTTGGAGGAGGAGGTTATTGGGTAGTTGGTTACAGCAAGTGGTTTTGGCGAGCCTTAGGCTTGGATGAGGGAGTATTAGGCCGGATGGATTGGGAGTGGTGAGCAGGGTACTTGGCAGGGTAGCCTTGTCAGATGCCGTCATCTCTAGTTCGAGCCTCTTGATGCCTGGTTCCTCTGTAGTAGCCGCTCAGCTTGCTTAGAAGCCGTATTACTCTATAATTGTTCTCCTCAGTGCTGGTTATCATGTGGTCATCTCTGGCCGTGACTATTTACTTTATTTCCTAGCCTGGCGGGTTGTGCCAGGTAGTAGTTCATTTTCATTTCATTTCATGTTATTACTACTCGTATCACTTCATATCATACCCCGTTGTACTATCCTTCTTCTAAAAATGGATAGTACGACGGGGCTATGATCTCTACACTTATGACACTTTGGTTATTTTATTTCCATTACCCTACTCTCCATGCGGGTTGTGCATGGTTATCGCACTTTTCTCAATCTTTTCTTCTTCTTTTTTTCCTCCTGGGGTATGCTCCTTGTAGGCTGTACATTCGGTTAACCTCTTTTAATTTCAAGCTGATTTACCCCAAAAAAAAAAGGGAGGAATTTTTGGAATCTGAAAATTCCTGGAGGATGCTCTTGGGTATGGAGGAAGTTACTGAATCTCAGACCTTTGGTGCAACCCTTCATTATTAGTGTGTTAGGTGATGGCCACTCCACTTCATTATGGTATAATAATTGGCATCCACTTGGCCCTTTGATAGCGAACTTTGGTGCCAGGATTGCTTTAGATTCTGGTATACCTCGGGATGCTACTGTATCCCACATCATCCACAATTCAAATTGGGCTTTTCCTATTACGCAAACTATTGAACTCAATGAGATCAGAAGAACATTGCCACCACTTCTCTTCTCCAGGTTGGATGAGTCAGATTATGTTAGGTGGTCTCTTAATGCAAATGGTCAGTTCTCAATTGCATCCTTGTGGGATAAATTGAGAACTTCCTTCTCTAAGGTTGGTTGGCACAAGTTGTCAAGGGAGTGAAAGTCATGACCACCTTTTCTTTAATTGTCCATTCTCCCAACAGGAGTGGGACACTATTCTTACTAAACTTCATGTAACTTGGCACTCTCGACCATGGTCTTAGTGGGTCACTTTCCTCTCAAACAAAAAGGGCAAATCTGTTCACGTAGTACTTACTAAACTGGTATTTACAACAACAGTTTATCATGTGTGGATTGAGAGGAATATAAGGAAATTTCAAGGCACATCCTGTTCTGGGGAGGTAGTTGCTCATAAAATTTATTCTATGGTGAGGGCGAGACTTTTTTCAATACAAACCCTGCCACCATCTCAAGCTGACTAGGTGGTAAATGAATGGAATCTTAGTGGCTATTATATCTTGTTTTTTTTTTTGGGTAATTTAGCTTGAAATTAAAAAAGGTTAATCGAATGTACAGCCTACAAGGGGCATACCCCAGGAGGAAAAGAAAGGAAAAAAAAAACAAGAATGATAAAATTACGGTAACCATGCACAACCCGCATGGAGAGTAAAATAAAGTGACATATGTGATACAAATGGATCTGAAAAGAACCATGAAATGTACTGAAATGAAATTGAGCTATTCCTGGCACAACCCGCCAGGCTAGGAAATAAGGTAATTGAAGTAGATAGTCATGGTCAACATGGACCACATGATAACCAGCGCTGAGGAGAGATCCTCCTCCTCCGAGGCTGGGCTAAGAAAACCAAGACCCGAGGCTTCCATCACCCCAAAGCAAGTATAATATCCGCTCAACAGAAGTCAACTACTACAGAGGAACTCGGACTGAGAGAGGCTCGACCAGGGGATGACGGCATCCGACAAGGCTACCCTGCTAAGTACCCTGCACACCACACCCATTCCACCCTGACTACTACAACCTCGCCCAAATCCCCTAGGCTCGCTAACGACTCAAAGCGGAACAGAAAGAGAGGCCACCAAAAGTAGCCACTCGAACCTCAAGTGGACCAAGCTGCTCTTTTCGATCAGTGCAAACCACCAAATCTAATCAGAAACAGACTGCAAAGCAACCCCTTTCGATCAGTGAGGATCCACCAATCTAGTCAATGACAGCTCCGGCAACTACCCTGCTCAATCAAACTCCAACCATAATCTAATCATCGGCTCCTGCAGCTGCTGCTACTGCAGGCTACCCCTAACTAGGAAGGAGTTCAATCTAATCAAAAATAGCTACGACCACATGAATACTACACTCAACCTTAGAGCAAAAAAAACTGGTTCTAGGGATATAAAAGGCTCGACCATAAGCCCGACCCCCGATTTCAGTCCAACAGATGACCGCCTATCGGGGGTTAATAACACCATCAGACTGGCCCGTTCGTCCAGCAACAGATTGGAATCCGTGCCACTTTTTTTTTTTTTTTTTGAAAGAAATTTAGGCCCAACCTGCTAGCTGCTGATTGCCCGGGGCCAGGCGGGTTATGCACTGATTGCCCGGGCTGGCTGCTGCCAGGCAGGCAGTGGCAGGCCTGGCTAAATTGCTGGGCTGCTGGGCTGGAAACTCCTGGCCCGCAAGGGCTGCCCGAGCCACCGCCGGTGAGCCGTGGTACCTGAGCCACCAGTTGCGGTGGCCATTGATAAAGTTATGGCCAGGCCGTGCCACGGCGAGTCATGGCTGTTGATACCCCGACTGGCCTGCTGCTGCTGGCCGCTGCTTGGCCGGAAAGATGACCGGACAAGAGAGTTGCAGAGATCGTGCCGTAGAAGCTCGGAAGTGGAGGCCAGCTGTGGCTGGCCGGACCAGTGGCCGCCCGCTTTGGGTAGCCATGGCTACAAGATCTGAACGGAGCCGAGGGTTAGTGAACCCATGGAGCTCCGATCGGAGGATGATAGGAGGCCGGCCCGAGGGTTGCCGGTTGTTGAATGGCCGGCGGAGAGAGGCGCCGGAACTTTTGAAGACCAGCGGCGGCCGGACCACGGCGACCCACAGTTGGGAGTCGATCCATGGCCGGCGGCCGCTGCTGCTGTTAATGGCGGCAGCCACCGGAGCTGCTGCCTCTGCTACTGCCGGAAATGGTGTTAGCTTCCAGATCTGGATAGGAGATGGTGGTAGATGGCCGGACCCGTGGGTAGCCGGTTGGTTATGGTACGGCGGTGGAGGAGAGCCCCTGTCGAGAGAGGGGTTCCCTTGCCTTTGATTGTGCAACTGCTGCTGGCCGGAGGATGCCCGGCCGCCGGCTGGATGGGGCCGAAGATGGCCACGCCGGCTGATTTGGCTGGGTCAGAGGGAGCTTTCTCTCTCTAGGTTAGAGAGAGAAGCTCCCCAGCCTCCTTTGTTGATAAAAATAAGGTCCCCTATTATTATATCTTGTTGTGGTTGGAAGTTCACCATGGCTATCTACTTCAATTACCTTATTTCCTAGCCTGGCGGGTTGTGCCAGGAATAGCTCAATTTCATTTCAGTACATTTCATGGTTCTTTTCAGATCCATTTGTATCACATATGTCACTTTATTTTACTCTCCATGCGGGTTGTGCATGGTTACCGTACTTTTATCATTCTTGTTTTTTTTCTTTTCTTTTCCTCCTGGGGTATGCCCCTTGTAGGCTGTACATTCGATTAACCTTTTTTAATTTCAAGCTAAATTACCCAAAAAAACATGTGTATTTCATTTGTTTTCCTACCTTTATCTACTTAGATTGTGATATACCCTTGAGCTGGATTCTGATTGTACTGATCCTGTTTTGGCTCCTATTACTGCTACGTATCCAGGTTGTTACCTTATTCCTTGTAGGTTATCTTGGAAATCCAAAGCAAGTGAGAGTTCCTACTATATTGTGTGCAATCCATGTGAGCTGTGTGCTATAGCCTCATCCGTCCTTGAGAGAGGAGGTAATAATTAGCGGGGGCATCGTGTGAGGTTAAGTAGAGGGTGTAGAGGGATCCCTTGTTCTTGGCAGTGTAAAAGAGAGTGGGAGGTGTGAGATTTCGGGGGTGTAGTAGTGTGAGTACTATATGATTTAATCTTGTCCTTAGCTACTATTGCATCCATGTTACTGCTGCTGGTACTGTCCCGCGGCTGTGGCAGCTCTGATGATAGTTTTGTCATTTGTTGTGGTTGTTGATTGTAGCTGTTTGTCCAGTTTTGTTGCTGTCCAGTTTTGGGGCTGTCTGTTATGACTGCTGACTGCTACAATTAGCTGTTATGAGTAGCAATTAATCTCTAGCCATAACAGTTACGCCACTTGCTGCTTGCCTTGCCTGCTGCTGTCCAGTTCTGAATTGTGTGCAGTCCTATGATGGTGTTCAGTTGTGAATTGCGGCTACTAATGCTTTGTCTACTAGTGTTCAGTAGTTCTTTTGCTATCTGCTACTATTTTGTGGTGAGGCAGCTACTGTTATGCTGCTATTCCCCACTATTTTGCTGTCTAGAAAATGCAATCCGGTAGTTGAGCTGTCAGCTGTGGTTGCTAGGCTTCATGGCCGTCTGATGTTGTTCAGCTGGTCCAAGCTGGTGCGCCTTTTAGTGGCTTCAAAGTTACCCGATCTGCTACCTTTTATGCTCCTTTTCTGCTCCAGATTCTAGATTATACTTATGGGCTGTTGTTGCTGTTCTGTTAATTGTGTAGCTGCTTTTACCAATTATACTTATGGGCTGTTATTGCTGCTGCTTTTGTGTAGCTACATGTGTTGTAATGCTTCCTGTTATTGCTGTTGCTGATGGCTGTTATGGTGGCAGCTAACAACACATGTTCGCAGTGGGATCCCCCTTTTGTATCCCTAGAAGTTTGCAAGCTTCATTTGTAGTATTCGCCTAACCAATAGGGGCTGCCATTGGGATCTCCCTTCGTAGAGGGGGACGTCCTCTGCATTTTGTTTCAATTCTTTTGGTTCTGCTGAATGTTGATCATTATAGTTCCAAACCGAGGCTGTAAATTGCTGTAATTTGGTCAGGTTGATGGTGTTAGGAGCTGCTGTTGAGCTCCCTAATCTGTTGGTTTTCTATCAGCTTCCTGCTGCTGTTATGATGTTGTTGCTATGGCTGTAATGATATGACACTTGATCACCATTTGAGCAGCCTCTTTTGATGTTCTGCTGTTGTTGTTTTCTTGGTAATGTCAGCACCCAACTGCTGTTACTGCTGGTGCAATGTGGCTCAGAGTTGTGTTGTGCCTGCTGTACATGGCTCAGTCACTAGAGGCTCCTATTGAATGTGTTCAGTTCAGGCAAAGCTAGTCAGGTTGATGGTGTATAGGAACTGCTGCTGTTTTGCTGTTAGGGGCACTGCTCCTCAACTGCAGTTGGACCATGTTGCTGCTGTTTGGTTCCTGTACTCTACGGCCACTGATCCTCTACTGTTTGGTTCCAGTGAGACCAGTAGGGGACCTCCTGTTATGGTTACTTTCTGATAGCTTAATTGTTTCAAGTCAAGTCAAGTTTCAAGTACATGTCCAGTTGCAAGAGCATGGAGTCCAGTTGCAATTTTATAATTCTTTTATCAGGATGGCTTTTATTTATTGCAAGGTTGCTCGTTGGGCAATCCTTTTGCCATCTATTTTGTTCCCATCTTTTAGATGGGTAGGAAACAGATGTTTCATTGTCTCTTAATCCTATGTAGCCGTTTGGCGTAGGTTCTAACTGTCTTTTGTTTTATTTTCTTTATTTTTCCTCCTGGGGTATGCCCCTTGTAGGCTGTATATTCGGTTATCCTTTTTTATTTCAAGCTGTTTTACCCCAAAAAAAAAAAAAAGTTTCCAAAACACACCAAAACGGTACAATACCTTAACAAAACATCCATGCGGTTCCAAAACACGCCTAACCAACTGGGGATGTCGTTGGGATCTCCCTTCGCATAGGGGGACGTCCTCTGCATGTAGCTTTGTTCTTATAGCTAGTTCTGCTGTTAGTTCTAGCACAATACCTGTTATGGACTGCTAAGGTTCAGATTTTGCTAATGTTCAAGTTCAAATTCTGATGTTCTGAACCTGTTCTGATGTTCTGAACCTGTTCTGATGTTCTGAACCTTTCCAAGTGTTTTGAAGAGCTGCAGTTCTGATTGTACAATGGTTCCCTGTGTCTGCATTGTTCACTATTGGAATTGCACAATCAGATGGTTCTGAAATGTGATGGTCAGATTGTTCAGATTGTTCTGCATGTTGTTTGCTACTACCTTCTTTTTGTTCAGCTCCCAATTCCAGTTCTTGTTAGTATATGTTGTGAAGTTTTTGGAGGCTTCAGAAGTTTCAATTCTAAGGGCTGGGTCTGCATTCTGTTCTGGCATTTCTGAAGCTGCATCAGAATTGCATCAGTTCTGCTGGCCGTATCGTATAGCCTGTCCAGTTTTGGACTGGACAGCTTCAGATCTGAAGTTGAATTGATACTCTGCATGATGATGAAGCCTGTTTTTCATTCAAGCTAAGATGGTGTTGACTGCTATTGTCTATGCCAACAGATTTCCTGAAGTTACAACTTATGCCACCAATGTTTTGTGTTTTGTGGCTGCTACTAGTTCCTAAGAAATTAGAAGCTGCTGCTGTTGCTAGAGCAGGGCAGTCCAGTTTATGCTCTTGTGTGCTTTCCAAGTGCAACAAGTAGAGGTACAGTCAGTAATGGCGTACTTTTGATAGACCATTTTGTGGCTTTATTGTAATGTATCGCAATGGCGTTGTTTTCCTTCCCTCTTCTAGATGGATTGGAAACACCGCATATTAGTTATCTCATGTAGCCACTTGGCTTAGATTATTTTTTTCCTTTTTCCTTTTCTTTTTCTTTTCCTCCTGGGGTATGCCCCTTGTAGGCTGTAAATTCGTTTAGCCTCCTTTTTATTTCAAGCTGGTTTACCAAAAAAAACAAGCCAAAATCGTACAATACCTTACCAACACATCCATATGGTTCCTAAACACACCAAAACGGTACAATACCTTACCAAAACATCCATACGGTTCCAAAACACGCCAAAACCGTACAATACCTTACCAAAACATCCATACGGTTCCAAAATGGTACAATACCTGCCAAAATATCAATACGGTATCAAAACACAACAAAACGGTAGAATACCTTACCAAAACATCTATACGGTACCAAAACACGACAAAATCAGCTTGCAGCGGAGCAACTTTTTCTCTTTTTGAGGGCAAGGGAACTTCTCTCTCTAGAGAAGTTCTCCTCCACCGCCCAACCCATTCCCGGCCACCTCGCTGGTCCAGCGATCTATCACCTCACTGGTCCGGCGACATATCACTGTTCCGTTTCGTTCAAAGTTCGGTCTGGCGATCTTTCACTGTTTCGCCCAACCCATTCCAGGCCACCTCACTGGTCTGGTTCAAAGTTCGGTTCTGTCACTATTCTGTTCCCCTATGATACGGCATCATCAACAGCGGTGGGGCTGGAACGGTATCCCTCGAGGGGGCTCTCCCAGTTCGTGGGTTTCTTCACTCGGCACAGGGTCAGACTGGGAAACGGTCAGAGCTACACAGGGTCAGCAGCGGCTGTGGATCGGAAATGCCCAGCCGTGAACAATTGTGAGTCAGCCATGGCCGTCGGTCGGCCCAAGCTTCTCGGCTGCCGGAGTCTTGTCCAGCCGCCTGACATCTCAAATCCTCGTTGGGAAAGGGGGTCTTCTATCCGCCTGACATCTCAACAACCGCCACGGCTCAACTGCCGTTGGCTCCAACCCCAACCGGCCGTGGGGCTCTACAGCTGGTAGTGGGCAATCACGCCAGATCTGGGTGCTGGTGGGCCTGGAGGTTCATCTGGTGGCAGCCGGCCCAGGGCAGCCCGGTATCCTTTAATAGTTAATTCTTCATAATTAGGCGACTTGCATTTGCTTATTTCCTACCATATTGTTGCTGGAATTTAGGGCCAGTTTATTGTGATTATCTGAGATTCTCGACGGGCAATCACCTGTTGGACTGAGATCGAGTGTTTGGGCTCTCTGTCGAGCCGCGTTATATTCCTTGATCCTTTGCTTCTTAGCCCGGTAGTTGTGCGTAGTATGGTTGGGTGTAGCTATCATTGATTAGATTAGAGTTTGTGTTGATTGAAAGGGGTTGCCTTGCGGCTGCCACTGATTAGATTGGTGTGGATTCTGGTTGAGCGAGGTTGCTGCCGGGGCTGTCATTGATTAGATTAGTGGTCGTTCAGTGATTCAAAGGGACATCCTTGCAGGTTGTTTTTTGACAAGATTGGCGGTTTGGCGCTGATCGTAAGATGCAGCTTGGCCCTCATACGGTTCGTGTGGCCACTTCGTGTGGTTCTTCTTTCTGTCCCGCTGTTAGTCGTTAGCGAGCCTAGGGGATTAGGTTGAGGGAGTAGTAGTCTGGATGGATGAGCGTGGTGTGCGTGGTACTTAGCAGGGTAGCCCTGTCGGATGCAGACATCTCCGGTTCGAGCCTCTTCTCGGTTTCTTGTCCCTCTGTAGTAGCTGATCTCTTTGAGTGGGTACTTTGCATGCTCTCTGGGTCTGTTGGATGTAGTAGGTTCTTGGTTTGCTTATCCCAACTTTGGAGGAGGTGGTTGTTGGTTGTTGGTTGACATCAGGTGGTTCGGGCGAGCCTTAGGTTTGGATGAGGGAGTAGTAGGCCGGAAGGATTGGGCGTGGTGTGCAGGGTGCTTGGCAGGGTAGCCTTGTCGGATGCCGTCATCTCTGGTTGAGCCTCTCTTGGTGCCATGTTCCTCTGTAGTAGTCGTTCAGCTTGCTTTGAAGCCGTATTGCTTTGCAGCCGTTCTCCTCAGTGTTGGTTATCATGTGGTCATCCCTGGCCGTGACTATGTACTTTACTTCCTAGCCTGGCGGGTTGTGCCAGGTGGTAGTTCAATTTCAGTTCATATCATCTAATTTATACTCGTACCACATTATATCATACCCCGTAGTACTATCCTTCTACTTAAAGGGATAGTACTACGGGGGTATGATTTCTACACTTATGACACTTTTGTTATTTTATCTACAATATCCTACTCTCCATGCGGGTTGTGCATGGTTAACGCATTTTTCTCATTCTTCTTGTTTTA
Organism: Rhododendron griersonianum; assembly: GCA_018127125.1. NCBI lineage: Eukaryota > Viridiplantae > Streptophyta > Magnoliopsida > Ericales > Ericaceae > Rhododendron > Rhododendron griersonianum. Next base: position 33,867,650 of record CM030789.1, read on the forward strand.
TTTTCATTTCCTCCTGGGGTATGCCCCTTGTAGGCAGTACATTCGGTTAACCTCTTTTAATTTCAAGCTGATTTACCCCAAAAAAAACACGACAAAATCGTACAATACCTCACCAACACATTTATACGGTTCTAAAACGCACCAAAATGGTACAATACCTTACAAAAACATCCTTATGGTTCCAAAACACACCAAAATGGTACAATAACTTACCAAGGCATCCATAAGTTTCCAAAACACACCAAAACGGTACAATACCTTATTAAAACATCCATACGGATCCAAAACGCAACAAAATGGTACAATACCTTACCAAAACATCATTACGGTTCCAAAACCGTACAATACCTTACCAAAACATCCATATTGTTTCAAAACACACCAAAACGGTACAATACCTTACCATACCAAAACATCCATGCGGTTCCAAAAATTCACCAAAACGGTACAATACCGTGGCAAAACGTCGGTACGGTACCAAAACACAACAAAACGGTACAATATCTTACCAAAGCGTCTATAACTTTCCAAAACACACCAAAACAGTACAATACCTTACCAAAAAATCCATACAGTAATTGGTTTCTTGTATAGTCAAGTTGCACGTCGTGTGATCCTTTTGCTCCATGTCTCTTTTGAAATGTTTAGGTCATTTTGGCGCTATTTTCCTTCCCTCTTCTAGATGGATTGGAAACAGCGCTTATCATTCCTTCCATGTAGCCATTTGGCGTTGCCTATTTTCTTTTCTTTTGTTTTCTTTTCTTTGTCCACCTGGGATATGCCCCTTGTAGGCTGTATATTCGGTTAGCCTCTTTTAATTTCAAGCTGGTTTACCCAAAAAAAAAAAATCCATATAGTTCAAAAACAAGCCAAAACTGTACAATACCTTACCAAAACATCCATACGATTCCAAAACGGTACAATACCTTGCCAAATGATCCATACGGTACCAAAACACAACAAAACTGTATAATACCTTACCAAAACATCCATATGGTTCCGAAACACACAAAAACCGTACAATACCTTACCAAAACATCCACAAGGTTCCAAAACACATTCCAAAACACACCAAAACGGTACAATAACTTACCATACCAAAACATCCATACGGTTCAAAAATACGCCAAAACCATACAATATATTACCTACACATCCATACGGTTCCAAAACACACCAAAACGGTACAATATCTTACCAAAACATCCATGTGGTTCCAAAACACACCAAAACGGCATAATACTTTACCATATCAAAACGTCCATACGGTATCAAAACAAACCAGAACGGTACAAAACCATGCCAAAAACAACCATACGGTACCGAAACACAACAAAACGTTACAATACCTTACCAAAACATCCATACCGTTCAAAAACACGCCAAAACCGTACAACACCTTACCAAAACATCAATACGGACATTCCAAGGCAAGGGAACTTCTCTCTCTAGAGAAGTTCTCCTCCACCGCCTATCCCACTTCCGGCCACCTCTGGTCCGGCCAACCGACAGCCGGCAGCAGCCACAAGGCTGGCCCGTACAGGCCAGATCTAGATCTGGGTCAGCAACAACAAGGCAACAACAGGCCGCCGGGCTCCCACCTCCGGACAGCAGCAGCTGCAGCAAGACGGCAAGGGAACAACCCTTCTTAGGGAGTGCTCTCCTCCATCGCCACCCACAAGCAGCAACCTCAGGCCGTACCAAAAGCTCCGGCCAGATCGGGTTCGACCATCCTCTATCTGGTCCGGCCTCCATCTGGACTGGGCAACAACAACCCATGGCTCCACCACTGAGGGACTTCGTTTCCATCCCCAGCAGCAGCCCCGGCCACCGGCCAACAGCAGCAGCAGCTACGGGCAAGCCAGATCTGTTTGAGCAGCCACCACAGGGCCGGCTCTCCTCGAGCAGTATCGTCCGGCCTCCCTCTGGTCCGGCCACCATCCACGACTCCAACACCGCCGTGGCTTTACCAGCCCTGGCCGCCGGGTAGCTCCACGGGCCGGCCACCAACAGCAACAACAACGGGCAGATCTAGCCCGCTCCCCACTACTGCCCGGTCACCGCCTAGCCTTGGGCGTAGCTTTGGTCCGTAACCATGGATCGAAGCTACGGTTTGTTCTTGCTCTACCAAGCCTCGCCGGAGATGATGGCCTGTTGCTTCAATTTGTGCTCGTACAGTGGCACAGCAACATCGCTTCACTACCACTGAGGTCTAGAAGAGCAGATCTAAACAGCCCGGGCAGTGGCACAGGTCATGGCTAACCCACCGTGGCCATGGCCACCATCTCCAGCTCAACCCAGCCGCTGTGTTTTTTCCGGCAGCGGCAGCAGGCAGCAGCCCGCCCGATGGCAGGTTGGGCCTAAATTTCTTTCAAAAAAAAAAAAAGTGGCACGGATTCCAAACATAATTCCAAGTCCAATATTGGTTTATTGTCAATCTGTTGCTGGACGAACGGGCCAGTCTGATGGTGTAATTAACCCCCGATAGGCGGTCATCTGTTGGACTGAAATTGGGGGCCGGGCTTATGGTCGAGCCTTTTATATACCTAGAACCAGTTTTTTTTTGCTCTAAGGTTGAGTGTAGTATTCATGTGGTCGTAGCTATTTTTGATTAGATTGAACTCCTTCCTAGTTAAGGGTAGCCTGCAGTAGCAGTAGCTGCAGGAGCCGATGATTAGATTATGGTTGGAGTTTGATTGAGCAGGGTAGTTGCCGGAGCTGTCATTGACTAGATTGGTGGATCCTCAATGATCGAAAGGGGTTGCTTTGCAGTCTGTTTCTGATTAGATTTAGTGGTTTGCACCGATCGAAAAGAGCAGCGTGGTCCACTTGAGGTTCGAGTGGCTACTTTTGGTGGCCTCTCTTTCTGTTCCGCTTTGAGTCGTTAGCGAGCCTAGGGGATTTGGGCGAGGTTGTAGTAGTCAGGGTGGAATGGGTGTGGTGTGCAGGGTACTTAGCAGGGTAGCCTTGTCAGATGCCGTCATCCCCTGGTCGAGCCTCTCTCAGTCCGAGTTCCTCTGTAGTAGTTGACTTCTGTTGAGCGGATATTATACTTGCTTTGGGGTGATGGAAGCCTCGGGTCTTGGTTTTCTTAGCCCAGCCTAGGAGGAGGAGGATCTCTCCTCAGCGCTGGTTATCATGTGGTCCATGTTGACCATGACTATCTACTTCAATTATCTTATTTCCTAGCCTGGCGGGTTGTGCCAGGAATAGCTCAATTTCATTTCAGTACATTTCATGGTTCTTTTCAGATCCATTTGTATCACATATGTCATTTTATTTTACTCTCCATGCGGGTTGTGCATGGTTACCGTACTTTTATCATTCTTGTTTTTTTCTTTTCTTTTTCCTCCTGGGATATGCCCCTTGTAGGCTGTACATTCGATTAACCTTTTTTAATTTCAAGCTAAATTACCCAAAAAAAAAAAAACATCAATACGGTTCCAAAACACGCCAAATCCGTACAATACCTTACCAACACATCCATAAGGAAGGGTTGAGAGCTTCTCTCTCTAAAACTAGAGAGAGACTGCACTCCCCTGTTAACACCATGGATCCGATTCTCGGTACTTTACCAAATCCAAACCCACGGAAATCATAATGGAGACTGAGGCAGAGGTAATCCCAAGCTCTACTCGACTCACCCTCGATTCATCCGTGGTTCACATAGATTCATCTGTGAATCAAGTAGTTTCTTCAGCTACCAAGAAGATTCATCCACTTTTAAAATAGTATGGTATAAGGTCAAGTGAGGGGGCTGGGAGCTTCTCTCTCTAGGATAGAGAGAGAAAGCTCCCCCCGGCCAAGCTGGCCTGGCCTCCTTCGGCTACAGCTCCAGCCGGCAGCCGAGCATCCCATCTCTGGCCAGCAACAGTAGCAACGTCAAGGGCAAGGGAGCCCCTCTCTCGACAGGGGCTCTCCTCCACCGCCGGTTCCATATGCGGCTACCCTCGGGTCCGGCCATCTAACTCAACCCAACCGGAGTTCCTCCGGCCAAGTTCCAGCTCCGCTCTGGTCCGATCTGGCACCCGTAGAGCGGGCCTTCACAGTCGGGCAAGCTTCTACAGTCGCCATGGTGTCCAGCTCCGGCGCCGCCGTGGGGACCTACTCAGCCGTGGCGACCACCATCATCAGCCGCCGTAGGGCCAAGTCGTCGTGTGGCTCACTGCCAGTCATTGACTTCTCTGGCCAGATCTGGCCGTCCCTCGGTCCGGCCAGGTCTCCACCCCAGCCGTGGCTCAACAGCCGTGGGTGGACTCAACCCCGCCTCCGGTGGGCTATCCGTGGCTCAACCCCATCCCCGCCTCCGGTGGGCTATCACGGCGACTGGGCAGTCACCCTGCTAACTGTGGACCTCACAGCCACCTTGCTCGGGCAGTCAAGGCCTCCGGCCAGATCTGTCAAGTAGGACGGCCAGCCATCATCGCCAGCGGCAGGGGGGGCGGCTAGCCACAGTTAGCCTGGACCAGCAGCTGGCAAGGTTTTCTCTGGCCGTCACAGATCATGGCCCAACCGTGGTTCACCTCCTGTACGGCACGGGCACGGGCCCTAACGTCTTCAGGCAGTCCTTGCGGGTCAAGGCCAGTCAACCAGCCCAGGCCAGTCAACCCCAACCCGCCAGCCCGGTATCCCGGCTTGGCTGAAAATTATCGTATCCATTGCGCTCATTGTTATTCAATTTTGTGCACTGGCCATTATCGTTTATGCGAGGACTTCGAGGGCCTCGGATTGTACCCTATACCGACGGGTTGTGTCGGGTATTTACTGCTTTTGTCACGCCCGTGTCTAGGTTCCCCGTTGTACTTTCTATTCCTTGGGATAGATTGTTCGACGGGGGCATGGACACGGGCAACCCATGTAGCCACTTGGCGCTCTTTATAATTTTCGTTTTGTCTTATCTGGGGTATGCCCCTTATAGGCTGTACATTCGGTTAACCTCTTTTATATTTCAAGCTAACCGCCCTAGGGCTTTACCAAAAAAAAAAAAGAGGATTCATCCGAGAATCAACCTGGTTCACATAGATTCATCCTGATTTCGGAGCTTTTACACCTGGGTTTCGGTACCCATCAACAAAAACCCAATCTCGGTGGCCGATCTCGTCGGAGATGATGGCAGCTCAGCTGCGGGCGGTGGACAATCAAGATGCCCAAGGTCTGTTGACTTACGTCTTATAGTCCAGGGGTCTGTTTACACTGCGGCCGGAGCTACAAGGCGGCCGCTATTGCTTCGTTTGTGCTCGATCGCCGTACGATCTACTCCATAACCACCATCGAAGTTCTGCACTTCTCAACAACTGACCGGCAACGGTGGCACGGAGGCGGGGTTCGTCCATGGTCGGATTTCTGCCGCCGTTCATTGAGGGTTTCGAGCTCAGTCCTCGACGGAGGGTTACCCCGGAGAAACCCAAACTCATCACTGCAGCAGCAGGTTCAAATGGTGCTGGACCCTGGCCAGGCAAGTCAGGCCGGGCCCGGCCAGTCCAGGCCAATCAGTCCATGCCGTTCAGGCCAGCCGAGTAGCCACAGCCCGGGCCAACCCACAGCCGGCCATCAACAGCCGCCGTGGGCCTCAACAGCCTTGGGCCAGTTTGGGATCAACAGACGTGGGCCAGGCCAGTTTGGTGCCGGGCCAGCCAGCTGGTAGCATTATTCAATATGCGCTTCAGCCCGGGCGGCAAGCAGCAAGCACCAAGCAGTCATCCCGGTACCCCGAATAGGCTGAAAATCTCGTATCCATTGCGCCTATCATTATTCAATATGCGCTTTGCACTTATTTGTTTATTGTCAATCTGTTGCTGGACGAACGGGCCAATTTACTGTTTGTAAGGTGATCCCCGATAGGCGGTCATCTGTTGGACTGAAATCGGGGGTTAGGCTCTTGGTCGAGCCTCATATCCCTAGTTCCTATTCTTCTAGCCTGCGGTTTTGTGTAGTTTCTTGTGGTCGTGGCTATCTTTGATTAGATTAGATTCTGTTCTGGTTGAAAGGGGTAGTCTTGCAGTAGCAGCAGCTGCGGGTGCTCTGATTAGATCTGTGGATGGTTCTGGTTGAGCAGGGTAGCTGCCTGAGCTGTCTTTGATTAGATTCTGTTCTGGTCGAAAGGGGTAGTCTTGCAGTAGCAGCAGCTGCGGGTGCTCTGATTAGATCTGTGGATGGTTTCTGATTGAGCGAGGGGCAGCTTGGATCGCTTGGGGTTTGAGTGGCCTCTTCTGGGGTTCCTTTTACTTTCCGCTTTTAGTCGTTGGCGAGCCTAGGGGTTTAGGGTCTGGGGGGAGTAGTCGTGGTGTGCAGGGTGCTTAGCAGGGTAGCCTTGTCCGACATTTCCTGGTCGTGCCTCTCTCGGTCCGAGTCCCTCTGTAGTAGCTGATCTCTTTGAGTGGGTTTTATACTAGGCTTGAGGCTGGAAGATCTAGTTTCTTGGTTTTCTTAGCCCAGACTTGGAGGAGGAGGTTTCTGGGTAGTTGGTTTCAGTGGGTGGTTTTGGTGAGCCTTAGGTTAGGATGAGGGAGTGCTAGGCCGGAAGGATTGGGCGTGGTGAGCAGGGTTCTTAGCAGGGGACCTTGTCGGATGCCGTCAACTCTGGTTCGAGCCTCTTGATGCTGTTCCTCTGTAGTAGCCGTTCAGACTGCTTGGAAGCCGTTCTACTTGTAGTTGTTCTCCTAAGTGCTGGTTATCTTGTGGTCATCACTGACCGTAACTATTTACTTTATTTCCTAACCTGGCGGGTTGTGCCAGGAAGTAGTTCATTTTCACTTTCATTTCATTTCACCACATGTTTGTACTCTTATCCATCCATATCATTCCCCGTTGTGCTATCATTAGTACAACGGGGCTATTATCTCTACCCATATGTCATTTACCTTACTCTCCATGCGGGTTGTGCATGGTTTACCGCACTTTTATCATTCTTGTTTTTTCTTCTTTTTTTCCTCTTGGGGTATGCCCCTTGTAGGCTGTACATTCGCTTAACCTCTTTTAATTTCAAGCTAATTTACCCCAAAAAAAAAAACACATCCATACGGTTCCAAATCACACCAAAACGGTACAATACGTTACCAAAGCATCTATAAGTTTCCAAAACACACCAAAACGGTACAATACCTTACCAAAACATCCATGCGTTTCCAAAATACACCAAAACGGTACAATACCTTACCAAAACATCCATACGGTTCCAAAACACGCCAAAACCGTTCAATACCATACCAAAACATCCATACGATTCCAAAATTGTACAATTCCGTGCCAAAATATCCATACGGTACCAAAACACAACAAAACGGTAGAATACCTTATCAAAATATCTATATGGTTCCAAAACACGCCAAAACGGTACAATACCTCACAAACACATTTATACGGTTCCAAAACGCACCAAAATGGTACAATACCTTACCAAAACATCCTTATGAAAGCCATGTCTGCATTTTGGGATTCGGAATAGTTCTGACATGTGAGGCGATTAGGGCGATCTCTGACATTGCCATGGAGAAACAGTGAAATCCATGGCTGAGGGCACTCTTTCAATGGCGGAGGGACTAGGTCTCAAGACTCTGGATTCTAATGAACTTCGAAGAAAACAAGTACCTCACATGAAAGCCCCAACAATGGGATCCCGTTTACTCTAAACCCCCAAAGATCGAGCAACTCAGAGGATATCGATCTAAATTCAAGCAGGACCAGTTCGGATCATTCTTCAAAGGGATTAGGGGCGCACAGCCCTAAACTGCCCATGAATACAAGTCCATCTCGGAAATTGCAACAAGTCTTCTTTGAGGAGGGGTTGAGGGTACAAGCCGAAGATGCAATGAAAAGCTCGGTTCCTCCTTCTTCTTCAAATGGGACTGAGGAGCAAAACCCAAGTAGCCCTAAATTGGCGATATCAACAACAACAAAAGGGTTTGGGGCCCGTAGCCCTAAATCGGCAAAAAATCAGGGCCTCTCTCAGAAATCACAGCAACATGACAATCAGCCGAGTTCAGTGCGCTCAGATTCTGAAGCTCGAATGCTAGAAATCGTAGGTAATTTGGAGGACGAACTCAACACCTCGGAAGATCCATTCATCCTAGATGTGCTCACAGCCAAGCTGCTGAGCATACAACAGGAATGGAAGAAATCTGGCAAACAAGCGGAGGAGCAAACCCCTCCTCTACGCAACCAGAGTTCTAAAGCTACGCAGAAAAACCAACAAGCCATTTTCGAAGACGGCCTGATGAAGGAGGCTGAAGCTAAGGCACGAGTGATTCACCTCCACGGAAACACTTACCAGTTTCAACGTACTCCACCAGAGGTAAGGAAACTGAACCCTAACTCACAGCAGCTTCCATCAACCTCTGTCATTAAAACTGCAGAAATGCCTATAGTTTCTTCAGTAAATGCACCTCAATCTAGGCCGTTAAATAATGGTAATCACTCAACACTTCGAAATTCTTCTATTTCTGGTCAACATCCCCAATTCAGACCAAAACAAAAAATGACCAGGCTAAGCCCAAAAACTGGGCTTCCCTGCTGCAGTCCCAAAGCCCCTCATTGGATATGAAGCTTGGGTTTTTCCTGACCTACTGAGAGGGAAAGAAGCCCAAGTGGAGATCGATATTGAACTAACAGATGTAGGAATGTGGACCAAATACTTAGTGGGTCACTTCCTCGATGGGAACATGCCTTACCCCTTGGTAGCCTCCACTGCTAGATATCAGTGGAAGGAGTTATTTGTGGCAGTCAAGCCGGATGTTGGAGGCTGCTATCTATTTGAATTTAGGGATGAACAGGCCAAACAACAAGTGTTGGATGGGGGTCCCTATTTCTTCTCTCAAAAATACTTGGTACTTAAAGACTGGCACCGTATGATGAAACCAGTAAAGGAACAACCTACTCATATTCCAGCATTGGTTAAACTTCATAATTTACCCCTAGAGCTATGGAATCAAGAGTGCTTGAGCAGGATAGCTAGTACCATTGGTAAGCCACTACATGTGGACCAAGCCACAGCCAAAACCTCAAGACAGCCAGGTCTTTTGCAAACAAAATCAACAAATGCTAGAATATGTATAGAGATCAGTGCTGAAAATGAACTTCCAGATGAAGTTAGAATAACAGTGGAGGGAGAATCAGTTGTGGTGTTTGTTGAATATCAAGTCTTACCTTCACTCTGCAAGGAGTGTCAAGTATTTGGCCACTCAACTGACCATTGCTCCAAGAAACCACCTCCAATTACCAGCCAGCCACTTCAGGAATGGACAGTGGTAGGTAGTGGGAAACTGAGAGCTAACCCTCCTTACACATTCCCAGGATCTACATCAACTACCCTACCTTCCTCCACCAAGCATGAGGGTAAACCTCAAGTAGAGCTTACTGATTCAGATGATGACTCAGAAGAAGAACTAGAAAAGGTTCTGGAGAGTATAGTGAGCAACTCTCAAGAGAAGTTGACTCTGTCTCAGAGTACAGAAGCTAACCCTCCTTTGATCCCAACAGTCAATTCTGCCTTTGCTATTGAGGAGGCTGCTCATAACCTTAAAGTACCTAATCCCCTGTCTCTGCAAGAGCTTACAGTCCCTTCTAACCAAAATGAAACATTAGAAACAGTGGGGGCCAATAAGGAAGAAGCTGGAACCCCTAATCAGCAGACTACAGGCCCAAACTCTGCTATATTTATAACCAAATCAGCAGCAAAAAAAGCTGCCAAAATGGCTGCCAAACTCAAGGACAAAGAACCTCCAGAACTCATTCCAGACATCAAACTTACCGGAGGAGGTTCTGGTAAAGCATGGCAGCAGAGGAAGCAGAAGAACTTTGCAAAGAGCTCTTCTAACAAATCAGGGAAGTAACACTCTTTCCTACCTTTGTCTGATTAATACAGTATTTACCTTTAATTTTATGTTTTCAATTCTGTTTGTAACTGTCTAGTGTTTAATGGATTGTGAGTCTTCACATTTTGGGTTTTGGAACTTGAGGGGCCTTAATGACCCTCTCAAACAAAGGGAGGCAAAAAATTGGGTTGTTAAGAATAAACTATCCTTAATTGGTCTTATTGAGCATAAAATCAAAGAATCCAATGTAACTAGAGTTGTCAACACCATGCTCCCTCATTGGAATTTTGTTAGCAATCATTCCTGCTCTCCTATGGGGCGTATTTTGATTTGTTGGAACCCCCTATTGTTTAACAAATTCAGTTTCAGTCCAATCAGCTTATCCATTGCAAGGTGCAATCTTTTTTTTTGGGTAAAGCCCTAGGGCGGTTAGCTTGAAATATAAAAGAGGTTAACCGAATGTACAGCCTATAAGGGGCATACCCCAGATAAGACAAAACGAAAATTATAAAGAGCGCCAAGTGGCTACATGGGTTGCCCGTGTCCATGCCCCCGTCGAACAATCTATCCCAAGGAATAGAAAGTACAACGGGGAACCTAGACACGGGCGTGACAAAAGCAGTAAATACCCGACACAACCCGTCGGTATAGGGTACAATCCGAGGCCCTCGAAGTCCTCGCATAAACGATAATGGCCAGTGCACAAAATTGAATAACAATGAGCGCAATGGATACGATAATTTTCAGCCAAGCCGGGATACCGGGCTGGCGGGTTGGGGTTGACTGGCCTGGGCTGGTTGACTGGCCTTGACCCGCAAGGACTGCCTGAAGACGTTAGGGCCCGTGCCCGTGCCGTACAGGAGGTGAACCACGGTTGGGCCATGATCTGTGACGGCCGGACTGACTCCGGCAGCCTGTGGCTAGCCGCCCCCCTGCCGCTGGCGATGATGGCTGGTCGTCCTACTTGACAGATCTGGCCGGAGGCCTTGACTGCCCGAGCAAGGTGGCTGTGAGGTCCACAGTTAGCAGGGTGACTGCCCAGTCGCCGTGATAGCCCACCGGAGGCGGGGATGGGGTTGAGCCACGGATAGCCCACCGGAGGCGGGGTTGAGTCCACCCACGGCTATTGAGCCACGGCTGGGGTGGAGACCTGGCCGGACCGAGGGACGGCCAGATCTGGCCAGAGAAGTCAATGACTGGCAGTGAGCCACACGATGACTTGGCCCTACGGCGGCTGATGATGGTGGTCGCAACGGCTGAGTAGGTCCCCACGGCGGCGCCGGAGCTGGACACCATGGCGACTGTAGAAGCTTGTCCGACTGTGAAGGCCCGCTCTACGGGTGCCAGATCGGACCAGAGCGGAGCTGGAACTTGGCCGGAGGAACTCCGGTTGGGTTGAGTTAGATGGCCGGACCCGAGGGTAGCCGGATATGGAACGGGCGGTGGAGGAGAGCCCCTGTCGAGAGAAGGGCTCCCTTGCCCTTGACGTTGCTACTGTTGCTGGCCAGAGATGGGATGCTCGGCTGCCGGCTGGAGCTGTAGCCGACGGAGGCCAGGCCGGCTTGGCCGGGGGGAGCTTTCTCTCTCTATCCTAGAGAGAGAAGCTCCCAGCCCCCCTTTTCCACGGAAACACTCTATGCAAGGTGCAATCTTGTAATGGCCAGTTTTCTTTTGATGCCTCCTTTATATATGGAGCAACTAGTTACTTGGAGAGGCAACAACTATGGGCTCAATTACAGCAGCTTTGTGTAGTTACCCCTTGGGTAGTGTTAGGTGACTTCAATGCATTGAGGTCTCCCTTTGAAAAAGTAGGTGGGGACAGAAATTGGTTGCCCTGGATGGAGGAATTCAATTCTTGTATCCAATCAACTGAATTACTTGATCTCAGGTATACTGGTTGCCAGTACACTTGGTCTAATAAACAACTGGGAGATGCTCATATAAGTTCCAAGATTGATAGGGTTCTAGTTAATGAGAGTTGGGTCAAAGATTTCTGCTGGTCCAATGCACATTTTCTCAGCCCTGGTGTGTCTGATCATTCCCCTGCAGTTGTATATTTGACAACTGTCTCACCTGCAAAGAAAAGACCTTTTAGGTTCTTCAACTTTTTAGCTGACCACCCTAAGTTCCTTGACACTGTACAGCAGGTGTGGAGGAAGATAATCATTGGAAATCCAATGTTCTGTGTTTGTCAAAAACTTAAGCAATTGCAGGAGGATCTTAAAAAACTAAACACAAATGAGTTTAGTGATCTTTCTTCAAGAGTGGCCTCCTGTAAACAACAATTAGAAGTTATCCAAAGAGAACTAGGCTCTGACCCTAGTGACCCTTCTAAACAAGCCATTGAAAAGGAACTGTGCAAGCAGTATCTAGTTTATGCCAAGGCAGAAGAAAATTTTGCCAAGCAAAAATCAAGAATCCAATGGCTAAAGTTGGGGGACCAATGTTCCTCCTTTTTTTTCAAGTCCATTACCAATTCAAGGAATAGGAACAGAATTTCTAGCTTGGTTCTAGAAGATGGGTCTGTTTCCCAAAACTTAGAGTTGATTAAGCACACATTCATCAACTACTACACTAACTTGTTAGGCACCAAACATTTGACTGATTACTCTGGTTCCTCTAGGGTGCAACAGCTTATAACTAAGAAGCTCTCCCCCTCCCAGAGTTTGCAAATGGTGATGGGGGTAACTGATAAAGAGATCAAAGACACCTTTTGGTCTCTTAATCCTCAAAAAGCTCCTGGGCCAGATGGCTATAATGCTTCCTTCTTCCATAGAGCTTGGCCTGTCATAGGCCATGAAGTGACCTCAGCTGTCAAACTGTTTTTCAGGTCTGGTCAACTTTTGAAGAAGGCCAATGCTACCCTAGTTGCTTTGGTGCCTAAAGTCCCCAATCCCTCTAAGGTAGGAGACTACAGGCCCATCTCGTGCTGTAATGTGATATATAAATGTATAGCTAAAATACTAGCCAATAAAATCAGACCTGTTCTGCCTTCCCTTATTGATCCTGCTCAATCTGGCTTTGTCCAGGGAAGGAGGATAGCTGATAACATATTCCTTACTCAGGAATTGATGAGAGGTTACCACAAACACTCCTCATCCCCTAGGTGTGCCATGAAAGTGGACATAATGAAGGCCTATGATAATGTCAGGTGGGAATTCCTTTGGGATGTCCTGGCTTCAATGAACTTCCACCCTAAGATGATCCAATGGTTGAGAGCTTGTGTGTCTACAGCTAATTACTCCTTGTGTTTTAATGGGGAAGCAATAGGGTACATTCCTGGGCAAAAAGGTTTAAGACAAGGTGATCCACTATCTTCTTACCTTTTTGTGATAGCTATGGAGGTGTTAACTTGCATTCTTAAGGAGAAATCCTTCCAACCTGATTTTAACTTCCACTGGAAATGTGGAGCTACCAAACTTGTCAATCTTTGCTTTGCAGATGATCTTATGATCTTCTGCAAAGGTGAAGTCGCCTCCATTAATCATATCCAGTATTCTTTAACTGAATTTGAGAAGTTGTCTGGGCTTTCACCAATGAGCTGTATTTAAAATGTTCTGAACCTGTTTTGGCTGTTCTGTCTTCAGTTATATTCTGAACTGTAGCAGGTTTTGTTTTCAGTTATGCCTAACCATCGGGGGCTGTCAATGGGATCTCCCTTCACAGAGGGGACGTCCTCTGTATAGTTTTGTATATGTTTTCAGTATTGAATAGTATTACTCAAGTATCATCACAAGGGTGCATGATACTAACTGTCATGGATTCCTGTGTTTGTCACCTAAGGTAAGGTTCACCTAAGGTTCAGAATCTGATGTTAACCAAGCAGTATGAGCTAGCCCTGTTAAGAGCTATTATGAACTGCTTTGTGCTATGTGAGAGCTAGCAGAATTTGAGCTGTAGATTGGAAGCTGATGGATTGAAGAGCTATGTTTTGCTCTGAGTCAAGTTTTGAAGTTAAGAAATCAAGTCAAGTTCAAGTTCTGAAGATCGAATGGTGCCATTCAAATGTGCCAATCTGTGTTCTATTTTCAGTGTAATCATCTGTTTTCAGTGTAATCTTTTGTATAGACATGTTCAGTTCAGTTCAACAAGCAGTTGGTATGCTGTAATGTTCTATCAGTTCTGAAGTTATGTTGTCAGTTCTGAGGCTAGTCAAGGGGAACACTTCTTTTGGCTTTGTTTCCTTTCCCTCTTCTAGATGGATTGGAAACATAGCTTCACATCAATACCTTGTAGCCATTTGGCGTTATCAATTTTCTTTATCTTTTTTGTTTTCTTTTCTTCTTTCCTCCTGGGGTATGCCCCTTGTAGGCTGTATATCCGGTTACCCTTTTTTCTATTTCATGCTATTTTACCCAAAAATAAAAAAACATCCTTATGGTTCCAAAACACACCAAAATGGTTCAATAACTTACCAAAGCATACATAAGTTTCCAAAACGGTACAATACCTTACCAAAACATCATTACGGTTCCAAAACACGCCAAAACCGTACAATACCTTACCAAAACATCTATATGGTTTCAAAACGATACAATACCTTACCATACCAAAACATCCATGCGGTTCCAGCAGTGTGGTATATTGGCAAGAGGCAGCAGCAGCTATGGCAGGCGTCTTCTCCGGCCGGCCAACCCCAACAGGGCAAGGGAGCCTCTCTCCTTAAAGAGGCTCTCCTCCACCGCCCAATCACAACCGGCAACCCCTTGGCTCCGGCCATTTATCACTGACATCCTCTGGTCCAGCAAACCACAGCCGGCCATCTACGGTCCGGCACAACAGCGGTGGCACGGCGGCTACCGTTTGAGATCTGGGTCATGCATGTCTGAAATCAAGCCGGGCTCACCAGCCTTCCACAATCAGGCACCACCAGCCGGCCATCTCTGGTCCGGCCAACCACCAATCGGTCTCCAACCTCACGGCTAAGGGTCTTCTACCATCGCCGTGGGCTCGACAGCCGCCGGGCAAACCAGACATCTCAAGGGTTCGAATGGGTTTACTGTTCAAACTTTGGGATCGGCGCCGTCCAGATCTGGCAGCCATGGCTTTTTACCCCAGCCGTGGCTCAATACCCGTGGCTCAGCCGTCGGCCATCATCTCCAGCCCCAACCCCGCCTCCGGTGGGCTATCAATCCCAAGTCAGCCCGTCGCCGGCGATGGCTTTATTCAGCCAGGCATCCGGCCAAGGAACCACCACCCGACGTGGCTCACAGCCGCCGTGGACTTCACAGCCACTTTGCTCGGGCAAACCCTGGTCTGGACCATCATCGCCAGCCGCAGTGGGGCGGCCAGCCACAGCTAGCCTAGCGAGGCCAGCCTAGCTCCCCACCAGCTTCCTTCCAGCCAGCCCGGGCAGACCAGCCAGCAAGCCAGCCCGGGCAGGCCATCCGTGAGTGGCTCAGGCGGGGGGCAGCAGTGGCTGCCACAGATTGTTTTGCTCGGGCAGAGGCTAGGCAGCAGCTTCTGCCCGGGCGATTCGAGTCAACCCTACGTCCAGCCGCTGGGAAGGCTATCCACAGCCAGCCCGGGCCAAGCAGCAGGCAGCAGCCGCCCGATGGCAGGCCAGCCCGGGCAGGTAAGCCGGCTGGGTGGCTCGGGCAGTCATGCTATGTACTGTTTTTGCATTTATCTTGTTGCTGGACTTATGGGCCAGTTCACTGTTAGTTTTGGCAACCCCCGATAGGCGGTCATCTGTTGGACTGAAATCGGAGGCCGGGCTCTTCATCGAGCCCTCTAAATCCATTGAGCCAGCGTTTTTAGCTCTGAGGATTTGCGTAGTATTCTTGTGGTCGTGGCTATTATTGATTAGATTGGATTCTCTTAGTTAAGGGGCAGTCTCGCAGTAGCAGCAGCTGTGGGTGCCGATGATTAGATTATGGATGAGTCTGATTGAGCAAGGTAGTTGCCGGAGCTGTCTTTGACTAGATTGGTGGATTCTCACTGATTGAAAGGGGTAGCTTCGTAGTCTGTTTCAGATTAGATTTAGTGGTTTGCACTGATCGAAAAGAACAGCTTGGTCCACTTGAGGTTTGGGGGGCTACTTTTGGTGGTCCCTCTTCCTGTTCCGCTTATAGTCGTTAGCAAGCCTAGGGGATTTGGGTGAGGATGTAGTAGTCTGGATGGAATGGGCGTGGTGCTTAGCAGGGTAGCCTTGTCGGATGCCGACATCTCCAGTTCGAACCTCTCTCGGTCCGAGTCCCTCTGTAGTAGTTGACTTCTTTTGAGTGGGTATTATGCTAGCTTCGGGGTGATGGGCTTCTCGGTTCTTGGTCTTCTTATCCCAGCCTTGGAGGAGGAGGATCTCTCCTCAGCGCTGGTTACCATGTGGTCACCGTTGACCATGACTATCTACCGTATTTACTTTATTTCCTAGCCTGGCGGGTTGTGCAAGGTAGTAGTTCAATTTCACATTTCACGTATTACAGAACGCATAGCATTTTGATATGTATTTACTCTATCTCACTCTCCATGCGGGTTGTGCATGGTTTACCGCACTTTTTTCACTCTTATTTGTTTTCTGTTTCTTTTTCTCCTGGGGTATGACCCTTGTAGGCTGTACATTCGCTTAACCTTTTTTTAATTTCAAGCTAAATTACCCCCAAAAAAATCCATGCGGTTCCAAAAATTCAACAAAACGGTACAATACCGAGGCAAAACATCCGTACGGTACCAAAATTTAACAAAACGGTATAATATCTTACCAAAGTGTCTTTAACTTTCCAAAACACACCAAAACGGTACAATACCTTACCAAAAAATCCTTACGATTCCAAAACACGCCAAAACCGTACAATATCTTACCAAAACATCCATACGATTCCAAAACGGTACAATACCGTGCCAAATGATCCATACGGTACCAAAACACAACAAAATTGTACAATACCTTACCAAAACATCCATATGGTTCCAAAACACACCAAAATCGTACAATACCTTTCCAAAACATCCACAAGGTTCCAAAACACACCAAAGCGGTACAATACCTTACCATACCAAAACATCCATACGGTTCAAAAACACGCCAAAACCATACAATACCTTACCAACACGTCCATACGGTTCCAAAACACACAAAAAAGGTATAATACCTTACCAAAACATCCATACGGTTCCAAATCACACCAAAACGGCACAATACAATACCATACCAAAACATCCGTACGGTACCAAAAAAAACCAGAACGGTACAATACCATGCCAAAACATCCATACGGTACCAATTAACAACAACACGGTACAATACTTTACCAAAACATCCATACGGTTCCAAAACACGCCAAAACCGGGGCCGGGCTCTTCGTCGAGCCCTCTATATCCATTGCACCAGCGCTTTTAGCTCTGAGGAGTTGCGTTGTATTCTTGTGGCTGTGGCTATTATTGATTAGATTGGATTCTCCTAGTTAAGGGGCAGTCTCGCAGTAGCAGCAGCTGTGGGTGTCGATGATTAGATTATGGAGAGTCTGGTTGAGCAAGGTAGTTGCCGGAGCTGTCATTGACTAGATTGGTGGATTCTCACTGATTGAAAAGGGTAGCTTCGTAGTCTGTTTCAGATTAGATTAGTGGTTTGCACTGATCGAAAAGTACAGCTTGGTCCACTTGAGGTTTAGGGGTTACTTTTGGTGGTCCTCTTCCTGTTTCGCTTATTGTTGTTAGCGAGCCTAGGGGATTTGGGTGAGGATGTAGTAGTCTGGATGGAATGGGCGTGGTGTGCAGGGTGCTTAGCAGGGCAGCCTTGTCAGATGCCGACATCTCCAGTTCGAGCCTCTCTCGGTCCGAGTCCCTCTGTAGTAGTTGACTTCTGTTGAGTGGGTATTATGCGAGCTTCGGGGTGATGGGCTTCTCGGTTCTTGGTTTTTATCCCAGCCTTGGAGGAGGAGGATCTCTCCTCAGCGCTGGTTATCATGTGGTCACCGTCGACCATGACTATCTACCGTATTTACTTTATTTCCTAGCCTAGCGGGTTGTGCCAGGTAGTAGTTCAATTTCACATTTCATGTATTACAGTACGCATAGCATTTTGTTATGTATTTACTCTATCTCACTCTCCATGCGGGTTGTGCATGGTTTACCACACTTTTTTCACTCTTATTTGTTTTCCTTTTCTTTTCCTCCTGGGGTATGCCCCTTGTAGGCTGTACATTCGCTTAACCTTTTTTAATTTCAAGCTAAATTACCCAAAAAAAAAAAAAACACGCCAAAACCGTACAATGCCTTGTTCCTCTGTAGTAGCCGTTCCGACTGCCTAGAAGACGTATTGCTATGTAGCTGTTCTCCTCAGCGTTGGTTATCATGTGGTCATTGTTGGCCATGACTATCTACTTTATTTAATTTTTTTCCTAGCCTGGCGGGTTGTGCCGGGTAGTAGTTCTATTTCATTCATCTCAGTACGCATGGCATGTTGTTATGTATTTACTCTATCTTACTCTCCATGCGGGTTGTGCATGGTTTACCGCAATTTTATCATACTTGTTTTTTTTCTTTTTCTTTTCCTCCTGGGGTATGCCCCTTGTAGGCTGTACATTCGCTTAACCTTTTTTTAATTTCAAGCTAATTTACCCACAAAAAAACATTAATACAATTCCAAAATGGTACAATACCGTGCCAAAATATCCATACGGTACCAAAACACAACAAAATTGTACAATTCCTTACTAAAACATCTATAAGGTTCCAAAACACGCCAAAACCATTTAATACTTCTCCGACACATTTACACGGTTCCAAAACGCACCAAAACGGTACAATACCTTACCAAAACATCTTTATGGTTCAAAAACACACCAAAATGGTACAATAACTTACCAAAGCATCCATAAGTTTCCAAAACACACCAAAACGGTATAATACCATACCAAAACATCCATACAGTTCCAAAACACGCCAAAAGCGTACAATACCTTACCAAAACATCCATACTGTTCCAAAACACCCCAAAAGCGTACAATACCTTACCAAAACATCCATATGGTTCCAAAATACACCAAAACGGTACAATACCTTACCATACCAAAACATCCATGCAGTTCCAAAAATTCACCAAAACGGTACAATACCGTGACAAAACATCTGTACGGTACCAAAACACAACAAAACGGTACTATATCTTACCAAAGCGTCTATAACTTTCCAAAACACACCAAAACGGTACAATATCTAGCCAAAATAAGACCAGTTCCTGCATCAGCCGACTTGGGAGCTTCTCTCTCTAGCCTAGAGAGAGAAAGCTCCCTTGGACCGGTCAAAATCCAGCCGGCTGCCACCTCCGGCCAGCCGCAGCAGCAACAACAAGGTCCGGCCTCGCCGGTCAGCACTAGGCCCAACCACGCCGGGCAGCAGCCACCATCCGGGCAAGGGATCCTCTCTCCTTAGAGAGGCTCTCCTCCACCGCCCTCCACAATCGGAACCCCCCGAGCCGCCTCTACATCCGACGGTCTCTGGCTCTCCTCCTCCTGGCCGGCCTTCATCTGGTCCGGAGCTCCACAGCCGTGGGCTTCGTCCCCAACCTCAACCCCGCCGTGAACCGGCGGGTACCATTTGGGATATGTACCGGCAGATCTGAAACCACACCGGCCATTACTGGCCAATCACAACCAGCCACCATCAGCCGGTCTCCCGGCCGCCGGGACCTCGCCGTGGGACTCAACAGCCGCCATGGGGCCCAGCCGTCGTGTGGCTCACCGTGGCTCACCTTCACGCAGCCAGTCAAGGACCTCTCCGGCCAGATCTGTTCAGTCAGACCCGGTCGTGGTCAGGCCATCTCGGGCAGGCCCTGGTCCGGTCTTCCTTCCGGATCACCGTGGCTCAACAGCCGTGGCTCTACAGCCATCGGCCATCATCTTCAACCCCAACCCCCGCCGTGGACCCAATAGCCGTCGTGGGGTCCAGCCGCCCGGGCAATTAGCCAGCCCGGGCCAAGCAGCGGGCAGCAGCGGCCTGCCCAGCCAGCCAACTTCAAGCCGTGGGCCAGTTCGGGGCCAGGCCATCAACAGCCTGCCTTCAGCCCGGGCATTTTTTTTCTCGGGCGGGGGGCAGCAGTGGGCTGCCAGTGATTGTTTTGCTCTGGCAGAGGCTTGGCAGCAGCTTTTTGCCCGGGCGATTCGAGTCAATCTTCGTCCAGCCACAAGGAAGGCAGCAGCAGGCAGCAGCCCGCCCGATGGCAGGTTGGGCCTAAATTTCTTTCAAAAAAAAATGGACAGAACAAGCCTGCAGTCAATTTGTTGCTGGACCTATAGGCCAGTTTACTGTTAGTATCTGCGATCCCCGATAGGCGGTCACCTATTGGACTGAAATCGGGGGTTGTCGGGCTCTTGGTCGAGCCTTTTATATCCCTAGATCCTGTGCTTTTAGCCCTGAGGTTGTGTGTAGTATTCTTGTGGTCGTGGCTATCGTTGATTAGATTGGGATCTGTTCTGATTGAAAAGGGTAGTTCGCAGTAGCAGCAGCTGTGGGTGCCACTGATTAGATTGGTGGATGGATTCTGATTGAGCGAGGTAGCTGCCGGAGCTGTCATTGATTAGATTGGTGGTTGTTCATTGATCGAAAGGGGTAGCTTTGCGGTCTTTTTCTGATTAGATTGGTGGCTTCGCTGATCGAAAGGAGCAGCTTGGTCCACTTGAGGTTTGAGTGGCTATCGTTGATTAGATTAGAATTTGTTCTGATAGAAAAGGGTAGTTCGCAGTAGCAGCAGCTGTGGGTGCCACTGATTAGATTGGAGGATGGATTCTGATTGAGCGAGGTAGCTGCCGGAGCTGTCATTGATTAGGTTGGTGGTTGTTCACTGTTCGAAAGGGGCAGCTTGGTCCTCTTTCAGTCGTTAGCGAGCCTAGGGGATGTAGGCGAGGTTGTAGTAGTCTGGATGGAATGGGCGTGGTGTGCAGGGTACTTGGCAGGGTAGCCTTGTCGGATGCCGACATCTCCATGTAGCTTGGCCTGAATTGCATTCCACACTTGCTTGTTGAGTGGGTATTATACTAGCTTTGGGGTTGATGGAAGTACTAGGTTCTTGGTTCTCTTAACCCAGCCTTCGAGGAGGAGGTTATTAGGTAGTTGGGTTCAGCAGGAGGTTTTGGCGAGCCTTAGGCTTGGATGAGGGAGTAGTAGGCCGGAAGGATTGAGCGTGGTGAGCAGGGTACTGAGCAGCAGTAGTAACCTTGTCGGATGCCGTCGACTCTGGTTCGAGCCTCTTGATGCCTTGTTCCTCTGTAGTAGCCGTTCAGCTTGCTTTGTAGCCGTCTTACCCGGTGGCTTCTCCTCAGTGTTGGTTATCATGTGGTCATCTCTGACCTCGATTATTTACTTTACTTACCTTATTTCCTAGCCTGGCGGGTTGTGCCAGGTGGTAGCTCTATTTCATCTAGCTCTATGTACTTTACTTACCGTACACATGGCATCTTCATGTATTTACTTTATCTAACTCTCCATGCGGGTTGTGCATGGTTTACCGCACTTTTGTCATTCTTATTTTTTCCTTTTCTTTTCCTCCTGGGGTATGCCCCTTGTAGGCTGTACATTCGGTTAACCTTTTTTTAATTTCAAGCTAAATTACCCAAAAAAAAAAAATATCTAACCAAAAAATCCATACGGTTCCAAAACACGCCAAAACCGTACAATACCTTACCAAAACATCCATACGATTCCAAAACGGTACAATACCTTACCATACCAAAACGTCCATACGGTTCAAAAACACGCCAAAACCATACAATACCTTACCAACACATCCATACGGTTCCAAAACACACCAAAACGATACAATATCTTACCAAAACATCCATATGGTTCCAAATCACACCAAAACGGCACAATACATTACCATACCAAAACATCCATACGGTACCAAAACAAACCAGAACGGTACAATACCATGCCAAAACATCCATACGGTACCAAATAACAACAAAACGGTAACCCAGCCAACTGGCCCAGCCACGCCGGCCTTCCACCTCGACGCAGCAGCAGCAGGCACCTCGGGCAAGGGAGCCCCTCGCACGACAGGGGCTCTCCTCCACCGCCCCCACACCCGGCAACCCGGAGCTCAAACTCCACCTGGTCCGGTCAAAACCCAATCGGGTTCGAAGCTCAACAGCTTCGTCCCCAACCTCAACCCCGCCGTCAACCGGCGGGTACCATTCTGGATATACTCCGAGTAGATCTGAAATCAACATCAACTGCAACCACCCACCACCGGCCAGTCTGAAATCTCACGGCTGATGGCCTCCAGCCTTCGCTGAGGGGCTCAAGAGCTATCGGTCCATTCATTGGGAACGGCACCGGCCTTCATCTGGCTACCGCTGGTCCGGCCAGCCTCTTTTGACAAGTCAGGCCAGCCGGCCTTCATCTCAAAGCCACCTTCATCGTGGGGTTCAACAGCCGTCGTGGGCCTTAGCCGCTGTGGTCCGGCCAGTCCAGGTACGGTCACCGCCAGTCAAGGCCTCTCCGGCCAGATCTGTTCCTCTCCGGTCACCGCCGTCGGCCTTCATCAGCCGTGGCTTCCGGCCAGCCACAGCTGGCCATCACTGGACAGGCCAAGCCACATCCGGGCTTCTACAACTTGGTCTCTGCAATTCCCTCCATCAACAGCCGCCGTGGGGCTTAGCCGCCGTGGGGCTCAACCACCGTGGGGCCCAACATAGCACCCTACCAGTACCCTTCCTGCCAGCCCGGGCATTCAGCTCGGGTGAGGGGGCAGCAGTGGCTGCAGTGGCTCGGGCGAGGGGGCAGCAGTGGCTGCCGGTGATTCTTTGCTCGGGCAGAGGCTAGGCGCTGGCAAGGCCAGCCAACCACAGAACAGGCCGGGCCTGCCCAGCCAACAGCAAGCCAGCCACAGGCTAGGCCAGCCAATTTTTTGCCAGCCCGGGCAGAGGAGGCTCGGGCAGTTATCTATGATGCAGTTTAACTACTGTTTACTTTTACTTCTATTGTATTACTAGTTGCTGTGTTCTGGTAGCAGTAGCTGATTTGATTAGTTATTTCTGTGATTGCGAGGACTTCAAGGGCCTCTAATTTACCCCTATCCCGACGGGTTGTGTCGTGGATTTTCTGCTATTGCCATGCCCGTGTCCAGGTTTTTTTTTTTTGGGTAAAACAGCATTAAATAGAAAAAAAAAAGGTCACGGATATACAGCCTACAAGGGGCATAGCCCATTCGTTTTCTTTTTGCTTTGTCTTACCTGGGGTATGCCCCTTGTAGGCTATATATTCGCTTAACCTCTTTTAATTTCAAGCTGATTTACCCAAAAAAAAACAAAACGGTACAATACTTTACCAAAACATCCATACGATTCTAAAACACGCTAAAACCGTTCAATACCTTACCAAAACATCCATGTAGCAAAGCACCCATTTGTCTGGAAGAACCAAAGAACTCTGACATGTGAGGCGATTAGGGTGACTTCTGACAAGGCCATGGAGAAACAGTGAGATCCATAAAAAACTGTAAATGGATTTTTGTGACTTGTGGGCTGAGGTTGAGAGCTTCTCTCTCTAAACCTAGAGAGAGAATGCACTCCCTCAGTCCAAAATCCAATACAAATCCGGTTATGAGGTACCAAGCTCAAATCGGTTAACATTTCACCTTCGTTCCCATTATCTGAGGTTTCAATCTCTATTCGGAACCTTTACCAAATCAATTTTTACAACTAAAACCCACTGTTTTCGTCTGGGTCTATTTACCAGTACAACGTATTCAGTCCAAGACCCACTACGCTCGTGGCTGTACTGGGGCTGACCGATCGAGGGTACGGCGACGGGAGAATTGGTTCCAGTTCTGGGTCCGTCCTAGTCCGTCTCACATCGTCTTCAAGCTGGGTTCGATTTTGAGGTAAATAAAGCTCATAATCAGTTCCGTCTGTAACTGATATTAGGATGCTCCGGTCGTGGAGATAGTCCCTCACTGGACATCCGGCCGTCGAGATTTTCCTGGATGTATCTACCAACTCCTGCCGGAGACAGCAAGCCGCCGGTGGGGTTAATTTCAGTTCACTTGATGCCGGCCAAAAAGGGTCAAATCGCTTCATCTCTCTCATCCGATGGAAGCCGTGGGGTTGGAGGAAGACGAGCGATGGTTAGCAAATTCGATCCAGGGCTTTTGCTCATGGGTCCATTTACACGATGTAGCTCACGGTTAGCAAATTCGGTTGGACTCATAGGATGTAGCTCTGGCCAGGCTCGGATTGCGAGCTCTCCAACACCAGAACTGGTGTGCCAAACTTCGCCGGCGCGCCAACGGCAGTTGGCAGTTCTGTCTCTTCAGTCTAGGAATTTCGGTGACCGCGGGGGCAGGTGACCATTGATCTGGGCTGCCGATTGGTGGTGGGCAGTCACGATTGGGACTGCTTCTGAGTAGTTCGGTCTGCTTCTGGGTTTGCTTCAGGTCTAATTTTTGTTTACATCATGCAATACACTAGATTTAATTGTTGGTAATGCATTAGCAGGTCTAGTTGTTGGATCGCCATTGATAAATTGACATTGTGTTCAAAATTACCATAGACTTTTAAATTCAGATTGTGAACAAACTCGATGGGCAGTCAACTAATTGGACTGAGATCGGGTTGTTATCAAGCTCTTTGTTGAGCTTCTTTAAATTCCTAGTTTCTTTGCTCCTTTAGTCCGGTGGTCGAGCGTAGTATGGTTGTGACCGTGGCTATCATTGATTAGATTGGGGTCTTGTGCTGATTGAAAGGGGTAGCTTTGTTGCTGCCATTGACTAGATCGGTGGTAGGGCTCTGATCGAAAAGGGTAGCTTTCGGGGTTGTCATTGATTAGATTGGTGGTTGAGCACTGGTTGAAAGGGATAGCTTCGCGGGCTGTCATTGATTAGATTGGTGGTAGTACACTGATCGAAAGGGGCAGCTTGGTTCTCTTGTAGTTTTGTGTGCCTCGGTTTGTGTCTTGCCAGATGATTCGGTGGTAATGCACTGTTAATGGCGGCTGGATTCGAGGCCCTTGTACTGTCCCACTTTTAGGTTATAGTGAGCCTTGTGTACTAGGTCGAGAGAGTTTTAGACCGGATGGAATGGGCATGGTGTGCAAGGTGCTTGGGGGAGGTAGCCTTGTCGGATGTCGTCATCTCTGGTTCGACCCTCTCTCGGAGCCCGGTCCTATGCAGTAACTGTTCCTTAGAAGTGGGTGCTATACTTGATACTTCTGTGCTAGGTTGGAGCATTGGAATCTTGGTCAGCTTATTATGCATTGGAATCTTTGATATTAGCTATTTATCTTATTTCCTAGTCTGGCGGGATGTGCCAGGATATAATCAGTTTCTTGTTATTTCTTTTCGCTTCATTTCGCTTCATTCATATCATACCCCGTTGTGCTATCCTTCCGTACAGATGGATAGTGCAATGGGGTATGATATCAAATCACATTGCACGTTTGTTGCATTCCTTACTTTATCCTACTCTCCATGCGGGTTGTGCATGGGTATCACACTTTTTTCACTCTTCTTTCTTTTTCTTTCCTCCTGGGGTATGCCCCTTGTAGGCTGTACATTCGATTAACCTCTTTTAATTTCAAGCTAAATTACCCACAAAAAAAAACAGTGAGATCCATGGCTGACGGTACAATATCAATGGTGGAAGGACTAGGGATCAAAGCACTGGACTCGAATGAGCTTCGAAGGAAACAAGTTTCGCACATGGAAAGCCCCAAAGGGGAATTCCGTTTACTCTAAATCCTCAGGGATCGAGCATTCCAGGTGGTTTCGATCTACAATCAAGCAGAACCAGGTCGGTTCAGTCATCATCTCTAAATGGATTTGGGGCTCACAGCCCTAAATCGTCCAAGAACACAAGTCCAGCGCGAAAACTACAACAGGTTTTCTTCGAAGAGGGGTTGAGGATAGACGCTGAAGCTGCTATGAAGGGCTCGGTTCCAACTTCATCCGCTAATGGCACTGGGGCGAATAGCCCTAATTCGCAACACAGCCCTAAAGCTGCGTAGAAAATCCAACAAGCTTTATTCGAAGATGGTCTGACAAAGGAAGCTGAGGTAAGGGCTCGGGTGATTCACCTCCATGGAAACACCTACCAATTTCAGCGCACCCCATCAGAGGTAAGGAAACCGAACCCTAACTCAAAGATTTTGATCAATGCTAGGGGAAATCCATACGTAGAAGGGGATCCTAACATGGGATATAGCTCAGAGGACCTTCGACCTAGATATACCTCACAGCAGTTCCCACCAAACACTGTTCTTAAAACAGCAGATATATCTCATGTATCTCCAGTAACTACATCTACCTCTAAGCCGCTGAATAATGGTAACCAATCAACATTTCGAAATCCTACTATTCCTACCCAACATTACCAAGTCAAGCCAAAACTGAATAATGGTCAGGCTAAACCCAAAAACTGGGCTTCCTTGCTGCAGTCCCAAAGCCCCTCAATGGATATGAAGCTTGAGTTTTATCCTAACCTATTGAGAGGGAAAGAAGCCTAGGTGGAGATTGATATTGAACTTATTGATGTAGGTAAGTGGACCAAATACTTAGTGGGCCATTTCCTTGATGGGAAAATGCCATACCCCTTGGTTGCCTCCACTGCTAGATATCAGTGGAAGAAGTTATTTGTGGCTGTTAAGCCAGACGTTGGAGGATGTTTTTTTTTTTTTTTGGGGTAACTTGGATTGAAATAGAAAAGAGGCTAACCGAATATACAGCCTACAAGGGGCATGCCCCATGTTCCATTTACGCTTCGGAGCTGGGGAGCTTCTCTCTCTAACCTAGAGAGAGAAAGCTCCCTCCAGCCCTAACCCTCCGGCCGCCGGCCATCCCAGCTCCGTTTAACCCCAGATCCGGCATGGGGATGGCAAGGGAACGTCCCTCCTTAGGGTTAGTTCTCCTCCAACGCCTCCCTCCAGCCCGACCAAAGCCATTTTCGGCCTCCCACGCTGGCCCAGCCACACCTGGCCCAGCCGCACCCCTCCGGCTTCCGATCGACGGTAGCAGCAGCAACAGACCTCGAGCAAGGGAACCTCTATCGTTATAGAGGATCTCCTCCACCGCCCAAATATCCGGGTATTACAGCGGAGGCACGGGGTACCCTTTGGGATCCGCGCAGTCCAGATCTAATCTCAAGCCGTCCTTCTCGTGGTCCGGCCAAATATCCACCTCTCATCCTCACCGGACCGAAGGGGCTACAGAGGGTCAGCCTGGCCGTAGCTTTAAGCTTCATGGGTCGAGATTCTATGGGTTCGGTTCTGCTCTAACAGTCCTCGCCGGAGAAGATGACCCTGCTGTTCAATATGTGTTCAAACAGTGGCACAGCAGTAGGGCTGACTCACCAAGGAGTTCTAATGTTCAGATCCCCAGCCGTGGCTCAACAGCCGTGGCTAACACCCGTGGCTCAATACCCGTGGCCCACCAGCCGTCGGCCAGCATCTCCAGCCCCAACCCCGCCTCCGGTGGGCTATCAATCCCAAGTCAGCCCGTCGCCGTGGCTCACAGTAGTGGCTTAGCCGCCGTGGAGCAGGCGGCGCTTCAAGCCGTTTGGGCCAGCCAGGCCAGGCGGAGGCTTCATAGTCGTTGGCTTTCAGCCAGGTCACCACATCCCTGCGCGGGCCAAGCTGCTAGTCCGGGCGGGGCAGGCAGCCACTCGGCCAAGCGGCTAGCTCGGGCGGGCAGTCATCACATGGCCAAGAGGCCCAGCCTACAAATTACCCAGTTCCAGCTCGGGCAAGCAGCCAGCTGGCCAGTCAGCCAGCTTCGGGCGGCCATAACCCTTTCATCCAGCCCGGGCAAAACAGCCAGCCCGGGCAAAACAGCCAGCCCGGGCAAACAGCAACCACCACGGCAGTCAGCAGGGATTTTTGGCCCTGCGAGCCTCATCAGCCCGGCCTAGGAGCCGGTCCTACAGCCTAGCAGCCCCGCTAGGTCAGCCCAGCAGCTTGGGCATTTTTTTGCTCGGGCAGTCATGCAGTTTATAGCTTATTGCTCTATTTTCTGCTACTGTATTGAATGCTAAGTGTAGTAGCTGTTGTTTATTCTGATGTAGTACGTCAGACCATGGTCTTGATAGTTTTCTGCTACTGCACACAACCAATGTATGTATTGCGAGGACTTCGAGGGCCTCTGATTGTACGCCGTGTCCAGGTTCCCCGTTGAACTTTCTATTCCTTGGGATAGTTTGTTCGGCGGGGGCAAGGACACGGGCAACCCATGTAGCCACTTGGCGCCTTTATAATGTTCATTTCCTTTTTGTTTTGTCTTACCTGGGGTATGCCCCTTGTAGGCTGTATATTCGGTTAACCCCTTTTATTTTCAAGCTAAACGCCCTAGGGCATTACCCAAAAAAAAGGGGCATGCCCCAGGAGGAAAAGAAAGAGAAAACAAAACAAAAGAAGAGAAAATTACCTATGCCAAGTGGCTACATGGGATAAGTGAAATGCGATGTTTCCAATCCATCTAGTAAGAGGGAAGGAAAACAACGCCTTAATGATTTAGAGATGAACAGGCCAAACAACAGGTGTTGGATGGTGGTCCATACTTTTTCTCTCAAAAATACTTAGTACTTAAAGATTGGCATCGTATGATGAAACCAGTTAAAGAACAACCTTCTCATATTCCAGCATGGGTCAAACTGCATAACCTACCCCTAGAGTTATGGAATCAGGAGTGTTTAAGCAGGGTGGCTAGTACCATTGGTAAGCCACTACATGTGGACCAAGCCACAGCTAAAACCTCAAGACTGGGTCTTCTACACACAAAATCAACCAATGCTAGAATATATATCGAAATCAGTCCTGAACATGAACTTCCAGATGAGGTTAGAATTACTGTGGAGGGAGAATCAGTTGTGGTGTCTATTGAATACCAGGTCTTACCACTACTTTGCAAGGAATGCCAAGTTTTTGGCCACTCAACTGACCAATGTTCTAAGAAACCCCCTCCAATAACCAGCCAGCCACATCAGGAATGGACCGTAGTAGGTAATGGGAAACTAAGGACTAACCCTCCTTATACAAACCCTTGTTCTACCTCAACTGCCCTACCTGCCTCCACCAAGCATGAGGGTAACCCTCAAGTAGAGCTTGCTGATTCAGATGATGATTCAGAGGAAGAATTAGAAAAGGTGCTTGAGAGTATAGTAAGCAGCTCTCAAGAGAATTTGACCCTGTCACAAAGTACAGAACTAAACCCTCCACTGATCCCAATTGTCCCTCCTATGCCATTGAGGAAGCTGCCCATACCATTGAAGGATCACATCCCTTGTCTCTGCAAGGGCCTACAATTCCTTCTGACCATACTGGCACATTAGAAGAGGTGGGGGCCAATAAGGAAGAAGCAAGATCCCTTAGTCAGCAGATTTCAAGTCCTGCTACACCAATCTCCAGATCAGCAGCTAAGAAAGCTGCCAAACTCAAAGACAAAGAACCTCCTGATCCTATTTCAGACATCAAACTAACCAGGGGAGGTTCTAATAAAGCAGGGCAGCAGGGGAAACAGAAGAACTTTGCAAAAAGCTCTTCTCAGAAATCAGGGAAGTAACTCTCTTTCCTACTTTTGTTTTGTTAAATCAGTACTATAGCTATTTAATCTCATCAATTTTGATTGAAGCTGTGTAGTGTTTAATGGATTGCTGGTATTCACATTTTCGGTTATGGAATTTGAGGGGCCTTAATGACCCTCTTAAACAGAGGGAGGCAAAAAATTGGGTTTTTAATAATAAACTTTCCTTAGTTGGACTTATTGAACATAAAATCAAAGAACCCAATGTCTCTAGAGTAGTCAACACCATGCTCCCTCAATGGAATTTTGTTAGCAATCATTCCTACTCTCTTATGGGGCGTATTTTGATATGTTGGAACCCCCTAATGTTTAATGTACAAGTTCAGTCTCAGTCTAGTCAGTTTATTCATTGTAAAGTGCAATCTTGTAGTGGCCAGTTTTCTTTTGATGCCACTTTTATCTATGGAGCCACTTGTTATCTGGAGAGGTAACAATTATGGGCTCATTTACAGCAACTATGTGTAGTTACCCCTTGGGTGGTGTTAGGTGACTTCAATGCCTTGAGGTCTCCCTTAGAAAAAGTAGGAGGGGACAGAACTTGGTTGCCCTGGATGGAGGAATTCAATTCTTGATGGAGGAATTCAATTCTTGCATCCAATCAACTGAATTACTTGATCTCAGGTACTCTGGTTGCCAATACACTTGGTCTAATAAGCAACTAGGAGATGCCCATATTAGTACCAAGATTGATAGGGTTCTAGTTAATGAGAGTTGGGTCAAAGACTTCTGTTGGTCCAATGCACATTTCCTCAGCCCTGGAGTGTCTGATCATTCCCCTGCTATTGTGTATTTGACAGCTGCATCACCTACAAGGAAAAGGCCTTTTAGGTTCTTCAACTTTTTAGCTGAGCACCCTAAATTCCTTAACACTGTGAAGCAGGTGTGGAGGAAGATAATCATTGGAAACCCAATGTTTTGTGTTTGTGAGAAGCTCAAGCACTTGCAGGAGGACCTTAAAAAGCTGAATACAAATGAATTTGGTGAACTGTCTTTAAGAGTGGCCTCCTATAAACAACAACTGGAAATTATCCAAAGAGAGCTGGGCTCTGACCCAAGTGACCCTTCTAAACAAGCCATTGAAAAGGAACTGTGCAAGCAGTATCTAGTTTATGCTAGGGCAGAAGAAAGTTTTGCCAAGCAAAAGTCAAGAATTGAATGGTTAAAGTTGGGGGATCAATGTTTTTTTTTTTGGGTAAATCAGCTTGAAATTAAAAAAGAGGCTAACCGAATATACAGCCTACAAGGGGCATACCCCAGGAGGAAAAGAAAAGAAAAAAAAGATTGAGAAAATTGAAATCTAAGCCGAATGGCTACATGGATTGGATAAATTGTAATCTAGATGGAGACAAAACAAACTACAACAACTGATTTGTTTCCTACCCATCTACAAAAGGGGGAAAACGCCATCATTCCAACAATAGTAGCTCGTAAAACAGAAAAGTCCCACTAGACTTGAACTTGGAATTCTGAAACTTGCACATCTCCCTGAACTTCTGTGCTTGAGTAGCTCCCACAAGTGAACTTGCAAACTGCTCCTTTCACAAGTGAACTTGCAAACTGCTCCTAAACGCATAACAAACTGCTCCTTTCAACTTGTAGGAAGAAGCATAACAGTCAAAACAGCAGCAGCAGTAGCTGGTATAGCAGTAGCTGCTCAAATCACAAATCAAGTAGTAGCACACAAAATGCAGTTACAGCAGCAGGTATAACTATCCCTAGCAGCAGCAAAACAGTAACCAAAACAGGTTCAGAACATTCAGAACTGAACACAATCAGAACTGAGCCTTAATAGCAGTTACAGCAGCAGGTATAATAATCCCTAGCAGCAACAAAACAGTAACCAAAACAGGTTCAGAACATTCAGAACTGAGCACAATCAGAACTGAGCCTTAGTAGACAGATCAGACATGCAGCAGCTTAGTGAGGCTCAGAACATGCAGCCATCCTTCCACTGATTTACAAAAGAAAGAAACATAACTGATTTCTTTTACTGATTCCCCATGGACAGCCCCCAATGGGTAGGACAAGCTCCACAAAGGCAACATTGCAGGTAACACATTGCAGAGGAATTCCCCCTCTGCGAAGGGAGATCCCAATGACAGCCCCTATTGGTTAGGCAAGCAACAAAACATAAATGGAAGTACAATGCAGTCCTGTATTGGAACATTTCACAAGTACACAAATGCCCAAACTTTGTAGTCAACAGGCTGCCGCTGTCCAAAACAGTGCAGCAGCAGCAGTAACATGTAAAACTACTGAATAGTGTAACTTGACAGATAACAGCATAATAGTAGCAATGACAGATAGCAAAACTACTGGATTTCAAAATAGTGTAACTTGGTACCTTCCCATGTAACTCTATACAAACAGGTAAGGTTCAGAACTACTGAATTCTAGGTAAACAGCAGCAGCAGCAGTACAGATAGCAGGTCAGATAGTTACAGCATCAGATACAGTAAAACTGGACTGACAAGCCATCACACAACAAATGACAAAACTGTACCACTCTCTCCCTCCACTGAACCTCACATGACTCCCCCACTAATTATTACCTCCTCTCTCAAGAAATGTTGGGTCTCTAGCACACAACTCACAAGGTCAAAACACAATATAGTAAGACACTCACAATCTGTATTTCACCTCAACAGACAACAAGGAGTAAGTTAACTACCTGAATACTAGTAGTAAATAGGAGTTCCATAGCTGTTGCTAGTACTTGTCCTGAATGCTGAATACAGTGAGCCGCACCAAACAAGGCTTTCCCCAATGGGTAGCACTTGTCCTGAAAACAGTGAGCCACACCAACACATGAATGCTGAGTTCCTCAACTCTGCAAAGCAGCATGAAATATGGAAGAGGTGATTGAAATGATACAATAGTATGGTACCATGACTAACACTAAACAATGTTCCATTGCACTTTTAGTTGACCAGCATTTAAACCACTAGGCAAATTAGTAATGGACAAAAGTCTATTCCTGATATCATTGGAGATTTTATAAGCAACTTCAGTGGGGGGGCAGCAAGAGTTCTGGAACTTTCTATAGTTCCTTTCAAGCCAAATATGATGGACATACACTGTGAATGCCAATTTTGCTATGGTGATGGCCAGAGACTTACCTCTCAGGTTAGAGAGGCACTCCACCCAAGGCTGCCAACCCTGATGTCCACTCATGAAGGGTGTCTTAGAGGATAGGATATTCCTGATTTGGGAAGCCATGGGGCATTCAAAGAAGAGATGGCCATGGTTCTCTACAGCTGTGCAAAATGTGCAGTGGGATGAGGACTTGATACCAAACTGAACAAGCCTATCCTCAGTGTTTAACCTATTCCATAGGGCCATCCAAGTAATAAGGCTGCATCTTGGAATATGACCAGGGAACCAAACAACTTTATGCCATGCAGCTATGGGAAAGTGAGTTCTAAGTTTGTCCCAAAGGGATGAGATAGTGAATTTCCCTGAAGTATTGAGAGCCCACGTGCATGAATCCTGGACAGTGGAATTGAAAGCAACCTTATGCAAATCAGCTCTAATCTCATTGAGCTCAAGAGTTTGAGTGACAGGGAAAGACCAACGGTTGTGGTGAGTTATATCATGAACAGAGGCATCCTTAGTGAGCCCAGAGTCATATACAACCCTCTGGCCAAACCTAAGGAGCAAGGGGCCTAAGGGATGCCAATTGTCATACCATAAAGAGGTAGACATTCCATCACCCAGCTTGTATGTAATAAAAGGTTGGACAAGAGGTCTTAAAGATAGAATTTTCCTCCATACCCAAGATGGATCACTAGGGGTTTTGACACTCCAAAAGTTTCTGCCTCTGAGTAAATAGGATTTAACCCATTGACACCACATGGACTGTTCTCCACCAGAAACAAGGAACCAAATGTGCTTAGCAACAGCAGCTTTGTTCCAAATTTCCAATGATTTAAAACCAAGACCCCCTTCCTTAACAGGGGAGCAAAGATGCTCCCAAGAGATTTTGGCTCCAGCCGTTTTGAGGTCAGGTCCGGTCCAAAAGAAGGCTCTCAAAATGGCTTCCACCTCCTTAATGACTTTCTTAGGGAGGATGAAGAGAGAGGACCAGTATGTCTGCATAGAGAACAAAATGGACTTGATTAACTGAATTCTCCCAGCATAGGAGAGGTATCTATGGGTCCATGTTTTTGTTTTTGCAGTGATTTTATCCACCATGATCTTACGATCAGAGTGCTTGAGTTTAGTGGACAAAAGAGGCACACCTAGATACCTAACAGGCAAAGATCCCTCCTGAAAACCAAGAATCTGCATGATTGATGCTTTGGTGGATGAGTTGACACCTGAGAAGAAGATATTACTCTTGCTTGGACTAGGGGAGAGCCCAGATAATGACTCAAACTCTTCTAAAGAGGATTGGACATGTGATACAGAGCTTACCTCTCCCTTGCAAAAAATCATGAGATCATCTGCAAAACACAGATTCACCAGTTTTGTGGACCCACATTTCCAGTGGAAATTGAAATCAGGCAATAGGGTTTTCTCCTTTAGAATACAAGTAAGGACCTCCATGACTATAACAAATAAGTATGAGGAAAGTGGGTCACCCTGCCTCAAACCCTTTTGCCCAGGAATGTACCCAATGGCTTCCCCATTGAAGCTAAGGGAATAATTGGCAGTGGTTACACAGGCCTTTAACCACCTAATCATCTGTGGGTGAAAATTCATAGAAGTAAGGACATCCCAGAGGAAATCCCACCTAACATTATCATAGGCCTTCATTATGTCTACTTTCATAGCACACCTGGGAGATGTGGATTGCTTGCGATATCCCCTCATCAATTCCTGTGTGAGGAAGATGTTATCTGCAATCCTCCTACCCTGCACAAAGCCAGATTGTGCAGGATCAATCAGGTGAGGAAGAGTAGGTTTAATCCTATTAGTCAGGATCTTGGCAATACACTTGTAGATGAGATTGCAACATGATATTGGCCTATAGTCCCCCACTTTTGAAGGATTAGGAACTTTAGGCACAAGAGCAACCAATGTTGCATTGGCTTTCTTTAGCAGTTGGCCAGACCTAAAAAATGATTTGATAGCAGAGGTGACCTCATGGCCAATCACAGGCCATGCCTTATGAAAGAATGAAGCACTATACCCATCAGGCCCAGGGGCTTTTTGTGGATTAAGAGACCAAAAGGTGTCCTTAATTTCTTTGTCAGATACATCCATAACCATATCCATTCTCTGAGAGTCAGACAGTTTCCGAGTGATGAGCTGTTGGACTCTAGATGCACCAGCATAGCTGCTTTGATGGGGGGAACCAAGTAGCTTAGAGTAGTAATTGATAAAAGAAGATTTTATCAATTCAATATCTTGTGTGACAGAGCCATCATCCAAAACCAAGCTAGTAATCCTATTTCTATTTCTAGAGTTACTAATTGATTTGAAAAAGAATGAGGTACATTGGTCTCCCAACTTTAACCATTGAACTCTAGACTTTTGTTTTGCAAAGCTCTCCTCAGCTCTTGCAAGAGTAAGGTATTGCTTACACAATACTTTTTCAGTAGCTTGATTAGCCACATCACTAGGGTTTGCTCCCAGAGCACTCTGAATATCATCTAGGTGTTGCTTGGAAGAAGCAACTCTAGATGATAAGTCGCTAAACTCATTGGTGTTTAACTGTTTTAGATCCTTTTGCAGAATCTTCAACTTTTCACAGACACAAAACATGGGGTTACCAATGATAACTCTCCTCCACACTTGCTGCACAATGTTCATAAAATTGGGGTGATCAGCCAGGAAGTTAAAAAATCTGAAAGGCCTACATCTAGGGGTGGAAGTAGGGGCCAGAGACACAAATGCTGGAGAGTGATCAGAGGCTCCAGGATTGAAGAAATGGGCATTGGACCAGCAGAGAGTTTTAATCCAACTCTCATTGACTAGGACTCTGTCCAATTTGGAGCTAACATGGGAATCCCCAACTTGCTTGTTGGACCAAGTGAATTGGCAGCCAGAGTACCTAAGGTCGACCAGTTCTATAGATTGAAGACATACATTAAGGTCATCCATCCAAGGGAGCCAGTGCTTAACACCTCCCACTTTCTCAGATGGAGACCTAATAGCATTAAGGTCACCAAGGACTACCCAAGGGGAAGCAAGAGCCAGGGATTGCATATCAGACCACAGTGCCTGTCTTTCAAAATAGCAATTAGCTCCATAAACAAAGGTAGCTGCAAAGGAGTATTTGCCTCCATTAGACTGCACATCAAAGTGTATGAATTGGTCTGATTGAGAGAGAAGCTTAACAGTAAAAACAGATGGGTCCCAGCATACCAAAATTCTACCCATGGGGGAGTGAACAAAGTTGTTAATAAAACTCCAATGAGGCAGGATAAGACTAACAATCCTAGTGGCCTTGGGCTCTTTGATTTTATGTTCAATGAGTCCAACAAGGGACAATTTATTATTATGAACCCATTTTTTGACCTCCTTCTGTTTAATAGGATCATTGAGACCTCTTATATTCCAACAACCAAAATGCAAAGGTGTACTGTCCATTTAGATATTTACACAAAATAACCACCACAATGAGCTACAACTAATAAGTGTAAGAGTGATGCACAAGTTGAGCATTATTTAAATAATTGTGGACAAAAGTAAGAAAGTAGAGTTACTTCCTTTTTTTCTTGGAGCCCTTGGGGTGACTCCTTTGATTGCTATTGTGACTAGCCTTAGAGGAACCTCCCAAGAACAGCTTATGATTAGACTGATGCACCAAGTCAGGAGGTTCTTTTTCATCACCATCTGCCCTTTGAATTTGATGACTGATGTTCCTGTCAGACCATGCTATAATTGGTTCCTCATTTGCTGCTGTGCTGAACTGTTCAGAAGGTGAAATTTCAGTTGGATTGGCAGTATTGCTGGTAGTTGGAGTGATGACCTTTTGGGGATTAGTAGGGTTAGTAACCACAGAGCTCGCAACATTCTCTAGAACCCCCAATAAATCAGATTCAGAATCTTCAGAATCCTCCTCCAGAACATGTTGCAAGACAGGGGAGGGAGGAGTCTGAAGGCCTAGGACTTGTTCTCACATCTTCTGTTTCCCATGAGACACCAACTGCCACTCTGATTCTTTAGCTACAGGTTTGATAGGAGGAGTAATAGGGTGTTTGACACAGCTGGAAGAGCTATGCCCAAAAACCTGACAGTGAGAACACAAAGGAGGGAGGACTTGGTATTCTATTGGAACCACAACTGTCTCCCCTTGAACAGTGACTGCCACCTCATCGGGAAGGTCTAGGTCTGCACTAATTTCAATACAAACCCTAGCTTTAGTGGTCTTGGTTTGTAGAAGCCCTGGTTGCTTAGAAGTCCTAGCAGTAGCTTGATCCACATGGATAGGTCTACCTACTATGCTAGCAACCCTGCTAAGGCAATCTTGATTCCACAGCTCAAGAGGCAGGTCGTGGAACTTCACCCACACAGGTATTTTGGTAGGTTGTTCTTGAAGAGGCTTCATCATTCTATGCCAATCTTTAAGAACTAAATATTTCTGAGAAAAAAAGTAGGGACCACCCTCTAAAACCTGCAGCTTGGCCTGCTCGTCTTTAAATTCAAATAAATAGAATCCTGAGACATCTGGTTTAACAGCTACAAATAACTCCTTCCATTGGTATTTTGCAGTGGAGACCAAGAGGGGATAGGCCATTTTTCCGTCCAGGAAGTGGCCTATCAGATATCTATTCCACTTCCCCACCTCAGTGAGTTCCACATCTATTTCAACCTGAGCTTCCTTTCCTTTCCGAAGGTCTGGGAAGTAGTCAAGTTTCAAGTCCAGAGATGGACTTTGGGATTGGAGAAGAGCAGCCCAGTTTTTAGGTTTAGGTCTGTTCTGTCCAGTGTTGGGTTTGGGGTTTGACTGGTGATTTTTAGGAGGATTGGTATAGGTTTTAGAATTAAAGTGAGAAGGGGCTTGTCAAGGTTTAGAGGTCTCGGCCCCTGGATTTGAAGAAAAATGAGAAGGGGGTCGTCTGGGTTTAGTGTCCTCAATCGGAAACCCCATATATGGGTCACCCTGTACGTATGGAATCCCACGAGCATTAATCAAAATCGCAGGGTTAGGGTTACAATTTTGTACCTCTGATGGAGTACGCTGAAATTCGTACGTGTTTCCATGGAGATGAGTTACTCGTGTAGTACTAGGGTTGGGGGATCAATGTTCCTCCTTCTTCTTCAAAACCATTACCAATTCAAGGAATAGGAACAGAATTTCTAGCTTGGTTTTAGAGGATGGGACTGTTTCCCAAAACATAGAGTTGATTAAGCACACATTCATCAACTACTACACTGACTTGTTAGGCACCAAACATATGACTACTTACTCTGAATCCTCTAGAGTGCAACAGCTCATTACTAGGAAACTCTCCCCCTCCCAGAGCTTGGAAATGGTGTTGGGGGTGACTGATAAAGAGATCAAGGACACTTTTTGGTCTCTTAATCCTCAAAAAGCTCTTGGGCCAGATGGCTACAATGCAGCTTTCTTCCAAAGAGCTTGGCCTGTTATAGGCCATGAGGTGACCTCAGCTGTTAAACTATTTTTCAGATCTGGTCAACTTTTGAAGAAGGCCAATGCTACCTTAGTTGCTTTGGTGCCTAAAGTTCCCAACCCCTCTAAGTTAGGGGACTACAGGCCCATCTCATGCTGTAATGTGATATATAAATGTATAGCTAAAATACTAGCTAATAAAATCAGACATGTCCTGCCATCCCTCATTGATCCTGCCCAATCTGGCTTTGTCCAGGGTATGAGGATAGCTGATAACATATTCCTTACTCATGAATTGATGAGGGCTTACCACAAACATTCCTCATCCCCTAGGTGTGCCATGAAGGTGGATATTATGAAGGCCTATGATAATGTCAGATGGGACTTCCTTTGGGATGTCCTTACCTCAATGAATTTCCATTCTAAGATGATCCAATGGTTGAAAGCTTGTGTCTCTACAGCTAATTACTCCTTGTGTTTTAATGGGGAGGCAATAGGGTACATTCCTGGGCAAAAAGGTTTAAGACAAGGTTTTTTTTTTGGGTAAATCAGCTTGAAATTAAAAGAGGTTAAGCGAATATACAGCCTACAAGGGGCATACCCCAGGTAAGACAAAGCAAAAAGAAAACGAAAAAATATAAAGAGCCAAGTGGCTACATGGGTTGCCCGTGTCCAAGCCCCGTCGTACAAACTATCCCAAGGAGTAGAGAGTTCAATGGGAAACCTGGACACGGGCATGGCAATAACAGAAAATCCACGACACAACCCGTCGGGATAGGGGTAAGTTAGAGGCCCTCGAAGTCCTCGCAAGCACAGAAATAACTAAGTAAATCAGCTACTGCTACCAGAACACAGCAACTAATAATACAAAACAGCTAAAAAGTAAACAGTAGCCCGAGCCTCCACTGCCCGGGCTGGCAAAAGAAATGGCTGGCCTAGCCTGTGGCTGGCTTGTCGTTGGCCCGGCTGGCCTCTGGCCTGCTAGCCTAGAGACTGCCCGAGCTGCTTGATGCTGCAATGGTGACTGCCCGCCCGAGCTAGCAGCTTGACCGGGCTGCTTGGCCCGAGCGGGGATGTGGTGTCCTGGCCGAAAGGCAACGGCTGTAAGCCCCTGCCCCTACCTGACCTGGCTGGCCCGGGCAGGCCTTGCCAGCGTGGAACCGGCGAGCCACCGTGGCTGGGGCGGCCAGGCCGTGACCTCCCACCAGTTGATAAGCTCCACAGCGGCTGAGGAGGAGGCCGGATGTGGATTAGTCGGCCCAAGAGGAGCCGGAGTGAAAGTCGAACCATGGTCGGAATGGCTGGACCTTAGGAGCCCGGAACAGAGGTGACCGGAGTGAGAGGAGGCAGGACCAGAACCAGAATAGAACAGATCTGGTTTTGCTGCCGCCGTGTGTTGCTGCTGCCGCCGAGATGTAGTCTTTGCCGGAACAAGGTAGACCAATCTGCCTGGAGCACGAGTTGGAGAGATCTGGCCGACTGGACTAGAGAAGGCCAGCTATGGACTGGCCGGCGCTTGTTGACCGGACCAGAGGTGGATGATAGATGACCGGACCCTATGGGTTGCCGATTGTAGTTGATATCAGATCTGGTAGGAGCAGATCCGAAATGGTTCCCGCCGGTTCACGGCGGGTTGAGGTTGGAGGCGAGGCCCACGGCTGTGGAGCTTCGAACCAGAGTGGAAGTTTGTCCGGACCAAAGCGGAGGCTATGGCTGCCGGGTGTGGAAGGGGGCGGTGGAGGAGAGCCCCTGTCGTGCGAGGGTCTCCCTTGCCCGATGAGACCTGCTGCTGCCGCCGTCGGAGTGGATGGCCGGCGTGGTGGGGCCAGGCTTGGCTGGGCCGAAGTGGAAGAGCCAGGAGGGAGCTTTCTCTCTCTAAGCTAGAGAGAGAAGCTCCCAGCCCTCCCCTTATATTTAAGACAAGGTTATCCTTTATCTTCTTACCTTTTTGTGATAGTTATGGAGGTGTTGACTTGCATACTTAAGGAGAACTCTCTCCAACCTGATTTTAAGTTCCATTGGAAGTGTGGAACCACCAAACTTGTCAATCTTTGCTTTGCAGATGATCTTATGATTTTTTGCAAAAGTGAGGTGATCTCCATTAATCTCATTCAGAATTCTTTGACTGAATTTGAGAAGTTGTCTGGGCTTTCTCGAAGCCCTGCCAAGAGTAACATTTTCTTCTCTGGTGTCAACTCTTCCACCAAAGCATCCATATTAAGTATTCTAGGTTTCCAAGAGGGGTCCTTGCCGGTTAGGTATTTGGGGGTACCTCTACTGTCCACCAAACTTAAGCACACTGACTGTAAAGTAATGGTTGACAGGATTTTGGCCAAAACTAAATCATGGACTCATAGATACCTGTCCTATGCTGGGAGGATTCAATTAATAAAATCAATTCTGTTTTCAATGCAAACCTATTGGTCATCTCTCTTCATTATCCCTAAGAAGGTAATTAAGGAGGTAGAATCTATCCTCAGAGCTTTCTTTTGGTCTGGCCCCGACCTTAAGAAAACAGGGGCAAAAGTCTCTTGGGAACATCTTTGTTCTCCTGTTAAGGAAGGTGGATTGGGCTTTAAATCTATGGAGGTTTGGAACAAGGCAGCAGTAGCCAAGCATATCTGGTTCCTTGTCTCGGGGGGGGGGAGCAATCTATGTGGTGCCAATGGGTGAAGTCTTACTTACTTAAAGGTAAGAGTTTTTGGAGTGTTAAAATTCCAAGTAATCCCTCATGGGTTTGGAGGAAAATCCTTAACATTAGACCGCTCATCCAACCACACATTATGTATAAAATTGGGGATGGCCAATTAACCTCTTTGTGGTTTGATAATTGGCATCCCCTTGGCCCCTTGTTGCCCAAATTTGGGCCTAGAATTACCTTAGATTCAGGGCTGCACAAGGATACCACTGTGCATGCTATCATTAGGGACAATCAATGGGCCTTTCCACTGACCCAAACTCCTGATCTCAATGAGGTGAGATCAGAATTACAAGCTGTCCCCATCAATGCTTCCACTGGGGATAGATGTATTTGGACTCTCAATGCATCTGGTAAGTTTACCATCTCATCTTTATGGGATCATTTAAGGACACATTTTCCTGCTATCACTTGGCATAAAGTGGTATGGTTCTCATGGCACGTTCCTAGATGCAGTGTGATCTCATGGATGGCCATCCTTAATAGGTTATCTACAGAAGACAGATTTTTTTTTTTTTTTG
Organism: Rhododendron griersonianum; assembly: GCA_018127125.1. Classification (NCBI taxonomy): domain Eukaryota; kingdom Viridiplantae; phylum Streptophyta; class Magnoliopsida; order Ericales; family Ericaceae; genus Rhododendron; species Rhododendron griersonianum. Next base: position 33,908,709 of record CM030789.1, read on the forward strand.
GGTAAAAAAGCTTGAAATAAAAAGAGGCTAAACGAATATACAGCCTACAAGGGGCATACCCCAGGAGGAAAAGAAAACAAAAGAATAGAGAAAGAAAAATTAGCTACGCCAAGAGGCTACATGGAGTAAGTGAAATGCGCTGTTTCCAATCCATCTAGAAGAGGGAGGGAAAACAGCGCGTCAAGTAGATTCTTAAGCATTACATAGTAGAAAATGCAACCACATACTGAACTGATCTCAGCAACCACCTCAGCAACCATCAGTCACATAGTAGACTGAACATGCAAAAATCTTCTGAACATGCACCTTGACTTACAATAGACTTGACTGAAAAAACTTCCAGCTGCACCTTGACTTAAAACTCTTCAACTGAACATTCCAACATTCCAAGATGACAGCATTCCAATATTCCAAGTTGACTACATTCAGAACTCATGCAGGACATTACAGACCATTACATTACAGACCATAACAGAACTGCTGCAGAACTGATAACATTACAGCATTCGACAGCTGCTTGAACATATTTCAGGAACTTCCAACATGCAGAATTGCTGAACCTGTGTAGCAGCTAGCAGCAGGAAACAGAACCTGCTCCTGGGCAGCAACAACAACTGATGCAGTTCTGACTTGGGGACACAACCATCAGAGCAGTCCAAACCATTCCAAACCATACCAGAATAGCTAAACACAGTTACTAAGTAGAACATATGCAATACTATACAGAGGACGTCCCCCTCTGTGAAGGGAGATCCCATTGACAGCCCCCGATGGTTAGGCATAACAGAAGTTACAACACCATAACAGAACATAAACTGAAGCAGTTCTGAAGCAACTTCAGAAATAACAAAATGCAACAACTAGCTCAGAAATTACAACACCATAACAAAACATAATCTGAAGCAGTTCTGATGCAACTTCAGAACTGCTGCTGTCACAAACTTCTGAAGTGATACTTGTGAAGCTCCGAAAGTGCAGAAAGTAGATCAGCAGCAGTCCAGAATGCTTGAACATTAGAGCATTCCAACATCACACACAGTTAATATGCCAAAATGCCAAAATGCAGAGGATTTCCCCCTCTGCGAAGGGAGATCCCAATGACAGCCCCTATTGGTTAGGCTAATAATAGAACAAACTACATTACAACTTCTGAAACAACAACAACTAACCCAGCAGTGCAGAAGACAGATCAGTTCAAGGCCACTTAAACAGCCACTAAGATCAGAAGTAATCAGAAGTAATCAGAAATCAGGAGTAATCTGAAATCAGAAATCAGAAATCTGAAATGCAGAGATCAGAAGTAACAGTAACAAATCAGAAAACAGGTGTAGCAGCAGAAGGTAGACTACTTACTCCCTCCACTGAACCTCACAAGACTCCCCCACTAAATATTACCTCCTCTCTGAAGGAATGATGGGGCTCTAGCACACACTCACAAGGTTGACACACAATATAGTAAGTAAGGTTGACACACAATATAGGCACTCCAAAATCTGCATGTCACCACAAGGATTAAGGTAACTACCTGCTAGGATAGAAGTAATAGTAACAACTCAAAAACTGAGGTGTTGGTAGTTCTTGCTGAACATGGTGACCTGCCAGGATGTCTTGCTGAACATGGAGACTCATAAGACCAAGGGGTATAGCTTGAGGCTGCACCCCTTGACTAATGACCTGCAAATGTAGTAATATGAGTAGAATCCACTTTTGTATCTAAATATGTTAATCATGAATGTTCCACAAAGAGAGTAAAGGTGAAGGTCCCTTGAACTTGGATAAGGAAAGCAACCTACACCTAACATTATTTGAGATTTTGTTAGCAACCACTTCAGGGGGGCAGCTAATATTCTGAAATTTCCTATAATTCCTCTCAATCCATAACTGGTGGACATAGACTGTGAAAACCAGTTTTGCAATTGCGATGGCCAAGGATTTACCCTGCAAAGTGGACAACCTACACACCCACTGTTGCCAGGATGTCAGACCAGCCATATGAGGGGTCTTAGAGGACAGGATACCCCTGATCTGTGCAGCCATGGGACAGTCAAAGAACAGGTGATCACGGGATTCAACACCCAAACACAGGCTACATATGGATGAGGATTTCATGGCAAACAAAACTAATCTATCCTCTGTAGATAATCTATTAAGAATGGCCAACCAAGAGATCACACTGCACCTAGGAATATGACCAGAAAACCAAATCACTTTACACCAAGTGATGGCAGGATAATGTGTCCTCAAATTTTCCCATAGGGATGAAATGGTGAATTTACCAGATGCAGTGAGAGTCCAAATACATTTATCCGCAATGGAATCATTAATGGAGACAGTTTGTAATTCAGATCTCACATCATTGAGGTCAGGGGTTTGGGTCATTGGGAAGGCCCATTGATTGTTTGTAATGATATCCTTCACAGTGGCATCCTTGAGTAGTCTTGAATCGTAAACAATTCTAGGCCCAAACTTTGGCAGAAGAGGGCCAAGAGGATGCCAGTTGTCAAACCACAAAGAGGTTAACTGGCCATCCCCAATTTTATACTTAATGTGGGGTTGAATGAGTGGTCTAAGGTTAAGGATTTTCCTCCAGACCCATGAGGGGTTACTCGGAGTTTTAACACTCCAGAAACTTTTACCCTTAAGTAAGTAGGACTTAACCCATTGGCACCACATTGATTGCTCCCCACCAAAGACTAGGAACCAAACGTGCTGGCTACGGCTGCCTTGTTCCAAATCTCCATAGATTTAAAGCCCAAACCACCCTCTTGAAAAGGGGAACAAAGGTGTTCCCACGAAACTTTTGCACCTGTCTTCTTAAGGTCCGAGCCTGACCAAAAGAAAGCTCTAAGTATGGATTCAACCTCTTTAATTACCCTTTTAGGGATAATAAAGAGAGATGACCAGTAGGTTTGCATTGAAAACAGAATTGATTTGATTAATTGAATTCTACCAGCATAAGACAAATATCTATAATTTGTCTTAGATGCCTTTAATAGCACTTTTAGATGCCTTGGGCGTAATCTTTTTGTTGGTAACAATTGGCAGTGTTTCCGTTCCCTCTTACTAGATGGATTGGAAACATAGCTCCTCATCAATGTCTTGTAGCCATTTGGCGTGATCAATTTTCTTACTCTTTTTTGTTTTCTTTTCTTTTCCTCCTGGGGTATGCCCCTTGTAGGCTGTATATCCGGTTACCCTTTTTTCTATTTCATGCTATTTTACCCAAAAAAAAAAAAATATCTATAATTTTACCCAAAAAAAAAAAGACAAATATCTATGTGTCCATGACTTGGTCTTGGCTAAAATCCTGTCCACCATGACTTTACAGTCGATGTGCTTGAGTTTGGTAGACAGAAGAGGTACCCCCAAGTACCTAACTGGCAAGGACCCCTCCTGGAAACCTAGAATATTCAAGATGGTTATTTTTGTGGAAGGGTTAACACCAGATAGGAATATGGTGCTCTTGGTAGGACTAGGAGAGAGTCCAGATAAATTCTCAAATTCAGCTAGAGCATCTTTAATGTGAGTTATGGATGTGACCTCACCTTTGCAGAAAATCATAAGGTCATCTGCAAAGCAAAGATTGACAAGTTTGGTGGATCCACATTTCCAATGGAACTTAAAGTCGGGAAGGAGGGTCTTTTCCTTAAGGATACAAGTCAAGACCTCCATGACGATCACAAACAGGTAAGAAGACAAGGGATCACCCTGTCGTAATCCTTTCTGCCCAGGAATGTATCCTATTGCTTCACCATTAAGGCACAAAGAATAATTAGCTGTGGAGACACAGGCTTTCAACCACTGGATCATTTTAGGATGGAAATTCATGGATGCAAGGACATCCCAAAGAAAATCCCATCTGACATTGTCGTATGCTTTCATAATATCCACTTTCATGGCACACCTAGGGGATGAGGAATGTTTATGATAACCCCTCATTAATTCCTGAGTAAGGAAGATGTTATCGGCTATCCGCCTGCCTTGGACAAATCCAGATTGGGCAGGATCAATAAGGGAACAGAAGACAGATTAGTCATGTTTGGAATGAAAGCTGTATCCATTTGTAGTCTGTGTTTGGGAGTAGAGTCCTATGATCACCTTTTTTTTGAATGCCCCATGGCTACACAGATTAGGGGAATTCTGTCCCCAAAGACCCCTCACATGACAGGATTGTCATCATTTCAGCAGTGGGTGAGTAGGCTGTCCAATTTACAGGGCAAATCTTTGGCCACTACAATTGCTAAGCTTGTTTTCACAACCTATGTGCACCAATTATGGCTTGAGAGGAATTATAGGAAGTTCCAGAATCTTAATTGCCCTCCTGGAGTGGTTGCTCACAAAATTTCAAATGAGGTTAGATGCAGGTTGCTGTCCTTATCTAAATTCAAGGGACCTTCTCAGTTATTATCTATGTGGAATATTCATGATTAACCTAATCTAATGTATAAGTTAGAATGGAAAGACCCATCTACTCAAGGAGAAAACCCTACTGCCTGATTTTAATTTCCATTGGAAATGTGGGTCAACCAAATTGGTTAAACTATGTTTTGCAGATGACCTCATGATATTTTGCAAGGGTGAGTTAAGTTCTGTAAACCATATCCAGTCATCATTGGAAGAGTTTGAATCCTTATCTGGCCTCTCCCCTAGTCCAAACAAAAGAAATATTTTCTTCTCAGGTGTTAGCCCCTCCACCAAAGCATCAATATTGCATGTTCTTGGTTTTCAGGAGGGTACCCTTCCTGTTAGATATCTAGGTGTTCCCCTACTGTCCACCAAACTGAAGCATACTGATTGCAAGAGTTTGGTGGATAAAATCATTGCAAAAACAAAGTCCTGGACTAACAGATACCTCTCCTATGCTGGGAGACTTCAGTTGATTAAGTCCATTCTGTTCTCCATGCAGACCTATTGGTCTTCTCTCTTTATCCTTCCTAAAAGAGTCATTAAGGAAGTGGAAGCCATATTGAGAGCTTTCTTCTGGACTGGACCTGATCTCAAAACCTCTGGAGCTAAAGTCTCCTGGGAACATCTCTGCTCCCCTGTCCAAGAAGGTGGTCTTGGTTTCAAGTCTTTGGAGACTTGGAACAAATCTGCAGTGGCAAAGCACATTTGGTTCCTCGTGTCCGGCGGGGAACAATCCATGTGGTGTCAATGGGTCAAGTCCTACTTACTCAGAGGTAGGAACTTTTGGTGTGTTAAGGTCCCAAGTGAACCTTCCTGGGTGTGGAGGAAAATCCTATCCTTGAGACCCCTTGTTCAGCCACACATTCTGTACAAGTTGGGGGATGGAATGTCTACTTCTTTATGGTATGACAACTGGCATACCCTAGGACCACTACTCCCAAGATTTGGTCCTAGAATTATCTATGATTCTGGAATTGTTAGGGATGCCACTGTTCAACATATAATCCATAACAACCAGTGGGCCTTCCCTGTCACCCAAACCCTTGAACTTAATGAAATAAGAACTGGTTTGCATACTATTACTGTCAATAGAGCTACCAAGGATACATGCATATGGGCACCAACCAAGTCAGGGGAGTTCTCCATCTCATCCCTATGGGACAACCTTAGAACTCACTTTCCCATTGTTACATGGCATAAGGTTGTATGGTTTCCAGGCCATATACCAAGGTGTAGTCTAATTACTTGGATGGCCCTTCTTCAAAGATTAAACACTGAGGATAGGCTTGTCCTGTTTGGGTTCAAATCCACCTCCCAATGTACATTGTGCCCTGATATGGAAAACCATGCCCATCTATTTTTTGAGTGCCCTATGGCTGCCCAAGTCAGGAGTATCCTGTCTCCCAAAGTCCCCCACATGCAAGGACATCAGAACTGGCAGACTTGGGTGGATTGCCTCTCTATTTTGAGAGGTAAGTCTTTAGCCAACACTATTGCAAAGCTGGCTTTCACTGTATATGTTCATCATATTTGGATGGAAAGGAACCACAGAAAGTTCCAGAACTCTTCTTGCTCCCCCATTGTAGTTGCTCATAAAATCTCCAATGATATAAGGTCTAGGCTTTTGTCCTTGGCTAACCTACCTAGTGGTCCTCTTTCTAGACAACTAAAAATCCAATGGAACATTGTTTAGTGGTGTACTTCAAGCACTAACATATTATGAGTCTTCCCTTGGTTTATGAGACTAACATATTATTACATTTGCAGGTCATTGGTCAAGGGGTGCAGCCTCAAGCTATATCCCTTGGTTTTATGAGTCTTCATGTTCAACAAAATATCCTGGCAGGTCATTGGTCAAGGGGTGCAGCCTCAAAGCTATATCCCTTGGTTTTATGAGTCTCCATGTTCAGCAAGAGCTACCAACACCTCAAATTTTGAGTGCTACTATTACTTCTATCCTAGCAGGTAGTTACCTTAATCCTTTTTTTTTTGGTAAATCAGCTTGAAATAAAAAAGGGCTAACCGAATATACAGCCTACAAGGGGCATACCCCAGGAGGAAAAGAAAAGAAAAGGAAAACAAAAGAAAGCCTACGCCAAACGGCTACATAGGACTAGAGGTAAGTAGAGCATCTGTTTCCTATCCATCTAACAGAGGGATACAAAACAAATGGCAAAATGATTACAACCATATACGTGATTGGTAACCAGCAAGGAAACTGAGATATAATCACTATTCATGATACTGAATTAACTGAAATAACTGAAATACAGATGCTGAAATAACTAAACTTGAATTTGAACTTGAATCCATTCAAGAACTGATCCACATGCTGAAATCGTGTCTGAACTGCTGGAATTGAACCTCAGTCAACAGGTGATGATCATTGAGACCTCTAGCAACTAGGACTTGTGTATGGATCCAGCCTTCTACTTGGTGCCTTGTGTATCTTCTAAAGCAGCTAGCTGGCTGGGCAGCTGGACTTGGGGACACAACAAGGATACATGAAAGTTGTGTGTTACAAAATGCTCTAACATTGCATATTGCACTCTTGTAACTTCTGACTGCTGGATGGAAGGAGCAGTGGTCTACTAGATCAGACTGATGAAAATGCATCACAAAATGCACTAAATTGACATTGCATACTGCACAATACAGACTGATGAAAATGCATCACAAAATGCATCACAAAATGCACTAGACTGATGAACCTTGCATACTCTCCTCTCATGACATTGCACATTGCACTCTTGTAACTTCTGACTCTACCAGATCAGAACAGCAAAACAGAACTGACTACAGGGAGCTTCCAACGTCTGAAGCTCCCAAAGAACTGTAAGACAATGCAGAGGACGTCCCCCTCTGCGAAGGGAGATCCCAATGACAGCCCCAATTGGTTAGGCTAGAAAACCACAAAATAAACTAGAAGCCATAGAAATGATAAGCCAACTGAACTGATGCAGAATTGCAGAACTGATGACATCATTCCAACATTCCTACATTCAGAATTGCAGAACTGAAGACAACATTCTAATATTCCTACAATAAGTATAATGATAAGCCAACTGAACCTTTCAGAACATCATAACATCAGAACTGATGCAGGGATTCCAACAGAACTGATGCAGAAGACTAAAACAGAACTGATGCAGAACTGATAACATTACAAGCTGAACCATAAACATATTTCAAAACAATTGAGCCATAATTGCAGAGGAATTCCCCCTCTGCGAAGGGAGATCCCACGACAGCCCCTAATGGTTAGGCAATCAAAATAGGAAGCTTTTAGAACTGTACCTCAACTGAACACAGGGGATAAGATAACTACCTGTGTATGTAGGAGTAATACATGAACCTTGCAGGCAGGTTGCTGAGTCCTGCTCTCCCCTGCTTCTGCTTCTGTTTTTGTGTCCATCGATCTCATTAAGATCAAGGAGGAGCATGAAGCTGTATCCCCCTTGACCAATGACCTGCTACACTCAGCAAAGGAGCCACACAGGACAGGCACAAAAGCACAGCTGAAACTTCTGAAACTTTCAAAACAGACTGCACTTTCAAAACAGTTCAAAACATAACAATAAAGTCTGCAACTTCTTGGATATCTATCAGACTTCTATACAACATGCAGAAATGCTGAGCATCTAGCTGTGATGCATAGAACAGTGATGCATAGAACAGATTGAGGAACAGAACAGAACAGCAAACTGGACAGCCATGTCAGTCATTTGGACTAACAGTCATTTGAACAAGAATCTATGCACTGCAGTTCATGGAAGCAGTCATATATGCATTGCTACTAAAGGTATACCACACAGAATATGCACTGGATATGCTTCATTGGATATGCTACAGCTAGTCAGTCAACAGTCAACTAACTCCTGAACCAAACCAACCAAATGCAGAAATGCAGAAAATGCACTACAGAAAATGCACCACAGAGGTGCAGCAGTAAATGCACTACATAATAATCCAATGCTCAGTGCACCACAGAACCAGTCAAGTGAAGGTGCAGCAGAAAATGCACCATAACACCATGCAAATCAGGTTCAGAATCTGATCCAAAGATAGCATGAAGGGTGTTCTTAACATAAAGGAGCAACAAGGCTGCTCTTAACAGTAGGACAGATTTGCCTACAAGCTATACCCCTCAGATAAAGCTAGGAGAAGCATTGAAAGCCTTCCTAGCTTTATGTTACCATGAGTGTAATCAATGACCAACTATATTCCATTCATGTGCAATCCACCCTGCCCGAAAAGGAGGCAAGGTAGGTAATGATAAAAGTCGGGACCTCACCATGGAGAAAATTTTCTGAGCAACAACCTCCCAAGAGGAAGATACACCTTGAAACTTCCTCACATTCCTCTCAATCCAAACGTGGTAAACAGTAGTTGTAAAGACCAACTTTGTAATAACCGTTTGAAAAGATTTCCCTTTTAGATTGGAGAGGAAAGTGACCCATTCAGGCCAAGTTCTAGAGGACCAAGAGACCCTAATTTTGGAGAGCATAGAGTTCCACACCTGCTGAGAGAATACACAATTAAAGAAAAGGTGATCATGACTCTCACTTTCTTGACAAAAACTACATTGATTGGAGAGGTTCATGCCAAACAACACCAGCCTATCAGCAGTGGATAGCCTATTCTGGATAGCCAGCCAAGTGATAAAACTACATTTTGGGATATGGGCAGTGAACCACACCAATTTGTGCCATACAACTATTGGGAAGGGCGTTCTCAATTTATCCCACAGAGATGCAATTGAGAACTGACCATTAGGGGTAAGAGTCCATCTAATGTGATCTGCCTCCTCCATACGTAAGGGGATAAGAGGAGGCAAGGTTTTTCTTACCTCATTTAGCTCAAGAGTTTGCGTGATGGGAAAAACCCAGCTCGAATTTAGTAAAATGTGAGACACAGTCGCATCCCTAGAGATACCTGAATCAAGGGCAATTCTGGGGCCAAATTTTGGAATTAGCGGACCAAGTGGATGCCAGTTATCATACCACAATGAAGTGGGCTGGCCATCACCTAGAACACTAAGAAAATATGGATGCACCAAAGGTCTAAGATTCAATAGTTTCCTCCAAACCCACGAGCAATCCCCAGGGATTTTAAGGTTCCAAAAATTCCTCCCTTTTATTAAATAAGATTTAACCCATTGACACCACATAGATTGCTCCCCCCCTGAAATAAGGAACCAGATGTGCTTGGCAATGGCAGCCTTGTTCCAAACTTGCATGGATTTAAATCCAAGACCCCCCTCTTTTTTTTTGGGTAAAATAGTATGAAATAGAAAAAAGGGTAACCGGATATACAGCCTACAAGGGGCATACCCCAGGAGGAAAGAAGAAAAGAAAACAAAAAAGATAAAGAAAATTGATAACGCCAAATGGCTACAAGGTATTGATGTGAAGCTATGTTTCCAATCCATCTAGAAGAGGGAAAGGAAACAAAGCCAAAAGAAGTGTTCCCCTTGACTAGCCTCAGAACTGACAACATAACTTCAGAACTGATAGAACATTACAGCATACCAACTGCTTGTTGAACTGAACTGAACATGTCTATACAAAAGATTACACTGAAAACAGATGATTACACTGAAAATAGAACACAGATTGGCACATTTGAATGGCACCATTCGATCTTCAGAACTTGAACTTGACTTGATTTCTTAACTTCAGAACTTGACTCAGAGCAAAACATAGCTCTTCAATCCATCAGCTTCCAATCTACAGCTCAAATTCTGCTAGCTCTCACATAGCACAAAGCAGTTCATAACAACTCTTAACAGGGCTAGCTCATACTGCTTGGTTAACATCAGATTCTGAACCTTAGGTGAACCTTACCTTAGGTGACAAACACAGGAATCCATGACAGTTAGTATCATGCACCCTTGTGAAGATACTTGAGTAATACTATTCAACCCCCCTCTTGCTTGGGCGAGCACAAATGTTCCCAAGAGACCTTAGCACCAGTTCTCCTGAGGTCAGGGCCAGACCAAAGAAACGCCCTAAGGATAGACTCAACCTCTTTAATCACCTTTTTGGGAATGATAAATAAAGAGGACCAAAAGGTTTGCATTGAGAAAAGTACACTCTTAATCAACTGTACTCTACCTGAATATGTTAGATCGCTATTTGTCCAAGACTTAGTTTTAGCAGTAATGCTATCCACCAGTCGTTGGCAATCAGAGGCTTTAAGCTTCGTAGAGATAAGAGGCACACCAAGATATTTAACAGGTAGGATGCCCTCCTTGAACCCAAGGGCATTCAGAATGGATAACCTAGAGCTTATGCTAACCCCAGAGAAATAAATGCTACTTTTCCCTGGACTAGGAGATAGTCCAGACAAAGCCTGAAACTCAGTGAGTGCATGCAGATTTTGAGTGACATGCAGATTTTGAGTGCCTTTACTATATTGTGTGTCGACCTTGTGAGTGTGTGCTAGAGCCCCATCATTCTTTCAGAGATGAGGTAATATTTAGTGGGGGAGTCTTGTGAGGTTCAGTGGAGGGAGTAAGTAGTCTCTCACCTAGTTGTGTAGTTACCTTTCCTGCTGCTACACCTGATTTCTGATATGATCATGCACAGTCATCAGTACTTAGTGGAATGACTGAATAAAGTGGGGGAGTCTTTGTTGCACAGTCATCAGGTTCTGAACCTGATCTGCTTCTGCTGTTCTACTGCTATTTTGTTTAAATGGGAAAGGTCCCAAGATACACTACTTAGTGGAATGACTGAATAGAGTTCTGCTGTTATCTGTTACTGCTGCTGCTGCACTATTTTGGACAGCAGCAGCTTGTTATCTGCACTGTTATCTGCAGCTTGTTATCTGTTCTGCTGTTGCTTCTGAACCTGTTTTGGCTATTTTGAACCTGTTGATATTTCGGACAGACAATTTTCCTGATGTGTCCATGGCCCATGCATCTGTTTTGTTGTAGCAGGTTCAGAAGTTGATAGACAAGGTCAGAAGTTGTAGCAGGTTCTGTTTTCAGTTATGCCTAACCATCGGGGGCTGTCAATGGGATCTCCCTTCACAGAGGGGGACGTCCTCTGTATAGTTTTGTATATGTTTTCAGTATTGTATAGTATTGTTCAAGTTCAGAAGTTGTAGTCCAAGTAACTGCCCAGATTGCAGCAGTTACTGATCTGTATTGAACTTAGTTGATACCACTTATGTGCAGTCTGATTGGGATTTACTGTCTGATCTGCTTGGGTCTGCTTACTGATCTGTAAATGTTATTCATCCTCCATCTGATGCTGTTGCTACAGCTTGTGTTGCTGCAACTCTGTCTTTGGCAAGTGCCCCTTGTGTTGCTACTGCTGATGCTCATGTTCAGCTTTTGACGATGCATATGCAGTCTGCTGAGTTTTGATATGCTTCCAAGCTCATTTTATAAGTTTTGTAATGCCTTGCATTGGCGTTGTTTTCCTTCCCTCTTCTAGATGGATTGGAAACACCGCATGGTAGTTATCTCATGTAGCCACTTGGCTTAGGTAATTTTCTTTAATTTTCCTTTTTCTTTTCTTTCCTCCTGGGGTATGCCCCTTGTAGGCTGTATATTCGCTTAGCCTCTTTTTATATTTCAAGCTGATTTACCAAAAAAAAAAAAAAGACCCATCTACTCACATGATTACATATGCAGGTCAATACTCAAGGGGTTACCCCTTGATCTAAACATGGTTCAGATTTGTACTCAAAAGTTTCAAATGGCCTTAGCTGTGCTCTGCTGCTGCTGGCCACCCATTCACAGTTTCATTCAGGTTGGCCTTCTATTACGTCTAAGTATCCAGGTAGTTATCTTACTCCTTGTACATTCAATGGTTGCTCTTCTTTTTTGAGTGATCTTACTATACTGTGGGAAACCCTTGTCAGCAGGGTAGCCTGGGTGGAATGGGGCGTGGTGTGCAGAGTACTTAGCAGGGTAGCCTTGTCGGATGCCGTCATCCCCTGGTCGAGCCTCTCTCAGTCTGAGTTCCTCTGTAGTAGTTGACTTCTGTTGAGTGGATATTATGCTTGCTTTGGGGTGATGGAAGTCTCGGGTCTTGGTTTTCTTAGCCCAGCCTAGGAGGAGGAGGATCTCTCCTCAGCGCTGGTTATCATGTGGTCCTCGTTGACCATAACTATCTACTTCATTTACTTTATTTCCTAGCCTGGCGGGTTGTGCCAGAAGTAGTTCAATTTCATTTCAGTACATTTCATGGTTCTATTCAGATCCATTTGTATCACATATGTCACTTTATTTTACTCTCCATGCGGGTTGTGCATGGTTACCGTACTTTTATCATTCTTGTTTTTTTCCTTTCTTTTCCTCCTAGGGTATGCCCCTTGTAGGCTGTATATTCGCTTAACCTTTTTTAATTTCAGGCTAAATTACCCCAAAAAAAAAAAAAACCCTTGTCAGCTGTGTGCTAGAGCCCCATCCTTCCTTGTGAGAGGAGATAATAGTTAGAGGGGGAGTCATGAGAGAAATAGTGGAGGGAGTATAGGGACCCTAGCTCTTGGTATTGAAAAGAGAGTGGGAGTTGTGAGAATTCAAGGGAGTAGAAGAGTGAGCTACATACTTACCAAGGGCTTCATCTCATTAGACCTCACTGTTCTGATGAGACATTCTGCATATCACTTTTGTCTGATGAGACATTCTGCATGCTATAACCTTTATGTGCAGTATCTGTCCCTGTGGTAGTCCAGCAAGTTCTAACTGCTGTTCATTTTGGGATTGTAGTCTGAAACTGATACTGCTTGCTACTGCTATCTGTTCTAAATACTGCTGCTGCTGTCATTGTGGGTTTTCAGTGTTGGATTTCATATATAATGTTGACTGCTACTACTGATGCTGTTAGCAAACTTTTCTCATGCTGTTTTGATTTTATCTTCAGTTTAGCAGTTTTTTCTCAATAGTAGTCTGCTGCTGTTGCTGACTGGTTGCTGTTTGCTGCTGCTGCCATGTTCTGCTAATGCTCTCATCTCATGAGCATCATGTTGTGTCTACCATAAGTGGTTTTGCTATTCTCTTTCTTTTGTTGTCTGGCCTAACCAATAGGGGCTGTCATTGGGATCTCCCTTCGCAGAGGGGGATGTCCTCTGCATTTCGGCTACTGTTATGTTCGATTTATTGTTGTTCCCTTATGTTTTGTTGATGGCTACTAATGTTAGTACCTAGCTGTTGTTATGCTGCTGTAATGGTTGTTGTTTCAGAGGGCAATGTGTGGTGTCCTACAGTTCAGAAGCTGTGTTGTTTTCTATGGCACAGTCACTGAAGGCGCCTACTGAACCTGTCCAGTTCAAACAAAGCTGGTCGGGGTGCTGTGCTGAATGTTGTGCTGAATGTTATGGAAACACAGCAGTTATAGGCTTGTCCAGTTCAGATGTGGTGTTGTGTTGAATGTTGCTCAAGATGCTGAAGGGAAACACTACTATTAGATTCAATTTTAGATGCCTTGGGCATAGTTTTTGTTGTTATCAATTGGCTGTGTTTCCCTCCCCTCTTATTAGATGGATTGGAAACATAGCTACTCATCAATACCTTTTAGCCACTTGGCGTGATCAATGTTCTTAATCTCTTCTGTTTTCTTTTTTTCCTCCTGGGAACCCCTTGTAGGCTGTATATCCGGTTAACCTTTTTTCTATTTCATGCTATTTTACCCACACAAAAAAAAACATCCATACGGTTCCAAAACACGCCAAAACGGTACAATACCTTACCAAAACATCCATACGGTTCCAAAACACACCAAAACGGTACAATACCGTGCCAAAACAACCAAACGGTACCAAAACACAACAAAACGTTACAATACATTACCAAAACATCCATACCGTTCCAAAAGACGCTAAAACCGTACAAAACCTTACCAAAACATCCATGCGGTTCCAAAACACGCCAAAACCGTACAATACCTTACCAACACATCCATATGGTGGTGTATATTTAGTTATAGCTCAGTTGTACTCGTATGCTAGCTTGTATGAAGTTGGCTTTTCCTTTAGTCAGGTTCTATATGTGTAACCTTTCGACATCTGTTTTGTAGCCCTCTTTTAGATGGTTAGGAAACAGATGTTCCTATTTCTTCTAGCCCTAGTCCTATGTAGCCATTTGGCGTAGACTTCTCTATTTTCGTTCCTTTTGTCTTTTTCTTTTCTTTTCCTCCTGTGGTTTGCCCCTTGTAGGCTGTATATTCGGTTAGCCTCTTTTTATTTCAAGCTATTTTACCCAAAAAAAAAAACACATCCATATGGTTCTAAAACACACCAAAACGGTATAATACCTTACCAAAACATCCATATGGTTCCAAAACACACCAAAACGGTACAATACCTTACCGTGCCAAAACATCCAAACGGTACCAAAACACAACAAAAAGGTACAATACCTTACCAAAACATCCATACGGTTCCAAAACACGCTAAAACCGTACAATACCTTACCAAAACATCAATACGGTTCCAAAACTCGCCAAAACGTTACAATAACTTACCAAAACATCCATACGATTAACCTTTTTTAATTTCAAGCCAAAAAAAAAAAAAACATCCATACGGTTCCAAAACACACCAAAACGGTCCAATAACTTACCAAAGCATCCACAAGTTTCCAAAACACACCAAAACGGTACAATACCTTACCAAAACATCCATACGGTTCCAAAACATACCAAAACCGTACAATACCTTACCAAAACATCCATACGATTCCAAAATGGTACAATACCGTGCCAAAATATCCATACGGTACCAAAACACAACAAAACGGTACAATACCTTACCAAAACATCTATACGGTTCCAAAACACGCCAAAACCGTACAATATTCTAATCCTAAGGTGTTGTATAATCCTAGGGGAAATCCCTACTTGGAAGGAGATCCCAATCTGGGCTATAGTTTAGAGGATACTAGGCCTAGGTATTCTACTGCTGGTTCCGCTTCTCATCAAACAGCTATGGAACCTGTTACGGATCATTCAAATAGATTTCCTGCTCATAAGCCAGCTACTGGGATTCTCCCCAACCCTAACAAACCCCATACCAACCGACATCAGAACCCTACTCGTCCCCAAGGTAACTCAAAGAACTGGGCTTCCCTCTTCGCAGCTCAAGGGCCTTCTAAAAGTATGAAGTTGGAGCACTACCCTCAACTTCAAAAAGGTAAGTGTGCTGTGGTGGAGTTAGATGAAACGGACATTGATGAATGCAGTTGGAATCACTGCCTAATAGGGCATTTTCTTGATGGGAAGATGGAATTTCCTTTACTTAAGGCTACAGCCCGGACAGTGTGGAAGGACGATCTCTTATCAGTTAACGAACTTGGCTCGAGATTCTTATTCGAGTTCAAGGATGAGGCCGCTAAGTTGAAAGCTTTAGAGGATGGCCCCCATTTCTTTTCTAGAAGATTTCTTGTATTGCAAAATTGGAAACGTATGATGCTCCCAACCAAGGACCAACCTTCTAAAATTCCAGCTTGGATCAAGATTTTGAAACTTGCACTTGAGTTTTGGACAGCTGAGTGCTTTAGCAAGATTGCTAGTACCATTGGCAAACCTCTCCACGTGGATCAAGCTACAGCAAAAAAACTTCGGCTGGATTATGCTCGTATATGTGTGAAAATTGATGCTGGAACCTACTTGCCAGACGACATTCAAATAACCATCAATGGTGAGGCAGTTGTAGTAGCTTTACAATATCAATGGCTACCTCCAATTTGTACAGATTGCAAAGTGTTTGGGCATCCTAAAGGATCGTGTATTAAACAATCGGGTACTAAAGTCTCAGGCCAAAAGGATACCTGGCAAGTGGTTAGTAAAGGTAAGGATAAAAGGGATACCATCTCGGCTGATGTGGTTTCGGGTCAAGCCTCTTCCTCACAATCTGCAATTGAAGACTCTAATGGCAATCCAAGTGTATTAGCTGATCTTCCTAATTCTGTTGAGTTGCAGCCAATTACACCCTCTGAAGCTGTGGCGTCTGAGGATAATGGAAATGTGGTTAAGGGTCCTGTGGTTCATGCGCCTTCCATCCTTGACAAAGGGGGACAAAGAGCAGCTTCTGAACAATCTTTTCAAGGTCAAGTAAATGCTACAACAGGTAGTGATTCTGAGGTTGAACTGCTAGAGGTTCTGGAAAGAGTGGTCAGTAGCAATCAGGTGTCAGAGAATATGGTACTTTTAGAGCCTCCAGCCTCTCTGGATGTGGGTTCCGGTGATACTCCACATGGAATCCTAGGTCTTCATCCAATGGAAGTGGAAGGAGTCATTGTTCAAGCTGGGATCAAGCCACCTGAACCTCCTGATCTTTTAGGTCCAAAGGCCAAAGGGACTGATGCTAAGCCAGGTCCCTCTACTGGCCTTGTTAATGTCAATGCTCTCTCCAAGTCTGCCCAGAAACGATTGAGGAAGCTAGCTAAGGAACAGTCACTTAGTTCCTTGAGCAGTGGAGGGACTTAATGCTTTTGTATCCTTTTTTGGTAAGGCAGTCTGCTTATTTTCCATTTTCTGCCGTTACATATCTATTTCTGCTTGAGACTCTCTTTCAATCAGAGCATTAATTACTGGTTGTATGTCTTTGCAAGCTTTCAATCTAGGTTTTTGGAATATCCGTGGTCTGAATGACCCCATTAAACAGAAAGAAGTTAAAACTTTTGTCATCTCTAATAAACTTAACCTAGTTGGCTTTCTTGAGCATAAAATTAGGGCTGTTTGGGCAGACAGAATAACTAAATACATCTGTCCTGATTGGAGTTTTGTGAATAATTACCCCCAGGCGGCTTTAGGGAGGATTTTTGTGGGTTGGGATCCAGGAGTACTCTCTCTTACTGTGCTAAGTCAGTCTGATCAATTCATTCATTGTGAGGTCCAACCCAAGGATGGGAGTGCACTCTTTTTGGTCACTATGGTGTATGGGGCTAGCTCTAATTTGGAGCGGAGGTCTCTTTGGCATTGTCTTAGTCAGTTCAGGACCTCTTTACCTTGGGTGGTCCTAGGGGATTTTAATGCTATTAGACACCCTAGGGAGAAGGTTGGGGGTAATACTCAGTGGTCTCCACACTTGGATGACATAAATCATTGTTTGTTTGCCTCTGAACTTGATGATCTTAGATTCATCGGGTGCTTATTCACTTGGTCAAATAAACAGGACCCTCCTCATTTTGTGACCTCTAAAATTGATAGAGTGGTTGTGAATGAGCCATGGATGAAAACATTTACCCAATCCTCCGCTCATTTTTTAGTCCCCGGAATCTCAGACCATTCTCCAGCTGTGGTATGGGTGCAGCCCAATCCAAGGAAATCAATTAAGCCTTTCAGGTTTTTTGACTTCCTCGCTGATCATCCACAGTTTCTCACAATTGTCCGTAGGGTATGGAGGTCAATCATAATCGGTAACCCTATGTTTTGTGTGTGTGAAAAACTTAAACGTTTGCAAAATGAACTGAAGCAGCTTAATAAAGCTGAATTCAGTGGCATCTCTGATAGGGTGTGTGCCATCAAACAGGAGTTAGAAAACATTCAAGCTAGTTTAGGGTCTCATCCTAACAATGGTTCTGCCATAGCACATGAGAGGGTGGTACACAGACAATATATCACTATGCTTAGAGCTGAAGAAAGTCTAGCCAAGCAAAAGTCGCGAATACAATGGTTGAAACTTGGCGATCAGTGCACTTCCTATTTCTTTAAGACTGTAAGTAATAGGAGGAATAGAAGCAAAATAACAAGTTTAGTGCTTGGAGACAGCTCTATCACTCATGGTCCTCAGGTTATCAAGGCAGAGTTTGTTAACTTTTACACAACTCTATTTGGTACTCCTCACCCCACTCCTCATCTGGGTTCAAATAGAGTTGAGCAATTAATTATGAAATAAGCTTAGTGTTGAACAAAGTCATCGGATGGTCTCTCCTGTTACCGATTTGGAGATCAAAGAAACCTTTTGGTCTCTTAATCCCTCCAAGGCCCCAGGCCCTGATGGGTACAATGCAGGGTTTTTTAGGAAAGCTTGGCCTGTCATTGGGAATGAGGTCACCTCGGCTGTCCAGAATTTCTTTAGGTCTGGTCAATTACTCATCAAAGCTAACTCTACCATTGTAGCTCTTGTTCCTAAGATGCAAAACCCTTTCAAGGTGGGTGATTTTAGGCCCATATCATGTTGCAATACCATCTACAAATGCATCTCTAGGATTTTAGCTAGGAGACTGCAATCTGTTCTTCCTCTTCTCATTGATCCTGTCCAATCAGGCTTTGTGAAGGGTCGGAGAATAGCCGATAACATATTCCTCACTCAGGAACTCATGAGAGGTTATCACAAGTCATCACCTTCTCCTAGGTGTGCCATGAAAGTGGACATAATGAAAGCTTACGATCATGTTAGATGGGAGTTTCTTTGGGATGTTCTTTCTGCTATGAACTTTCATCCTACCATGATCAAGTGGCTCAGAGCATGTGTAACCACTGCTAACTACTCTCTTTGTATCAATGGAGAAGTTACAGGCTACATTAAAGGTAGGAAGGGTCTGAGGCAGGGGGATCCTCTATCCTCTTATCTCTTTGTTATTGTCATGGAAGTTTTTACGGCTTTGCTTAGGGAGAAATCTCATCTCCCGGATTTCCAATTCCGTTGGAGATGTAAAGATAATCAGTTGATTAATCTTTGCTTTGCCGATGATCTAATGATATTTTGTAAAGGGGAGCTTCCATCGATCAAGCACATCCGGAATGCATTGACTGAGTTTGAGTCTCTTTCTGGTCTCTCCCCTAGTCCTGGTAAGAGTAGCATATTCTTTTCAGGTGTTAGTGTGAGGGTTAAGGAAACTATCTTGCAAGAGCTTGGATTCCAGGAGGGTTCCCTCCCTGTGAGATACCTGGGGGTCCCATTATTATCTACCAAACTCAAGGCTGTTGATTGTCAGAGATTGGTAGATAGTATTACTGCCAAAACTAAATGTTGGACTAATAGGGATCTTACTTTTGCTGGGAGAATGCAACTTATAAAAAACATTTTGTTCTCAATGCAAACATTTTGGTCCTCCCTATTCATTTTACCAAAAAAGGTCATTAAGGAAGTTAAGTCCATCCTTAGAGCCTTCTTGTGGTCTGGCCCTGATCTTAAAAAGACTGGGGCTAAGGTTGCTTGGGAGCATCTTTGTGCTCCCAAGGATGAGGGTGGTCTTGGTTTCAAATCTCTGGCAATTTGGAATAAGGCGGCGGTTGCTAAACATATTTGGTTCTTGATTTCAGGGGGCGAGCAATCAATGTGGTACCAATGGGTTAAATCCTATTTATTAAAGGGTAGGAACTTTTGGAGTCTTAAAATGCCAAGTAATCCCTCCTGGGTTTGGAGGAAGTTACTTAATTTGAGGAATTTAGTTCAACCATACATACTTCACATTATTGGTAATGGGGACATCACATCCCTGTGGCATGATCATTGGCATCCTTTAGGCCCTTTATTGAACAAGTTTGGCTCCAGAATTGTGTATGATTCTGGACTTCCCTTGAACGCCAAAGTGTCCCAAATAATTCTCAACTCTACTTGGGCATTCCCGGTCACGCAAACTTTTTTTTGGGTAAAGCCCTAGGGCGGATAGCTTGAAATATAAAAGAGGTTAACCGAATGTACAGCCTACAAGGGGCATACCCCAGGTAAGACAAAGAAAAAATATAAAGAGCGCCAAGTGGCTACATGGGTTGCCCGTATTCTTGCCCCCGCCGAACAAACTATCCCAAGGAATAGAAAGTTCAACGGGGAACCTGGACACGGGCGCGGCAATAGCAGTAAATACCCGACACCAACCGTCGGTATAAGGTACAATTAGAGGCCCTCGAAGTCCTCGCAATACATACTACGCAAAACATAAAAGGCTACCCCCGATTTCAGTCCAACAGATGACCGCCTATCGGGGGTCGCCGAACAAACAATAAACTGGCCCGTTCGTCCAGCAACAGATTGACAATAAACAAATAAGTGCAAAGCGCATATTGAATAACGATAGGCGCGATGAAGGCAGGCTGCCCGGGCTGAAGGCAGGCTGTGCCCGACGGCTTGCCTGCCCGGCCGGTGCGTGACTGGCCTGGCTGGTTGAACCCGGGCTGTTGACCTGCCCAGATCTGGCCAGACCAGAGACCAGGCTGCTGCTACTGCTGTTAACGGCGGCAGCCACCAGATAAGGGGGGTGGCCACCGGCATGGGTTTGGACGGCAGCCCGGACTGAGACCGCCAGAGAACCCAGGGGGTTAGCGGCTGACTTGGACCAACCGACGACCGGCGGCCATGGGAGGCTTGACCGGCCATCCGTGGCCAGAAGCCAACCAGTCCTCAGCTCATGTCGGTGGAGGTTGTCGAGTTTGAACCAAAACCCAGATGTGGGTGGCCGGCCAGAGTTTGGCCGGATTTGATGTCGATCCTTAATCGATGTAGAGGCCTGGTGGCTTGACCGGCCTTCTGTGCCTGCTGCTGCTTCCACCGGAATCGATGTAGAGGCCGGACCGTAGATGGCCGGCTGTGGGTTGGCTGGGCCAGCGGTGGCCGGACTAGCGGCGACCAGATCTGGTGTATCAGTGGTGGCCGGACCAAAGTTGGAAGATCTCCATGCCCATGCCCAGCCGTGGGAGTGACTCCGACAGCTGTTGAGTGGGCCAGAACTGGCCGGTCCAGAGGCCGCCGGGAGATGATAGATGACCTGACCCAAGGGTTGCCGGATGAGGAATGGGCGGTGGAGGAGAGCCTCTGTCGTGAGAGAGGCTCCCTTGCCCTTGCTGACTTGTGCTGCGGCTGCCGGAGGGGGGGGGGGGAGAATGGCCGGCTGAGATCACCGGAAGGTGGTGATGGCCGGTTGGAGGGAGCTTCCTCTCTCTAGGCTAGAGAGAGAAGCACCCTCTGCCGCTTGTAGTATCTCCGGTCACGCAAACTTGGGAGCTGAATGAAGTCAGATCTCAACTTCCCTTAGTAAGGAATGGTAGGGACCAAATTAGATGGACACTTAACCCAAATGGACAGTTTAGCATTGCCTCTCTATGGGAGGAATTGAGAGAGCCATTTCCCAAAGTAACTTGGCACAAAACAGTTTGGTTTCCTGGCCATATCCCAAAATGTAGCTTCATTACCTGGATTGCCATCCAAGGAAGACTTTCCACTGAGGATAGGCTTGTTCTTTTTGGGATTAAGCCTTCTTCTCATTGCTGCCTTTGCACTGGCAGTGAAAGCCATGACCATTTGTTCTTTAATTGTGTACTCTCCACGAAAGTTTGGAATGCTATCCTAGCAAAAATTGATGAGAGGTGGCCCCCACAGTCATGGGCAGCCTGGATTTCTCAGTTATCCACTTTTAAAGGAAAATCTCTAAAGAGTGTTGTTGTAAGATTGATATTCACTGTTATAATGTATCATCTTTGGATTGAGAGGAACATGAGGAAGTTTCAAACTACTACTAGCTCCTGGGAGGCAATAGTTCACAAAATTTATAACATGGTTAAGGGTAGACTTATGTCCTTGCCCAAATTGCCCCCAGGCTCTAATGTTACTAGATTTATCAGAGAATGGGGTATCACCTTGGAGTAATCATATATTGCATGGTGGAAGTGCATTTACTTGTTTTGAGTTGCATTTGTTTTCCAAAGCATATCTTCTCTTGGCAGGTTGTGACTGACAGGATGAGAGTATGAGAGTATCTTTATTACTTCTATTTAGCAGGTAAATACCTTATACTTTGGTGAGGAGAACTGTGTGTGAATCTTCCTTATAAAGTGTGAGATGTGTGCTACCTGGTGAGATGAGTGCTTGTGCTTCTTCATTTCTTTGAGAGAGGAGGGAATTTGTAGTGGGCGTTTTGTGAGGTCTAGGGAGGGAGTTGGTGGTCTCCTAGCACATGAGTGTTCAGTAGAGGAGGTGTGTGAGCCAGCATCTGTACTAGCTTCATATTTTTTTTTTTTTTGGGTAATGCCTTAGGGCGGTTAGCTTGAAAATAAAAGAGGTTAACCGAATGTACAGCCTACAAGGGGCATACCCCAGGTAAGACAAAACAAAAAAATATAAAGAGCGCCAAGTGGCTACATGGGTTGCCCGTGTTCTTGCGCCAAGTTCAACGGGGAACCTGGACACGGGCGTGGCAATAGCAGTAAATACCCGACACCAACCGTCGGTATAAGGCACAATTAGAGACCCTCGAAGTCCTCGCAATACATACTACGGAAAACATAAAAGATAATGGCCAGTGCACAACCCGCACTGCCCGACCACGACCTGGTCTGATTGGACAGATCTGGCCGGAGAGGTCCTGGACTGGCGGCGTGAAGGTGAGCCACACGGCGGCTGTTGAGTCCCGCGGTGGGGTCCCGGCGGCCGCGGGCTGTGAGTTGTGCCCCACCGCGGCTAAGCCCCACGGCGGCGGGGTTGGGAATGGAGGGAACTCACGGCGGCGGCGGGGCTGGTCACCACGGCGGAGCCGGAGCTGGTCCCACGGCGACTGCAGCGCCCTGGCTGTGATTGGCCAGTAATGGCCGTTGTACTTTCAGATCTGCCCGGTGCAGATCCCAATAAAGGTACCCGCCGGTTCACGGCAGGGTTGAGGTTGGATACCATGCCTACGGCTGTTGAGCCACGGCGACTGGACCAGTGTGAGTTGGACCGGACCTGATAGAGGCCGGCTAGAGTCGACCGAACCAGATCTGGCCGGAGCGGCGGAGAGCGGCGGAGGGCTGTCGGCTGTGGAGGGCGGTGGAGGAGAGACTCTCTAAGGAGAGAGGATCCCTTGCCCGGCGGACTGCCTTGTTGTTGCTGCTGCGGTTGGCCGGAGGTGGCAGCCGGCTGTATTGACCGGGCCAAGGGAGCTTTCTCTCTCTAGTCTAGAGAGAGAAGCTCCCCAGGCGGGGTCGCATGGAAGCTACTTTTTAAATTCCACTGCTTCATATTTATTTAGCTGTTCTCAGTAAATGTTCTCAAATTATTGTGATGGCTGACTGTTACTGCTATAATGATATGTCACTTGATTCTGCTGTTGATGTTGATCACCATTTGTGCCTGCTGTACATGGCTCAGTCACTGTGCTGTCTGCTATGACTGCTATATGATGTTGATCACCAACGTTTGATCTGTTTTAGTTCTGCTGCTGCCTTGTTTGCTGCAGCAGCTTGAGGCTTGATTTGCTGTATTGCTGGTCTGCTGTCTGGGGCTGTCCAGACTGTCAGGTGTCCATTTTGTGCTGACCAGGTACAGTTGCTGGTTTGGTAGTTGCGGTCCAGGTTCTGCTGTGACTGCTGTGCTTTATTTGGTCTTGATCAGCTGCTAATTCAGCTATTCTTGCTGTCTTTCAGTTGGTCATTCCTCTAGCAGTTCGTTTGGGATTTTGATAGTGTCGTTTTGTAGTATATGCCTAACCAACAGGGGATGTCGTTGGGATCTCCCTTCGCAGAGGGGGACGTCCTCTGCATGTTGTACAGTTGCTGTAAAGCTGATGTTTCTTATAGGTACTGCTACTGTTCTGTCGGGTGGTACAATCCAGCAGGTTCTGTCCTGTTATGTTCCTTGCTGTATCCCTTTTGGTTATTGTTCAGAAGTTCAGTTTTGGCTTGTTACGCCCATTCCAAGTGCTGCTGTTTAGTCCAAGTAGCTGCATTAGTGACTGTGTTTGATATGGTCCAAGTTCAGAAGTTGTATTTGTTTTCAGTATTGTATGGTATGGTGTTGGCTGTCGATGGGATTTCCTATTGTTTGGACTGCTGCTGCTGTTCTGTGTCTCCTGTCCTACAAGTTAAGTCTTGGGAGCTGCAATCTGCATTTGGTTGTTTGCTATGGCTGCAGACTGTTGCTATGGCTGCAGTCTGTTGCTGTTCTGACCAGCATGGGTGTGATGCTGAATTGAGTCAAGCATGTTCTGAAGCTGCATGTTGAGTCAAGTTCTGAAGCTGCATGTTCTGATTATGCCCAGTTCTGCTGCTGTTTTGTTGCAGAATCGTGGGGTGATTCTGCCCACAGCAGTTTGCATATACTATCACAGATGTATTCAAGGAGATGGCAACCGGACTTCGTCGGATTCAGATTCAGTTGTAGGAAACAAGAATGTAGAGCACTTCTACCTAACTTGCTTTGCATGATGGTTGTTGTCTACTTATTCAAGTGGCTGGTCCTGTTGCCTACTGTTGCATTCTTCTTTTATGTTTAGTAGTATCAAGCTACTTTCAAGCTATTTTGTTGGTTTCATTAAGGCGTTGTTTTCCCTCCCTCTTTTTAGATGGACTGGAAACAACGCATACCCTTTAGTCCATGTAGCCTTTTGGCATTAGCTATTTTCTTTAATCTTGTTTTATTTTTTTTTTTTCCTCCTGGGGTATGCCCCTTGTAGGCTGTATATTCGGTTAGCCTCTTTTTTTCAATTTCAAGCTGATTTATCAAAAAAAAAACACATTTATACGGTTCCAAAATGCACCAAAACGGTACAATACCTTACCAAAACATCCTTATGGTAGCAGAAGGGATGGGTTGAGAGCTTCTCTCTCTAAACCTAGAGAGGGAATGCAAACCTAGAGAGGGAATGCACGCCCTTTCCCAAAAATCAGTCACAATCCACCATAGATTCCGAGGCAGAGGTAATCCAAGCTCCAATCGGCGCTGTGTTGGCTAATATCGGCTTGACCCACTACCAATTTTCATCCACTACTGCACTGTGTTGGCTAATCTCTCCGGAGATGATGGTAGCACAGCCGTGAAACACCAAATTTTTGTTTCAATCAACAGATTCTCTGGTGGTCCAAACGGATTCACTTTTGAATCTGTGTTTTTTTATCCTCAATCCACCCATAGACCGATTCCCAGCTGGAGATTGATTTTCAAGAGAAAGGGGATCTCATGACTACACCCACTCAGGCAGATCTTCACTTCCTCCGTGGTGAATCGGCCAACATCAACCCACATAAGCCGATTTCTCTGAAGATCCATTCCCAACCGGAGGTGTTGGGAACGGACGGCGTTGCGGCTATCCTACCTGCAGTTTGCTGTTCTTTTTCCGACGGAGGAATTCCTGCTCGTGGGTCCTTGGCGATGACCCTGAGTCCTAGCTCGTGGGTCCTTTCACGGCAAAAGGAGTCTCCGGAGATCTTATCCCAGTTCCGACGTAATCAGCTGGGCGCTGGTCAGATTTAGTGGAACTTAACTCTGGGTTTACAATGGTAAATCTCGGTTCTCAATCATTTCAGTCAAGTTCAGTTCGTTCGTGATTGTATTGTGACTCGTGCCGAGCTCCATAGCTGCGAGGTTATATGAAGGTCACGGTTCAGATCCGATTTGCACCTGGGCATCCCGATTGGACCTTAGTTCACCACTTCAAGATCAGTTCAATCCAGCAGCTGGTCTGTCCGGTTTGAGCTGGAAAATTACAGTTGACAGAGCATTTGGGGCGTCCCTTTTTTTGAGGTATACCCCGACTGTATAAATTGGAGCTTTGCATTTGCTTAGCTTATGTCAACCACCATCATCAAATTTAGTGTTGTTTGACACTGAGATTCATGCCAAGTTATTAGACAGTATAAATTGGCTACAAATTATTTCAAGCTGTAGATTCATTTGGACAAACTCGATGGGCAGTCAACTGATTGGACTGAGATCGGGTTAATATCAAGCTCTTTGTTGAGCTTCTTTAAATTCCTAGTTTCTGTGCTTCATTAGTCCGGTGGTCGTGCGTAGTATGGTTGTGACCATGGCTATCATTGATTAGATTGGGGTCTTGTGCTGATTGAAAGGGGTAGCTTTGTTGCTGCCATTGACTAGATCGGTGGTTGGGCTCTAATTGAAAAGGGTAGCTTTCGGGACTGTCATTGATTAGATTGGTGGTTGAGCACTGATTGAAAGGGATAGCTTTGCGGGCTGTCATTGATTAGATTGGTGGTAGTGCACTAATCGAAAGGGGCAGCTTGGTTCTCCTGCAGTTCGAGTGGCCATTTTTTTGTGGTTCTTTTTTTCTGTCCCTCTTTTAGATTATAGCGAGCCTAGGGGATTAGGTAGAGGGTGTAGTAGTCTGGATGGAATGGGCGTGGTGTGCAGGGTACTTGGGAGGGTAGCCTTGTCGGATGCCGACATCTCCAGTTCAAGCCTCTTCTCGGTTCCTAGTCCCTCTGTAGTAGCTGTCCTTTTAGAAGTGGGTATTATGCTTGATCTCTGGGTTTGGTTGGAGTATTAATTTCTTGGTTTGCTTATCCCATCTCTGGAGGTAGTGGTGATTGGTAGTTTTTTTTTTTTTGTGGGTAAATCAGCTTGAAATTGAAAAGAGGCTAACCGAATATACAGCCTATAAGGGGCATACCCCAGGAGGAAAAGAAAAAGAAAACAAAAAAAGATTGAAGAAAATTTCTAACGCCAAATGGCTACTAGGGCTAAATGATATGCGTTGTTTCCAATCCATCTAGTCAGAGGGAAAGAAAACAACGCCAAAATGACGTGAAGAACATGGTTGACCAGCAAGTCTCTTTGTTAACCTGAGCTTGGGCCTACCATCCTAGGCTTCCTAATCATTACCAAAAGATATGGAACTAACTGGGAATAACTGATAGAGGTGATGAGAGTGAGTTGTTTCTGGCGAGTCTTAGGCTTGGATGAGGGAGTATTAGGCTGGATGGAATGGGCGTGGTGTGCAGGGTGGGGCCCTTGTCGGATGCCATCATCTCTAGTTCGAGCCTCTCTTGGCGCCTTGTTCCTTTGTAGTAGTTGTTCAGCTTCACTTGTTGCCGTATGCTATATTGCTGCTAGTCCTCGATGTTGGTTATCATTTGGTTATCTCTGGCCGTGACTTTTATTTTATTTCCTAGCCTGGTGGGATGTGCCAGGTAGTAGTTCAATTTCTTATGTTTACTACTCGAATAACTTCATATCATACCCCGTAGTACTACCTTTCTGCTTGATGGATGGTGCAACGGGGGTATGATCTCAACACACTTGGCACTTTTGTTATTTTATTTACTTTCCTCTACTCTCCATGCGGGTTGTGCATGGGTTATCGCACTTTTTCATTCTTCTTTTTTTCCTTTTCTTTACCTCCAGGGGTATGCCCCTTGTAGGCTGTACATTCGCTAAACCTTTTTTAATTTCAAGTTAATTTACCCCCCCAAAAAAAAACATCCTTATGGTTCCAAAATACACCAAAATGGTACAATAACTTACCAAAGCATCCTGTTTCCAAAACACACCAAAACGGTACAATACCTTACCATAACATCCATACGGTTCCAAAACACGCCAAAAGCGTACAATACCTTACCAAAACATCCATATGGTTCCAAAACACACCAAAACGGTACAATACCTTACCATACCAAAACATCTATGCGGTTCCAAAAATTCACCAAAATGGTACAATACCGTGACAAAATATCATTACGGTACCAGAACAACAAAACGGTACAATATCTTACCAAAGCGTCTATAACGTTCCAAAACACACCAAAACGGTACAATACCTAACCAAAAAATCCATACGGTTCCAAAACACGACAAAACCGTACAATACCTTACCAAAACATCCATACGATTCCAAAACGGTACAATACCGTGCCAAATGATCCATACGGTACCAAAACACAACAAAACTGTACAATACCTTACCAAAACATCCATATGGGACTTCTCTCTCTCTCTCTAGATAGCAGTCAACCACAAAGCAAGAGAGGGCATACATGTGAACAACTCTTCTTCATATATATGAATTCAAGTCAAGCTTGAGCATGGGTTAGGCGATTTGGGCTCTGTTCATCATGGGGGACGGTACAATCTCCATGGGTGATGGACTTGGAATCAAAGCTATTGATTCTAATGAACTACGAAGGAAGATCCGTGGTCCAACTCCCACTCACCAAAATCTCGGCAACTCCAAATCCATTTCACTCGTGTCCACGGTTGTTGATGTTTCTGTAACTCCACCCCAAATTCTACCCACGAATTTTGATTCCAAACTAAAACTACTCCTCTGAGTTTCCATTCATCCCTCAGTCCTCTGAGCATTCACAATCCCTCTAACCACATCCGAATCAGTCGGACCTGCAAGCCCTAAAGCTGAGCGTTTCAGGAGATCCCAAACTCGAATCTACTGTTCGAAGCACTGTTCCTTCTGCACCTCCAGTTGAGTTTGGGGAGGTCAGTCCTAACTCGGCCAAAAAATCTAGGGCTCACAGTCCCAGGTACAACCAGCCGAGACAAGTTCATCAGCTACAACAGGCGCCTCGGAAGGAGGGTTTGCGTTCGGATTCCGAAGCTCGAATGCTTGAAATCGTGGGTCACCTGGAGGACGAGCTCAACACTTCGGAAGATCCATTCGTTCTAGATGTGGTTACTGCCAAGTTACAAAGCATACAGCAGTCATGGAGACAAGCTGAGAAACAAGCTCCTCCAAACAAGAAGTCCAATCCGTCTAGGAAGATTCAACAGGCGCTCTTTGAGGAGAGGGTTTGAAATTGGAAGCGGAGGAACGGGCTCGCAAACAACAGTACGAGGTGCTGAATTCTGGAGTAGGAGTGACTCTCGTCCATGGGAGTTCCTCTCAGACTCAACGTAGTCCAACAAAGGTGCAGAGCGATTCTTTTCAACAACGAGGCGACCCTCTTCAACAGCAGCAACGAAACCAGGTATCATCAGTTTCTGCACCTAAAACCCTAATCAATCCTAGAGGAATCCCATACCTGCATGATGTATAAATTCTTATGCCCTGCTGCTGTTGAGCTGTACAGCTGTAATGGGCTGCCCAGTTGCTGCTTTGGAATATTCACAAATCTAGTGGGCTGCCCAGCTGTAATGGAATACCCCATGCATGTTGCTGATTCTGCATGTTCTGAATGTTGCTGTTGTTTTGTTAAGCTATGCTGCTACTGTTTTGTTACGCTGTAGCAGCTGCTGATGTTATATGATGGCTGTAATCAGCTTCCTTTTATGTGTATATGATCTGCATTCAGCTTCTCTGTTCTTTTGCTTGGCCTAACCAATAGGGGATGTCATTGGGATCTCCCTTCGCAGAGGGGGATGTCCTCTGCATTGTTATTACCTGCTTTGCTTTGTCAGATAGTTCAGTTCTGTATTTTGGCTGTTTTAAGGTGGACACAGTTCAGCACTTGCCTGTTGTGGCTGCTCAGCACTGCTGACTGTTGTGACTGGGTAGTTGCAACTGCTGTTCTGAATTCAGCATGTTGCGTAGTTGCAACTGCTGGTCTGTTATGCTCCAATTTTGCATGTTCTGAACCTTTTGCTGCTGCTGAGTTCTGAACCTTTTATGCCCTGCTGCTGCTGCTGTCAAGTTCTGAACCTGTTGCTGCTGGTCAAGTTTTGGTCAAGTTCTGAACTTTTTTTTTTTTTTTTGGGTAAAACAGCTTGAAATATAAAAAGAAGCTAAGCGAATATACAGCCTACAAGGGGCATACCCCAGGAGGAAAGAAAAGAAAAAGGAAAAGTAAAGAAAATTACCTAAGCCAAGTGGCTACATGAGATAACTACCATGCGGTGTTTCCAATCCATCTAGAAGAGGGAAGGAAAACAGCGCCAATGCAAGGCATTACAAAACTTATAAAGCTTATAAAACTTATGCCAATCAAACTGACTGGACTAATTACAAAACTCAGAAATGAGCTTGGAAGCATATCAAAACTCAGCAGACTGCATATGCATCGTCAATAACAGAGTATTCTGCAATAACAGAGTATCTTCAGAAGCTGATCATCAGCAGCTAGTAGCTAGCTGGGGTGTGTAGCATGGCCAACAAGTGTATCCTCTGACTAGGGAAGGATCAGAACTGATGCAGCAACAGTAGAAGCAACACAAGCTGCAGCAACACAAGCTGCAGCAACACAAGCTGCAGCAACACAAGCTGCAGCACCAGCATCAATGTATGCCCCTTGTGGATGGAGGTTGAACATCATTTACAGATCAGTAAGCAGACCCAAGCAGATCAGACAGTAAAATGGTCTACAACTTCTGAACTTGACCAGAGTTGGACATTGCATTTTGATACTCTGCATTTTGATGCTCAAATGAACCCAGGAATTTTGATGCTCAAATGAAGTCCCATACTTACCAAGAGTTCAGTTATACTACTATTTTCATAGTCCAGTTCTACTGTTTGCTGTATGCTATGAGTTCAGTTATACTATTGTGCTCATGCTATTTGTTGCTCTGTAGTCCAGTCAGTTTGATTGGTATAAGTTTTATAAGCTTTGTAATGTCCTGCATTGGCGTTGTTTTCCTTCCCTCTTCCAGATGGATTGGAAACACTGCATGTTAGTTATCTCATGTAGCCACTTGGCTTAGGAAATATTCTTTACTTTTTCCTTTTCTTTTTCTTTTCCTCATGGGGTATGCCCCTTGTAGGCTGTATATTCGCTTAGCCTCTTTTTATATTTCAAGCTGTTTTACCCCAAAAAAAAAAAAAGAATCCCATACCTGGAGGGGGACCCCAATATGGGATATGATGAAGTTGATACCAAACCCAGGCGGCCATGGACTTCCATGGGTCAGTCAAATGGTAATCGAGTCCCCAATAAACCTCGACAGGTTCTGAATGGCCCCAAACCCAAACCTAAAAACTGGGCAGCCTTACTACAATCGCAAAGTCCCTCTGTTGATGTAAAACTAGATTTTCATCCTGACTTATTTCGAGGGAAAGAAGCTCAGGTGGAAATTGATGTTGAGCTTACTAATATTGGGTTGTGGAACAAGTATTTAGTAGGTCATTTTCTAGATGGGAAAATGGCCTACCCTTTGGTTCTCTCCACTGCCAGGAATCAATGGAAAGAGTTGTTTGTGGCTGTTAAACCGGATGTTGCAGGGTGTTACCTTTTCAAATTTAGAGATGAACAGGCTAAGCAACTTGTCTTGGATGGGGGGCCCCTATTTCTTTTCCCAAAGATATCTTGTCCTCAAAGACTGGCATACAATGATGCAACAGCCTACAAGGGGCATACCCCAGGAGGAAAAGAAAAGGAAAAAATAAGAATGACAAAAGTGCGGTAAACCATGCACAACCCGCATGGAGAGTTAGATAAAGTAAATACATGAAGATGCCATGTGTACGGTAAGTAAAGTACATAGAGCTAGATGAAATAGAGCTACCACCTGGCACAACCCGCCAGGCTAGGAAATAAGGTAAGTAAAGCAAATAATCGAGGTCAGAGATGACCACATGATAACCAACACTGAGGAGAAGCCACCGGGTAAGACGGCTACAAAGCAAGCTGAACGGCTACTACAGAGGAATAGAATGATGCAACCAGTCAAAGAACAACCTTCTCATATCCCGGTCTGGGTGAGGTTGCATAACCTACCCTTGGAATTATGGAACCAGGAGTGTTTAAGTAGGGTGGCAAGTACCATTGGCAGACCACTATATGTGGACCAGGCCACTGCCAAAACTTCAAGACAACCAGGTCTTCTCCAGACTAAGTCAACCAGTGCTAGGGTATGCATTGAAATTAGTGCTGAGCATGACCTTACTGAAGATGTGAGAATTACTGTCGAGGACAATTCAGTTGTGGTACAATTCAGTCGTGCCTCTCTTGGTCCGTGTCCCTCTGTAGTAGCTGATTTCTGATGAGTGGGTATTATGCTAGCCTTGGGCTTGGAAGTACTAGGTTCTTGGTTTTCTTATCCCAGCTTTGGTGGTGGAGATTACTGGGTAGTTGGTTCAGTGGGTAGTTTTGGCGAGCCTTAGGTTAGGATGAGGGAGGGTTAGGCTGGAAGGATTGGGCGTGGTGTGCAGGGCTCTTGCAGCGGGGCCTTGTCGGATGCCGTCAACTCTGGTACGAGCCTCTTGATGCCTTGTTCCTCTGTAGTAGTCGTTCAGCTTGCTTTGTAGCCGTCTTACTCGGTGGCTTCTTCTCAGTGTTGGTTATCTTGTGGTCATCTTTGACCTCGACTATTTACTTTACTTACCTTATTTCCTAGCCTGGCGGGTTGTGCCAGGTGGTAGCTCTATTTCATTTAGTCTTATTTACTTTACTTACCGTTCACATGGCTTCTTCATGTATTTACTTTATCTTACTCTCCATGCGGGTTGTGCATGGTTTACCGCACTTTTGTCAATCTTGTTTCTTTTTTTCTTTTTCTTTTCCTCCTGGGGTATGCCCCTTGTAGGCTGTACATTCGGTTAACCTCTTTTAATTTCAAGCTAAATTACCCAAACAAAAACAAAAAACAAAAACAAAAACAAAAAAATATCAGGTGTTACCCTCTTTGTGCAAGGAATGCAAAGTTTTTGGTCATTCTACTGCCCAATGCTCTAAGACACCGTCCTCAACCTCTAACCTCAATGGAAAGCAAGAGGCTGACACAAATTTGAATGCTACTTCAACCAACCCTACTGTTCCTCTAGCTGTGGCTCCTGTTTCAGAGATAGAACTAGAAAGGGTACTGGAGCGTACAGTATGTAGCTCACTTGAAGCCTACCTTTCCACTGACAAACCTGTTAAGCCGTTGGATTCCTCTAGAGATAGCCCTTCCTACCTCAGAAGCAGCTTCTCATCAATCCAGTTGTACTTTCGAATGAGTCAGAATCGAAAGATGAGTTGTTAGGAGTCCTTGAGGGAGTGGTCAGAAGCTGTCATGAAGGTTCACAGCCTCAGTTTAACTTGGAAGGCATGGGCAGCAGTTCAGATCCACTCCTCTTAGCTGTACCAAAGGGTGGAATAGTAAACCAAGCACTCTCTCCTAAACCACCTGATCCCCAAGGTTCAGAAGTACGGGATAAAGCCTCAAAAGAAGATCTCAAGGAGAACTTTCAGAAGGTTATATCCAAATCAACTCAAAGGAAAATGAAGAAGCTTGCAAGGGAGCAGCTTCTGAGATCACAATCCAGAGGAAGGACTTAACTTAATCATATCCTTTTTGTCAGGGCAGTACGCTTTATAATTCTATTTTCTGCCATCTTTATTATTAGTTCTGCTTGAATATTTGTTTTATGTCTATACACCCGCTTAACTTTGGTTTTTGGAACATCAGGGGTCTCAATGACCCAATCAAACAAAAAGAGGTTAAGTGTTTTGTAAATAAGAACAAGTTATCAATTGTGGGATTAATAGAACATAAAATAAAGGAGGATAAAGCATCTAGAGTGATAAAACATGTGTGCTCTCAGTGGAGTTTTGTGAACAACTATCCCCAAGCTCCCTTAGGCAGGATTTTTGTGTGTTGGGATCCTAATGTTGTTCAAATTCAGGTCCTTGATCAATCTGAACAATTTTTTTTTTTTTGGGTAATTTAGCTTGAAATTAAAAAAGGTTAACCGAATGTATAGCCTACAAGGGGCATACCCCAGGAGGAAAAGAAAAGGAAAAAACAAGATTGAAAAAAGTGCGATAACCCATGCACAACCCGCATGGAGAGTGTGGTAAAGTAAATAAGATAATAGAATTGCCATATGTGTTGAGATCATACCCCGATTGCACTATCCATCTAAACGGAAGGATAGTACAACGAGGTATGATATGTAGTGAAACGAGCATAAATAACATGAAAGCGAACTACTGCCTGACACAACCCTCAGGCTAGGAAATAAAATAAATAGTCTCGATCAGAAATGACCAAATGATAACCTTAACTGAATAATAGCAGCAACAAAGCATCTCGGCACCAACTAAAGGATTGTGAATCAAGAGGCGATTTCTGACAGAGGCGATCTTTGACAACATGTCGATTGAGCCGATCTTCGTTGTTCAGTGAGCGTTCACCATGGCCGACGGCACTATCTCCTTCGTTGAGGGCTTGGGCCTCAAAGCCCTGGACTCAAACGAAATCCGGAGAAAGCGAAAAGAAATGGGCGATCTATTAATCTCTCAGCCAACATCTTCCCAACAAAATCTGGGCTCCGAACCAGAAAACCCTAACTTCGGAAGACAACAGGAGCCCCAGAAGGAGGGTGTGCGTTCGGCATCCGAAGCTCGAATGCTAGAAAGCGTGGGTCACTTGGAGGAAGAGCTCAACAACTCGGAAGACCCATTTATTCTGGATGTAGTTACAGCCAAACTGCAAAATATCCAACAGTCATGGAGGGAAGCTGAGAAACAAACTCCTCCATCTACAACCGTATTTGGGGAATTTAGCCCTAAATCGACAAAAAATTCTAGTCCATCTCGTAAGCTTCAACAGGTCTTTGAGCAAGCCATAATCCAAGAAGCAGAGGAACAAGCCTTGAAGAGCTCGGTTCCCCCATCAAATTCGACTGGCTCTGGGGCGATTAGCCCTAAATCGCATAGTAGCCCCATGGCTGCCCGAAAAAATCAGCAAGCAGTATTCGAGAATGGATTGAAGAAGGAAGCTGAAGCACGAGCACGAGTGACTCACCTCCATGGTAACACATACCAGTTCCAACGCACACCATCAGAGGTACGTCTGTCAAACCCTGATATGGGGTATAGTGTTGAGGATCTTCAACCTCGCTATATACCTCACGGCAGGTCCTGCCAGCTACTGTTCTAAATTCTGTAAATGTACCTCGTGCAACTACTGAACCTGCACCTCACTCTAAGCCTTTGGATAATAGTCAGAAATATCATCAAACCAATCCCAAACTGAATAATGGTCAGTATAAACCTAAACCGAAGAACTGGGCCTCTCTCCTTCAATCTCAGAGTCCGTCTCTGGATATGAAACTTGATCATTTTCCTGATCTTCAGAGAGGTAAGGAAGCTATGATCGAGATTGACATAGAACTGACTGACATAGGGTTATGGAATAGATACTTGGTAGGTCATTTTTTAGATGGCAAGATGGCCTATCCTTTACTAGCTGCCACTGCTCGGAGCCAATGGAAGGATCTTTTTGTGGCTGTTAAATCAAATGTAGCAGGGTTTTATCTATTTGAATTTAAGGATGAACAGTCTAAGATGACTGTTCTTGAAGGAGGTCCTTACTTCTTCTCACAGAAATATCTGGTTCTCAAGGATTGGCATCGGATGATGAAACCGGCACAGGAGCAACCTGTCAAGGTACCTGCCTGGGTTAAGTTTCATGATTTACCTTTGGAACTATGGAACCAAGAATGCCTGAGCCGAGTAGCTAGCACAATTGGGAGACCCATACATGTTGATCAGGCCACGGCCAAGACTGCCAAACAACCTGGGCTTCTTAATACTAAGTCCACAACAGCTAGGATTTGTATAGAGGATAGTGCTGAGCAGGATCTCCCTGATGAGGTCACAGTGTTGGTGGAAGGGGAATCTGTGGTTGTATCCATTGAATACCAAGTCCTCCCCCCCATTTGTAAACTATGTCATGTATTTGGACATCCAACGGAGCGGTGTGCAAAGAGTGCAATCCACTCCTCCTCCCATCTCTTATCTGAAGTTAAGGTTGATACTCCATCTGGCAATGGCAAGCAAAAAGCTGATCTAGAACAGCCAACAACAAGTTCCTTACTGCTTCAAGGAGATTCCTCCAAAAGTAGCCCTCCCATACTGCAGGAGCAGCAAGCTATCAACTCTGGGGCCCTTGGGAGTGAGTCAGAATCTGAAGAGAAGCTGTTGGAAGTTCTAGAAGGTGTGGTCAGCAGCTCTCATGAGGTTCCACAGCAGCAGCATAAAATGGGAGTCATGAGTGGTAAAACAGTCCCTTGCCACTCAGCAGGTCCAACGGAAGAACAGGTTTCAGAATTGAATCAAACACCCACTCCTAAACCTCCTGATCCCCGGGGTGCAGAGGTAAGAGATGAAGCACCAAAGGAAGATCTAAAGGGAAGCTTTCAAAAGGTTCTATCCAGATCAGCGCAAAGACGATTGCAAAAGCTTGCTAGGGAGCAGTCTCGAAGTTCCCTATTTAGGGGAAGGCATTAATTCCCTCCGTATCCTTTTGTTAGGACAGTTTCTCGTACTTTCATTTTGCTATTTCCATAATTAGTTCTGCGTGAAGTTGTTTCTTATGTCTATAAAATCTCTTAACATTGGTTTTTGGAACATACGGGGTATTAATGACCCAATCAAGCAAAAAGAGGTCAAATGTTTTGTGAATAAAAACTGTCTATCACTTTTTGGTTTATTAGAACATAAGATAAAGGAAGTTTGGGCTGGTAGAATCTTAAAATTCGTTTGTCCTAATTGGTGCTTTGTGAACATCTTGTTTGGTGCTTCATCTCTTATCAAGAACATCTTGTTTTCAATGCAAACGTATTGGTCCTCCCTTTTCATCTTACCTAAAAAGGTCATCAAGGAAGTTGAATCTATTCTTAGGGCCTTTTTATGGTCTGGCCCTGACCTTAAAAGATCAGGGGCCAAGGTAGCTTAGGAGCAGCTTTGTGCTCCTAAAGATGAGGGGGGTCTTGGTTTTATGTCTATGGCAGTGTGGAATAAGGCTGCGGTTGCCAAGCATATATGGTTCTTGATCTCCGGGGGAGAGCAATCCATGTGGTGCCAATGGGTTAAGTCATATTTATTAAAAGGTAGAAACTTTTGGAGTCTAAAAATGCCTGCTAATCCCTCTTGGGTTTGGCGAAAGTTACTTAACCTAAGACATTTAGTTCAACCCTTCATTCATCATTCTATTGGTAATGGGAAGAATACCTCCCTGTGGTATGACCTGTGGCACCCTTTGGGCCCTTTGTTGGATAAGTTTGGTGCCATAGTGGTTTATGACTCTGGGTTTCCATTGACTGCCAAAGTGTCCAGCATAGTACATAACTCTGGTTGGGCTTTCCCAATCACGCAAACATGGGAGTTGAATGAGGTTAGACAACTTCTCCCTCCTCTGAGAGGTTCCAGAGACCAAGTAAAATGGACTCTTAATACAACAGGTCAGTTTAGCATAGCCTCTCTATGGGAGAAATTGAGAGTTCCATTCCCCAAAGTAAATTGGCACAAGGCTGTGTGGTTTTCTGGCCATATACCTAAGAGTAGCTTCATTACATGGCTGGCCATCCAGGGTAGACTCTCCACTGAGGATAGATTAGTTCTATTTGGGATCAAATCAATTTCTCAGTGCAGTTTTTGTCATGGTAGTGAAAGCCATGACCATCTGTTTTTTAATTGTGGATTCTCCACAAGGCTTTGGAATGCCATGTTGGAAAAAATTGATACAAGGTGGCCCCCAAAGTCTTGGCCAGCATGGATTACCCATTTCTCCTCTTTTAGGGGAAAAACTCTAAGGAATGTTGTTTCTAAACTCATATTCACTGCCACAGTATATCATCTTTGGATAGAGAGAAACTTGAGGAAGTTCCAAGCTATCACTAGCACCTGGGAAGTTGTTGTTCACAAAACCTTTAACATGGTTAAGGGTAGATTACTGTCGTTGCCTAAGTTGCCCGTAGGCTCACAAAATGATAGGTTTATTAGAGTTTAGGGCATCACTGGGTAATGAGGTACGTGATATTGATTTTGGTGGTTATGATACTTGTGGCCAAGATTAATGGCCTGCTTTCCTGGACATCCTGTTAGATACATTCTGTGCAGGTATAACATTTGTGAGGATACCCAGATTGGACCTCAAGCTCCCACAATGTGCTTTCCTATTACTGCTATGTAACCAGGTAGTTACCTTATTCCTTTGAGGGTTAATTGTTGTGTGTTATCCTTCCATACTGTGTGCTACCCTTGTGAGCTGAGTGCTAAAGCCCCTTCATTCCTTGTGAGAGGAGGTAATATCTAGAAGGGTATTGGGTGAGGTTCAGTGGAGGGTGAAGAGGGTCACCTTATTCTTGGTTTAGTTAAGTGAGTGGGAGGTGTAAGGTTCCGAGGGAGTAGAGGGGTGAGCACTATAACCATTGTACCATGTGGCTGACTGCTCAAGTTCTGTGTTCTGATGTTGCTGACTGCTCTGTTGTTTTGGTCCTCATATTGCATCTACAGCTGTTCTGTTTGTTACTGACCTGCTGTTATGCTGCTGATCTGCTATTTTCAGTTGTGTTACTAGTTTTGTGGTTGGATAGTGCTAATTGGGCAGTCACATCTTGTAGCAGGTTCTGTTGTGTTCTAATTTTCTGTTACCTAGACGAGGTGTAGCAGGTTTTGTGGGCTGTCAATGGGTTTTCCTTCACAGAGGGAGATAGTAGCTGTATTGTATTGTACAAGGTCAGAAGTTGTAGTCATAGTAGCTGTGTAGTCCAAGTAGTTGCTGCCCAGAATGGTTGTTGGTCTGTTGGTATGAACTGTGGTAGCTGTTTTGTTCTGAATCTCTGCTACTGTCCTGTTGGACACCTAAGGTTCAAAATCTGATGTTAGCCGTGGTTCAGAATTTGATTATTGATGTATTTACTTTTGTATACTTATATTTGCCTAACCAATAGGGGCTGTCATTGGGATCTCCCTTCGCAGAGGGGGACGTCCTCTGCATATTGAGTATGTGAGAGCTAGCATGTTGATTAGTTCTGTTAGTTCTGTTGATGTTGTTATGCTGTTTCTGGGCAGTCTTCTCTGCTGTTCTGTTTATGGGCAGTCCAACATATGGGCTGCTGTTACTTTTGGCAGCCATTTTATCCAAGTTGTGACTGCCTGACCTGTTCTGAATTCAGCTTCAGATCTGCCTTGTCAGTTCTGAAGTTGTGTTGATGCTCAAATGAAATCCCATGTTCTAAATAGTCTGCTGCCCTTTGGTAAGACTAGTGTTTGAGGATGCTCATCTGATGCTGCTGTGACCTCAGAAGTCAGGAGTTGTGTTGGTCTTCAGGAGTCTCAAGTCATTGAAGACCCCCATTGAAACTGTTGGTCTTCAGAAGTTTTGCAAGGGTTGAGTGCTTTCAGTAGTTGTTGGTGAAGCAATCAGTGTTGTTGTTGTATGGGGAAGCAGCTCTGATGGCAGAAGAGCAGCAGCCCATTGGGGACACTTCATGGACACACCACTGTCATATTGTTATGTTATTGCTGTCATATTGTTATGTTGGTGAAGCAAAGCTCTGTTGGTGAAGCAATCTGTCTGCTGTGTATTGCTCAATGTAACTGGGTTTTATATTATGTCATGTTTTGTTGTCATTGCGTTGTTTTCTTCCCCTCTTCTAGATGGGCTGGAAACAGCGTCTATTAGGTTATTCTCTAGCCATGTAGCCATTTGGCATAGTCATTTTCTTACTTGGTTGTTTCTTTTCCTCCTGGGGTATGCCCCTTGTAGGCTGTATATCCGTGACCTTTTTTTTCTATTTAATGCTGTTTTACCCAAAAAAAAAACTACCCCCAAGCTCCCATTGGTAGAATTTGTGTATGTTGGGATCCTAGTGTTTTGAATATTCAGGTTTTAGATCAGTCGGATCAATTTATCCATTGTGAAGTTCAACCTAAGTGTGGTGGAGCAATCTTTTTTGCCACCTTTGTGTATGGAGCTAACAATTATGTGATTAGGCAGACCTTGTGGGCAAGGCTTCATCATCTTAGCACCTCAGTTCCTTGGATAGTGTTAGGGGATTTTAATGCTGTCAGGTACCCAAATGAGAAGGTAGGAGGTACTTCCTCCTGGCCCCCTCATATGGATGAATTTAACCAGTGTTTGTATGACCTTGAACTTGAGGATCTTAGGTTCTCTGGTTGCTTTCTCACTTGGGCCAATAGGCAAGACCCATCCCATTTTGTCAGTACTAAGCTAGATAGAGCCTTAGTCAACGAACATTGGATGAAGGCTTTCACTAGTTCTTCAGCCCATTTTTTCCCCCCCGGGATTTCAGACCACTCTCCTGCCATTGTGAATATCACCCCGGGTCCTTTGAAATCTTTGAAACCCTTTAAATTCTTTGATTTTCTAGCTGATCATCCACAGTTTTTAACTGTGGTTCAGAAAATCTGGAGGAAAGTGATTATTGGGAATCCAATGTTCTGTGTTTGCGAAAAACTTAAGATGTTACAAGAGGAGTTTAAGCAACTTAACTCTAGGGAATTCAGTAATGTCTCTAATAGGGTTGCTGATGCTAGACAATGCCTTGAATCCTTACAGAAAAGCATAAGTCCTCATCAGATTACTCCCTCCATAATAAACCAAGAAAGAGTGGTGCATAGGCAACTCTTCACTTTACTTAGGGCTGAGGAAAGCTTGGCTAAACAAAAGTCAAGAATTCAATGGCTGAAACTTGGGGATCAATGCACCTCTTATTTCTTTAAAGCGGTGAGTAACACAAGGAATCGAAGTAAAATTACTAGTCTGGTGTTGGATGATGGGTCTCTTACTCATGACACTCAAGACATTAAGAACAACTTTGTTGGGTTCTATACGGACTTGCTGGGAACAGCTCATTCTACCTCTTATCAGGGGCAAACTAGAATCCAACAAGTTGTCAATAGGAGACTTACAGATAGTCAAAGGACTGCCATGATTGCTGAGGTCACAGACCTTGAAATTAAGGATACCTTTTGGGCTCTTAACCCTAGCAAAGCCCCTGGTCCTGATGGCTATAATGCTGGGTTCTTCAAAAAGGCTTGGCCTGTCATTGGTCATGAAGTAGCTGTAGCAGTTAAGACTTTCTTTAGGTCTGGTAAATTGCTAAGGAAAATCAATTCTACCATTGTTGCACTGGTCCCTAAAGTTCCAAACCCATCTAAGGTTGGGGACTTTAGGCCCATTTCATGCTGTAATACCATTTACAAGTGCATCTCTAGGATACTGGCTAGAAGGTTGCAGACTGTCCTTCCAATGTTAATTGATCCTGTTCAATCAGGTTTTGTGAGAGGAAGGAGGATTGCGGATAATATTTTTCTAACTCAGGAGCTAATGAGAGGATATCATAAATCGTCACCATCTCCACGATGTGCAATGAAAGTTGACATTATGAAGGCATACGATAATGTTAGGTGGGATTTCCTTTGGGATGTTCTATCCTCCATGAATTTTCATCCCACAATGATTAAGTGGCTCCAAGCTTGTATCTCCACTGCGAATTATTCCATTAGCATCAATGGGGAGGTCACAGGCTACATTGTAGGACAAAAAGGACTTAGGCAGGGAGATCCTTTGTCTTCATACCTATTCGTGATAGTGATGGAGATTCTCACTTGTCTCCTAAGAGAGAAATCCCTCCTTCCAGATTTTCATTTTCATTGGAGATGTGGGCGTACCAAACTTATAAATCTATGCTTTGCTGATGATCTTATGATCTTTTGCAAAGGGGATCTAACCTCTATCAGTCATATCCAGGATGCCCTCTCTGAATTCCAAAGCCTGTCGGGTCTCTCACCCAGCCCTGGAAAAAGTAGCATATACTTTTCTGGGGTTAGTTTAACCACTAGAATGGCCATTTTGGATGTCCTTAAATTCAAGGAGGGCTCACTGCCTATCAGATATCTTGGGGTGCCTCTCCTCTCTACAAAACTTAAAGCCTCTGATTGTCAGTCCTTAGTGGATAGCATAACTGCTAAAACTAAGTCATGGACTAATAGAGACCTCACGTATGCTGGCAGGGTCCAGTTTTTTTTTGGGTAATTCAGCTTTAAAATTAAAAATAAAAGAAACCGGATATACAGCCTACAAGGGGCATACCCCAGGAGGATTAAGATAGAGAAAAAAAAAAAAAAGAAGAAAAGGTAGGCCAAATGGCTACATGAGGGGATAACATACTGAATAGATGGAAACAAAACAAAAAAGTATACATTGTTTCCTATCCATCTACAAAAGGGGATAACATTGGCATAACAGGGCAGCATAACATTGGTCAGTCACTTCTCACTTGGTCAGTCATGGTCAGCTGCAATGTTATGCTAAACCTTATGACTGCTGCTTAGAATCACAGGTTTAACAGGAGCAATACTAGCAATACTAGCACAAAACAAAGCAACTGATGCAGATCCAGCTTTTGAGAGGCCGGAGCAGAACTGATGCAGATCCAGCTGCATCAGCTTTGAGGTCTGAGCTGATGCAGCTTCAGAACTGCTGCTGTCACAGAAAAGCACAAAACTTTCTGGTATTACAAGACCACCATAAGAGCACTATACATATCAACATCAGCAGGTTCAGGCCTTGCAGAGTCAATTCTGGAACCACTAGGCTGGACCAGGAACAGAACAGCAATCTGGAAGCAGCAGAAATCAGTCAAAGAGAACTGGAACCACAGCCTTAACGTAGCCAACGTCAGCAGCAGATACAAAACATACACTCCAAGGGACATCCCCCCTAGGATAGGCATATACAACACAGGACTTGGCATACATGCAGGTTCAGAACTAAACAAAACACAAAGACCAGCTACACTACATCATCAGATTCTGAATAGCAGACTGGTTGCT
Organism: Rhododendron griersonianum; assembly: GCA_018127125.1. Classification (NCBI taxonomy): domain Eukaryota; kingdom Viridiplantae; phylum Streptophyta; class Magnoliopsida; order Ericales; family Ericaceae; genus Rhododendron; species Rhododendron griersonianum. Next base: position 33,951,236 of record CM030789.1, read on the forward strand.
CCATAATGAGCTGAACTGAATGCACCAAAAGCAGAAGATGAGTTGCAGCTGCCACCATAAACAATAACAGGAGCAGTTGCCACCATCAGAAATGAGGATATACAGAAGTCAACAACCACAGTCAACTTCTGAATCATAACAGTCACAGTCACAGCAGCAACAGCAACTACAAAACTATACTATACAGAGGACGTCCCCCTCTGTGAAGGGAGATCCCATTGACAGCCCCCGATGGTTAGGCATAAAGTAAATGTACCACAGATTGGCCCCATATGAAAACAGGACCTGCTCCTAAAGCAGCAGTTGCAGCAGCCTCAGAACTGGACAGCAGCTTAGAACTTGACTTGAATTGAGGTAGGGACTCATCAGGAAGCCACAAAACAGTTCAGTTCAGCACAGTCATCAGTAAATGGGCTATCAAATATCAAATGCTGAACTGAACACAAAATGGAAAATGGACTACCACAAATGGTAAATGGACTATCAGACAGAGCACAGTCAATATGCAGCTACATGACATACAACTACACATCAAAACAGGTATGCAGAGACCTTCCCATGTAACTCTAAACAAACAGGTAAGTTTCAGAACTACTGAATTCTAGACAAGTTTGAATTCAGTAGTTAAAACACAAACATGTAAAACTACTCTCTGAACCACTGACATGTAAAATATCAAGCTATACCACTCTCTCCCTCCACTGAACCTCACATGACTCCCCCACTAATTATTACCTCCTCTCTCAAGAAATGTTGGGTCTCTAGCACACAACTCACAAGGTCAACACACAATATAGTAAGACACTCACAATCTGTATTTCACCTCAACAGACAACAAAGAGTAAGTTAACTACCTGAATACTAGTAGTAAATAGGAGTTCCATAGCTGTTGCTAGCACTTGTCCTGAATAAGAGAAGTAGATAGAACCAGACTGTACTTGTCTATGCTATACAGGATGCCTGCTCACAAACCTGCAAATAAATTATCTACAACCATGGCCACAAAATCAATACCCAATAACAATACCATCACAAACAAACTTAATTACCCATTGATGCCCCACACTCTAATAAAACTATTATTTTGTGAGCCTACAGGCAACTTAGGCAACGACAGTAATCTACCCTTAACCATGTTAAAGACTTTATGAACAACCACTTCCCAAGTGCTAGTTGTATTTTGAAACTTCCTTAAGTTTCTTTCAATCCAAATATGATATACTGTAGTAGTGAATATCAACTTAGAGACGATATTCCGTAGAGATTTTCCCCTAAAAGAGGAGAAGTGGGTAATCCATGCTGGCCAAGACCTAGGGGACCAACTCGTATCCATCTTTTCCAACATAGCTTTCCAAACCCGTGTGGAAAAACTACAGTTGAAGAACAAATGATCATGGCTCTCACTACCATGGCAAAAACTGCATTGGGAGATTGATTTAATCCCAAAGAGGACTAATCTATCCTCAGTGGAGAGTCTACCCTGGATGGCCATCCATGAAATGAAGCTACATTTAGGTATATGTCCAGAAAACCAAACAGCTTTGTGCCAATTAACCTTGGGGAAGGGAACCCTCAATTCCTCCCATAGAGAGGCTATACTAAACTGTCCAGATGCATTCAGAGTCCATCTAATTTGGTCCCTGGATCCACGCAAAGGTGGGAGATGCCGTCTAACTTCATTCAACTCCCATGTTTGCGTGATTGGGAAATTCCAACTAGAGTTGTGAACTATGAGGGACACTTTGGCATTCAAGGGAATGCCAGAGTCATAAACAACTCTTGAACCAAACTTATCCAACAAAGGGCCTAACGGATGCCAAAGGTCAAACCACATGGATGTGTTCTCCCCATTGCCAATGAAATGACGGATGAAGGGTTGGACTAAATGTCTTAGATTAAGTAATTTACGCCAAACCCAAGAGGGATTAGCTGGCATTTTAAGGCTCCAAAAGTTCCTACCCTTTAATAAGTAGGATTTAACCCATTGGCACCACATGGATTGCTCTCCCCCGGAGATCAAGTACCATATATGCTTGGCCACCGCAGCCTTATTCCACACCTCCATAGATTTGAAACCAAGACCCCCCTCATCTTTAGGAGCGCATAATTTCTCCCAAGCTATCTTAGCCCCTGATCTTTTAAGTTCAGGGCCAGACCATAGAAAGGCCCTAAGGATCGCTTCAACTTCCTTGATGACCTTTTTTGGTAAAATGAACAGGGAGGACCAATACGTTTGCATTGAGAACAAGATGTTCCTGATAAGCTGGACTCTCCCCGCATAAGTAAGGTCCCTATTGGTCCAACTTCTAGTTTTGGCAGTGATACTATCAACCAGCCTTTGGCAGTCCACAGCTTTAAGCTTAGTAGATAACAATGGAACTCCCAGATATCTCACTGGGAGGGAACCCTCCCGAAATCCCAAATCCTGCAAAATAGTCTCCTTAAATCCCACACTAACACCAGAGAAGAATATGCTACTCTTACCTGTGCTAGGGGAGAGACCATAAAGAACCTCAAACTCATTCAAGGCTTCCTTGATGAGTTGAATTGAAGAAGGCTCTCCCTTACAGAATATCATTAGATCATCAGCAAAGCACAGATTAATCAATTGATTAGTTTTACATCTCCAGTGATAATGAAAGTCCGGGAGCTGGGCTTTCTCCTTAAGTAACATCGTAAGCACTTCCATTACAATAACAAAGAGGTACGGGGATAAGGGATCCCCCTGTCTGAGCCCCTTCCTCCCTTTAATGTATCCCGTCACTTCCCCATTGATACATAGGGAGTAGTTTGCAGTGGTTACGCATGCTTGAAGCCACTTAATCATTGTAGGATGGAAGTTCATGGCGGACAGGACATCCCAAAGAAATTCCCACCTAACATGGTCATATGCTTTCATTATGTCAACTTTCATGGCACACCTAGGGGTAGGAGAGGACTTGTGGTACCCTCTCATGAGTTCTTGGGTGAGGAAAATGTTATCAGCAATTCTCCTTCCTTTCACAAATCCTGATTGGACCGGATCTATGAGCAGAGGAAGAGCAGATTGCAATCTCTTGGCTAAAATCTGAGAGATGCATTTATAAATGGTATTGCAACATGAAATTGGCCTAAAGTCGCCCACCTTGGAAGGGTTTGGTACCTTAGGAACAAGTGCTACAATAGTGGAATTAGCTTTAGTGAGCAGTTGTCCAGACCTGAAGAAGTTCTGGACAGCTGAGGTTACCTCTCTCCCAATGACAGACCATGCTTTCCTAAAAAACCCTCCATTATACCCATCAGGGCCAGGTGCTTTGGTGGGGTTCATAGACCAAATGGTCTCTTTGATCTCCAAATCTGAGACAGGGGAGACCATATTAAGACATTGCTCAGGGCTGAGTTTATTCCTGATTAATTGACATACTCTAGATGGTCCCAGATGAGGTGTGAGATGGGACGTGCCAAAAAGAGTTGCGTAATAGTTAACAAACTGTTCCTTGATGACCATGATGTCATGAGTGGTAGATCCATCATTTAATTCTAAACTTGTTATTTTGCTCATATTCCTCCTATTGCTCACAGCTTTAAAGAAATAGGAAGTACATTGATCTCCAAGTTTCAACCATTGTATTCTAGACTTTTGTTTTGCTAAACTTTCCTCAGCCCTAAGCAGTGAGATGTATTGTTTGTGTAACACTCTCTCTTGTTCTATGGTAGCGCTGTTATTTGGATGAGAGCCTATAATTGCTTGTATGTTTTCTAAAGCTTGCTTAGTGGTACTCACCCTCTCAGAGATGCCACTAAACTCTTCCTTATTAAGTTGCTTCAAGTCATGTTGAAGGCGATTAAGCTTCACACACACACAGAACATGGGGTTCCCAAGTGCAATTGTCCTCCAGCTCCTTTGGACAATTGCAAGGAATTGGGGGTGGTCAGCAAGGAAGTCAAAAAACCTGAAGGGTTTGATTGACCTACTTGGATTGGGCTGGACAAACACCACTCCTGGAGAATGGTCTGAAATTCCAGGCACCAAAAATTGAGCCGATGAATGGGAGAATGTTTTCATCCAAGGCTCATTCACTAAGACCCTATCAATTTTGGAAGCCACAAAATGAGGAGGGACCTGCTTATTGGACCACGTAAATAAGCACCCTGAAAACCTAAGGTCATCAAGCTCAGAGGAGAACAAACAGTGATTAATGTCATCCATGGGAGGATACCACTGTGCATTCCCCCCAACTTTCTCCCTAGGATGCCTAATAGCATTAAGGTCACCAATGACCACCCAGGGAGAAGAGGTCCTAAACTGGGAAAGGCTAAGCCAAAGAGATCTACGGTCTGAGATAGAGTTTGCCCCATAGACCATAGTGACAAAAAATAATGCACTCCCATCTTTGGGATGAACTAGACAATGGATAAATTGATCTGCCTGACATAACACTGTAAGAGACAAGACACTAGGGTCCCATCCAACAAAAATCCTCCCTAAAGTAGCTTGGGGTTAATTGTTCACAAAACTCCAACCAGGACAAATGAATTGGGTGATTCTATCTGCCCAATTTGCCTTTATCTTATGCTCAAGAAGACCAACTAGGCTCAAATTATTGGTGTTCACAAAAGATTTTGCCGCTTTTTGCTTAATGGGGTCATTCAGACCACGAATATTCCAAAAACCTAAGTTAAAAGCTCGTAGCGACATTAGAAACAAAACACTAGGTAACAACAATAAGCAGATACTGAAAGAAGTAATACTACAACATTCAAAAGGATATCAAAAAGGATATCATTTATTCCTCCTCTTGGAGCTGCTACTCCACTTTTTGTTGTTGTTTTTACCACTGACCTTGTTACTATGAGAAGACGGACCCTTAGAATTCTGACTGGATGCCTCACCCTTTCCTACTACAGATTTATCATCCGGAGGGACTGGTTTCACTAAAGGAGCAGGTTGGGCAGGGACAATTACAGATTCTGGAACCTGAGGATGATTGGTTGGACTGCCCTCCACATTGCAATGCAGGACAGCAGCCAGAACAGCAGCTTCAGCAGCCATATCAGCCTCAACAGCAGCCATATCAGGGACCAGAACAGCAGCCATAACAGAATTGCCCTTCAGCTCATCCCCTTCCGAGTCACTTCCACTTATGTCCACCTCTGTGACCTTGGGCATTGACGTATCTACCACAGCCACCACAGAAACTGAAGCTGCATCCAGTGCTACTGAACCTCCTACATTGCTTCCAGTGGTTCCTTTCCCAACAGTTTGCCAATCCTTGTTTGGATTTCCACGATTTTGTGCTTGTATATGAGGGATGGACCATGGACATTTGGGAGTAGCATGGCCAAAAACCTTACACTCTGAGCAGACCGGAAGCATTAATTGGTATTCCACCCTAACTGATGCACTCTCCCCATCCACTGTGACCTGAATGTCATCTGGGAGTTCATCAGCAGCCTCAATTTCCACACACACTCTAGCATGTGCAAGCCTAGTCTTTTTTTCTGTAGCTTGATCAACGTGTTTGGGCTAACCAATTGCACTGGCCACCCTGCTTAACCCCTCTTCTGTCCAACACTCTGGGGGCAAATTATGGAGCTTAACCCAGGTAGGGATAGAGGATGGAGAGATCTTAGAAGGAGACATCATTCTTCTCCATTTCTTTAGAACAATAAATTTTTGGGAGAAGAACCAAGGCCCCCCTTCTAGGACTGCAATTTGACTAGCTTCATCCTTAAATTCAAAATATAAGAACCCTGCATTATCCGACTTGACTGACAACAGGCCATACTTAGTCAACTTGCCCCACTGTTTATGGGCAGTTGAGTTAGCTAGTCTAAAATCCATCCTATCATCTAGGAAATGGCCAACCAGGCAATGTGACCAACAATTCTCATCCAAGTGAGTAATATCAAGTTCAACCACAGCATTCTTCCCTCTCTTTAATTCTGGAAAGAAATCTAACTTCATATTACTAGAGGGCCCTTGGGACCTAAAAAGGGAGGCCCAGTTCTTATTATTTTGTAACGGACGGTTCATATTTTTAGACTTAGTTACAGGGTTAGTACTTGTGGATGCAACAGCCACTGGGTTTGGAACCAAACCCGACTTTGGTACTTGTACTTGAGTTGAGGGATGATATCGGGGTTTAGTATCCTCGATAGGAAACCCTAGGTTAGGGTCTCCTTCTACGTAGGGATTTCCCCTAGAATTAGACATTATCGTAGGATTAGGATTAAATTTCTGAACCTCTGGGGGAGTACGCTGAAACTGGTACGTGTTACCATGAAGATGGGTTACCCTTGCTCTTGCTTTAGCTTCCTTTTCCAGTTCCTCCTCAAATAGAGCTTGCTGCGATTTCTGAGCCCCAGACCCATTTGCGACCTCAGTTTCTACCCTCAAACTCTCCTCGAAGAAGACCTGTTGTAACTTACGCGCTGAATTCGAAGCCTTGGCCGACTTAGGGCTATGAGCTCCAAATCCGTTTGGTGATGCATGAACCGAGCTTATTCTGGTGGAATTGAGAGGGCTAATAGGTTCAGGGATGCTTTTCTGCTTCCGTCGGATCTCATTAGAATCAATGACTTTACCCCCAAGACCCTCCGCCATCAGCCTTGAAGGACTGGAGAGCTTAGCCGATTTAGGGCTGGAAATCTCAAACCCACCTGAATAGGATGCGGGAACATTATTTCCGAGCTTGGAACCCGAACTGGAGTCGCCTGGATTGCCCCCTTGTTGAGTTTCTTCCTTCCATGATTGTTGAATGCCAGTAGTTTAGCAGTTACGACATCAAGCACGAAGGGATCTGCCGAATTGTTGAGCTCCTCCTCTAGTTTACCCACAATTTCAAGCATCCTAGATTCGGATTCGCTCAGACACTTCTGTTGCAGTTCAAGAGCGGGGACACCTGGGTCGCCCATTCCTCTTTGCTTTCTCCAGGATTCGTTTGGGTCCAAGGCTTTGAGGCCCAAACCCTCATCGAAGGTGATAGAGCCGTCGGCCATGATGGACGATTACTGTTCAACGGAGATCGGCTCGGACCTGTCAGAAATCGCCATTGTCAGAGCCTATTTTTTATCTTAAATTCCAGATAAAAAATCGGTCCATGTCAGAGCCCATTGGCAGGGTCCAGTTGATTAAGAACGTATTGTTCTCCATTCAAACTTATTGGTCCTCCTTGTTTATCATCCCCAAAAAGGTGATCAAGGAGGTTGAGTCAATACTTAGAGCGTTTCTATGGTCTGGTCCCGACCTTAGGAAAACGGGGGCTAAGGTATCTTGGGAGCATCTGTGCTCTCCGAAACAAGAGGGAGGCCTTTGTTTCAAATCCATGCAGGTTTGGAATAAGGCGGCCATTGCCAAACACATTTGGTTCCTTATTTCTGGGGGGGAACAATCAACGTGGTGTCAGTGGGTTAAATCTTATTTAATACGGGGTAGAAACTTTTGGAATTTAAAAGTACCTGGGGATTGCACATGGGTTTGGTGGAAACTTCTGCATCTCAGACCATTGGTGAGGCCATATATGCTTAGTGTAATAGGTAATGGCCAATCCACCTCCTTGTGGTATGATAATTGGCATCCACTTGGCCCTTTGTTAGCCAAATTTGGTCCCAGAATTGCTTATGATTCTGGAATTCCAAAGGAGGCTACTGTGTCTCACATTATCCAAAATTCATGCTGGGCTTTTCCCATCACTCAAACTTTGGAGATCAATGAGGTAAGAAGTACCTTACCACCTCTTATTTCTTCTAGGTTGAGTAGGGATGATCATATTAGGTGGTCTCTCACTTCTAATGGCCAGTTCACAGTTGCATGCACCATAACACCGTGCAAATCAGGTTCAGAATCTGTGTAAGTAGGAGTAATATCTGAACTGCTAATAAAAAGAGCCAGCCCTTGACCCTTGCTGTCCCTCCTTTGAGCACATCCTACTATAGCCTGTCATGTCAGGGTAGGAAAACAAGAAGAATGCTACAAATACTCACAGCAGAAATAACATAAAGCATTTAACACCAGTCATTCACAATCCATTCTGCTTGGAGTTTAGGTAAAGATAGAATCCTTGTTCTCATTATTGAAAGTATTTTATGAACAACAACTTCCCAAGAACAGGACATGCCCTGGAACTTCCTGGCATTCCTTTCATTCCAGACGTAGTAAATAGTGACTGTAAAGGCCAATTTAGTGATAATAGCCTTTATAGATTTCCCTCTAGAATTAGAGAGAAAAGAGACCCATTCGGACCAAGTTCTAGATGTCCATGAGACATGTAATTTGGTTTGAATAGAATCCCACACCTGCTTAGTAAATGAGCAATTAAAGAATATGTGATTGTGACTTTCACAGTCCTGACAAAAACTACATTGGGCAGGAATAGGAAGGCCAAATGACACCAACCTATCTGCAGTGGAGAGCCTATCCTGGTTCAGTGGTGCACAGTTGGTGATGGAGCATTGGTTTATTATGTAGTGCATTTTCTGTTGCACCTCAGTGGTTTATGTGTTGGTGTCATTGAAATAACATTTTCTGCATTTTCTGCATTTGGTTCAGTTGTTAGTTGACTGATGACTGATGGTTCTGCAGTAAGTTGAGATACAGTGTTTGGTTTGTGGATTGCCTAACCATAGGGGCTGTCGTGGGATCTCCCTTCGCAGAGGGGGAATTCCTCTGCAACGTGTTACCTGCATTCACAGGTTGTAAATCAGTGGAAGGATCAGATACTCTGTTATGCTGGGCTGCTGTCACTTCTGCTCAGAAGTTTGAGCTTCAGAAGTCTATTACTTCTTCCTAGCAGTCATCAGGTTCTATTCTGCTGTTCTGCTGCTTTTTGTTTAATTGGGAAAGGTTCCAAGATACACTACTTAGTGGAATGACTGTTGCATGTTGCTTCTATTATCAGCATTGGGTGGTAGTGTAGCTGCTATTATCTGTTGCCTGTTTTTAAACTTTTGCCATGGCAGCTCTGTATTCAGTTATGCCTATCCATAGAAGTTGAAGTTTTGTTGTAGCAGGTTCAGATGCTGATCAGAAGTTGTAGCAGGTTCAGTTTTCAGTTATGCCTAACCATCGGGGGCTGTCAATGGGATCTCCCTTCACAGAGGAGGACGTCCTCTGTATAGTATAGTTTTGTATATGTTTTCAGTTTTGTATAGTATTGTTCAAGTTCAGAACTGATTGTCATGGACTAGTACAATAGCGTACCTGTTATGACTGTTGTTCTGTTGGACACCTAAGGTTCAGAACCTGATGTTAACCATGGTCCTCTGCATTTTGTGAGTGAATGCAAGCAGTATGAGCTAGCAGTGCAGTAGCTGATGTTTTCAGTTTGGTATAGTATCTAGCAGTGCTGATGTGAAATGCTGAGTGTAGCTGCTGAATGTAGCTGCTTTGACTTCAGCACCTGATGTATGGGCACAGAAGTTGAAACTGTCCAGTATAGGCCCAGCAGGTCAGGCACAGAAGTTGTGATGGTTGCTGTCATCATGCTTCAAGTCCAATCCACCTCATGTGCAATTACTTGGTTTTGATCAAGCACACCTGATCAAGCACCTGATTTCTGCACTCAGACATGATTTCAGCATGTGGATCAAGTTCCAGCATCTGTTGGTTGGCCTTTTAGTATGTTCAGCTATCTCAAGTATCAAGTATACTGGTTATATTGGTTGTCATCATTTTGCCATTTGTTTTGTATCCCTCTGTTAGATGGATAGGAAACAGTGCTCTATTTACCTCAAGTCCTATGTAGCCGTTTGGCGTAGGCTTTCTTTTTTGTTTTCCTTTTTTCTTTTCTTTTCCTCCTGGGGTATGCCCCTTGTAGGCTGTATATTCGGTTAGCCCCTGTTTAATTTCAAGCTGATTTACCCAAAAAAAAACAAAGCATCTCGGCATCGGGGGGTTGAACAGCAACAACAGAGAAACTAGGCACCAAGAGGCTTGAACCAGAGATGACGGCATCCGACAGGGGGCCCAACCCTGCACACCACGCCCATTCCATCCAATCTAAAACACTCTCATCCAAAGTCCAAAGATCGCCAAAAACAACCCGCCCTCATCCAAAACCCAAAGCCACTAGTCTCCAGAGAAGGATTAAACAGACCAAGATTCCAATACTCCAACCTAGCACAGAATACAAGCATAGCACCCACTTCTAAGGAATAGATATTGCAGAGGACCGGGCTCCGAGAAGAGGCTCGAACCGGAGATGCGACATCCGACAAGGCTACCTCCCCAAGTACCTTGTACACCATGCCCATTCCAACCGATCTAATACTCTCTCGACCTAGTACACAAGGCTCACTCTAACCTAAAAGTGGAACAGTACAAGGGCCTCGAAAAAATCCGCCATTAACAGAGCATTACCACCGAATCATCTGGCATCACAAAAGAGGCACACAAAACTGCAGAAAGAACCATAACCATCCTTTTCAACCAGTGCATTACCACCAATCTAATAAGAACTATCACAGTCACAGTCAAACTACGCTATAACAAACGGCCCAGAGGAGCAAGGAAACTACGCTATAACAAACGGCCATAGCCCCAAGATTGGGCATCCCAACAGTACCAGCCCGAACCCAGGCTTAACAAAATCCAACAGATGAACCCAAACTCAGTCCAAACAGTGACTGCCCATTGGGTTTCTCAATGTTTCCAGGCGACTCTACAAGTCGGGTTGGATGCCAAGTAATTAAACTGCGCAAATAAGCAATGAGCCCCACCTGGGAAAAACCTGCCCAGGCCTTCAAAAACTGGTCAATATTACCTATAGCCTCAATAGCTCCGGCCATGGTTGACCGTGTAGCTCCGGCTTGGGAACAGTGAGCAGGTTCCACAATTGAACCACTAATTGAGATTAAGACCAATCAAATTGCAATAATCAAACTAGAACACCTAAACCATACGTCTAGACTCTAACATAGGATAAAATGTACCCTCCGATTTCAGTCCAGAACTTGTTGAGAAGCATCAATGAGCTCCTTTATGGTTTGGATTCCAGATGTATACTTCCTTGTTGCCCTGCAAGCCACAGCCGCACTAGTAGTTTACCCATTCCCGCATCACCGTCCGCTTCAAACCCATTCGGCTAGGCGTCAGGTCTTAGACAGATCGGGTTTTGCGAGATGAAGTTGGGTTGATTCACCAAGGATGAAGAAGATGAAGACCTGCCAATGAAAGGTCCGGCGAGAACCGAGCCCGAATCACCCTACAATGATCGGCGCTGCTCCATTCGGACAGTTACAATCACTGATGAAGCTAACCGCCGATGTAGCTTGGGCTGGCCTGAAACCACCATGGCCGGCGATCCCAAGGTCATTGTCGATGATGCCCAGCTCCGAAGCCGCCGTCGCCGCCGAGGAGAAAGCTGACCCGAACCGGACACCACTATATCCGACGAGCGGCTGCCCTCCGCCGTACGCAGTGAGCGATGACGTGGCTGCTAACTACACCGGATCTGAGATCGATAATTTCGTTGCTATGAACAGTACCCACGAGCTAGGAGCTCTGGGTTTTCTCCGTGAAGATGAGATGGATCCCAACAGGTTTGGGGTCATCTCTGATGCTTGAACCGGCCGAGAAACCCAGCGGTGGAGTTGGCCTTCGGAACAACCAGTCAAACCCACCTCGTGCGCTATCCATTGTGAGTCCGTGGGTGGGATAAACCACCGACGAGTGAAATTGATGAAGTGTCTGGCACAAAAATGAAATCTCTGGTGCAAATCAGTGGGTTTTTGCTTTTAAAAAAACTGAATTGGGCGATGGAGGAGAGCTTCTCTCCCTTGCCCGTATTTCAATATCTGAACAATTTATTCGTTGTGAGGTGCAACCTAATTGTGGTGACCCCCCCTTTTTTGCAACTTTTGTGTATGGGGAGAATAATTATCTGAATAGGCAAGCTTTGTGGGCTAGTCTTCATCACCTGAGCACCTCTTCCCCCTGGATAGTGCTCGGTGACTTTAATATCATTAGGTTTCCCAAGGAGAAGGTTGGGGGAACTACTTCTTGGCCTCCTTATATGGATGACTTTAATAGTTGTTTGTATGCGTTGGGGCTCGATGATCTTCGGTACACTGGTTGCTTTCTCACCTGGGCCAACAAACAGGACCCTTCACATTTTGTTAGTTCAAAATTGGATCGAGTTTTAGTCAATGAGAATTGGATGAAGGTTTATAACTGTTCTTATGTTCATTTCCCTCCTCCTGGGATCTCTGATCACTCTCCAGCCATTACGTATGTTCTTCCAAGTCTTAGGAGATCAAATAAACCTTTTAAGTTTTTCAATTTCCTAACAGATCATCCTCAATTTCTAGGTGTTGTTCAGAGAGTTTGGAGGAGGGTGATTATTGGGAATCCTATGTATTGTGTCTGTGAGAAGCTCAAATTGTTGCAAGGTGAACTTAAACAAATTAATACTAGTGATTTTAGTGATGTCTCTGCTAAAGTTGTTGATTTCAGACAACAACTTGACACCTTGCAGCATGCTCTGAGTTCTCATAATCTTAATCCTTCCTTGATTAGCCAGGAAAGAGCTATTTATAAACAGATCCTCATTATGCTTAGGGCGGAGGAAAGTTTAGCTAAGCAAAAGTCTCGAATCCAGTGGTTGAAGTTGGGTGATCAGTGTACCTCTTATTTCTTCAAGTCTGTGACTAATGCAAGGAATAGAAATAAAATAACCAGTCTGATCTTAGAGGATGGGTCCCTCACACATAACATTGAGGTCATAAAGTCAAATTTTGTCAACTTTTACTCTAATTTGCTTGGTTCTGCCCATCATGATGCTTATCAAGGTCATAGCAGAGTCCAGCAATTAGTAAGTAAGAGGCTAACTGATACCCAAAAGCTGGCAATGATTTTGGAGATCTCTGATCAAGAGATTAAGGACACATTTTGGTCCCTTAACCCCAACAAAGCCCCTGGTCCGGATGGTTACAATGCCAGCTTTTTCAAAAAGGCTTGGCCGATCATTGGCCATGAGGTCACTGCAGCAGTCAAGACCTTCTTTAGATTTGGTAAACTACTCAGGAAGGCCAACTCTACCATGGTAGCTCTTGTTCCAAAGGTCCCTAACCCGTCCAAAGTTGGGGATTTTAGACCTATTTCATGTTGTAATACTATTTACAAATGCATTGCTAAAATACTTGCCAAAAGACTCCAGAATGTCCTCCCTGTCTTAATCGATCCTGTTCAATCAGGATTTGTTAAAGGGAGGAGGATTGCTGACAACATCTTCCTCACTCAGGAACTAATGCGAGGGTATCATAAATCATCCTCATCCCCAAGATGTGCAATGAAAGTAGACATTAGGAAAGCCTATGATAATGTAAGATGGGAATTTCTCTGGGATGTACTATCATCTATGAATTTCCATCCTACAATGATCAAATGGCTTCAAGCTTGTGTTTTTTTTTTTTGGCTTCAAGCTTGTGTTATCTACCCCTAGAGTTATGGAATCAGGAGTGTTTGAGCAGGGTGGCTAGTACCATTGGTAAGCCACTACATGTGGACCAAGCCACAGCTAAAACCTCAAGACAACCAGGTCTTCTGCACACAAAATCAACCACTGCTAGAATATGTATTGAAATTAGTGCTGAACATGAACTCCCAGATGATGTTAGAATTACTGTGGAGGGAGAATCAGTTGTGGTATCTATTGAATACCAAGTCTTACCTTCACTCTGCAAGGTATGTCAAGTTTTTGGCCACTCAACTGACCTATGCTCTAAGAAACCTTCTCCAATAATCAGCCAGCCACTTCAGGAATGGACTGTAGTAGGTAATGGGAAAGTAAGGACTGACCTGCCTTATACTAACCCTTGCTCTACCTCAACTGCCCTACCTGTCTCTACCAAGCAAAAGGGTGACCCCCAAGCAGAGCTTGCTGATTCAGATGATGTTTCAGAGGAAGAATTAGAAAAGGTGCTTGAGAGTATAGTGAGAAGTTCACAAGAGAATCCAATTCTGTCACAAAGTACAGAGCAGCCCCCCCCACTGATCCCAATTGTCAGCTCCTCCTATGCCATTGAGGAACCTGCTCAGTCTCTGCAAGGGCTTATTGAGCAACAAGAAGCCTCGGTACTAGCAGTCAGCAGTCACAATGGTTCAGAGGAACAGCTTAACAACAATAAGGAATCAATCTCCTTCAGTCAGGAGGTTATCCCTAGTCCTGCAGTTCCAACCAGATCAGCAGCTAAGAAAGCTGCCTACTTAGCTGCAAAGCTAAGAATTCAAGAGCCTCCTGACCCTGGAGTTCCTGACATCAAACTGCAGAAGGGGGGCTCTTCCAAAGCTGGGCAAAAAGGGAAGCAGAAGAGATGGGGCTCTTCCAACAGATCAGGGAAGTAACTTTCTGTCATTGTGTTTTTGTCCACATATAGTTTATCAGTGTTATTGTTTTTAACTCCCATTCATACTGATTCCAAACTTTGTGGTTATATTTAGTATTCTTAATGGATTGCTCACCTATACATTTTGGTTTTTGGAATTTGAGAGGTCTTAATGACCCTCTCAAGCAGAGGGAGGCAAAAAATTGGGTCATTAATAAGAAATTATCCTTAATAGGATTGATTGAACATAAAATAAAAGAACCCAAGGTTTCTAAAATTGTCAACACAATGCTCCCTCAATGGAATTTTGTTAGCAACCATTCCAGTTCCCCAATGGGTAGAATTCTGATTTGTTGGAATCCTCTAGTGTTTAATGTGCAAGTGCTACATCAATCCAATCAATTTATCCATTGTAAAGTGCAATCTTGTGATGGCCAATACTCTTTTGTTGCCACCTTTGTCTATGGAGCTTCTTGTTACATTGATAGACAGCAACTTTGGGCTGCTTTACAGCAGCTCTGTGTTGCTACACCTTGGGTGGTTCTAGGTGATTTCAATGCTATAAAGTCTCCTTTGGAAAAAGTAGGTGGGGATACTACCTGGTCACCCTGGATGGAGGAGTTTAATTCTTGTCTACATTCAACTGAATTAGTGGACCTTAGATACTCTGGCTGCCAATTCACTTGGTCTAATAAGCAACTAGGAGATACCCACATTAGCACCAAGATCGATAGGGTTCTAGTCAATGAATGTTGGATCAAGGACTTTTGTTGGTCCAATGCTCATTTTCTTAGCCCTGGAGTGTCTGATCACTCCCCTGTTGTTGTGCACAGCTGGCTTACCCTCTAGGATTAGGCCGTTCAGGTTCTTTAATTTTTTGGCTGAACACCCTAAATTCCTTGATACGGTTCAGAGTGTTTGGAGGAGGGTTATCATTGGTAATCCAATGTTTTGTGTATGTGAGAAACTTAAACATTTACAGAAGGACCTTAAACAACTGAACACTCAAGAGTTCAGTGATCTGTCTACCAGGGTGGCCTCCTATAAACAACAATTGGAAGCCATCCAAAGAGACCTTGGCTCTAATCCCACAGATCCCTTTAAACAAGCCACTGAAAGGGAACTGTGTAAGCAATATCTAGTTTATGCTAGAGCAGAAGAAAGTTTTGCCAAACAAAAGTCACGAATTCAGTGGTTAAAGTTGGGGGATCAATGTTCCTCATCCTTTTGTTTTTTTTTTGGGTAATTTAGCTTGAAATTAAAAAAGGTTAATCGAATGTACAGCCTACAAGGGGCATACCCCAGGAGGAAAAGAAAGGAAAAAAACAAGAATGATAAAAGTACGGTAACCATGCACAACCCGCATGGAGAGTAAAATAAAGTGACATAACCGTGAAATGTACTGAAATGAAATTGAACTATTCCTGGCACAACCCGCCAGGCTAGGAAATAAAGTAAATGAAGTAGATAGTCATGGTCAACGTGGACCACATGAAAACCAGCGCTGAGGAGAGATCCTCCTCCTCCTAGGCTGGGCTAAGAAAACCAAGACCCGAGACATTCATCACCCCAAAGCAAGCATAATACCCGCTCAACAGAAGTCAACTACTACAGAGGAACTCGGGCTGAGAGAGGCTCGACCAGGGGATGACGGCATCCGACAAGGCTACCCTGCTAAGTACCCTGCACACCACGCCCATTCCACCCTGACTACTACATCCTCGCCCAAATCCCCTAGGCTCGCTAACGACTCAAAGCGGAACAGAAAGAGAGGCCACCAAAAGTAGCCACCCGAACCTCAAGTGGACCAATCTGCTCTTTTCAATCAGTGCAACCACCAAATCTAATAAGAAACAGACTGCAAAGCAACCCCTTTCGATCAGTGAGGATCCACCAATCTAGTCAATGACTGCTCCGGCAACTACCTTGCTCAATCAAACTCCATCCATAATCTAATCATCGGCTCCTACAGCTGCTGCTACTGCGGGCTACCCCTAACTAGGATAGAGTCTAATCTAATCAATAATAGCCACGACCACAAGAATACTACACTCGACTTCTGAGCAAAAAAAACGCTGGTTCTAGGGATATAAAAGGCTCAACAACGAGCCCGACCCCCGATTTCAGTCCAACAGATGACCGCCTATCGGGGATCGCCAAACTGGCCCGATCGTCCAGCAACAGATAGACACTAAACAAATAAGTGCAAAGCGCAAATTGAAACGATAGGCGCAATGGATACGAGAGCTTGCTGCCCGGGCGGAAGGCAGGCTGTGATTGAGCCCTGGCTGGCCCGGGCTGGCCTTGCCAGCTGCTGCCTTGCTACTGCCTGCTACTTGGCCCAGGCAGGCTGCGCCCGACGGGCTGCCCGTTGGCAGGCCAACGACCTGGCTAAGTTGCTGGGCCGGAAGCTCCTGGCCCGCAAGGGCTGCCCGAGCCACCGCCGGTAGCCTCAAGCTGTTGAATGGCCGGCGGAGAGAGGCGCCGCCGCTGCTGCTGTTAATGGCGGCAGCCACCAGCTGCCACCGCAGCCCCCATGTGGCCGATGGCTGTAGAGGCCCCGACGAACCTTGGCCGGAAGAAATTTGCCCGGACGGCTGGACTCCACGGCGGATAGTGGGTCCACGGCGGGGATGGAAGACACGGCTGCTGAGCCACGATGGATTACCAACGAGCAGCCAGGCTGTGTTCTGGCTGAGCCACCTTGACAGGCGGCGTGAAGGTGAGTCCCGCGGTGGGGTTCCAGCGGCCGGCTGGTGAACCGACGGCTGTTGAAGACCCTCGGTTGAGCTCGTCGGATGAGGTTGAAGACCGTCTGGTGGTGGTTGAGCTCCTCCGTTGAGCTCGTCAGTGATGGTTGATGGCGTCGGTTTGATTTCAGATCTGCCCGGAGCAGATCCCAAATGGTACCCGCCGGTTCACGGCGGGGATGAGGTTGGAGACGAAGCCCACGGCTGTGGAGCTCCGGACCATAGTGAAGTTTGACTGGACCAGCTGAAGGCCGGCCAGGTGGTGTAACCGAACCAGATCTGTCCGGCGCGGAGGGCGGTGGAGGAGAGCGGTGGGTTGCTGGTTGTGGAGGGCGGTGGAGGAGAGCCTCTCTAAGGAGAGAGGATCCCTTGCCCGGATGGTGGCTGCTGCCCGGCGTGGCTGCAATCTTGTGGTGGCTGCCGGCTGATTTGGCTGGGTCAGAGGGAGCTTTCTCTCTCTAGGTTAGAGAGAGAAGCTCCCACGCCCTTTTGGCATGAATGTTCCTCATTTTTCTTCAAAACCATTACCAATTCTAGAAATAGGAACAGAATTTCTAGCTTGGTTTTGGAAGATGGATCTGTCACTCAGGACATTGAGTTGGTTAAGAACACTTTCATCAATCACTACACCAACTTATTAGGCACCAAACATTTGAGTACCTACACTGGATCCTCTAGAGTGCAACAATTAATCACTAGGAAACTCTCCTCATCCCAAAGTTTGGAAATGGTAATGGGAGTAACTGACAAAGAGATCAAGGACACTTTCTGGTCTCTTAATCCTCAAAAAGCACCTGGTCCAGATGGCTACAACGCTGGTTTTTTCCATAAGGCTTGGCCAGTGATAGGTCATGAGGTGACCTCAGCTGTTAAGCTCTTTTTTAGATCTGGCCAATTATTAAAGAGAGCAAACGCCACATTAGTTGCTCTGGTCCCTAAAGTCCCCAACCCTTCTAAGGTAGGGGACTACAAGCCTATCTCATGTTGTAATGTGGTCTACAAATGTATAGCTAAAATTCTAGCTAACAAAATCAAGCCTGTCCTTCCATCCCTTATTGATCCTGCCCAATCTGGATTTGTCCAAGGTAGGCGGATAGCCGATAACATTTTCCTTACTCAGGAATTAATGAGGGGTTACCATAAGCATTCCCCATCCCCTAGGTGTGCCATGAAGGTGGATATTATGAAGGCATATGACAATGTCGGATGGGATTTTCTTTGGGATGTCCTTGCATCCATGAATTTCCATCCTAAGATGATCCAGTGGTTGAAGGCTTGTGTCTCCACAGCTAATTATTCTTTGTGCTTTAATGGGGAGGCAATAGGATACATTCCTGGGCAGAAAGGTTTACGACAAGGTGACCCCTTGTCTTCTTACCTGTTCGTCATTGTCATGGAGGTCTTGACTTGTATCCTTAAGGAAAAGACCCTCCTTCCCGACTTTAAGTTCCATTGGAGATGTGGATCCACCAAACTTGTCAACCTTTGCTTTGCAGATGATCTTATGATTTTCTGCAAAGGTGAGGTGAGTTCCATAACTCACATAAAAGACTCTCTGACTGAATTTGAGAATTTATCTGGACTCTCTCCTAGTCCTACCAAGAGTAACATTTTCCTCTCTGGTATTAATCCTTCCACAAAATCAGCCATCCTGAATATTCTAGGTTTCCAGGAGGGGTCCTTGCCAATAAGGTACTTGGGGGTACCTCTTCTGTCTACCAAACTCAAGCACACTGATTGTAAAGTCATGGTTGACAGAATTTTGGCCAAGACCAAAGCATGGACACATAGGTATTTGTCTTATGCTGGTAGAATTCAATTAATAAAATCAATACTGTTTTCAATGCAAACTTACTGGTCATCTCTCTTTATTATCCCTAAAAAGGTAATTAAAGAGGTTGAATCCATTCTTAGAGCCTTTTTTTGGTCAGGCCCGGACCTTAAAAAGACAGGTGCAAAAGTTTCGTGGGAACATCTATGTTCCCCTTTCAAAGAAGGTGGCTTGGGCTTTAAATCTATGGAGATTTGGAACAAGGCAGCCGTAGCAAAGCACATTTGGTTCCTTGTCTCGGGTGGGGAACAATCAATGTGGTGCCAATGGGTTAAGTCATACTTACTTAAGGGTAAAAGTTTTTGGAGTGTAAAAACTCCGAGTAACCCCTCATGGGTTTGGAGGAAAATACTCAACCTTAGGCCACTCATCCAACCCTACATTAACTATAAAATTGGGGATGGCCACTCAACCTCTTTGTGGTTTGACAACTGGCATCCTCTTGGCCCCCTTCTGCAAAAGTTTGGGACTAGAATTGTCTACGATTCAGGGTTACTCAAGGATGCCACTGTGAAGGATATCATTATGAACAATCAATGGGCCTTCCCAATGACCCAAACCCCTGACCTCAATGATGTGAGATCTGAATTACAATCTGTCCCCATCAATGATTCCATTGGGGATAGATGTATTTGGACTCTCACTGCATCTGGTAAATTCACCATTTCATCCCTATGGGAAAATTTGAGGACTCAGTATCCTACCATCACTTGGTGTAAAGTGATTTGGTTTTCTGGTCATATTCCTAGGTGCAGTGTGATCTCTTGGTTGGCCATTCTCAATAGATTATCAACAGAGGATAGATTAGTTTCATTTGCCATGAAATCCTCATCCATTTGTAGTCTGTGTTTGGGTGTTGAATCCCGTGACCACCTGTTCTTTGACTGTCCAATGGCTACACAGATCAGGGGAATTCTGTCCCCTAAGACCCCCCACATGGCTGGTCTGACATCCTGGCAACAATGGGTGAGTAGGTTGTCCAATCTGCAAGGTAAATCCTTGGCCATCACAGTTACGAAACTGGTTTTCACAGTCTATGTCCATCACTTATGGATTGAAAGGAATTATAGGAAATTTCAGAACATTAGCTGCCCCCCTGGAGTGGTTGCTAACAAAATTTCAGATACTGTTAGGTTTAGGTTGCTTTCATTATCCAAGTTTAAGGGACCTTCACTTTTACTTTTTGTGTGGAACATTCATGATTAACATATTTCGAAAGAAAAGTGGATTCTACTCATATTATTACATTTGCAGGTCACAGGTCAAGGGGTGCAGCCTCAAACTATATCCCTTGATTGTATGAGTCTCCATGTTCAGCAAGAGAGTCTGCTATTACTCCTACTTACACAGGTTGTTATTTTACCAAGCCCTGCTATTACCCCTACAGTTGCTGGCTCTCTGCATCTCTGAGTTCAGTAGCCATAGCCCAAGGGTTCAGCAATCTTACCTGAGTCTACTATTACTCCTACTTACACAGGTAGTTATCTTATACTCTGGTGTGTGTAGGAGAGTTATGAAGGTGTGTGAGGGTGAGCTCTGATAGAGTCTACTATTACTCCACACATGTCAGTGGAGGGAGAATTAGCTCTGTTGTTGTTCATTGTGTGTTCGTATATTACTAAACTGATGCATATTGCTATGGTTTCCCCTTTTGGAGCTGATGCATATTACTTCATTGTGTGCTGTCCTGTTCTGTTAGTAGTTGCTGACTGATGGGCAGCCCAACTTCATTGTGTGCTGTCCTGTTCTTAGCTTAATTTATCAATGCATAGCAGGTTCAGTTTCCAGTTATGTTATGCCTGAGCTTAATTTGTGAGCTTAGTGGAATTGGTTCATGGACACAATGGGGATGAGCTGTAATGGTTCATTTACACTTGGTTAAAATGTTCTGAACCTGTTTTGGCTGTCCTATGTTCTGAGCTGTAGCAGGTTTTGTTTTCAGTTATGCCTAACCATCGGGGGCTGTCAATGGGATCTCCCTTCACAGAGGGGGACGTCCTCTGTATAGTTTTGTATATGTTTTCAGTATGGTATAGTATTGTTCAGCTCCTATCCCTTCACTAGTGTATTCAGAACTGCTGCAGCTTCTCTGCAGCAGCTCCTATCTCTTTGTGGTTGCTGATACCTGTGTTTGGGAGCTTCAGAAGCTCACAAGTCTGTCACAATACAAGAGTGCAATGTGCAAAGTGCAATGTCCAACAATTCAGAAGTAAGGTTCAAGGTATGAGAGGAGAGTATGCAAGGTTCAAGCTACAATGCATCAGTTCTGAATCAGTTCTGCATCAGATGAAGCTGAATCAGTTCTGCATCTGAACTGCTGCTGTGTAATGTAGTGTGTTCTAATGTAGTGTGTCAAGTAAGTAAGTAATGGTTGTTTGGAAGCTTCAGCAGTTCAGTTTATGTTGTTGTGTCCATCAGAGCAGCCTTGCTGGTCGTGTATCATCAGCAGCAGCCTTCCTTGTTCTGCACATCAGCAGCATGCTTCTGCACATCTGACTGTTTTGGAAGACTGTTTATAGTGACTCAAAGGGACTGCACCAGTCTTGAATGCTTCATCAGTACTCCCAAACTGAATGAAGATACTGTGTTCCAAACTCTTTGGGAGATTCAGAGGATACACAAGAGTGAATTCCACTGAAAAAACCTAAGTTTAGTAAAAAAACCCAAGTTAAGAGCCTTGAATGAAGCTTCTTTTGTAATGCTTAAGAGCCTACTTACACGTGCTGTTTTCCCTCCCTCTACAAGATGGATTGGAAACATCGCATTTCATTTCATTTCATTTACTCCATGTAGCCTTTTGGCGTAGCTAAATTTTTTTTTCTTTCTTTAATCTTTGTTTTCTTTTCCTCCTGGGGTATGTCCCTTGTAGGCTGTATATTCGTTTATTCTCTTTTTATTTCAAGCTATTTTACCCAAAAAAAAAACTACACTTTTAGCTTAAATGGGGAGACCACTGGTTACATTATAGGGCAAAAAGGTCTTCGACAAGGTGACCCTCTGTCATCGTACCTCTTTGTCATTGTTATGGAGGTTCTCACCTGTATACTTAGAGAAAAATCCATGTTGCAAAGTCGACGGGGGAGCTTCTCTCTCTAGCCTAGAGAGAGAAAGCTCCCTCTGACCCAAATCAGCCCGCACTTCCACGGCAGTGGCAACAGCCACCGCCAAACAAGGCCTAGCCACCAGGCAGCAGCCATCTCCCGGGCAAGGGATACTCTCTTCTTAGAGAGGCTCTCCTCCACCGCCCTCAACAACCGGCGACCACCGCTATCCTCCACCACCCTCCGCTCCGGACAGATCTGGTACGGTCTCACCACCTGCCTGGCCTTCGTCTGGATCGGTCAAACTTCACTATGGGCCGGAGCTCCACAGCCGTGGGCTTCGCCTCCAACCATATCCCCGCCGTGAACCGGCGGGTACCATTTGGGATCTGTTCCGGCGACCTTCGGTTGCTGTTCAGTCCGTGAACCGGCGAGTTCCACATCGCCGTCGAGCTCAACCGAGGAGCTCAACTACCACATAGAAGACCCAGAGCAGATCTGCTTCTTCGTTCACGCTCAGATCCATCTACAGCAACGGCGACGGCGACGGCGACCTTGGGTTGCTGTTCAGTCCGGCGACGGCTACCTTGGGTTGCTGTTCAGTCCGGTTGCTGTTAGCTAGCGGTCTGAACCACAGCCACCAGCTGCCGGTCCTTGTGGGCCTCGACAGCCGTGAACCACGCCATCAGTCAACAGCCGTGGGCCAGTTTGGGCCAGGCCATGCCGGCAGTGGTCACTCCACTGTGGGTTCCTCTTCCCACCACGAACAACCGCCGTGGCCTCCAGCCACCGTGGCCTCCATCACCGCCGTGGCCTCCAGCCGCCGTGGCCTCCATCACAGCCGTGGCTTTTTTCAGCCCGGGCAAACAGCAACCACCACGGCAGTCAGCAGGGATTTTTGGCCCTACGAGCCTCATCAGCCCGGCCAAGGAGCCGGTCCTACAGCTTAGCAGCCCCGCTAGGCCAGCCCAGCAGCTTGGGCATTTTTTTGCTCGGGCAGTCATGCAGTTTATAGCTTATTGCTCTATTTTCTGCTACTGTATTGAATGCTAAGCGTAGTAGCTGTTGTTTATTCTGATGTAGTATGTCAGACCATGGTCTTGATAGTTTTCTGCTACTGCACACAACCAATGTATGTATTGCGAGGACTTCAAGGGCCTCTGATTGTACGCCGTGTCCAGATTCCCCGTTGAACTTTCTATTCCTTGGGATAGTTTGTTCGGCGGGGGCAAGGACACAGGCAACCCATGTAGCCACTTGGCGCCTTTATAATTTTCATTTCCTTTTGTTTTGTCTTACCTGGGGTATGCCCCTTGTAGGCTGTATATTCGGTTAACCCCTTTTATTTTCAAGCTAAACGCCCTAGGGCATTACCCAAAAAAAAAATCCATGTTGCCTGATTTTCATTTCCATTGGAGATGTGGGAATACTAAGATCATCAACCTCTGTTTTGCGGACGACCTTATGATTTTTTTTTTTTTTTGGGTAAAACAGCTTGAAATAAAAAAAGGGGGCTAACCGAATGTACAACCTTCAAGGGGCATACCCCATGAGGAAAACAAAAAGAAAGCCTACGCCAAACGGCTACATAGGACTAGAGGTAGATAGAGCATCTGTTTCCTATCCATCTAACAGAGGGGTACAAAACAAATGACAAAATGATTACAACCAATATACGTGATTGGCAACCAGCAAGGAAACTGAGATACAACCACTATACATGATACTGAAATACATGTTTCAATTACATATTAAAACATGTATTGTCTTATTAAAACATGATACTGAAATACCCTTATGATTTTTTGTAAGGGTGAATTGTCTTCCATCACCCTTATTCAGGAGGCCCTCACTGAGTTCCAAGCTTTATCTGGCATCTTTCCTAGCCCCGAGAAAAGTAGCATATATTTCTCTGGGGTCAATAATACCACGAGAATTGCCATTATGGACGTTCTAAGTTTCCAGGAGGGCACCCTTCCTGTAAGATATTTGGGTGTTCCCCTCCTCTCCACTAAGCTCAAGGCTTCGGATTGTAAAAGGTTAGTGGAGAGCATGATTGCTAGGACTAAGACTTGGACCAATAGAGACCTCACCTATGCTGGTAGGGTTCAGCTTATTAAGAATGTGCTCTTCTCCATTCAAACTTATTGGTCTTCCTTGTTTATCCTTCCCAAAAAGGTAATCAAAGAAATTGAGTCAATACTTAGGGCTTTTCTTTGGTCTGGCCCTGATTTAAAGAAAACGGGTGCTAAAGTTTCTTGGGAGCATCTGTGCTCCCCTAAAGAGGAAGGGGGTCTTGGTTTCAAATCCTTGCAAATTTGGAACAAGGCTGCCATTGCAAAACATATATGGTTTCTAATTTCTGGGGGTGAACAATCCATGTGGTGTCAATGGGTCAAATCATACTTAATAAAAGGTAGGAGTTTCAGGCATCTTAAAATACCCGGTGATTGTACGTGGGGGTGGAGGAAGCTTTTGAATCTCAGGCCCTTGGTTAAACCACATGTCCTCTGTACACTAGGTAATGGGAATTCAACATCATTATGGAATGATAATTGGCATCCTCTCGGTCCTTTAATGGATAGATTTGGTCCTAGGATTGTGTATGACTCTGGCATCTCACGTGATGCCCTTGTATCTCACATTATAGATGGTTCAAATTGGGTGTTCCCCATCACCCAAACATTTGAACGAAATGAGGAGAGAAAAGCTATGCCACCTCTGGTTCAGTCCAGGTTGAATGGGGCAGATCAAACAAGGTGGACCCTTACTTTATTTTTTTTGGGTAAATTAGCTTGAAATTAAAAAAGGTTAACCGAATGTACAGCCTACAAGGGGCATACCCCAAGAGGAAAAAAAAAAAGAAAAAAACAAGAATGACGAAAGTGCGGTAAACCATGCACAACCCGCATGGAGAGTTAGATAAAGTAAATACATGAAGATGCCATGTGTACGGTAAGTAAAGTACATAGAGCTAAATGAAATAGAGCTACGACCTGGCACAACCCGCCAGGCTAGGAAATAAGGTAAATAAAGTAAATAATCAAGGTCAGAGATGACCACATGATAACCAACACTGAGGAGAAGCCAACAAGTAAGACGGCTACAAAGCAAGCTGAACGGCTACTACAGAGGAACAAGGCATCAAGAGGCTCGAACCAGAGTTGACGGCATCCGACAAGGCTACTGCTGCTGCTCAGTACCCTACTCACCACGCTCAAACCTTCCGGCCTACTACTCCCTCATCCAAGCCTAAGGCTCGCCCAAACCTCCTGTTGAACCCAACTACCTAATAACCTCCTCCTCCAAGGCTGTGTTAAGAGAACCAAGAACCTAGTACTTCCATCAACCCCAAAGCTAGTATAATACCCACTCAACAGAAGCCAACTACTACAGAGGGACACGGACTGAGAGAGGCTCGAACTGGAGATGTCGGCATCCGACAAGGCTACCCTGCCAAGTACCCTGCACACCACGCCCATTCCATCCAGACTACTACAACCTCGCCTACATCCCCTAGGCTCGGTAACGACTGAAAGAGGACCAAGCTACCCCTTTCGATCAGTGAACAACCACCGACCTAATCAATGACAGCTCCGGCAGCTACCTTGCTCAATCAGAATCCAACCACCAATCTAATCAGTGGCACCCACAGCTGCTGCTACTGCGAACTACCCTTTTCAATCAGAACAGATTCTAATCTAATCAACGATAGCCACTCAAACCTCAAGTGGACCAAACTGCTCCTTTCGATCAGCGAAGCCACCAATCTAATCAGAAACAGACCGCAAAGCTACCCCTTTCGATCAGTGAACAACCACCAATCTAATCAATGACAGCTCCGGCAGCTACCTCGCTCAATCAGAATCCATCCACCAATCTAATCAGTGGCACCCACAGCTGCTGCTACTGTGAACTACCCTTTTCAATCAGAACAGAACCCAATCTAATCAACGATAGCCACGACCACAAGAATACTACACACAACCTCAGGGCTAAAAGCACAGGATCTAGGGATATAAAAGGCTCGACCAAGAGCCCGACAACCCCGGATTTCAGTCCAACAGGTGACCGCCTATCGGGGATCGCAGATACTAACAGTAAACTGGCCCATAGGTCCAGCAACAAATTGACTGTAGACTTGTTCTGTCCAATATTGGACTTGGAATTATGTTTGGAATCCGTGCCACTTTTTTTTTGTAAAAGAAATTTAGCCCCAAATTGGGCAATGTATCGACTGGACCAGCCAGCCCGTAAAGACTACTGTGATCTTCCCAGCCGGCCTGCCTGCCTGGGCTGGCAAAAAAGCCCCAAGAATGGGCATCCCAACAGTGTTAACCCGATCTCAGTCCAAGCAGGTGACTGTCCATCGGGGATCTGAAAATGAATCTACAAGAAACTGATCTCTGACCAGTACACCTTCAATTTCCAACAAACAACTGACCTCGGCCGTGCTGCGGTGGAAATAACGGTAAGCTGAACGTCGGAACTGGGAAATGAGTTCCGGTGACTCCTTAAGACGTGAGTTGACCCACGAACTGGGATACCTCCCATAGACGCCACCATTTCCTGCGATGGATATAGTAGCTCTGTCGCCGTCCACCTTTGTGTAAGCTCCGGAGCTACCTGCAACCCACCTACCGGCCGAGCACGACTCCGGCTAGAAAACCCCTAAAAGGGCTAAGAATGAGAGCGGATCTGAAGGAGACCGTCCCGAGCACGAGCTGTCCACCTCCGTTTTGACCCAAAATCGGACCCAGCTTGAAGACGAAGTGAGACGGACTATCTCCCGTCGCTGTACCCTCAATGGATCAGCCCAGTACAGCCACGAGCGTAGTGGGTCTTGGACTTGGACTGAATACGTTGAATGATAAATAGACCCAGACGAAAACAGTGAAAACCCCTTTCCTCTCTGTGAGGATGGATAAAACCCATGGCTGGAATAGCCGGATAAAGGTTGGCCGGACCAGGAGGCCGGATATGGGTTGGGCGGTGGAGGAGAACTTCTCTAGAGAGAGAAGTTCCCTTGCCCATGGTGGACCCTTACTTCCAATGGGCAGTTCACAATTTCCTCACTATGGGACAAATTGAGAACTACCTTTCCTAAGGCTTTGTGGCATAAGGTAGTGTGGTTCTCTGCGCACGTGCCAAAATGCAGCTTTGTTACATGGCTTGCCATTCAGAATAGGCTAGCCACTGCTCATAGACTCGTGTCATTTGGTCTGAATATTTCTCCACTTTGTGGCTTGTGCCAAGGGAGTGAAAGCCACGACCATCTCTTTTTTAATTGCCCTTTCAGTATTCAGGTGTGGGATACCATTCAGGCCAAACTCCATGTTACATGGCCTGCTAGACCTTGGGTAGACTGGGTAACTTTGTTATCAAGCTTTAAGGGCAAAACTCTCAAAAGTGTAATTTTTTTTTTTGGGTAAATTAGCTTGAAAATAAAAGAGGATAACCGAATGTACAGCCTACAAGGGGCATACCCCAGGAGGAAAGAAAAAAGAAGAGTGAAAAAAAAAATGCGATAACCCATGCACAACCCGCATGGAGAGTAAGATAAAGTAAGGGATGCAACAAACGTGCAATGCGAATTGATATCATACCCGATTGCGCTATCCATCTGTAAGGAAGTATAGCACAACGGGGAATGTCAAAGCATGGCAAAAGCATAAAATCCTCGACACAACCCGTCGGTATAGGGGTAATCAGAGGCCCTCGAAGTCCTCGCAACCATACAAAACAGCTAATCAAATCAGCTACTGCTACCCGAACACAGCAACTAATGATACAAAACAACTAAAATAAAATAAAAACAGTAATTAAACTGTATCATAGAGGTATGGCCGTAGATGGCCATTCCGGTGACCGGCGTCGGACAACCACCGATAGGTTGGATACTCCCCGGCGGCAGCACCCGACACCTAACGAATGAAAGCCAGATCCTAATTTGTAACCCATTCTCAGAGTAGGATACCGATCTGATTTGTGGTGGAGGAATCCGATCCACAGTAGCGGAACGTCCATGGGTAACGATCAGCTAGGCGATAACCTAGCTAGATACGGTGGGAATGATGTTAAAACCGAACCAAAAAAAAATGGCCGGAGAATACGTGTGGGAGGCGATGGAGGAGAGCAGTCCCTAAGTAGGGATGATCCCTTGCCGTCCCATGGATATGGTGGGTTTCCAGAGCTACACCTTGGCCTACATAGCACAGCCGCACAAGATCTACTGCTGATAGATTGGGTTTGGACTGAGATTATCCCCTTCTCTCGCTGGACTGAGATTATCCCCGTTCCCAGCCCCTACCGGCAAGATTTGAGTATGAGATTTGTGATGGCTAACCCCAAAGCCTTGCAGAGACCGCAGTGGTTAGAGCTTCCGGCGCAGCTGAGATGGCCATAGTAACAGCCCATCAGACCCATCTCGTGCTGGCCGATGTAAGTCCGTTGGTGGAGATTACCACCTCTGTGAGGTTGAATGAGACCCACGGCTGATGGTGAGTGTTGGACCGATTCTCCATGTAAGGCTGAAAATCGGCAGAAGAAGGAGTGTGTTTAATCGGGGAGATCCCGTTTATCTGGTGAACCTCTTGCCTGTACAAATTAGTCCACAGGTGACTGAAGAAAACAGGTAGAGGGAGAATAAGAACCACCGAAAATCAGTGGTTTAGCTTCAAAAATCTGATTTGGTAAAGGGGAGTGCATTCTCTCTCTATTTCTAGAGAGAGAAGCTCTCAACCACATCAGTCCACAAGCAACCTGGCCTTCTTAAAAAGTGTAATTACTAGATTGGGATTTACAGTAACTGTTTATCATATTTGGATTGAAAGGAATATGAGGATATTCCAGAATCAATCATGTGTTTGGGAGATAATTGTTCAAAAATTTTGCAACATGGTGAGAGCAAGGCTTTTATCACTTTCTAATTTCCCTCATTCACAAGCAGAGTTGATTATAAATGAGTGGAACAATATCGTGAGCTAAATAATTTTGCTAGATGTTGTTTCTAATAGATCAGTTGACTGTTTCTAGATGCAAATACTTATACAGGGTCAGGCTCCACAAAGCTTGAACTGCATTTCAAAAGGGCCAGCACCTAATGCTCAAGGGTACTCAGGAAGGCTGGCATCAGTCCTCTCTCAACAGTTTTTGGCCTTCTATTACTGCTAAGTACTCAGGTAACTACCTTATTCCTTATAGGTTATACTGGTATTTCATAGCAATTGAGCGTTCTTACTATGTTGAGTGCAATCCTTGTGAGCTGAGTGCTATAGCCCCATCCGCCCTTGTGAGAGGAGGTAATAATTAGCGGGGGCATCTTGTGAGGATTTTTTTTTTTTTTTTGGGTAAAATAGCATGAAATAGAAAAAAGGATAACCGGATATACAGCCTACAAGGGGCATACCCCAGGAGGAAAAAAAGAAAAAAGAAAACAGAAAAATTAGGAACAATGATCACGCCAAGTGGCTACAAGGTATTGATGAGTAGTTATGTTTCCAATCCATCTAATAAGAGGGGAGGGAAACACAGCCAATTGATAACAACAAAAACTATGCCCAATGCATCTAAAATTGAATCTAATAGTAATGTTTCCCTTCAGCATCTTGAGCAACATTCAGCACAATGTAAGTGCAGCACCCTGGACAGGCCTATAACTGTTGTGTTTCCATGACATTTAGCAGCACACAACACAACATTCAGCACTCATTCAGCACAGCACCCTGGACAGGTTCAGTAGTTTGAACTGGACAGGTTCAGTAGGCGCCCTCAGTGACTGTGCCATGGAAAGCAGACACAACACAGCTCTTAAATCGTAGGACATCACTCATTGCCCTCTGAAACAGCAACCAATACAGCAGCATAACAGCAGCTAGGTGCTAACAAAACAGTAGCAGAAATGCAGAGGACATCCCCCTCTGCGAAGGGAGTTCCCAATGACAGCCCCTATTGGTTAGGCCAGACAACAAAAGAAAGAGAATAGCAAAACTACTTATGGCAGACACAACATGATGCTCATGAGGTGAAAGCATCAGCAGAACATGGCAGCAGCAGCAGAACATGGCAGCAGCAGCAGATCATTCTGCTAACAGCAACCAATCAAAACTGCATGAGAAAAGTTTGCTAACAGAGAGTTTGCTAACAGCATGAGATATCCACAACTGGACAAGAACACACTTGCAACTGGTAGTCAACAGCTGTTGTGCTGAACCCTTGCAAATGAACCATTGATCATGGCAGTGAGCTCTGACATGTACACATTTGATCCCAAAAGAAAATAGAAGATAGAAGAATGCTAGTAAGTATGCAACATGCAGAGGACGTCCCCCCTCTGCGAAGGGAGATCCCAATGACATCCCCAGTTGGTTAGGCTTAAATAACAGTAAAAAGAGCACCAAAACAGCTTGTGGACAGCTATAACTGGACAGCCAAATCATAAACAGACAGCTAGAAGTTGGGCTGCCCATCAGTCAAGTGGACTGAAATGGACAGCAACTACTAACAGAAACAGGACAGCACCTACTAACAGAAATATGGACAGTCAAAAGGACTACCAACATACTGGATAGCTATAAACTAGAACAATAAGCTAGCCCAATACACTTATAAGTGCTCCTTTTCCAAGCAACTGCAAAAAGATAGAACAAGCAGCTGTATATATGCATCAGATTAGTAATATGCATCAGCTCCAAAAGGGGAAACCAAACTATAGCAATATGCATCAGTTTAGTATCCTACGAACACACATTGAACAACAACAGAACAACATCAGAGAGCAACTGAAACCTCCCTCCTCCCTCTCACACACAATACAAAGAGTTGTGGGTCCTCTTTCTCCCTCCACTGACCTCACATGACTCCCCCACTATTTATTACCTCCTCTCTCAAGGAATGTAGGGTCTCTAGCACACAACTCACAAGGACAACACACAATTTAGTAAAGACACTCACAAACTGAATCTCACCACCACAGTCACCAAGGAGTAAGATAACTACCTGGGTACTAGAAGTAAATAGGAGTTCCATACAGTGTTATGACTATGTTTCTGTCAAAGGCCAGCAGCTGTTGCTAGCTCTTGCTGAATCATGTTGAAGTCCTGCTTTCTTGAAGATGGTGGATTAATGCAGCTAGGGGAGGCTTTGAAAGCTCTCCCCTTTGAGCTGTGACCTGCAAGTAAAATCAAATGAGAAGTAGTGCCCTTCAATCTACCACATTTACTTAATTCAAACATGAATGTTCCACATAGAAAGTAAGTGAGAAGGCCCTCTGATGGAAAGGGAAAATAACCTGCATCTAACTACATTTGTGATTTTGTTAGCAACCACTCCAGGAGGGCAACTAAGATTCTGAAACTTCCTATGATTCCTCTCAAGCCACATTTGGTGCACATACACCGTGAATACTAGCTTAGCAATTGAGGTTGCCAAAGATTTACCATTTAAAGTGGATAATTTACTTACCCACTGAGACCAAGTAACCATTCCATCCATATAAGGGGTCTTAAGGGACAGGATTGCCCTAATCCGAGTAGCCATAGGGCAATCAAAGAAGAGGTGTTCATGTGATTCAACACCCATACACAGACTGCAAAGAGAGGAAGATTTCATGCCAAACATGACTAATCTATCCTCAGTAGATAACTTATTAAGAATGGCCATCCAGGAGATCACACTGCACCTTGGGATGTATCCTGAAAACGTCACCACTTTGTGCCATGTAATGGTTGGAAAGTGCGTTCTTAAATGATCCCAAAGAGAGGAAATGGTAAACTTTCCCGAAGTATTAAGAGTCCAAGAACACCTATCCCCAATGTCGAGATTAATGGGGACATCCTGAAGATCGGATCTTATTTCATTAAGATCAGGAGATTGAGTTATTGGGAAAGCCCACTGGTTGTCTCTAATAATAGTCTGCACAGTGACGTCCTTGGGAAGACCAGCATCATACACAATTCTAGGACCAAACCTAGGCAGAAGGGGACCGAAGGGATGCCAGTTGTCAAACCACAAGGAAGTTAATTGGCCATTACCAATTTTGTACTTTATGTGAGGCTGGATGAGAGGTCTAAGATTAAGGAGTTTCCTCCAAACCCAGGAGGGATCACTTGGGATCTTGACACTCCAAAAACTCCTACCCTTAAGTAAGTAAGACTTGACCCATTGGCACCACATGGATTGCTCACCCCCCGAGACAAGGAACCAAATGTGTTTGGCCACAGCTGCCTTATTCCAAATTTCCAAGGATTTAAAACCCAAACCACCTTCTTTGACCGGGGAGCAAAGGTGTTCCCATGAGACTTTGGCCCCAGTCCTCTTAAGATCAGGACCAGACCAGAAAAAGGCCCTAAGGATTGATTCAATCTCTTTTACAATCTTCTTAGGAAGGATAAAAAGAGATGACCAATAAGTTTGCATTGAGAAAAGTATTGACTTTATTAATTGTATCCTTCCAGCATAAGACAGATACCTATGGGTCCATGATTTGGTTTTGTTGACAATCCTATCCACTATACCTTTACAGTCAGTGTGTTTGAGCTTAGTGGAGAGAAGAGGTACCCCCAAGTACCTCATAGGTAGAGTCCCTTCCCGAAAGCCCAATAAATTGAGAATGGATGATTTGATGGCCGGATTGACACCAGAAAAGAAGATGTCACTCTTAGTAGGACTTGGAGAAAGGCCAGACAATGCCTCAAACTCAGCCAAGGACTGTTTAATGTGATCGATAGAACTGACCTCACCTTTGCAAAAGATCATCAGATCATCTGCAAAGCATAGGTTGACAAGTTTGGTGGAACCACATTTCCAATGGAACTTAAAGTCAAGGAGAAGAGACTTTTCCCTAAGAATGCAAGTCAAGACCTCCATTACAATCACAAATAAGTAGGAAGACAAGGGATCACCTTGTCTTAAACCTTTCTGTCCAGGAATGTATCCTATTGTTTCCCCATTGAAGCACAATGAGTAATTTGCTGTGGAAACACAGGCTTTCAGCCATTGAATCATCCTTGGATGGAAATTCATGGAAGCAAGAACATCCCAAAGGAATTCCCATCTGACATTGTCATAAGCCTTCATGATATCTACCGTCATGGCACATCTAGGGGATGGGGAATGTTTATGATATCCCCTCATTAATTCCTGAGTAAGGAATATGTTATCAACGATTCTTCTACCTTGTACAAAGCCAGACTGGGCAGGATCAATGAGATAAGATAAGACTGGTTTGATTTTATTGGCCAAAATTTTTGCAATACACTTACAGAGGTAGCATTAGCCTTTTTCAAAAGTTGGCCAGATCTAAAGAAAAGTTTAACAGTTGAAGTCACCTCATGGCCAACCACTGGCCATGCTTTTTGGAAAAAAGCTGCATTGTATCCATCAGGGCCTGGTGCTTTTTGGGGTTTAAGAGACCAGAAGGTATCCTTGATCTCTTTATCTGTCACTTCCATCACCATATCCAAACTTTGAGAAGGGGATAGTCTCCTAGCAATAAGTTGGTCAACTCTGGAGGATCCAGAGTACTCGGTCAGATGTTTGGAACCTAACAAATTAGTGTAGTAGTTGATGAAGGTATGTTTCACCAACCCAATGTCATGTGTGACAGAGCCATCCTCCAGTACCAAGCTAGAGATTCTATTCCTATTCCTGGAATTACTGATAGTTTTGAAGAAAAGGGAAGTACATTGATCCCCCAACTTTAACCACTGAACTCTTGACTTTTGCTTCGCAAAACTTTCTTCTGCTCTAGCAAAAATAAGATACTGTTTACACAGATCACGTTCAGTGGCTTGCTTAGAGGGATCATTGGGATGAGAACCAAGCTCTCTTTGGATGGTTTCCAATTGTTGTTTAAGAGAGGCCACCCTGGCTGATATAGATCACTAAACTCATTAGTGTTCAATTGTTTGAAGCCCTCCTGTAATTGCTTCAGTTTCTCACAAACACAGTACATCAGATTACCTAGAATTACCTTTCTCCATACCTGCTGGACAGATTCCATGAATTTAGGATGCTCTGCTAGAAAATTAAAGAACCTAAAAGGCCTTTTCCTAGGGGGGCATTAGCTGTCAAATACACAACAGCAGGTGAGTGATCAGATACACCAGGGTTGAGAAAATGAGCATTGGACCAACAGAAATCTGTAATCCAACTATCATTTACTAAGACTCTATCAATCTTAGTGCTAATGTGGGCTTCACCCAATTGTTTATTAGACCAAGTGTATTGACAACCAGAGTACCTGAGGTCTACCTGAGGTCTACTAATTCTGTTGAATGGAGACAAGAATTGAACTCCTCCATCCAAGGCACCCAAGTCCTATCCCCACCCACTTTTTCAGAGAGGGACTTTATGGCGTTGAAATCACCTAGTACAACCCAAGGGGTAACAACACAAAGTTGTTGAAGGTCAGCCCAAAGCTGTTGCCTGTCAAGGTAACAAGTAGCCCCATAAATAAAAGTAGCATCGAAAGAGTAATGGCCATCACAAGTAATCACCTTACAATGGATATACTGGTTGGACTGACACAGAACCTGAACTTGGAAAACCAAAGGGTTCCAACAAATCAAAAGTCTCCCCATAATAGAACTGGAGTGATTGCTAACAAAGTTTCAATGAGGGAGCATAGAGCTGACAATGCTAGACACTTTGGGTTCTTTGACTTTATGTTCAATGAGTCCAACTAGAGATAATTTATTCTTAAAAACCCAATTCTTTGCCTCCCTTTGTTTGAGGGGGTCATTAAGGCCCCTCAAATTCCAAAAACCAAAATTACTAGGTGAGCAATCCATAAAGTAAGACTAGGTACAGCTACAATATACAGGACACTAGAAATGAAACAGATAATAACAGGTGATATAAATAAATATGGACAATACAGATAAAGAGAGCTACTTCCCTGATTTATGGAAAGAGCTTTTTGCAGAGCCCTTTTGCTTCCCTATCTGCCCAGCGTTGGAGGAGCCTCCCATCAGTAGATTCCTATCTGACAATGCACCAGGGTCCAGAGATTGTTGGCTCCTAGTTCTTGCAGCTATTTTTGCAGCTTTCTTAGCTGCTGATCTGGACATTGGGTTAGCCTGCTGATTGGAGGAATTTAGATTCCCACCACCATCATTCACCTTTTCTAATTGAAGCTAAGGTGGGGGCACTTGATGAGGCAATGTATGTGCTACCTGTTTACTGCCAGCTTCATTAACCAGTACAGGCAGCTGCTTATTGGGAACTTCAATCTGAAGCTGGCTCGGTGTTTCATGTGAACTGCTTACAACTCCTACTAGAACCTCCTTTAACTCTTCCTCAGAGTCTGTAAGCACTTCTGCTTGGGGACTAATAGCAGTCTTGGAGGTATTTAAGGCTTCAACAGTATCCGATTGAGGAGGGGAGATTGGATATTTCCCATTACCCACTAGAGTCCATTCTTGAGTGGGTTGACTGGATTGTGGGGGAACATTCTTGGAGCATTGGGCAGTAGCATGACCAAACACTTTACAATGTTTGCATAAGAGAGGCAGCACCTGATACTCAATAGGCACCACCACTGAGTTACCCCCTACAGTTATTCTGACATCTTCTGGAAGGTCATGTTCAGCACTAATCTCAATACAGATTCTAGCACTTGTTGATTTTGTTTGAAGTAAGCCTGGTTGCTTAGAGGTTTTAGCAGTGGCATGATCTACATGTAATGGTTTACCTATTGTACTAGCTACCCTACTTACACTCTTGGTTCCATAACTCAAGAGGCAAATTATGCAATTTAACCCAGGCTGGGTATGTGGGAGGGTTGCTCCCTAACTGGTTGCTTCATGCGATGCCAGTCCTTTAGAACTAGGTATTTTTGCGAAAAGAAATAAGGACCACCATCCAATATTTGTTGTTTGGCTTGTTCATCTCGGAATTCGAACAGATAGCAACCAGCCACATCTGACTTTACAGCCACAAACAATTCTTTCCATTGGTAACGGGCAGTGGAAACAACCAATGGATAAGCCATTTTCCCATCTAGGAAGTGGCCCACTAAGTACCTGTTCCATTTACCAACATCTGTTAATTCAACATCTATTTCTACCTGGGCTTGTTTCCCGTGAAAGAGGTCAGGATAGAAGTCGAGTTTCATGTCCATAGAAGGACTCTGTGATTGCAATAGGGATGCCCAATTTTTCGGTTTGGCTTTAGTAGTATTTGGATTCAATCTGGAATTATCACGAAATTGCTGAGGGAAATTCTGGGGTCGTCTAGGTTTACTGTCTTCTTCGCAGTAGCCCATGTTAGGATCACCTTCTAGGTACTGAACACCTCTAGCATTGACAAAAGTTTTCTAGTTAAGATTAGAGGGAGGTACCTCGTGAGGCTGGCCTTGAGGTTGTGCTGCAGCTCTCGCCTCTGCTTCTAGAGCCAAGCCTTCTTCAAATAACGCTTGCTGAAGCTTCGGTGGAGGGTTAGGGTTTGCTCTTGACTTAGGGCTGCGAGCTGTTCGTTCTTCCGCTTCCTTCTGAAGATCTTCCTTCCATGATTGCTGAATGCTCTGTAGTTTAGCTGTAACAACATCGAGACCGAAAGGGTCTGCCGAATTGTTGAGCTCATCCTCAAGATGTCCCACAATTTCAAGCATTCGAGCTTCGGACTGTAGTTGCCTTCGTTCATTCTAGAACACTTGTTGCAGTTTACGAGCAGGGCTCGTCTTGGTGTATTTGGGACTGTGAACCAGGGACTGTGAACCCCAAAATTAGTTTGGGGATTTGATGTTTTAGCCCATTTGAGAGAAGGTGAGAGTGGGGTTTGCTCAATGAGAACTGAGCTTTCAATGTGTTGTGATGTGCTCTTCTGCTTCCGACGAAGCTCGTTCGAATCCTGGGCCTTGCAACCCAGCCCTTCCGAGAGAGAGCTTGTACCGTCTGCCATGGTAGAAATTACAGCAAGTCCATTGCTTTGTGAGTTCTCAAGTGTCGTGGAGGTTGAGAAGATTTGAGGCGTAGCTGTGACATGAGGCCGCTGATTATGGCGATCTAGGGCTTGAAGGCCCAACCCATCTGCTAACGAGATCGTACCGTCGGCCATGGCTGATTGCTTCAATAGACTGGTGAGCGGAAGAAATCGCCCCAAATCGCCATTTGTTGGAGTAGTAGGATCCCTTGTTCTTGGCATTGTTTAGAGAGTGGGAGTTGTGAGATTACAAGGGTGTAGTAGTGTGAGTTCTAAATTCATTTATGCTACCCCTGCTGTCTTTGCATTTCTGCCATGGTCTACTGCTATGGTCATGCACCAAGATTTGTGAGATTACAAAACAGTTGGTTTTGCTGTTCTGCTGTGTTGACTATATGGCTGGTTGCTGCTGCTGTTCTGTTGTAATGGTGGCAGGAGCTGCTCTGATATGTCCCATTCAATTGTCCAGTTCTAATGTCCAGTGCATGGACTTGTTAATGTCCAGTTCAAATGTGTCCAGTTCTAAGTCCTGGTTCAAAATTCAAATGTTCATTTCAAAGTTCTTCTGATGCTGATTGACTGCTGACTGTCATGATTGACTCGTCAGTCAAACTGCTGCATTTCTCTGTTGTTTCTCTATTGCTTTTGCACATATCCATTGTAGGTAGTCCACCATTTCAAGCTGTTTTTGTTTTGAGCTTTTGTTTTACCTATGGGCTGTTATTGCTATTGCTGAGTGATGGTGGCAGATAGCAGTTCTGCAGTTCTAACTCCTCTGTTAGTTAGTCTAGAATTTTGAAAGTGTCATTTTGTAGTATATGCCTAACCAACTGGGGATGTCGTTGGGATCTCCCTTCGCAGAGGGGGACGTCCTCTGCATGATGATGTTCCGATACTTTTGGTGTCAGTTATGTACCTGCTGTCATGATAGCAGTTCTGTTGTTGCTGTCAGTTCTATACTTTTGGTTGCTGTCCATATTTGGTAGCTATCCATTATAGCTGCTGGTTAGCTGGTTTTGCACTGCTAAGGTTCAGATTCTGATTGTTCTGAACCTGTTGGCTGCTGTGCTGTCCTGTTGCTGATCTGCTGCTGTATCAGAGCTGATATGTAGTTGTTTCTGTGTATCTTAGCTGTGTATTTCGTTCTGCTATGTAGCTGCATATCCTGTTATGGTGAAGCAGTTATGGTGAAGCTGTTGTTTGCTGTCCAGTAGAGGACATCCTGTTATGGTGAAGCTGCCCAGTTATGTATAAGTCTTTTACCTGCTGGTGGCAGTCCAGATAAGTCCTTCTTGTTGTTGATCTGCTGCTGTATCAGAGCTGCTGTGTAGTTGTTATCTTTTTGATGTGAAGCTGTTATGGTGAAGCTGCCAGTTTATGCATAAGTTGTTGTCCATTTATGTTGGATGCAAGGGTTCTACCACAGTTTGAAGGCTACCATGCTTCTGTATCATCAGTCTATTGTAGTTTGCTAGGGATGATTGTTGTTACCAGTCAGTTCCTTGCTCCTTTTGTAATGTTAAGGAGTCTATTCTTAGGCTCTTCATTCCTTAGGTGCTGTTTTCCGTCCCTCTTCTAGAGGGATTGGAAACAGCGCTTTTCACTTAATCCATGTAGCCACTTGGTGTAGTTATTTTTCTCTTTCTCTTTTCTTTTGTTTTCTTCCTCCTGGGGCATGCCCCTTGTAGGCTGTATATTCGGTTAGCCTCTTTTTATTTCACGCTGATTTACCCAAAAAAAAACATCCATATGGTTCCAAAACACACCAAAACCGTACAATACCTTACCAAAACATCCACAAGGATACTAGAATCCAACAGGTGGTCAGTAGGAGACTTACAGATAATCAAAGGAATGCCATGATTACTGAGGTCACTGATCTCGAAATCAAGGATACCTTTTGGGCCCTTAACCCTAGCAAAGCCCCTGGTCCTGATGGCTATAATGCTGGGTTCTTCAAAAAGGCTTGGCCTATTATTGGTCATGAAGTAACATCAGCAATTAAGACTTTCTTTAGGTCTGGTAAATTGCTAAGGAAAATTAATTCTACCATTGTCGCCCTGGTTCCTAAAGTTCCTAACCCATCTAAGGTTGGAGACTTTAGGCCCATTTCATGTTGTAACACCGTTTACAAGTGCATCTCTAGAATACTGGCTAGTAGATTGCAGGCTGTCCTCCCAATGTTGATTGACCCTGTCCAATCAGGTTTTGTGAAAGGAAGGAGGATTGCGAATAATATTTTTCTAACTCAGGAGCTTATGAGAGGATATCATAAAGCGTCATCATCTCCTCGGTGTACTATGAAAGTTGACATTATGAAGGCATACGATAATGTTAGATGGGAATTCCTATGGGATGTTCTATCCTCCATGAATTTTCATCCCACGATGATTAAGTGGCTACAAGCTTGTATTACCACTGCGAATTATTCCCTTAGCATCAACGGGGAGGTCACAGGCTACATTTTAGGGCAAAAAGGGCTTAGACAGGGAGATCCTTTGTCCTCATATCTTTTTGTGATTGTGATGGAGATTCTCACTTGTCTCCTAAGAGAGAAATCGCTCCTTCCAGATTTTCATTTTCATTGGAGATGTGGGTGTACTAAGCTTATAAACCTTTGCTTTGCTGATGATCTTATGATCTTTTGCAAAGGGGATCTAACCTCTATCAGTCATATCCAGGATGCCCTCTCTGAATTTCAAATCCTGTCGGGTCTCTCACCTAGCCCTGGGAAAAGTAGCGTCTACTTTTCTGGGGTTAGCTTAGGCACTAGGTTGGCCATTTTGGATGTCCTTAAGTTTAAGGAGGGCTCACTGCCCATCAGATATCTCGGTGTGCCTCTCCTCTCTACAAAACTTAAAGCCTCTGATTGTCAGTCCTTAGTGGATAGCATAACTGCTAAAACTAAGTCATGGACTAACAGAGACCTCACGTATGCTGGTAGGGTCCAGTTGATTAAGAATGTATTGTTTTCCATTCAAACTTATTGGTCCTCCTTGTTTATCATCCCCAAAAAGGTGATTAAGGAGGTTGAGTCAATTCTTAGAGCTTTCCTATGGTCTGGTCCTGACCTTAGGAAAACTGGGGCTAAGGTATCTTGGGAGCATCTGTGTTCTCCTAAACAAGAGGGAGGCCTTGGTTTCAAATCCATGCGGGTTTGGAATAAGGCGGCCATTGCCAAACACATTTGGTTCCTTATATTTGGGGGGAACAATCAATGTGGTGTCAGTGGGTCAAATCTTATTTAATACAGGGTAGAAACTTTTGGAATCTGAAAGTATCTGGGGATTGCACATGGGTTTGGAGGAAACTTCTACATCTCAGACCATTGGTACGACCATATATACTTAGTGTAATAGGCAATGGCCAATCCACCTCCTTGTGGTATGACAATTGGCATCCACTTGGTCCTTTGTTAGCCAAATTTGGTCCCAGAATTGCTTATGATTCTGGAATTCCAAAGGAGGCAACTGTGTCTCACATTATCCAAAATTCATGCTGGGCTTTTCCCATCACCCAAACCTTGGAGATCAATGAGGTAAGAAGTACTTTACCACCTCTTATTTCTTCCAGGTTGAGTAGGGATGATCATATTAGTTGGTCTCTCACTTCTAATGGCCAGTTCACAGTTGCTTCCCTTTGGGATAAACTGAGGACTTCCTTTCCAAAAGTTTTGTGGCATAGGGTGGTGTGGTTCTCAGGTCACATTCCAAAATGTAGTTTTATCACTTGGATAGCTATTCAGAATAGGCTTTCCACTGCAGAAAGGTTGGTGTCTTTTGGCCTTACTATTCCTGCTCAATGTAGTTTTTGTCAGGACTGTGAAAGTCACAATCACCTATTCTTTAATTGCTCATTTACTAAGCAAGTGTGGGATTCTATTCAATCCAAACTACATGTCTCATGGACATCTAGATCTTGGACTGAATGGGTCTCTTTTCTCTCTAATACTAGAGGGAAATCTATACAGGCTATTATCACTAAATTGGCCTTCACTGTAACTATTTACTATGTCTGGATTGAAAGGAATGCCAGGAAATTCCAGAGCTTGTCCTGTTCTTGGGAAATTGTTGTTCACAAAATACTTTCAATGGTGAGAACGAGGATTCTATCGTTACCTACACTTCAAGCAGAATGGATTGTGAATGAATGGCATATTGGTAGTTGTTAATTACTTTTTTTTGGTTAAACCAGCTTGAAATAGAAAAGAGATTAAACGAATATACAGCCTACAAGGGGCATACCCTAGGAGTAAAAGAAAAGAAAACAAAATAGAGTAGAGAAAATTGCTAATGCCAAATGGCTACATAGGCTAGAAGATACACGATGTTTTCAATCCATCTAGTAAGAGGGAGGGAAAACAACGCCTAGAAGATACCATCAAAATCATAACAGTATGAAACTACACTAGCTGGTCTGCATAGTGAACTTAGGAATACAGCTCACTAACAGTAGAATACCATCTTTGCTTAGCACAAACTGCACTATACATTACAAAAGAGACATGGAGCAAAAGGATTACACGACGTGCAACCTGACTATACAAGACTCCAATTACATATCCCTGAAAATAACCAAATAACCAAATAATGGCACATGAGGTGGATTGACCTTGGAAGCATGATGACAGCAACCAAAACAACTTCTGAGCCTGAACTGGACAGGATCAATGGGGGTCTTCAATGACTGAGCAGCAGCTACCTGCAGCAGCTACAACTTCTGAATTCCATCAGCAGGTTCAATGCCTGACCAGCTGTGCCTGAACTTGACAGATTCAATAGGGGTCTTCAATGACTGAGCCACTTATAGCAGGCACTACACTTCTGAATTCAATCAGCAGCAGCAGCTACAATACTGCTAGCTGCTACAATCACTTTTGTTAATTACTTTTGTTCCTGTTGTGGGTAATTAGTAAGCATTGTGTTTGTTTTCCTACCCTGAGGCTATAGCAGGATATGTTCATGGGTAGAATTTGCCATTACTTCTAATCTATCAGGTGCATCATTTGGGTGCCAAGTCAGGAGCTACATGGGTTCAACTTGAGGGGTTGGCTACTGGTAAATCTATGTCAGTCCCCACATAGCAGTTCTTGGCCTTCTAGTTCAGTTGGCTACATCTGCTATTACTTCTATTTTATCAGGTATATACCTTAATCTTTGATGACTGACATCTGAGTTACAATTTTGATGTGTGTACCTTCTTTGTTGTGCCTCCTTCTTTCCTGTGAGCTGTGTGCTCGTGCCCCTGAGTTCTTGTAGAGTGGAGGTAATAGTTAGTGGGAGTCTTTGAGTAAGGGAGAGTTGAGGGTGTTCGGATCCCTTCTATTGCTTTTAGTTTTTTGGTGAGTTAGGTTTCGAGGGGGTAAGGTGGGGAGCAGATAAGTGTAAGGGAGAGTTTATGGTTCAATTGTTTATGGTTCAGTTGTTTTTGTTTTGACAAGAAGACAAATCCCATACTGTTACTGCTGCTGTACCTGCTTTCTAATTTCTGCTGTACCTAATTGCCATTCAAGGCAGTCAAGGCATTCCACACTCCACACATGCCATTCAAGGCATTCCACATTGGGCTGCATTTGTTGTAGCTGTCCATCTATGCTTATTGCCACATCACTAGCAGCCTGTTTTACTGCTCTTTTGCTGTTTTTTTTGTGCCTAACCAACTGGGGATGTCGTTGGGATCTCCCTTCGCAGAGGGGGAAGTCCTCTGCATGTTGCATTCCTACTAGGTTCTGATGTAGCTCTGTTTCCATAGAGAAGGTGTATCCAAAAAAAAAGGAACACCTTCTGGGCTGTGTCCTGCTGCTGCTGTTCTGTGATGGTGTTCAGAACTGCATCAGTTCTGAAGCTGATTCTGTTCAGTTCTGCTGTCCAGCCCTGCTGAAGATGCTCTATTTGGTAGTTTTGTAAAAGGTTTTTTTGTGCATTGTAATGCCTGATCTTAGTGGCTGTTTTAGTGGCCACCATTGTTTAGTGGCTGTAGCTATTTCTGTAGTTGTTTGTCATGCTACTGAACTGATCTGTTCTACTTGGATCCGAAGGTTACTGCCATGTTTTGCTGTAATCTGCACTACTGATGTCTCAGTAGTTTTAATGTTGTCTGATATGGCTGCTAGAGATATCAGCTTGCTGATGTTCATGGTTTTTTGGCTTTTGATGCTGTTATAGGTCTACTATGACTGGTATTGGGAGCTTTAGTTAACTGGTTATGATCTGCCATTTCTGTTATGGTGATGGTTGCATGAGGGATGTTGCAGCTGTTGTGCTGTTTTGTATTCTGAGGGACGTAAGGGGGGCGCTACTGATGTTCTGTATTCTGTAGTAGGCCCTCAGGATTGTTGCTATCACTGCTGATGCCCGGATTGTTTTGATGAGGTTTCAGTTTTACTTAGGAACCTCAGTCTAGTTGGCAGTATCTCAGTATCATGTATAGTGGTTGTATTTCAGTATCACGTATATTGGTTGTAATCATTTTGTCATTTGTTTTGTATCCCTCTGTTAGATGGATAGGAAACGGATGCTCTATTTACTTCTAGTCCTATGTAGCCATTTGGCGTAGGCTTTCTTTTTTGTTTTCCTTTTCTTTTCTTTTCCTCCTGGGTATGCCCCTTGTAGGCTGTATATTCGGTTAACCCCTTTTTATTTCAAGCTGATTTACCCAAAAAAAAACATCCACAAGGTTCCAAAACACAACAAAACGGTACAATACCTTACCATACCAAAACATCCATACGGTTCAAAAACACGCCAAAACCATACAATATATTACCAACACATCCATACGGTTCTAAAACACACCAAAACGGTACAATACCTTACCAAAACATCCATATGGTTCCAAAACACACCAAAACGGCACAATACATTACCATATCAAAACACCCATACGGTACCAAAACAAACCAGAACAGTACAATACCATGCCAAAACATCCATACGGTACCAAAACACAACAAAACGGTACAATACGTTACCAAAACATCCATACGGTTCCAAAACACGCTAAAACCATACAATACCTTACCAAAACATCCGTACGGTTCCAAAACACGCCTAAACGGTACAATACCTTACCAAAACATCCACAAGGTTCCAAAACACACCAAAAACGTACAATACCTTACCATACCAAAACATCCATACGGTTCAAAAACACGCCGAAACCATACAATACCTTACCAACACATCCATACGGTTCCAAAACACACCAAAACGGTATAATACCTTTACCAAAACACACCAAAACGGCACTATGTGTTACCATACCAAAACATCCAGACGGTATCAAAACAAACCAGAACGGTACAATACCATGCCAAAACATCTATACAGTACCAAAACACAACAAAACGGTACAATACGTTACCAAAACATCCATAGGGTTCCAAAACACGCTAAAACCGTATAATACCTTACCAAAACATCCATACGGTTAATTGAGAGAAAGCTGT
Organism: Rhododendron griersonianum; assembly: GCA_018127125.1. NCBI lineage: Eukaryota > Viridiplantae > Streptophyta > Magnoliopsida > Ericales > Ericaceae > Rhododendron > Rhododendron griersonianum. Next base: position 33,995,531 of record CM030789.1, read on the forward strand.
CTGTGGCTTGGGAGCTTCTCTCTCTAAGCTAGAGAGAGAAAGCTCACCCCCCCGGCCAAAGCAGGCAGCAGCAGCCAGCCACGCCTGGCCAGCCTAGCCACGCCGGCCTTCCAATCGCAGCAGCGGCAGTCCTCGGGCAAGGGAGCCCCTCGCACGACAGGGGCTCTCCTCCACCGCCCTTCTACATCTTAGATCTGGAACCCACAGCCGGCCGTCCAGGCCCGGCCGGTCCACAGCTGGCCTTCGACGGCCTTTTCAACCCACAGCCGGCCGTCCAGGCCCTGCCACCGCCGTGGGTTCTCTCCATTCCCAGTCCCGCCGCCGTGGGTTCTTCCAGCCATGGCTTTTTGCCCCTCGTACGGAGGAGGGTTCGTCCATGGTCGGAGGTGGGTAGCCCCAACAGCCATGGCCGCCGGTCATGGTTGGTCTTTCGGCCGCCGCTGGTTTCAACAGTTCCGACGCCTCTCTCGCCGGCCATTCAACCGGCAACCCTCGGGCCCGGTCTCCTATCAACCCCAATCGGAGCTCCACAGGTTCACTACCCTCAGCTCCCTCAGATTTATCTCGTAGCCACGGCTACCCAAAGCGGGCGGCCATTGTCCGGCGGCCAGCCACAGCTAGCTCGACAGCCGTGGACCAGGCCATCAACTGGCCACCAGCCACCGTGGGCAGGCCACCAGGCATCAGCCGCCGTGCAGCCGTGGGCCAGTCTGGGGCCAGGCCTTCAACAGGGGAAGGCAGCAGCCGGCTGCAGCAACAGGCAGCGGCAGCAGGCAGCGGCAGCAGGCAGCAGCCCGCCCGATGGCAGGTTGGGCCTAAATTTCTTTCAAAAAAAAAAAAAAAAAGTGGCACGGATTCCAAACATAATTCCAAGTCCAATATTGGGTAATTGTAAATCAATTGCTGGACGAACGGGCACGACTGATGGTGTTATTAACCCCCGATAGGCGGTCATCTGTTGGACTGAAATCGGGGGTCGGGCTTATGGTCGAGCCTTTTATATCCCTAGAACCAATTTTTTTTTGCTCTAAGGTTGAGTGTAGTATTCATATGGTCGTAGCTATTTTTGATTAGATTGAACTCCTTCCTAGTTAGGGGTAGCCTGCAGTAGCAGCAGCTGCAGGAGCCGATGATTAGATTATGGTTGGAGTTTGATTGAGCAGGGTAGTTGTCGGAGCTGTCATTGACTAGATTGGTGGATCCTCACTGATCGAAAGGGGTTGCTTTGCAATCTATTTCTGATTAGATTTGGTGGTTTGCACTGATCGAAAAGAGCAGCTTGGTCCACTTGAGGTTCGAGTGGCTACTTTTGGTGGCCTCTCTTTCTGTTCCACTTTGAGTCGTTAGCGAGCCTAGGGGATTTGGGCGAGGTTGTAGTAGTCAGGGTGGAATGGGTGTGGTGTGCAGGGTACTTAGCAGGGTAGCCTTGTCGGATGCCGTCATCCCCTGGTCGAGCCTCTCTCAGTCCGAGTTCCTCTGTAGTAGTTGACTTCTGTTGAGCGGATATTATACTTGCTTTGGGGTGATGGAAGCCTCGGGTCTTGGTTTTCTTAGCCCAGCCTAGGAGGAGGAGGATCTCTCCTCAGCGCTGGTTATCATGTGGTCCATGTTGACCATGACTATCTACTTCAATTACCTTATTTCCTAGCCTGGCGGGTTGTGCCAGGAATAGCTCAATTTCATTTCAGTACATTTCATGGTTCTTTTCAGATCCATTTGTATCACATATGTCACTTTATTTTACTCTCCATGCGGGTTGTGCATGGTTACCGTACTTTTATTACTCTTGTTTTTTTTTTCTTTTCTTTTCCTCCTGGGGTATGCCCCTTGTAGGCTGTACATTCGATTAACCTTTTTTAATTTCAAGCTAAATTACCCAAAAAAAAAAAAACATCCATACGGTTCAAAAACACGCCAAAACGGTACAATACATTACCAAAACATCCATACGGTTCCAAAACACACCAAAACAGTACAATACCGTGCCAAAACAACCAAACTTTACCAAAACACAACAAAACGATACAATACACTCCCAAAACATCCATACCGTAAAGGGGCAAGGGAGCCTCTCTCTCTAGAGAGGCTCTCCTCCACCGCCCACCACTAAAGCCGGCCACCTCTAGTCCGGCCATTTATCCGGCCATGGATCGGCATCAAACCCGGCGCCTCTCAGGTCCGGCCAACCCACAGCCGGCCACCTCTGGTCCGGCCAAAGGGGATATCAACAATCGGCCTTCGGTCCAACACCCACCATCAGCCGTGGGTCTCATTCAAGTTGCTGAGCTAGAGTTAGACCAGGACCGGAGCTGAGCTACTGTTGCTCGATTCGTGGTCTTGGCCGTAGATGGAGTCTCACCGGACTGAGCTTCGGCCAACCGGACGGGCTGTTATTATACCCCAATCGGATTTCGAGATCCGATTTTGAGGTCAGAGTAGTTTTTACGGGTCACAGTGGTTTCCAGATCTGGTCATCCGCATGTTGATCGGAGAACCCATAACCAGAGGGTAAAATCAATTCAAGGAGACGGGAGATCTGCTCGAGGTCTCAGCTTCATAGCCGGACCACTTCAACGGCAGGGTCTTCGCCGGATCATCTCAGATCATCAAGCTGCTGGTGGGTCAAGCTACCGGAGACATCAAGCTGCCGGTGGCTCTTGCTGCCGGTGGCTCTTGCTGCCGGCAAAGGGTTTCATCTCAGATCATCTCAATCGTGCCGGTCGGAGGAACATGTAGCGGCAGCAAGCCGTCGGTCCTCCTAATGGCAGGTGCTGTTTTGTTCATATGTTGGGGCTGACTAGTCACTTGTCCAATCGACAGGTATCATTCCTTAGATTTGTAGTTCAATATTGAGAACCTCGATGGGCAGTCATTTGTTGGACTGAGATCGGTTTAGCTTCTGGAATTTATTCATTAATCCTAGTTCTAGTTGGATTACCCGGTGTGTTGCCGGTTTTGAGTAATTGCAGTAGATTGGTTTTGTCTAAAATGACTGTGGTACGCGCTGGTGGTAGAAGAGTGTGCACAGGTTGTTTCTGCCCAATTGGTTCGGGCTGGTACTGTTGGGATGCCCAATTTCGGGGCTATGGATGTAGCATCTATGCTGGGTCTATTTACAATCCAAGCTTCCTTGCTCCTTTGGGCCGTTTGTCATAGCGTAGTTTGACTGTGACTGTGACTGTGATAGTTCTTAACAGGTTGGAGTATTGGTTATGGTTGAATAGAATGGTTATGGTTCTTTCTGCAGTTTTGTGTGCCTCTTTTGTGATGCCAGATGATTCGGTGGTAATGCTCTGTTAATGGTGGATTTTTTCGAGGCCCTTGTACTGTCCCGCTTTTAGGTTAGAGTGAGCCTTGTGTACTAGGTCGAGAGAGTTTTAGACCGGATGGAATGGGCATGGTGTACAAGGTACTTGGGGAGGTAGCCTTGTCGGATGTCGCATCTCCGGTTCAAGCCTCTTCTCGGAGCCCGGTCCTCTGCAATATCTGTTCCTTAGAAGTGGGTGCTATGCTTGTTAATTCTGTGCTAGGTTGGAGTATTGGAATCTTGGTCTGTTTAATCCTTCTCTGGAGACTAGTGGCTTTGGGTTTTGGATGAGGGCGGGTTGTTTTTGGCGATCTTTGGACTTTGGATGAGAGTGTTTTAGACTGGATGGAATGGGCGTGGTGTGCAGGGTTGGGCCCTCTGTCGGATGCCGTCATCTCCGGTTCGAGCCTCTTGGTGCCTAGTCCCTCTGTTGTTGCTGTTCAACCCCCCGATGCCGAGATGCTTTGTAGCTGCTATTATTCAGTAAAGGTTATCATTTGGTCATTTCTGATCGAGACTATTTATTTTATTTCCTAGCCTGGCGGGTTGTGTCAGGCAGTAGTTCGCTTTCATATTATGTATACTCGTATCACTACATATCATACCCCGTTGTACTATCCTTCCGCTTAGATGGATAGTGCAACTGGGGTATGATCTCAACACATATGGCAATTCTATTATCTTATTTACTTTACCACACTCTCTATGCGGGTTGTGCATGGGTTATCGCACTTTTTTCAATCTTGTTTTTTCCTTTTCTTTTCCTCCTGGGGTATGCCCCTTGTAGGCTGTACATTCAGTTAACCTTTTTTATTTTCAAGCTAATTTACCCACACAAAAAAAACATCCATACCGTTCCAAAACACTCTAAAACCGTACAATACCTTACCAAAACATCCATACGGTTCCAAAACACGCCAAAACTGTACAATACCTTAACTTGTCTTTTTCCTTTTCTTCCTCCTGGGGTATGCCCCTTGTAGGCTGTATATTCGCTTAGCCTCTTTTTATTTCAAGCTATTTTACCCAAAAAAAAAACACATCCACGGTTCCAAATCACACCAAAACGGTACAATACGTTACCAAAGCATCTATAAGTTTCCAAAACACACCAAAACGGTACAATACCTTACCAAAACATCCATGCGGTTCCAAAACACGCCAAAACCGTACAATTCCTAACCAACACATTTATACGGTTCCAAAACGCACCAAAACGTTACAATACCTTACCAAAACATCCTTATGGTTCCAAAATACACCAAAATGGTACAATAACTTACCAAAGCAGGATCTCCCTGATGAGGTCTATACATGGGAGACCTATACATGTTGACCAGGCCACGGCTAAGACTGCCAAGCAACCTGGGCTTCTTCATACTAAGTCCACAACAGCTAGGATTTTTTATAAAAGTTAGTGCTGAGCAGGATCTCCCTGATGAGGTCACAGTGTTGGTGGAAGGGGAATCTGTAGTCGTACCTATCGAATACCAAGTCCTCCCTCCCATTTGTAAGCTATGTCATGTGTTTGGACATTCCACAGAGCGGTGTGCTAAGAGAGCATTCCACTCTTCCTCCCATTTCTCATCTGAAATTCAGGTTGATTCTCAATCGGGTAATGGCAAGCAATTAGCTGATTTGGAACAAGCAACAGGAGTTCCTATACTGCTTCAAGGGGATTCCTCTAAAAGTAGTCCTCCCATTCTTCAGGAGCAGCAAGCTACCAACTCTGTCGTCTCTTTGAGTGAGTCAAAATCTGAAGGGGAGTTGTTGGAAGTTCTAGAGGGTGTGGTTAGAAGTTCTCATGAGGTTCCACAGCCACAACCTAAACTGTGAGTCATGGATGGTAAAACAGACTCATTCCACTCAGCTATACCAAGGGATGAATTGGTGTCAGAATTGAATCAAACACTCTCTCCTAAACCTCCTGACCCCCGAGGTTCAGATGTAAGGGATGAAGTACCAAAAGAAGATCTAAAGGGGAGCTTTCAAAAGGTTCTATCCAGATCAGCACAAAGACGAATGAAAAAGCTTGCAAGGGAGCAGTCTCGAAGTTCCCTATCCAGGGGAAGGAATTAATTCCACCGTATCCTTTTTGTTAGGGCTGTTTTCTCATACTACCATATTTGTCATTTTCATAATTAGATCTGCTTGAAGTTGTGTCTTATGTCTATAAAATCTCTTAACATTGGTTTTTGGAACATTCGGGGTATTAATAACCCTATCAAGCAAAAAGAGGTCAAATGTTTTGTGAATAAAAACAGTCTCTCACTTTTTGGTTTATTAGAGCATAAGGTAAAGGAAGTTTGGGCTAGTAGAATCTTAAAATTTGTTTGTCCTAATTGGAGTTTTGTGAACAACTACCCCCAAGCGCTCAATGGTAGAATTTTTGTGTGTTGGGATCCTAGTATTTTGAATGTTCAAGTTTTAGACCAGTCGGATCAATTTATTCATTGCGAAGTCCAGCCTAAGTGTGGTGGAGCAATCTTTTTTGCCACTTTTTTGTATGGAGCTAATAACTATGTGAATAGGCAGGCCTTGTGGGCTAGTCTCCATCATCTCAGCACCCCATTCCCTTGGATAGTGTTAGGGGATTTTAATGCTGTTAGGTTTCCAAATGAGAAGGTCGGAGGTAATTCCTCTTGGCCTCCTCATATGGATGAATTCAACCACTGTTTGTATGACCTTGAGCTTGAGGATCTTAGGTTCTCTGGCTGCTTTCTCACTTGGGCCAATAAGCAAGATCCATCCCATTTTGTCAGTACTAAGTTGGATAGAGCTTTAGTCAACGAACATTGGATGAAGGCTTTTACTTGTTCTTCTGCCCATTTTCTCACCCCTGGGATTTCTGATCACTCTCCTGCCATTTTGAACATCACCCCGGGTCCTTTGAAATCTTTGAAACCCTTTAAATTCTTTGATTTTCTAGTTGATCATCCACAGTTTTTAACTGTGGTTCAGAAAATTGGGAATCCAATGTTCTGTGTTTGCGAGAAACTCAGAATGTTACAAATGGAGTTTAAGCAAATTAACTCTAGGGAATTCAGTGATGTCTCTAATAGGATTGCTAATGCTAGACAACGCCTTGAATCTTTACAGAAAGGCATGAGTTCTCATCAGATTACTCCTTCCATCATAAACCAAGAGAGAGTGGTGCACAAGCAACTCCTCACCTTGCTTAGGGCAGAGGAAAGTCTGGCTAAACAAAAGTCAAGAATTCAATCGCTGAAACTTGGGGATCAATGCACTTCTTATTTCTTTAAAACTGTGAGTAACACAAGAAATCGTAGTAAAATTACTAGTCTGGTGTTGGATGATGGGTCTCTTACTCATGACATTCAAGACATTAAGAACAGTTTCGTTGGGTTCTACTCTACCTTGCTGGGAACAACTCATTCTACCTCTTACCAGGGGCAAACTAGAATCCAACAGGTGGTCAGTAGGAGACTTACAGATAGTCAAAGGATTGCCATGATTACTGAGGTCACTGATCTCGAAATCAAGGATACCTTTTGGGCCCTTAATCCTAGCAAAGCCCCTGGTCCTGATGGCTATAATGCTGGGTTCTTCAAAAAGGCTTGGCCTATCATTGGTCATGAAGTAACAGCAACAATTAAGACTTTCTTTAGGTCTGGTAAATTGCTAAGGAAAATCAATTCTACCATTGTTGCCCTGGTTCCTAAAGTTCCTAACCCATCTAAGGTTGGGGACTTTAGGCCCATTTCATGCTGTAACACCGTTTACAAGTGCATATCTAGAATACTGGCTAGAAGATTGCAGGCTGTCCTCCCAATGTTGATTGATCCTGTCCAATCAGGTTTTGTGAAAGGGAGGAGGATTGCTGATAATATTTTTCTAACTCAGGAGCTTATGAGAGGATATCATAAATCGTCATCATCTCCTCGGTGTACCATGAAAGTTGACATTATGAAGGCATACGATAATGTTAGATGGGATATCCTATGGGATGCTCTATCCTCCATGAATTTTCATCCCACAATGATTAAGTGGCTACAAGCTTGTATTACCAATGCGAATTATTCCCTTAGCATCAACGGGGATGTCACAGGCTACATTTTAGGACAAAAAGGGCTTAGGCAGGGAGATCCTTTGTCCTCATATCTTTTTGTGATTGTGATGGAGATTCTCACTTGTCTCCTAAGAGAGAAATCGCTCCTTCCAAATTTCCATTTTCATTGGAGATGTGGGCGTACTAAGCTTATAAACCTTTGCTTTGCTGATGATCTTATGATCTTTTGCAAAGGGGATCTAACCTCTATCAGTCATATCCAGGATGCCCTCTCTGAATTTCAAATCCTGTCAGGTCTCTCACCTAGCCCTGGGAAAAGTAGACTACTTTTCTGGGGTTAGCTTAAGCACTAGATTGGCCATTTTGGATGTCCTTAAGTTTAAGGAGGGCTCACTGCCTATCAGATATCTCGGTGTGCCTCTCCTCACTACAAAACTTAAAGCCTCTAATTGTCAGTCCTTAGTGGATAGCATAACTGCTAAAACTAAGATTTTCATGCTGATTTACCCAAAAAAAAAACAAAGTCATGGACTAACAGAGACCTCATGTATGCTGGCAGGGTCCAGTTGATTAAGAATGTTTTGTTTTCCATTCAAACTTATTGGTCCTCCTTGTTTATCATCCCCAAAAAGGTGATCAAGGAGGTTGAGTCAATTCTTAGAGCTTTTCTATGGTCTGGTCCTGACCTTAGGAAAACTGGGGCTAAGGTATCTTGGGAGCATCTGTGTTCTCCTAAACTAGAGGGAGGCCTTGGTTTCAAATCCATGCAGGTTTGGAATAAGGCGGCCATTGCCAAACATATTTGGTTCCTTATTTCTGGGGGGGAACAATCAATGTGGTGTCAGTGGGTCAAATCTTATTTAATACGGGGTAGAAAGTTTTGGAATCTGAAAGTACCTGGGGATTGCACATGGGTTTGGAGGAAACTCCTGCATCTCAGACCATTGGTACGGCCATATATACTTAGTGTAATAGGCAATGGCCAATCCACCTCCTTGTGGTATGACAATTGGCATCCACTTGGTCCTTTATTAGCAAAATTTGGTCCCATAATTGCTTATGATTCTGGAATTCCAAAGGAGGCTACTGTGTCTCACATTATCCAAAATTCATGCTGGGCTTTTCCCATCACCCAAACCATGGAGATCAATGAGGTAAGAAGTACTTTACCACCTCTTATTTCTTCCAGGTTGAGTAGGGATGATCATATTAGTTGGTCTCTCACTTCTAATGGCCAGTTCACAGTTGCTTCCCTTTGGGATAAACTGAGGACTCCCTTTCCAAAAGTTTTGTGGCATAGGTTGGTGTGGTTCTCAGGTCACATTCCAAAATGTAGTTTTATCACTTGGATAGCTATTCAAAATAGGCTTTCCACTGCATATAGGTTGGTGTCTTTTGGCCTTACTATTTCTGCTCAATGTAGTTTTTGTCAGGACTGTGAAAGCCACAATCACCTATTCTTTAATTGCTCATTTTCTAAACAGGTGTGGGATTCTATTCAAACCAAACTACATGTCTCATGGACCTCTAGAACTTGGTCTGAATGGGTCTCTTTTCTCTCTAATACTAAAGGGAAATCTTTACAGGCTATTATCACTAAATTGGCCTTTACTGTCACCATTTACTATGTCTGGATTGAAAGGAATGCCAGGAAATTCCAGGGCATTTCATGTTCTTGGGAAATTGTTGTTCACAAAATACTTTCAATGGTGAGAACAAGGATTCTATCGCTACCTAAACTTCAAGCAGAATGGATTGTGAATGAATGGCATATGGGTAGTTGTTAATTACTTTATTTTGTTCCTGTTGTGAGTAATTGGTAAGCATTGTCTTTGTTTTCCAACTCTGACATACAAATGTCAATGGACAGGCTATAGTAGGATATGTTCACGGGTGGTTCATCAAGCAGGTATCCAGTTCTCCTATTTACAAGGAGCAGTGTTCAAGTGGTTCCAATGGCACACGTGGCAATATTTCACAAGAATTGTTCAATTGGCTAAATCTGCTATTACTTCTAATCTATCAAGTATATACTTTAAATTTTGGTGACTGACTTTTGAGTCCTATGTTGAAGTGTGTCCTTTGTTGTGGCTCCATCTTTCCTGTGAGCTATGTGCTTGAGCCCCAGAGTTCTTGTAGAGTGGAGGTAATAGTTAGTGGGAGTCCTTTTGTAAGGGTGAGTTGAGGGTGTTCGGTTCCCTTCTATTGCTTGTAGTTTTTGGTGAGTTAGGTTTCGAGGGGGTAAGGTGGGGAGCAGATAAAGCAATAGGAATATGTTTTGATTCTGTTTCTGTTCTGCTGCCTCTTTTCAGCTTTGCTGCTGTAATTTTTTTTGGTCATGTATCTCTGCTGTGATCTGCTGTTGGTTCAGTTGGTTATCTGTTGGTGTCCAGGCTATTGTGACGTCAGAGTTCAGTTGTAGCCTTGTTGTGGCCCTGTTCAGCTTCTGTTTTGTTGCAAACTTCTTTTGTAGCAGCTGTCTTTCCTGTCAAGATGTGTTCTGCTACTGTTGTGGCCCTGTTCTGCCTCCTGTCAGCTGGGCTTTTCACTTGCTTAGTATACATTAGCTTTTCACTTGATTAGTATGCAATGCATTTTGATTTGCTAGTTTGGCCTATCCTTGGGGGGATGTCCCATGGAATGTTAATGCTTTTCTGGGGGCGTTTCCCTAGCGGTCAATAGCTTCCTCCAGCTGCTATCCAGATATGCAGCAGCAGCAGCTGTCCAGATTTTGTAGCTTCCTTCACCTATCCTTAGTTCACTGCTGATGTTGGCTGCTGCTGCATATGTCTGCTACGGTAGTTTTGCTTAATGTGGGTGAAGCTGCCCAGATTAGGTGAAGCTGCCCAGATTGCTGTCCAGATTGTGCTCTCGGTTCTAGGTGCTAGTGGCTGTCCAGATTACTTACGGTTCTAGTTTTTTTTTGGGTAAAACAGCTTTAAATAGAAAAAAAAGGGAACCGGATGTACAGCCTACAAGGGGCATACCCCAGGAGGAAAGAAGAAAACAACCGAGTAAGAAAATGACTACGCCAAGTGGCTACAAGCCTAGGATAGAACATAATATCCGCTGTTTCCAGCCCATCTGGAAGAGGGGAAGAAAACAACGCCAATGACCAAAACAACAACTGGGCATCAAACAAACTGAGCATCAAACTAGGAAATTGACCAATCAAACTGACTGGACTAATTACAAGACCATAAAACAGAGCACTATACATCTCAAATCAAATCAATTGGTAATTCCAGGTTCAGAACTTGCAGAACACCATAACAGGTTCAGAACAGGACTCTAAAACTGGACAGGCAAATTATGAGCAGAGCAAACTTGGCAGCAGCAACAAGCTTCAGAACTGCTGCACATCAAATTGGGCATAATATGCTCAACCAACATTAGCTACAGCCAGGTAGAACCTTTACAGCAGCCCTATACATACTAAGTAGAACCTCTACAGCAGCCAAAAAATTATCAGGACAGCAGCAAAACATCAGAACTGAATTGTTCAGACAGACATCATCAGGACAGCAGCCAAAACAGAAGAAGTACAACAGCCAAAAAATTTGAACCTTAGCAGTCCAGCAGTCCAACATCAGAACTGAATTGTTGGACCTTTACAGCATCATCAGGACAGCAGAAAACAGCAAAACATATCCACTAAGTAGGACCTTTACAATACTATACAGAGGACGTCCCCCTCTGTGAAGGGAGATCCCATTGACAGCCCCCGATGGTTAGGCATAATCTAAGAAAAGCTACACAGCAGCAGCAGCAGCCAGAACAAGGAAAGGTTCTGAATTAACCCGAACTGTGTCCACACCAGGATAGAGAATCAGCTCTAGTCTTGAGCAGAACTTGACCAGGTTCAGAAATTGTGGATGAGCAAGACTTGTGCAACAATAGACTGCCATGGGCATACAGCAGCAACAACTGCCATGGCATATCAGTAGAAGCATCAAAATAGCAAAATAGCAAACAACCACCGATGAATGCAGTTCAGCACTATTGGATGTAAATTGTTGTTTGCTGTCGTGTGATGGATATTCCAAAGATCCAAGTCGTGTAAATTGTTGTTTGCTTCTTTTGTAATGTTTAAGAGTCTACTCATAGGCTCTTCATTCATTAGGTGCTATTTTCCCTCCCTCTACTAGATGGATTGGAAACAGCCCATTTCATTTACTCCATGTAGCCTCTTGGCGTAGCTAATTTTCTCTTTCTCTTTTCTTTTGTTTTCTTTTCCTCCTGGGGTATGCCCCTTGTAGGCTGTATATTCGGTTAGCCTCTTTTTATTTCACGCTGATTTTCCCAAAAGAAAAAAACTTACCAAAGCATCCATAAGTTTCCAAAACACATCAAAACGGTACAATACCTTACCAAAACATCCATACTGTTCCAAAACATACCAAAAGGGTACAATACCTTACCAAAACATCCATACGGTTCCAAAACACGCCAAAACCGTACAATACCTTACCAAAACATCCATATGGTTCCAAAACACACCAAAACGGTACAATACCTTACCATACCAAAACATCCATGCGGTTCCAAAAATTCACCAAAATGGTACAATACCGTGACAAAACATCCGTGCGGTACTAAAACACAACAAAACAATACAATATCTTACCAAAGCGTCTATAACTTTCCAAAACACAAAGACATCTTATCTCAAAATTCGAGAGAGAGAGAAAAAATACATACGAGGGTAAGGGAGTTTCTCTCTTTAGAGAAACTCTCCTCCACCGCCCATTACTATTGCCGGCCACCTCTAGTCCGGCCACCTATCCGGTCACGGGTCGGCATCAAATCCAGTACTCCGGTCTGACCATCTATCCATCCAAGGGAATCATCAACAGCCATGGTTGGTGCTTCCTATCAAACCCACCAAACCGTATCCCAACCGTTCCATCTTCTCGGATCTTCTGATTTGAGAGAGTCGGAACAAGGCAAGCCCACCGCCGGTGAGTTCAGGTCAGTTAGAAAGGGGGTTTTTTGGAAATCCATGTGGTCTCCTCCATCGCCGCCCAACCGCATCCCGTGGTCATCAACAGCTGGGATTAGATCAGTCCATCTCGTGGACGGAGCCCCTCAACCGGCGATGGGTCCATCTCAGTCATCGATTCCACTACCACTTCTCTCATGCCGACCTGCACCTGCCATGGTGAAGTGGCTCATCACCTACCCAAGACAGCGGAGTAGCATCTGCGGCCAGCCGGGCCGACGGTCAGATCCGGCAAAGGGTAGTTTCACAGCAACGATCCAGTTTTATTACTGGGTTCTTTCACGGTAAAGGGTATCTCCGGAGCTCAAACCAGGTCCGCCGGACCAGTTTAGCAGCCACTGCTCTGGTCCTGAAGCAGCGCACAGTGGTGGAAAGTAGCTCGCCAGAAATGGCAGCACGCAGGTAGCCCAGGGAGCCAGCCCGGGTAGGCAGCCGCCCGGGCAATCACCAAACAGCCTGCCTTCAGCCCGGGCAGCAAGCAGCAAGCACAGTTAGCAGTAAGCTGGCCACAGGCTAGGCCAGCCAAGCAGTCATCCCGGTACCCCGAATAGGCTGAAAATATCGTATCCATTGCGCCTATCGTTATTCAATATGCACTTTGCACTTATTTATTTATTGTCAATCTGTTGCTAGACGAACGGGCCAGTTTACTGTTAGTTCGGCGATCCCCGATAGGCGGTCATCTGTTGGACTGAAATCGGGGGTTAAGCTCTTGGTCGAGCCTCATATCCCTAGTTCCTGTTCTTTTAGCCTACGGTTTTGTGTAGTATTCTTGTGGTCGTGGCTATCTTTGATTAGATTAGATTCTGTTCTGGTTGAAAGGGGTAGTCTTGCAGTAGCAGCAGCTGCGGGTGCTCTGATTAGATCTGTGGATGGTTCTGATTGAGCGAGGTAGCTACCTAAGCTGTCTTTGATTAGATTTTGTTCTGGTTGAAAGGGGTTGTCTTGCAGTAGCAGCAGCTGCGGGTGCTCTGATTAGATCTGTGGATGGTTTCTGATTGAGCGAGGGGCAGCTTGGTCCGCTTGCAGTTTGAGTGGCCTCTTCTGGGGTTCCTCTTACTTTCCGCTTATAGTCGTTGGCGAGCCTAGGGGATTAGGGTGAGGGGGGAGTAGTCGTGGTGTGCAGGGTGCTTAGCAGGGTAGCCTTGTCCGACATTTCCAGGTCGTGCCTCTCTCGGTCCGAGTCCGTCTGTAGTAGCTGATCTCTTTGAGTGGGTATTATACTAGACTTGGGTCTTGAAGAACTAGGTTCTTGGTTTTCTTAGCCCAGACTTGGAGGAGGAGGTTTCTGGGTAGTTGGTTTCAGTGGGTGGTTTTGGTGAGCCTTAGGTTAGGATGAGTGAGTGTTAGGCCGGAAGGATTGGGCATGGTGAGCAGGGTTTTTAGCAGGGGACCTTGTCGGATGCCGTCAACTCTGGTTCGAGCCTCTTGATGCCTGTTCCTCTGTAGTAGCCGTTCAGACTGCCTGGAATCCGTTCTACTTGTAGCTGTTCTCCTAAGTGCTGGTTACCTTGGGGTCATCACTGACCGTAACTATTTACTTAATTTCCTAACCTGGCGGGTTGTGCTAGGAAGTAATTCATTTTCATTTCCATTTCATTTCACCACATGTTTGTACTCTTATCCATCCATATCATACCTCGTTGTGCTATCATTAGTACAACGGGGCTATTATCTCTAGCCATATGTCATTTATCATTCTTGTTTTTTTCCTTTTCTTTCCTCCTGGGGTATGCCCCTTGTAGGCTATACATTCGCTTAACCTCTTTTAATTTCAAGCTAATTTATCCAAAAAAAAACATTCCAAAACACACCAAAACGGTACAATACCTTACCAAAAAATCCATACAGTTCCAAAACACGCCAAAACCGTACAATACCTTACCAAAACATCCATACGATTCCAAAACGGTACAGTACTGTGCCAAATGATCCATACGGTACCAAAACACAACAAAACTGTACAATACCTTACCAAAACATCCATATGGTTCCAAAACACACTAAAACCGTACAATACCTTACCAAAACATCCACAAGGTTCCAAAACACACCAAAACGGTACAATACCTTACCATACCAAAACATCCATACGGTTCAAAAACATGCCAAAACCATACAATATATTACCAACACATCCATACGGTTCCAAAGCACACCAAAAAGGTACAATACCTTACCATACCAAAACATCCATACGGTTCAAAAACATGCCAAAACCATACAATACCTTACCAAAACATCCATATGGTTCCAAAACGCACCAAAACGGCACTATGTATTACCATACCAAAACATCCAGACGGTACCAAAACAAACCAGAACGGTACAATACCATGCCAAAACATCTATACGGTACCAAAACACAACAAAATGGTACAATACGTTAACAAAACATCCATACGGTTCCAAAACACGCTAAAACCGTATAACACCTTACCAAAACATCCATACGGTTCCAAAACACGCCAAAATGGAAAGCTTTCATTTTGTATGTTTTGGTATGGTAATATTCGTGGATTTTGGAAGCTTTCAATCTAGGATTTTGGAATATTCGTGGTCTGAATGACCCCATTAAACAGAAAGAAGTAAAAATCTTTGTGAGCTCTAATAAACTTAATCTAGTTGGCTTTCTTGAGCATAAAGTTAGGGCTGTTTGGGCAGACAGAATCACTAAATACATCTGTCCTGATTGGAGTTTTTTGAATAATTACTCCCAAGCGGCTTTAGGGAGGATTTTTGTGGGTTGGGACCCAGGAGTATTCTCTCTTACTGTGTTAGATCAGTCTGATCAATGCATTCACTGTGAGGTCCAACCCATGGATGGTAGTGCACTCTTTTTTGGTCACTATGGTGTATGGGGCAAATTCTAATTTGGAGCGAAGGTCTCTTTGGCAATGTCTTAGTCGGTTCAGGACCTCTTCACCTTGGGTGGTCCTGGGTGACTTTAATGCTATTAGACACCCTAGGGAGAAAGTTGGGGGTAATACTCAGTGGTCTCCACACATGGATGACATCAATCAATGTTTGTTTGCCTCTGAGCTTGATGATCTTAGATTCACCGGGTGCTTATTCACTTGGTCAAATAAACAGGACCCTCCTCATTTTGTGACCTCTAAAATTGATAGAGTGGTTGTGAATGAGCCATGGATGAAAACATTTACCCAATCCTCCGCTCATTTTTTGGTACCTGGAATCTCAGACCGTTCTCCAGCTGTGGTATGTGTACAGCCCAATCCAAGGAAATCAATTAAGCCGTTCAGATTTTTTGACTTCCTTGCTGATCATCCACAGTTCCTCACAATCGTTCAGAGGGTTTGGAGGTCAATTGTAATTGGTAACCCTATGTTCTGTGTGTGTGAAAAACTTAAATACCTACAACATGAGCTGAAGCAACTTAATAAAGCTGAATTCAGTGGCATCTCTGATAGGGTGTGTGCCACCAAGCAGGACTTAGAAAACATTCAAGCTATTCTAGGGTCTCATCCTAACAATAGTTCTGCCATAGCACAGGAGAGGGTGGTACACAGGCAATATATCACTTTGCTTAGAGCTGAGGAAAGCCTAGCCAAGCAAAAGTCGCGAATTCAATGGTTGAAACTTGGTGATCAGTGCACTTCCTATTTCTTTAAAACTGTAAGTAATAGGAGGAATAGAAGCAAAATAACAAGTTTAGTGCTTAGAGACAGCTCTATCACTCATGATCCTCAGGTTATCAAGGCAGAGTTTGTTAACTTTTACACAACTCTATTTGGTACTCCTCACCCCACACCTCATCTAGGTTCAACTAGAGTTGAGCAATTAACTAGAAATAAGCTTAGTGTTGAACAAAGTCATCGGATGGTCTCTCCTGTTACTGATTTGGAGATCAAAGAAACTTTTTGGTCCCTTAGTCCCACCAAGGCCCCGGGCCCTGATGGGTACAATGCAGGGTTTTTTAGGAAAGCTTGGCCTGTCATTGGGAATGAGGTCACCTCGGCTGTCCAGAATTTCTTCAGGTCAATTACTCACCAGAGCTAACTCCACCATTGTAGCTCTTGTCCCTAAAGTACAAAACCCTTCCAAGGTGGGTGACTTTAGGCCCATATCATGTTGCAATACCATCTACAAATGCATCTCTAGGATTTTAGCTAAGACAATGCAATCTGTTCTTCCTCTTCTCATCGATCATGTCCAATCAGGCTTTGTGAGAGGTCGGAGAATAGCAGATAACATATTCCTCACTCAGGAACTCATGAGAGGTTATCACAAGTCATCACCTTCTCCTAGATGTGCCATGAAAGTGGACATAATGAAAGCTTATGATCATGTTAGGTGGGAGTTTCTTTGGGATGTTCTTTCTGCAATGAATTTTCATCCTACCATGATCAAGTGGCTCCAAGCATGTGTAACCACTGCTAATTACTCTCTTCGTATCAATGGAGAAGTTACCGGGTACATTAAAGGTAGGAAGGGTCTGAGGCAGGGGGATCCTCTGTCCTCTTATCTCTTTGTTATTGTCATGGAAGTTTTTACGGCTTTGCTTAAGGAGAAATCTCATCTCCCTGATTTCCACTTCCAGTGGAGATGTAAACATAATCAGTTGATTAATCTTTGCTTTGCCGATGATCTAATGATATTTTGTAAAGGGGGCTCCCATCGATCAAACACATCCGGAATGCATTGACTGAGTTTGAGTCTGTTTCTGGTCTCTCCCCTAGCCCTGGTAAGAGTAGCATATTCTTTTCAGGTGTCAGTGTGAGGGTTAAGGAAACTATCTTACAAGAGCTTGGATTCCAGGAAGGTTCCCTCCCTGTGAGATACCTAGGGGTCCCCTTACTATCTACTAAACTCAAGGCTATTGATTGTCAAAGATTGGTAGATAGTATTACTGCTAAAACTAAATGTTGGACTAATAGGGATCTTACTTATGCTGGGAGAATGCAACTTATAAAAAACATTTTGTTCTCAATGCAAACATTTTGGTCCTCCATGTTTATCTTACCAAAAAAGGTCATTAAGGAAGTTGAGTCTATCCTTAGGGCCTTCTTGTGGTCTGGCCCTGATCTTAAAAGGACTGGGGCTAAGGTTGCTTGGGAGCATCTTTGTGCTCCCAAGGATGAGGGTGGTCTTGGTTTCAAATCTTTGGCAATTTGGAATAAGGCTGCGGTGGCTAAACATATATGGTTCTTGATTTCAGGGGGCGAGCAATCAATGTGGTGTCAATGGGTTAAATCCTATTTATTAAAAGGTAGGAACTTTTGGAGTCTTAAAATACCATGTAATCCCTCCTGGGTTTGGAGGAAGTTGCTTAATTTGAGGAATTTAGTTCAACCATTCATACTTCACATTATTGGCAATGGGGACATCACATCCCTGTGGCATGATCATTGGCATCCTTTAGGCCCTTTATTGAACAAGTTTGGTTCCAGAATTGTGTTTGATTCTGGCCTTCCCTTGAATGCCAATGTGTCCCGAGTAATTCTCAACTCTGCTTGGGCATTCCCGGTCACACAAACTTGGAAGCTGAATGAAGTCAGATCTCAGCTTCCCACAGTGAGGAATGGTAGGGATCAAATTAGATGGACTCTTAACTCAAATGGTCAGTTTAGCATTGCCTCTCTATGGGCGGAATTGAGAGAGCCATTTCCCAAAGTAACTTGACACAAAACAGTTTGGTTTCCTGGCCATATCCCAAAATGTAGCTTCATTACCTGGATTGCCATCCAAGGTAGACTCTCCACTGAAGATAGGCTTGTTCTTTTTGGGATTAAACCTTCTTCTCAGTGCTGCCTCTGCCCTGGCAGTGAAAGCCACGACCATTTGTTCTTTAATTGTGTATTCTCCACGCAAGTTTGGAATGCTATCTTAGCAAGAATTGATGAGAGGTGGCCCCCACAGTCTTGGGCAGCCTGGATTTCTCACTTATCCACTTTTAAGGGAAAATCTCTTAAGAGTGTTGTTATCAAATTGATATTCACTGTTACAATGTATCACCTTTGGATTGAGAGGAATATGAGGAAGTTTCAAGCTACTACTAGCACCTGGAAGGCAATAGTTCACAAAATTTATAACACGGTTAAGAGTAGACTTCTGTCCCTGCCCAAATTGCCTCCAGGCTCTAATGATACTAGATTTATCAGAGAATGGGGTATCACTTTGGAATAATTATATTTTGCATGGTGATTGTGTATGTGGATTGTGAATTGGGTTGCATGTGTTTACTTGTTTTGAGTTGCATTTGTTTTCCAAGCCTACCTTTTCTTGGCAGGTTGTGACTGGCAGGATGTAAGTGGTTTCATCAAGAGCATGAACATGAGAATTTCCAAGGGCTGCAACTGTTGTAGCTTTCCATTTCTGTTTATATTACTTCTATTAGCAGGTTGTTCACTGCCAAGTGCAGGAATTACAAGGTCCTCAGCCATTTGCTTTTCAACATTCATCCCATGGTGTGGAAATCCAATGCACTTGAGCGTTCTTACTCTAATGTGTGCTATCCTTGTGAGCTGAGTGCTATAGCCCCATCCGTTCTTGTGAGAGGAGGTAATATTTAGCGGGGACATCTTGTGAGGTTTAGTGGAGGGAGACGCCTGTGAGAAAAAGATGAGTGGGAGGTCAGTTTTCATTGGTGATAGGAGTTAGTGAGCCTTCATATTGCCATTATTCTGTTCTACTATCCCATATACAGCTCCTGTTACTTTTTTGTTATGGCTGCTATTATCAAGCCTAGCTCTCATATTGCTGCTGTTCTGTTATTAATTTTGTTTCTCTTTCTGTTCTGCTATTACTATTCTGTCAGTGAGTCTCATAGTGCTATAGCCTCATTTTGCTGCTGTTCACTACTGATAGTTAGTTCTGTAGTCTTTGCTTCAGATTTCTATTGGAGCTGCAACTTCAGATTACTCTGTTTACTGTGGCATTGCTGCTATTCTGTTCTGATATGGATATGCTACTATTTTGTTAAGCTGTAGCTGCTACTGATGTGTATTTGATGGCTGCAATCAGCTGCCTCTTATGCTTACTTGGCAGCTGCATCTCATGATCTGCTTTGGCCTTTTGTGCAACTGTGCAGGCTAGAGCTGATCAGTTATTCATAATTTGGCTTTGCTGTTCTCTGTTCTTTTGTTTTGCCTAACCAATAGGGGCTGTCGTTGGGATCTCCCTTCGTAGAGGGGGATGTCCTCTGCACTGTTATTACCTGCTTTTGCTCTGTCCTGTTCTGTTCAGCCTTGTTTTGGCGTTCAGAAAGTTCAGTTCTACATTTTGGCTGTATTTAAGGTGGACACAGTCCAGCACTTGTCTGTTGTGGCTGCTGCTGTCCAGATTGTTGTCCAGTTCTCAAGTTCTAAGTTGTGATGCTCAAATGAACTCCCAAGATGCTGTTCGGTTGCTACTGTTGCTGCTGATGCTTCTGTCTGTTATTGCTTGCTGATAAGTTCAACTTTGTTGCTGATGTTCTGTTCAGCTTTTGTCATGGTACCCCCTTGGTTTTAGTATTGTTTTGTTGTCCAGAAATAGTATTTCAGTAGAGAAGCTGAATGCTCTCAGCTGTCATTACTGCTGCTGCTGTGTTGTCCAGAAATGTACGCTTCTAGCTGGTTGCTAGGGTGGTTGGAAGTGTGAGGGCAACTTTTACTGTTGGTACAAAGATGGTACAAATGTATGATGTAGCTGTTTCCCTTTTGTAGATGGGTAGGAAACAAATGTATGATGTAGTTTGTTTTGTCTCCATCTAGATTACAGCAATCCAATCCATGTAGCCACTTGGCTTAGATTTCAATTTTCTCAATCTTTGTTTTCTTTTGTTTTCCTCCTGGGGTATGCCCCTTGTAGGCTGTATATTCGGTTAGCCTCTTTTTTATTTCAAGCTGATTTACCCCAAAAAAAAAACACGCCAAAACGGTACAATACCTTACCAAAACATCCATACGGTTCCAAAACACACCAAAACGGTACAATACCGTGCCAAAACAACCAAACTTTACCAAAACACATCAAAACGTTACAATACACTCCCAAAACATCCATACCGTTCCAAAACAAGCTAAAACCGTACAATACCTTACCAAAACATCCATACGGTTCCAAAACACGCCAAAACCGTACAATACCTTACCGACACAACCATACGACTCCAAATCACACCAAAACGGTACAATACGTTACCAAAGCATCTATAAGTTTCCAAAACACACCAAAACGGTACAATACCTTACCAAAACATCCATGCGGTTCCAAAACATGCCAAAACCGTACAATACCTAACCAACAAATTTATACGGTTCCAAAACGCACCAAAACGGTACAATACCTTACCAAAACATCCTTATGGTTCCAAAATACACCAAAATGGTACAATAACTTACCAAAGCATCCATAAGTTTGAATACAGGGTTGAGAGCTTCTCTCTCTAGGAATAGAGAGAGAATGCACTCCCCTGGTGTCATCTGGTTTTTTGCAAATCATCCATAAATCTGTATAGAGGTCATTTATAGCTCTATTCGGAATTCCTCTTCTATTTGTTTGACCTCAGCTTTTTCTTCGAGGTTACCCATAATCAGCACCGGAGACCAAGCTCTTCCAGCTGCTGCATCTTTCAACAATAACTGGGTTCGTTGACGAACCTCTCAACGGCGGGGTCAGCCATGGCCGAAGAACGAGTACGAGTTGATCGGCCGCTGCACCAAATTTAAGGTAATCTCAGAGATGATCCAGAGTTGCTGGACTCGGTCTCAACTTCATGGAGATGACCCGACACTTCTAGCTCGTGGGTCCTCTTCAAAACCTCCGGCGTTGGATCTGGTGATGTGTAGTTCAAAACCACCGGCGTTGGGTTTTTACCGACCAGGTTTTCTTCCTATTTTCTTCTCCAGCTGCCGAAATCTTGAAGTGGGTATTCCTAACTTTGGGGTTTGGGTGTGCATCGAGCATATGGGACTGCCGCTGTTCATCGATTTGGCACCCACAGACCCATCCCAGATCTGGTTCAAAGAAAATGCCAGTTATGGCGTTTGGAATAATCTGGCCATTCAGGGCCAGTCTTCTTCCTGGTGACGGCGGCCAAGGGCATCATCAACAGTGGTCATCAGGCCGGCCCAAGCTTCACTAGTGGTAAAGTAAACAAATTTCACACTTGAGGATCATCTTCTCGGCTGCCGGAGTCAAGTCCAGCCGCCAAAAATCTCAAATCCTCCTAATAGAATCCTCGTTCGACAAGAGTGGGTAAAGGGGTTTTCACTGTCCAAATGGGGCTGCCGCCGTTTGTGGGGAATCCAGGTTCGTTATTGTCGGACCTCACTCGGCAGGTATCATCCCTTATTCATATCGATCCATATGGAAAAACTCGAATGGGCAGTCATCTGTTGGACTGAGACATGAGTTAATCTATTGGATTTATTTTATTAATCCTTGTTTTTGCAAGATGTTCCGGTGGGTAGGTTCAGGGTGTATAAGTCGTGGATTGATCAAGCCCAGTTTAGTTACTGGGCACAAATTGCCTAGTTTGAGGCTCAAATGCTGTACAACTTGTTGTGGAGCTCCATTAATTCCATGATTCTTTGTTTCATTGACCTAGTTCTTTAGCTTAGTGTGGTGAGACTGGGGTTATCTTCGACTAGATTGGTAGTAGTGCTCTGATCGAAAGGGATAGCTTCGGGCTGTCATTGATTAGATTGGTGGCCGTGCTCTGATTGAAAGGGGTAGCCTCCCAGGCTGTCATTAATTAGATTGGTGGTAGTGCTCTGATCGAAAAGGGCAACTTGGTTTCTCCTGCGGTTCGAGTGGGCTCCTTTTGTGGCTCCTCCTTCTGTCCCTCTTTTAGATTATAGCGAGCCTAGGGAATTAGGTTGAGGGTGTAGTAGTCTGGATGGAATGGGTGTGGTGTGCAGGGTACTTGGGAGGGTAGCCTTGTCAGATGCCGACATCTCCAGTTCGAGCCTCTTCTCGATGCCTGGTCCCTCTGTAGTAGCTGTTCTTTTAGTAGAGGGTGCTTTGCTTGTCACTCTAGGTTCTGTTGGAGTTTTAGTTTCGTGGTTTGCTTATCCCATCTCTGGAACTTTGGTGATTGGTTGTTGGCTGAGGGCGGGTTATTTTCTGGCGAGCCTTTGGGCTTGGATGAGGGTATATTAGGCTGGATGGATTAGGTGTGGTGTGCAGGGTAGGGCCCCCTGTCGGATGCTGACATCTCTGGTTTGATTCACTTCTTGGTGCCTTGTTCCTTTGTAGTAGCTGTTTAACCTTCCCTTGATGCCGATTTACTTTGCTCTGCTTGTTCTATGTGTTGGTTAACATTCGGTCATTTCTGACTATGACTTTTGATTTTATTTCCTAGCCTGGCGGGATGTGCCAGGCAGTAGTTTGATTTCATATTTTCTCTACTTCTTGTAGCACTTTGTATCATACCCCGTTGTACTTCCTTCTCATAGTTGGATAGAGCAATGGGGCATATGACAAATCACATTGTACCTTGTTATCTACTTTATTCTACCTTACTCTCCATGCGGGTTGTGCATGGTTTATCTCACTTTTTTCACTTTTCTTCTTTTACTCTTCTTTTCCTCCTGGGGTATGCCCCTTGTAGGCTGTACATTCGGTTAACCTTTTTTTATTTTAAGCTAATTTACCCAAAAAAAAAAAAACACACCAAAACGGTACAATACCTTACCAAAACAGTACAATACCTTATCAAAACATCCATACGGTTACAAAACATACCAAAACGGTACAATATCTTACCAAAAACATCCATACGGTTCCAAAACACGTCAAAACCGTACAATACCTTACCAAAACATCCATATGGTTACAAAACACACCAAAACGGTACAATACCTTACCATACCAAAACATCCATGTGGTTCCAAAAATTCACCAAAATGGTACAATACTGTGACAACATCCGTACGGTACCAAAACACAACAAAACGGTACAATATCTTACCAAAGCGTCTATAACTTTTCAAAACACACCAAAACTGTACAATACCTTACCAAAAAATCCATACGGTTCCAAAACATGCCCAAACTGTACAATACCTTACCAAAACATCCATACGAGTTCGAGTAGCCACTTCTTGTGGATCCTCTTTCTGTCCCTCTTTTAGTTGGTAGCGAGCCTATGGGATTAGGTTGAGGGTGTAGTAGTCTGGATGGAATGGGCATAGTGTGCAGGGTACTTGGCAGGGTAGCCTTGTCGGATGCCGACATCTCCAGTTCGAGCCTCTTCTCGGTCCCTGGTCCCTCTGTAGTAGCTGTTCTCTTAGAAGTGGGTATTATGCTTGCTCTCCGGGTTTGTTGGAAGTATTAGGTTCTCGGTTTGCTTATCCCAATTCTGAAGGTTGTGGTTTTGGTAGTTGGTTGAGAGCTAGTTGTTTTGGCGAGCCTTAGGCTTGGATGAGGGAGTATTAGGCCGGAAGGATTGGGCGTGGTGTGCAGGGTACTTGGCAGGGTAGCCTTGTCGGATGCCGTCATCTCTGGTTCGAGCCTCTTCTTGGTGCCATGATCCTCTGTAGTAGCCGTTCAGCTTCCCTTGAAGCCGTATTACTGTGTTGCTGCTTATCCTCAGTGTTAGTTATCATGTGGTCACCTCTAACTGTGATTACTTACTTTATTTCCTAACCTTGCGGGGATGTGTCAGGTAGTAGTAGATCATTTACAACTATTACTAATTGTATCACTTAATATCATACCCCGTTGTATGATCCTTGATAGTGCAACGTGGATATGATCTCAGCATACATGGCTTTTTTTGTTATGTTATTTACTTTATCTTATCTCCATGCGGGTTGTGCATAGACTATCGCACTTTTTCCAATCTTGTTTTTTTTTCCTTTTATTTTCCTCCTGGGGTATGCCCCTTGTAGGCTGTACATTCGATTAACCTTTTTTAATTTCAAGCTAAGTTACCCAAAAAAAAAAAAAACATCCATACGATTTCAAAACAGTACAGTACCGTGCCAAATGATCCATACGGTACCAAAACACAACAAAACTGTACAATACCTTACCAAAACATCTATATGGTTCCAAAACACACTAAAACCGTACAATACTTTACCAAAACATTCACAAGGTTCCAAAACACACCAAAACGGTAAAATACCTTACCATACCAAAACATCCATACGGTTCAAAAATACGCCAAAACCATACAATATATTACCAACACATCCATACGGTTCCAAAACACACCAAAACGGTACAATACCTTACCAAAACATCCATATGCACTACAAGAAATAATGGATTTCCCGGCGTTTTATAAACGCCGGTAAAAGTGAAATAAACGCCGGTAAAGGCCTTCCCGCCGTTTTTCCCAGCGTTTTTGATAAACGCCGCGACTGCCGGGCTCGGGAATACTATACGGCGTTTGGTAAACGCCGGGAACAGACCCGGCGTTTTTCCCGGCGTTTCATAAACGCCGGTAAAAGTTTTCTAGTGACCGGAGCTTGTGACTTTTACTAGGGCTTGTTAAAAACGCTGGGAATAGTACCCGGCGTTTTTCCCGGCGTTTAAGAAAACGCCGGTAAAAGTGTTCCGGTGACCGGATCTGGCATCTTTTACCGGGGTTTGTTAAAACGCCGGGAAAAGTTTGTAGATCTTATGTCTTTTTCCGGGGTTTTTTTAAACGCCGGGAACCTTCCGCCAGGTTACTAAACACCTAAAATAACATGCACAAACGCTGGTAATATATCATTGGATTAATTTAGAAAATTTTGCTCTATTGCACCATTTTTCGCATCCAATTAACTAGTTTACAGCATACAACTTCTCAAACACATCTAACATATAAGCTCTCAAAGTATTAAATGTCTCATAACACAACTAATGTCAAAATACATCCTGCCATAACCCATTATTGTCTTTCAACCAAATATTTTCTAAAATACAAAAAATCCACCATAATAGATGAACATGTCTTGGTACCACCATAGTAGACAAAAGTAGCCACTTGATTCTACACCGTCTTTAACTTCAATAAACCTAAAATCAAACACAAAATAAGAGAATCGGAAGGGTCACAACGACAGTGATAAACAAACATATAATTAAAGAGAACACACACACAAGGGGGGGAGGGGGGGAAGGAGCAAAAACAACTCACATACTGAATAGACAAATACAAGAAAAAGAACGCAGACATCCTAAATACAAAAAGAAAAACAAACTTTGGGAGACATTCTTGAGTTTGTGCTATAGCAATCCTGGACATCAAACGATAACATTAACGGCATATCCATTCATCCTAATATTCCAGCGAAAAGGAATCACCTTCCAAAATGGACTATATGTTTTCACTTTTCAGAATAGACCTCCTTGGGTTTCAATGTTCATGTTTTGAATAGAAATCTACAGTAGGACCCAAGCTCTCAACTAGAATGTAGTTGTAGTCCTAGTACCTAGCCATTTCTACAATCTACTCTCCATTGTGCCCATAACCTTACTTGAATAGCAGACTACTGACATAAGTGGCCTCCTCTCTCGATGTACCCTTGTCAAGCTCAATAAAAATTTTCCTTTTGCCGAGCAAAAAAAAAAAAAAGAGTCTAAGAACTAACTTATAAAGAATGAGTTCATTGATAGTGTAATTTCAGGGTAGAGGTCTGCTCCACTACAGTAACTTTAGTGGGTTTTGCACAAACACTGGAAACAAACTGCCGGGTATTCCCTTTTTCACATAGCTCGCTATTTTTCACTTGCATAGGGAGTTCTATTCCCAAATTCACACAATTCTAAAACCAAAGCTCTATCCTTAAATAACTGAAGCACAAAACTCAGAGTAGAGAAACAAATGTCATACAATAACAGCAAACAAAATTCGTAAGGACATTTCACTAGAAAGTGACCTAAAGACAGTAGAATAATACCCCTTTTTCTTGTAGTGATAGCTAGGTATACGGACCAGTTGTGAGCACTTCCTCAACCCATGCTCATTCTTAAGCAAATAAAACAATTCGATAGCAAGCTCAGGTTCCTCAACTCCCAAATCACCAATAACCTCACCAACCTGAACCGAATTCAGCCTATCAACAAGTGTTTTCAAACAGAGGCTGCTACGTAAAGTTCTTTGCGTCATAACAAACAAAATATGTACATATAACCAGATAGGCAGATTGTATTCTAAAAAAAGATCACAACTCTGACCTTAGTGGGTATCTTAGTATTCCTCCTTTTGCCTCTCGACGATCTCCACACTCCCGCTTGCCAAGCTTACTAAGCAATGAATTATGCTTGGGAGAAAGTGAAAACACCTTGTGGCTTGCTCGAGTAATATTGGCAGCACATTTGGCTGCCCGTCTTCTGTTGGAGTCATCAACTCTTCTACAACCATTACCCAATACTTCAACCCACTTTGAGTCCATTTATCTACAAGGGAAACCTCTATTTACAAACTAAATCCCCAAAAGTTAATGGTACTCGATGAGTCTTCAACCAAAATTCCCCAAAAGAACAATGCCATAGAGGAGAAACCACAAACCCTGAAACAAAATCAAATAAGTTTAACATACTAGCACATATTTCAAACGTCCACAATGCATACAAGGAAAAAGTCAACATTCATATGGTGTAATGAAAGAATCTGACATACAAGAATGCCAAAGGAGGTCACAAACTGTCATCTATCATAGGAAACACCATTCTCCAGCCCAGCCAATTTAGAACTAATAAAAAATTTCCACCGAAGCATTATATAGAACTAAAATTTTTGGTTTGGAGTCTCACTATCGCTATATCGCCCTTTTGGGTATAAGGGAGTCAACATAGTGGAGATCAAACATTGCAATTACTATCGAATATTTGAATGTGGTAATTTAAATCAAATATGACCACCCATAGAAGAGTTTTCAAAAACTTCCCACTGGCCAAACATGAATTTAACGGCAGCATTACCACCAATTAGGATTGATCAATGTCATGGACACCATCCAATCTAATTCCACCAACAGAGAACTCGCAGATGTAATACAAAGCACAACACGCGTTGCCACGCAACATGACCATTAATGTCATCTATCTAACAGAATAGGACTATAGGAGTATAGGACTACTAATTAAAACCTTGCCACTAATCAATAGGAATAAACTGGCATCATCAATGCCAATTCATGATCAATACCATGGAAACCGGTCAATTTCCTTTCCAGTGATAATAGTATATAACAGAACTAGGGGAATTACAAGGCATACTCAGAGTTGTTGAGATTTCCATGTGCCACATGGTAGGCCCTGCTTGATTTTGTACTACATTTCTTTCATAATAATGCATCTCACATTCTCACTTACCCCAAGAAAAAGATGTGCCAATAACATGTAATAGAGCAGGAACCTGTCATAGAATAAATAATAAATACAAGACTCCTTACAATGAAGATAATGGAGACCTTGCAGAAGCAAAAGTAGCAAAAATTATTAAAGATCAATAGAAATTCCAACAAGAAAAGGAAAAGAAAAGAATAGAAGAGGAGGCACAATGGTAACAAAAGTGAAAACTCGCTTAGCAAAAAACAAAAAAACAAAAGTGAAAACTCTCCTCAAGAAAGCCATGAAATTGAAGAAAGCAGTGGGCATACAAGTAAAATTCAACCAAACAATGATAACAAGGAACTCAAAATCCAAAACAAAAATTAAATCTAAAGGCTGTGCTAATGAACGTGTAAGACAAAGTACATTCATCCTTGATATCAGACCTGTCATGTATGTACTGAATATTGTAGTTCCCATGATAAGTCCTTCGACCAAATGTGAAAGAACTCCCAGAAAATTATTAAGATTCCAGATAAGTATACATTAAAATAACCAAGGACTGTCTCGCTTAAAGTATTGCACAAATAGGTTACCAAAAAAAAAAAATGAACGGGAACAATGCTTTCGAGGCAACCAAGAGCTAATAGAGCAGATTAAAAGTTTTGACCTCTTTCAAAGACTTGTTGAAAACAATGGCCAGAAAATGAGACTTGAGACTACAAAAATAACACAGTAGAACACGAATGGTTTAGTGTCATCCATACCAAAAAAAACCCAGGCATTTAGCACATCACACGAGTGCAAGAACATACCATATTCTCCGTCAGAAGCATAACCCATCCTAAAAAAACAGAGTAAGAAACCGCTTAGTTGCACAATCTAAATCCGGCGTAAGAACATGAAGTAAACAGGAAATCTAGTGCCCTTATTCAAGAGCTCCGATGTTGAGTGTAAAGCCATTAATCAATGTCTACAAAAGCCCCAGATTTAACCACAATATAACCAAAAATCCCTAAATCTGTCCAATCCCTAACCACAAACCCTAACTTGTCCAACCCCTAATCACAATCCCTAAATTTTATTTTATTTCTTTATCGGCAACCCTAAATCTTTTCAACCCACATTCCGTTCCCCTTCCCAACCCCTAACCCGATCCCCTCCCTCTGAACCCAACCACTGTTGAAGCCAATGACCCTGCGACCCCAGCTCCCTCGCATAAATATAAAGAGAGATACAGATACAACGACGGAGAGAGAGAGAGAGAGAGAGAGAGAGAGAGAGAGAGAGAGAGAGAGGAACGTACAAAGAGGAGGGAGCCGCACATCGAGAGGAGGCGAAAGGACGTAACACTAGATGAGAGGAGCACAATGGAACGGAAACTTCTTGGGTTGGTCGGCGTCGGCGACCTCTGCAACTTCTTGAAGAGGCGTCGGCGTCGGAAACTTCACTGGACGAGTAGAGAGGCGTCTAATGTTAGAGAGAGGCGTCTGAGGTAGAGATTGAAGGGAGATAGGGTTTTGCACGGGGAAAAATACAGCGCGGGATAGAATTGGGGGTGGGGGGAAAATTTTGGGCATGTAGTCCAAAACTACGTCGTTTTATATTCAATGGTTAAAAACTTAAATTGGCCGCTTCTTTCTCCGGCTAGCGCCTGTGTATTATGAACAATTACCGGGGTTTTTGGTAAATGCCGGGAAATTAATGCTGGCAAAAGCCTTTTTTCTTGTAGTGATGGTTCCAAAACACACTAAAACGGCACAATACATTACCATATCAAAACATCCATACGGTACCAAAACAAACCAGAACGGTACAATACCATGCCAAAACATCCATACGGTACCAAAACACAACAAAACGATACAATAGGTTACCAAAACATCCATACGGTTCCAAAACACACTAAAATCGTATAATACCTTACCAAAACATCCATACGGTTCCAAAATACGCCAAAACGGTACAATACCTTACCAAAACATCCACAAGGTTCCAAAACACACCAAAACGGTATAATACCTTACCATACCAAAACATCCATACGGTTCAAAAACACGCCAAAACCATACAATACCTTACCAACACATCCATACGGTTCCAAAACACACCAAAACGGTACAATACCTTACCAAAACATCCATATGATTCCAAAACACACCAAAACGGCACAATACATTACCATACCAAAACATCCATACGGTACCAAAACAAACCAGAA
Source organism: Rhododendron griersonianum (assembly GCA_018127125.1). Lineage (NCBI taxonomy): Eukaryota > Viridiplantae > Streptophyta > Magnoliopsida > Ericales > Ericaceae > Rhododendron > Rhododendron griersonianum. The sequence continues at coordinate 34,025,310 of CM030789.1, forward strand.
TGGTACAATACCATGCCAAAACATCTATACGGTACCAAAATACAACAAAACGGTACAATACGTTACCAAAACATGATTTACCCAAAAAAAAAATACGTTACCAAAACATCCATACGGTTCCAAAACACGCAAAAACTGTACAATACCTTACCAAAACATCCATACGGTATTTACCCAAAAAAACATCCATACGGTTCCAAAATACACCCAAACGGTACAATACCGTGCCAAAACAACCAAATGGTACCAAAACACAACAAAATGTTACAATACACTCCCAAAACATCCATACCGTTCCAAAACACGCTAAAACCGTACAATACCTTACCAAAACATCATAAAGTTGATTTACCCACAAAAAAAAACATCATAAAGTTGTTTGGTGTGATTCAAGGATGTCTGTCCGAAAGGTACTGTAGCTATCCCATGGCGATTTCAGTCAAAGTTTCAGCGATTCATAGTCGGCAGTGATAAACTTCCATGGCAGATGGTTCCATCTCCTTCGTGGAGGGTCTGGGCATCAAAGCCACGGATTCAAATGAAATTCGTCGGAAACAAAGAGGATTTGGTGTTCCCGTAATAGTGGACTCCTTGGCTGCTAAATCCTTGGCTGCTATAGAGACGCTCCCACAAATCCCTAATCTTTCAAATCCCCAAACCATTTCTAGGGTTCCCAGTCCCAGGCACAACCAGCCGAGTCCAGCGCTTAAGCTACATCAGGTGTCTCCGAAGGAAGGCATGCGTTTGGATTCTGAAGCTTGGATGCTTGAAATCGTGGGTCATTTGGAGGACGAGCTCAACATCTCGGAAGATCCATTCGTCCTAGATGTGGTCACAACCAAGCTACAAAGCATACAACAGTCATGGAAAAAAGCTGGAAAACAAGGTCCTCCATCTCCAGCCGAGTTTGGGGAATTTAGCCCTAAATCGCTAAAAAACTCGAGTCCTTCAAGGAAGCTCCAGCAGGTCTTCGAACAAGCTTTAATCCGGGAAGCAGAGGAGCAAGCCTCTCTTCTACAGAGCACTAGCTCTCAGTTCAATGGTCATCAAAATCAGGTACAAGGTCCTCATTCTAACCCTAAGGTTATGTACAATGCTAGGGGAAATCCCTTCGTGGAAGGAGATCCCAATATGGGTTATAGTTTAGAGGATACTAGGCCTAGGTACAAGACTACTGGTTCCACTTCTCACCAACCAGTTATGGAACCAATTACGGATCCTTCAACTAGCTTTCCTGCTCATAAGCCAATTACTGGTCTGTCTCACTCTCAAAACCAAGGTAACCCTAAATCTAACCAACACCATCAACCCTCACTCCGAGGTCAAACTCATTCCACCCAACCTCACCAGTTCAACACCAAACAGAATGATGGTCAATCTAAACCCAAACCTAAGAACTGGGCCTCATTGCTCCAATCTCAGAGCCCTTCTTTGGACATGAAACTAGAATATTTCCCAGATCTTCAGAGAGGCAAGGAAGCTATAGTTGAAATTGACATCGAATTAACTGATATTGGCAAATGGAATAGATATTTGGTTGGTCATTTTCTGGATGGTAAGATGGCTTATCCTTTACTCGTATCCACTGCTAGGAATCAGTGGAAAGATGACTTTGTGGCTGTCAAACCTAATGTTGCAGGTTTCTACTTATTTGAATTTAAGGATGAACAGGCTAAGATGAAAGTCCTAGAAGGGGGTCCCTATTTCTTCTCTCAGAAGTATCTTGTTCTAAAGGATTGGCACAGGATGATGAAGCCTGCCCAAGAACAGCCTACTAGAATACCTGCTTGGGTCAAATTTCATGATTTACCCTTTGAACTCTGGAATCAAGAGTGCTTAAGTAGAGTAGCTAGCACAATTGGGAGGCCCTTACATGTGGATCAGGCCACTGCTAAGACTGCCAAACAACCAAGCCTCTCACAAACTAAGACCACAAAAGCTAGAATTTGTATAGAGATCAGTGCTGAACAAGACCTTCCCGATGAGGTCACAGTCAGAGTGGGAGGGGAAGTTGTTATTGGTCCTGTTGAATATCAAGTTCTTCCTCCCATGTGTAAACAGTGTCTAGTGTTTGGACATTCAACAGAGCAGTGTACTAACAGAACATTCCATCCTACTTCACCTTCCAAATCTGCAGTTCAAACTCAAATTGGGAGGGATAAACTTGTAGCTATGGAGCATGCATTAAGGGATCCCGTACAGCAGCTTAAGGATTCCTCTAAATCTAGTCCTTTCGTGCGTGAAGTGATACAAGCTAGCAACTCAGTGGACACTTTGAGTGAGTCAGAATCTGAAGAAGATTTAATGGAAGTTCTGGAAGGAGTGGTAAGAAGTTCTCAAGAGACTGACTCACAGTCACACTCTAAGTTGGAAGCCACAAGCAGTGGTAAAGAGCCTTCCTCCTCAACTGTGCTTAGAGCTGGAATGGATATTGATTTGAACCACACACTTTCTCTTAAACCACCTGATCCCCAAGATTCAGAGGTAAGGGATATAGCAGCAGAGGAGGATCTCAAGGGGAAGTTTCATAAAGTTCTTTCTAGATCAGCCCAAAAGAGGCAGAAAAAGCTAGCAAGGGAGCAGTCATGAAGTTCCCTATCCAGAAGACAGAATTAACTCATCCGTATCCTTTTTGTCACGGTAGTATCCTTAATACTTCCAAATCATGCCATGTCCGTATCTAGATCTGTTTAAATAGCTGTTTTATGTCTCTGCATCCTTTAAAAATTGGTTTTTGGAATATCCGGGGCCTTAATGACCCAATCAAACAAAAAGAGGTCAAATGTTTTGTGAATAATAACAATCTCTCTTTTGTGGGTTTAATAGAGCATAAAATAAAGGAAGTTTGGGCTGGTAGGATTCTTAAATATATCTGCTCTAATTGGAATTTTATGAACAACTACCCTCAAGCTCCCATTGGTAGAATTTTTGTGGGTTGGGATCCCAGTATTATCAATGTACAAGTTTTGGATCAATCTGATCAGTTTATTCATTGTGAGGTGCAATCTAAGTGTGGGGGGCCCCCCTTTTTTGGCTACTTTTGTGTACGGGGCTAGCAACTATTTGAATAGGCAGGCCTTGTGGTCTAGTCTTCATCATTTGAACTCTCCCTTCCCTTGGATAGTTTTGGGGGATTTTAATGCCATCAGGTTTCCAAGTGAGAAGGTAGGGGGCTCTTCCCTCTGGCCTCCTCATATGAATGAGTTTAATCAATGCCTATATAACATAGAGCTTGATGACCTCAGGTATACGGGCAACTTTCTCACTTGGGCTAATAAGCAAGACCCCTCTCATTTTGTCAGTTCAAAGTTGGATAGAGTCCTGGTTAATGAACACTGGATGAAAACATTTAACTGTTCTTCTGCTCATTTTCCCACTGCTGGGATATCTGATCACTCTCCAGGCATAGTGACCATCACCCCTGGTCTTAAGAAATCTATCAAACCATTTAAGTTTTTTGATTTCCTGGCTGAACACCCTCAGTTCTTAACTACAGTTCAAGGAATTTGGAGGAGAGTGATTATTGGAAACCCCATGTACTGTGTCTGTGAAAAGCTTAGGTTATTGCAATCTGAGTTTAAACAATAAATAATAGGGAGTTTAGTGATGTCTCTAGAAGGGTTGCCGAATCCAAGCAAACCTTAGAGTCTTTGCAAAAAGGTATGAGCTCTCAGTTGGCTACTCCTTCCATCATAAACCAGGAGAGAGTGGCCTACAGGCAACTTTTAACCTTGCTTAGAGCTGAGGAAAGCCTAGCTAAACAAAAGTCATCATCGGGCCGGGCCGGCCCAGCCCGCCAAGTCACTGTCCAAGCCCGCCCACAAACAAAAGTCATCATTGGGCTGGGCCGGCCCAGCCCGCCAAGTCACTGTCCAAGCCCGCCCACAGGCTGGGCCGACCGGGCTTTTTCTTTTTTTCGGGCCTGGCGGGCTGGGCTACCTACCATAAATTGAAGCCCAGGGCCGGCCCACGGGCTACCCAATTGACGGGCCGGCGGGCCAAAAGCGGGGCGGACCAATGGGCAGGCTTAAATTTCCTTGGGCCAAAACTAAATCAAGGGAAAAAAAAGAGGATTTTGTGGGATTTTGGGCTAGTGGGCGGGCTATTGGGCGGGTACCACGGGCGGGCTCATGGGTCGGGCCTACGGGCGGGCCGAGTAAAAATTCATAGGCCCGAGCCCGCCCATTACAAACTACGGGCCGCTCGTTTCACGGGCTCGGGCCGGGTAAAAGCCCAATGGGCCGGGCGGTCTTTGAACGGGCTGCGGGCCTTCGGGCTAAATGATGACCCTTATCCTGTAGTTAATCTAGGCCCTTATCAGTGAATTTCCTCCTGTTTCTAAATGCAGTCCAATTGAGATTCTAGAGGAAGAGCCAGAATTTCCAAATGCAGTCCAATCAATTCTAGGAGTTAGATTTTAACGGCTACTTTGCAACACCTATTTCCTCAATACCAGCACACACACTTCCCCTCCTTTTACCATGCCCCAACCTTTTCTCTCTGAAAGCATATGAGAATAATCTCTGAACGGTACTTTTTATGAAACAAAATCTCTCCCAAACTGGCACTCAGAGACGGAACTATATGTTATGGGGGCCACGGCCCCCACGTAGTTTTGGGTATTTAAAAAAACGAAAATGCTAGAGGCACATCGCACAAGTGTGCCACACTGATGTGCCTGTAGCAGCCTCCTTAAAAAAAATATTTTTTAACAATATATATTTATTTTTTAAAAAATAACTTTAATGTTATTCGTTAAACATAATCTACTCTATCCTAGAGAACTTAGGGAGGGGGATTGGTGCTTTCGGGAATCGCACCCTTTCTATTTGCATGGGAGTATATGAGATGCACCACCTGCACTCCACTTCACTTGTTTTGTCATTTAAACATTTAAATGCTTTAGACTATGTTAGTTTTGGGTCCCAAAATCCAACCTCTCTCTATGTAGAGACTCGCAAACTTGTTTTAATTTCGGAAATCATTTATTCCGTTAAGTATATATATTGTTAGTAAAATCGCTCGTATGTTGTGGGGGTGTACGGAGATACGTATCCGGATGTGTATCGGACTCTCGGAGGATGGTAAAATGTTAGTTTTGATGTTGTATTGATGTTTGGAAGTGTTGGTACCAAGTCGGGTTTGTTTCGGTGTCCGTGAAAAAAATTCTTTTTTCTGCCCTTCATGAACCGGTACGCATTTTACCCGTACCGGTACATGGTGTCCAGAAGTTGTGCTTTTTGACTCTTCGAAGGTTCATGAACCGGTACGCATTTTCCCCGTACCGGTACATGCTCCTTTTTCTGCACTTTTTCAGCACGCTTTTTGGACCACTATAAATACCTCCTTTTTGGCATTTCTCACTCCAAACCCACGAAAAACACTTGGAAACACCCCCTCTCACCTACCCAACTCCAATCTCACCCAAGACCCTTGATTTCAAGTTCAAATCTTCAAGATCCAAGGGTTTTCTTCCTCAAAATCACAAGATTCTTGCATTTGGTGAACCAAGGGTGAGTTCTATGTACTTGTTCTCACTCCTAGTGGCTTACCCACGTTTTTCTCTCTCTCCTCTCGATTATTGGTTGATCTTTGTTTGTTCTTCGTGTTTGTGGACTTTATTCACTCTAGATCTTGTACCCAAGCTCGGGTGAGGCTTGTTTTTGAAGGATTCAAGTGTTTGGCTCTCGATAGACCTAGGGTTTTGCTCAAAACCCACTTCGGTAGGGATTTCTCTCATTCTCTACATGTTCTAAGTTGATTAAGCATGTTTTGGGTGTTTGAATGCTACTTATTGTTGAATTGAGTGAATGTGGCTTGGTGATTGCATATTCCATTGAAAATGGGCACAATAGTCTTGATTGTTATGGTTTATGAGCTTGTTGTAACATATTTGATAATGTCCGTATGCGTTAAATGTGGTTAAGGCACCGGTCTTGATTGTGGTGATAATGGAGTCGTTGTTGTGAGATGAATGTGAAGTATATTGTGACGCAAGGGGTGGGAACACAAGAATCGCAAGGGGTGGATTATATTGTGACGCAAGGGGTGGAAACACAACTCGCAAGGGGTGGAGATGGGTTGGAGGATGTGTGTGTGTGAGAATTGGTACGTTACTTGAAATAGTATTGACTTGCGTTGTAGGACCTTGTCATGAAATTCAGTGTGCCACATTCATGCTTATCAATCTTATTGCATATAGAATCTGTAGAGAATTTCCTACTGGGCTCTAGTAGCTCAACAAAATCCTTCTTTTCAGGTTTAAACGCCGGTCAGTAGCGTGCATGCCTTGAACCTGAGACGTGGAGACTTTTGGAGGCTTACTTGACTTTGTTACCCATCCATCTTTGTATTTAATTTACTTTTGGGTTTGAGATGGTCTTGTAACTAAATTTGTTTTTGAACGATCTTTTGCTTAAAGTTGTAACGTTCTTAATACTTGTACTTGAATCGAAGTTTAATTTGGGCCGGAGTGCCAATGTTGTATATTTTGAAACTTGGAGACTTGGCGTGTAATTAAACAGGTGGGAACTCTCTTTTGGGATATTATTTACTTAATGCGAGGACTTTTATTGAAATGGTCATTTATTTATGTTTAAAAATCGAGGGCGTGACACTCTACGCACAGTCTCCAATCAGTTTTTCCTTTAATTATTTCTCTTATTTTTCTTTTTATCTCTGTCCACTAATTACCCAAAAAATCTCCTTAAAACCCAAATCAAATAAACTATTAGATTCCAGAATCTTGAAATTTCAAAAATTATTGTTCATAGTTCGGCCCCTGCGTTGAAGAAATCCTGGTTCCGTCCCTGTAACCTACCAGAAGAAATGGATGAAGAATGGCTACAGTATATATTCACTGAAGTTGAAATACCAGTTGATGTCTTCATTCCGTCTAAAAGGGCAGCCAAATTCAACAAAAGGTTTGGGTTTGTTAGATTTGCAACAAAAAAAGAAGGTTTGAGGGCAATACGTCTATGGAATGAGGTGATTATAAGAGATCACAGACTAATAGTCAAGTTTGCGTCAAAACAAGGAGTTAAAGCAAAGAAACAGGACACTAGAATACCAAAGAAACCAGTCCACAATAGAAAACAGATCATGTGCAGATTTTATGAAGGTGAAAAGTCAATTCAGAAAGGAGGGGAAATCATATGCAGATGTGCTAAAGGATAAAGGAGCTGGATTACAAAAGGATAAGGGTACTGGTTTGCAAAAATCAAAATGGGTAGTAGCCAAAAATCTCTCAATTAGACTTAAGGAAATTGGTAACGAATGGCTACACAGAAGTATTGTTGCCAAATTAATTCCAATGCGATCTATTGCTCTGTTTCAAGATCAACTGAAAACTCTGGGCTATTTGAACATTGAAGTCAGGCCAATGGGTGGTGATTTTATTGTTCTTACTTTATCCAGTGTTGAGGTAAGAGATGCCAGTTTAAAAAATGATGAGTTATGGTTCAAAGATTGGTACATTGAGTTCCAGCGGTGGGAGGAAACAAAGCAAATTCAACCCTCCCGTTTAATATGGCTAAACTATTATGGTCTTCCTCTCCACCTCTGGAATTCAAATTCTTTCTCTGCTTTGGGTCAAAAGTGGGGTAATGTAGTTCAAATTAGCGAAGAAACAGTAAAGGGTTTCTCCTATGTTGTTGGTAAAGTAATTATTTCCTCAAGAAGAATGGAACCACGCAATCAATGAAGTTGTTGTGGTGGAATGTAAAGGAAAGCTATTCCAAGTCAGAGTCATGGAGGAGCAAATGATGACCAACACCATTCTGAGAACATAGTGCTCCTGTATTGGATGTCATCTTACCAATTCCATCAGTGTCACCCAAATCAAAGATCATCAAATATCGGAAACCACGTGGTCGGAAAACATTTAATAAGTCTAGAGATGAATTAATGTCTGATAATGCACCACTCCAACATTGCCTTAGGAACTTCTCCGCGATCGGAACCGTCTATCTTTTAATTATAATAGAGTAGATCATTCACGTCCAAAATCAAGTAAATTGAATACCCATAACCTCCTCATCAAATAGTTTAGTTTTGCAAAAAATGATTAGACTCGTCTATTTTTTTTATTTTTATATAAAAATGTTTTGATGAAGTAATCGCAGGTGTCCGATCAATTTAAACTTTTGTATAGAGATTCAATTTGATGAGTTCTACAAGATAAATGGTTCGGATAATTGAGTGAAGAGCGGGACGTCTCAAACATCTATCCTTCTGCAAATGTAAAAATATGAAACGAACGAAAACGGCACCGTGTCACATGAAAAGTATATAGTACGATATATATGTACTTCTAGGGTTATCCTGCTTTCTTTGATTTCCTTCCAGCCCATTCCACCGTTTTTAAGAGAGAGAGAGAGAGAGAGAGGCGACCTCACTCTCAAGCCGCCGGTCTCCGGTCTTACTCTCCGACCACCCTCTATCGTCGTTCATCCACTTACGGCGTCGTTCTTCACTCTCAGGCCACCCCTAATCAAGCTGTTGCCTACACCTAATCTGACACTTAGACCACGTCGATCTTCCTCATTTTTTGGTAAGATATCTAACTCTTTCTCTGTCTATCCCTCTCTCGAACACGCACAGTCACACACACATAACTTCGATTTGATTTAGACGAACAACCTCGAACGAGGTTTCCCTTGGATTTGGCTGAGGGTTTTGTTTGGTGGATTTTGTGGGTTTGAAACTGGATTTGGTCCTGAAACTGGGTTTTGGTTTCGGCGTAATATGATGAATCAAGTTTGTAGACCCTAAATCGTTCGCGTACGGACACCCAGATCGGAAACCCCAAATCGTTTCGTGTTTATTAGATAACTGTCCCCTCACAGACTCTCGAATAGAAATCATTTGCTAAATTATTATTGGTATAATCATGCTTTCAAGTTGGATTAATGTTTTATTGAAGACTTATTCAAGTAGTGTTTACTTCCTGCTCGTTGTAAGTGCCCTGTTGACTGCTAGGATGCAGATATCATTTGATCTCTCTTTTAAAATGCAAGTATAGATCCATAGACATTTTAAAGAAACATTCTTGTTTGGTTGAAAACATTGCTGCTCTGCTGGTTGGATAATGCTGTTATTCAAGCTAATGTGTTGCTGGTGGTGTGATACTTGAAGCTGCTAGCAAGATATATAATTGTTTGTTCATTTCAATCTCTGGATCGCTATGGAAGAACTAATGTTTATTGGATGGCTAGACTACAATGGGATAAAAGAATCTTATTAACTGAGGGTGTAATTCCTATAACCAATGGAAAATAAAAAATGGATACTTTTATTTGTATTTCTATTGATTGTGGACTGAGTTAATATATCAAACTTAATTTGATGGAATATGATCTATTTTTCATACATATTTGATCATACATGTAACACAGCGATTCCAATTCTTTGCTAACTATTTGGTAGTTGCTAAATAACTAATGCTGCCATGTGTTTTTGTTTCAAACTTCAAAGGTTTATGTTGGCATATGCTGCTTTAGCATTGGAGTCTAAAGCCCTTTTTGAGTTCTTGTAGAATGGATATTGAGTCTCTGACATTGAAATTATTCCACAGGAGGTGGTTTTGCAGTCTCGTGGCCGAGATCAAGCTGGGGGCAACAAGGATGATGACTTCATTTGTGATGAAGAGGATGAGTCCATGGATGAGCAAAGTGACGAAGAGGAAGATATGATTAGCACTGACACTGAGGTAATATTCGATTGGCCTAGAAATCTATATGCACACCTTCACCAGCCTATTTATGGGTTCTGTACATTATGCTACTGCTGCTGTAAAGATGTGTGTTTGGGAAGTGTAGTGTAGTGTAGTGTGTGCAGGTGGATCACAAGTAAAGATGCGTGTGTGTAGAATGTTATCTGTGTGTGTAGTGCTACCATTTCGGTCCATTTTTGGAATTAAGTTTTAGTTCTTGTAGATAGTAGACGAAGGATTATCCATATAGCAGTAGGCAATGAAGCACGGATACGGCTACGGGATACGACACGATACGGATACGGCGATACGGCAAAACCTAAAAAACTAGGATACGGATACGTCGGGGATACGGCTGTGCAAATTATATATTTTTATAATTATTAGTCTCATACTAGGCACAAGAAGTCAAAAAGTAGTTAAATTGCCAATACCAAGCTTTAAACACATTTCCAAGACAAGACAAAAGTCATTCCAAACAAAGAGAACCTAACAAAAACTAATACGAAGCATCCAACATCCAATACATGCCAAAAGTCCAAAACAAGAGATAAAGTTCCTAATCCTATCAATCTCCACTAAATATCGATGTTAGATTGTTAGCCTTCAATTATCAACTTCAATTGCATCTCCTTCGCCTTCATCAGTGAATAGCACAGCTTCCATGTCCGGCTCATCAAGGGAAAGATTTGCAATTTCAAGTATACCAGCACCCTCAAGGGAATCAAATGCATCTCCACCAACATCCCACAATTTGTTATCTCCCTCCGTGTATACTCGAGTTCTCCTTGATAGGACACGAAGATTGTTGTGCACGTAAACCAAATCTTCCGCTCGTTGTGGTGTCATTTTGTTCCTTTTGATAGAAAGAATAAAAGAGTACGTACTCCAATTTCTTTCACAACATGATGAGGAAGATGGTTGACTAAGCAACTTCAACGCTAACGATTGGAGTGTAGGTGCGGGAGACCCATGTGCAAACCACCAAATAAGTGGTTCTAGTGCCCCTCTGTCACTTCTTGAGTCGTAGTCTCCAAAATTTTCTAAGCAACCCGAAAACTTGGCATACTCCACATTGACAACCCTTCTCTCATCTGGATTCGGAAAGTATCTTTGGAAGCACTTGTTTCTCATGCTTGAAATCTCTTCATCCCTATGAGGAGGAACACGCTCTGGATTTTCATCCAACCATGTTGTACTATAGTACCTAGATAAAGAGTTGGAAACTACAAAAAATCAGATTATGCAAATAATATTTAGTAAAGATATGTAAATGCACTGTTAGTTTGTTACCTTGGATTCAATGAATGTGCAAGGCAATGAAGAGGTGTGTTACTTTTGGCCCACCTGTCAACTAGTTTATTGTGCACCACAGAATAAAAGACTAGCTCATCAGATTGATCCTTATTCTCATGCTTGTAAATGGCTGCCCTCACCTTTTCAATCATTGCATCCCACATCTCATAAACCAAGTGAAGACATGGTTTATCGGTGTCACAAGCTCTAAGCATCTCATAAATTGGCAATGTGAACGAAAGTATGTAATCGATATCACCCCACCACTCCTCTTTCAACAATAAGGTCCTCACTGCATGAGCTTTCTCAAAGTTATCCTCTTTGTAAGCAACCCATTTTTCACTTATAACCATCGATTGGAGGCCACGCTTTATAAGTTTAAACCTTTTTAGCATCACAACATCAGATGCAAAGCGCGTATCTGCTACAGCAAGTAACTTCAAGGGCACGAACTCATTGAAAATTGCTAACCTCATTGAATGATTCATTATGAAGTTCTTAATATCAGCCACATCATCAACAATACAGGTAATCCATTTGCAGTCATTATAAGCAAAAGCAGTACCTCCAGTCTGCTTTGGGGCACAAATATTTTTAAGAGCAAGATTCAAGGTGTGCACTACACAAGGAGTCCAAAATTTTTTGGGGTACTTGCCTTCAATAAGTGCACCAGCAGCAGAATAAACAGGAGGAGCATTGTCTGTAATCACTTGAACCACATTTTGAGGTCCAACATCTTCAATAGCTCGAGTCATCAACTCGGAAATGAAAAACTTATCTTTGTGCTCTCCCTCACAATTAACAGCTTTCAAGAACATTGCTCCAGCTTCTGATGCTGCCATAAAATTAATAAGGGGCCTTCTTTGAGAATCAGTCCATCCATCGGTAACAACATTCAATCCCTTTTCATTCCATGACTTTCTAGTAGGCTCCAACAACCTCTCCACATTTGCCCTTTCCTTTTGTAACAGAGTTGTTCTCAACAAGTTATAACCCGGCGGGACATAACCACTAATCAAGTTGTTTGCAGCATATTGAAAAGCACTCACATAATACGGGTTTCTAGATAGATGGAATGGCAAACCACCTGAGTAGAACATGTGAGCAATCTCAGAATGCAACTGTTCTCGAGCACCAGGATTGAATGCCTTCTCAATAGCAGTAGTTCCACTAGCCTTTCTTTTTCTTGTTTCATATCCTTCCATCCTAAATCCTCCGGTTTCAAAACTCATTCCACCAACAGAATTAGATTGGCAAGACGGAGGTGGCAAAGGAACTTTTTTAGGCATGCTCATCTTCTCCTTTTTCTCGGCATCATCAATTTTTTTCCTCATTTCAGCAAGGTGTTGAGGACTCACCTTGGGACATGCTCTGATCCCATTACCAGTAATTTTCAAGAGATGTGCCTTGACCCTAAAGTATGACCCCCTAAATTCATTTAGACAAAAGTGGCATTTAAAAATGGTGTTTCCACCTCCACCTCCCAATTTTTCTACCCTAGTAACATAAGCCCAAAGAGGAGCTTCTTCTTCATTCGTGTTCGTGGGGTTGCTAGTACCTCCTGTAGAACCTAAACTTCCGGTTCCAGAACTGCTCATCCTAACCCTAAGTATGATACAAATATACAATCAGGGGAGAGAGAGAGTACGATCAGGGGAGAGAGAGAGAGTACGATCAGATTCAGAACTCAGGAGAGAGAGAGTACCTGCCTTCAATCGGGAGAAGCCCAGAAGGATTCGAGTGGAGAAGCCCAGAAGGATTCGAGAGGGAGAGATCAGAGAAGGAATCGATCGAGTTCTAGCCTTCTAGGGCTTGGTCCGCTTGGATGTCGATCGAGTTCTAGCCAACAGACGTAAGTATTTAGGGTATTTATACTCCTTATAGTTCTATTACACTTTCCCCCTTCTAATTAATAATTTTATTACACTTTTCTCCTTATAGTTCTATTTTTTCTACTTAAATCTTTAAAAAATTTCATTTTTGACCCCGCCGTATCCCGAAACATATCTGGCCGTATCCCTCGTGTATCGCTCACGTATCCGAAACGTATCCAAAAATAAAAACATTTAATTTAATTACAGGATACTTATTTGCCGTATCCGATACGTATCGGGGCGTATCGGGCGCGTAACCGTATCCGGGAAGTATCCGATACATGTACATGACTAGTTTTGGAGTATCCGTGCTTCATAGGCAGTAGGGATACAGTTGAATAAATAATCAACATTACTTAGTGGAGTAGTCTATTGTCAATCTCTTCTACTCTAATCACTTCATCGGAAAGGTCCCAAAATACATGATTTCTCGGTTTGAACTCGGATCAGATTTACATGATATATACTAGACATGTCCCAAAAGTGCTGTTAATCTTGTAACGGAGTTCCTATTAGTAGACTACTGGTTACAGAGTTGTGATTCCTAGTAGTTAGGCTGCTGCCTACCGTAGGGTGTGAATGCATCTCTTCTACTCTATTCCCTTCATCCGAAAATTCTCAAGATACTTGATTTCTCGGTTTGAACTTGGATCAGATTTACATGATAGATCCTAGACTTGTCCCAAAAGTTCTGCTGGTCTTGTAACGGAGTTCCTAGTAGTAGACTACTTGTCGAGAAGTTGTGATTCCTAGTAGTCAGGCTGCTGGCCACTGTAGGGTGCGAAAGCATCTCTTCTACCTTATTCCCTTCATCCGAAAATTTCCAAGATACATGTTTTCTCGATTTGAACTTGGATCAGATTTACATGATTGATCCTAGACATGTCCCAAACGTGCTGTTGATCTTTTAACGGAGTTCCTAGTAGTAGACTACTGATCACAGAGTTGTGATTCCTAGTAGTTAGGCTGCTGGCTACCGTAGGGTGTGAAAGCGTCTCTTCTAATCTATTCCCTTCATCGGAAAGGTCTCAAGACGCATGTTTTCTATATTTGAACTCGGATCAGATTTACTTGATAGATTCTAGACATGTCCCAAAAGGGCTGTTGATCTTGTAACGGTGTTCCTTGTAGTAGAATACTGGTCACAGAGTTCTGATTCCAAGTAGTTAGGCTGCTGGCTACCGTAGGGTGTGAAAACATCTCTTCTACTCTATTCACTTCATCGGAAAGGTCCCAAGATAAATGATTTCTCGGTTTGAACTCGGATCAGATTTACGTGATATATCCTTGACATGTCCAAATGGTGCTGTTGATCTTGTAACGGAGTTCCTAGTAGTTAGGTTGCTGGCTACCGTAGGGTGTGAAAGCATCTCTTCTACTCTATTCCCTTCATCCAAAAATTTCCAAGATACATGATTTCTCGGTTTGAACTTGGATCAAATTTACATGATAGATCCTAGACATGTCCCAAAAAGGTAGTTTATCTTGTAAAGGAGTTCCTAGTAGTAGACTACTGGTCACAGAGTTTTAATTCCTAGTAGTTAGTCTGTTGGCTACCGTATGGTGTGAAAGCATCTCTTCTACTCTATTCCCTTCATCCGAAAACTCCCAAGATACATGATTTCTCGGTTTGAACTTGGATCAAATTTACGTGGTAGATCCTAGACATTTCCCAAAAGTGCTGTTTATATTCTTACAGAGTTCCTAGTAGTAGACTACTGGTCACAGAGTTGTGATTCCTAGTAGTTAGGCTGCTGGCTACCGTAGGGTGTGAAAATATCTCTTCTACTCTATTCCTTTCATCCGAAATTTTCCAAGACACATGATTTTTCGGTTTGAACTTGGATCAAATTTACATAATAGATCCTAGACATGTCCCAAAAGTTCTGTTGATCTTGTAACGAAGTTCCTAGTAGTAGACTACTGGTCACATGGTTGTGATTCCTAGAAGTTAGGCTGCTGGCTACCGTAGGGTGTGAAAGCATCTCTTCTACTCTATTCCCTTCATCCGAAAATTCCTAAGAAACATGTTTTCTCGGTTTGTACTCGGATCAGATTTACATGATAGATCCTAGACATGTCCCAAAAAGGCTGTTTATCTTGTGACGGAGTTCCTAGTAGGAGACTGCTGGTCACAGAGTTGTGATTCCCCGTAATTGGGCTGCTGGCTACCGTAAGGTGTGAAAGTATCTCTTCTACTCTATTCTCTTAATCTGAAAATTTCCAAGATACATGATTTCTCGGTTTGTACTTGGATCAGATTTACATGATAGATCCTAGACATGTCCCAAAAGTGCTGTTGATCTTGTAACGGAGTTCCTAGTAGTTGACAACTGGTCACAGAGTTGTGATACTTGGAGGTAGGCTGTTGGCTACCGTAGGGTGTGAAAACATCTTTTTTACTCTATTCCCTTCATCCGAAAATTTCCAAGATACATGATTTTCCGGTCAGAACTTGGATCAAATTTACATGGTAGATCCTAGACATGTCCCAAAAGTGCTGTTGATCTTGTAACGGAGTTTCTAGTAGTAGACTACAGGTCACAGAGTTGTGATTCCTAATAGTTAGGCTGCTGGCTATCATATGGTGTGAAAGCATCTCTTCTACTCTATTTCCTTCATTTGAAAATTTCAAAGATACATGTTTTCTCGGCTTGAACTCGGATCAGATTTACATAATAGATCCTAGGCATGTCCCAAAAAGGCAGTTTATCTTGTAAAGGAGTTCCTAGTAGTAGACTACTGGTCACAGTGTTTTGATTCCTAGTAGTTAGGCTGCTGGCTACCATAAGGTGTGAAAGCATCTCTTATACTCTATTCTCTTCATCCGAAAACTCCCAAGATACATGATTTCCCGGTTTGAACTTGGATCAAATTTACGTGGTAGATCCTAGACATGTCCAAAAAGTGCTGTTGATCTTGTAACGGAGTTCCTAGTAGTAGACTACTGGTCACAGAGTTGTGATTCCTAGTAGTTGGGCTGCTGGCTACCGCAGGGTGTGAAAGCATCTATTCTACTCTATTTCCATCATCCGAAAATTCCTAAGATACATGATTTTCCGGTTTGAACTTGGATCAAATTTACATGGTAGATCCTAGACATGTCCCAAAAGTGCTGTTGATCTTGTAACGGAGTTCCTAGTAGTAGACTACTGGTCACAGAGTTGTGATTCCTACTAGTTAGACTGCTGGCTATCGTAGGGTGTGAAAGCATCTCTTCTACTCTATTCCATTCATCCGAAAATTTCCAAGATACATGTTTTCTCGGTTTGAACTCGGATCAGAATTACATGATAGATCTTAGACATGTCTCAAAAAGGCTATTTATCTGGTAAAGGAGTTCCTAGTAGTAGACTACTGGTCACAGAGTTGTGATTTTTAGTAATTCGGCTGCTGGCTACCGTAAGGTGTTAAAGTATCTCTTCTTCTCTATTTCCTTCATTCGGAAATTCTCAAAATACATGTTTTCTCGGTTTGAACTCGGATCAGATTTACATGATAGATCCTAGACATGTCCCAAAAATGCTGTTGATCTTGTAACGGAGTTCCTAGTAGTAGACTACTGGTAACAGAGTTGTGATTCCTAGTAGTTAGGATGCCTGCTACCGTATGGTGTGAAAGCATCTCTTCTACTCTATTCCCTTCATCCGAAAATTCCCAAGATACATGATTTCTCGGTTTGAACTTGGATCAGATTTACATAATAGATCCTAGACATGTCCCAAAAGTGTTGTTGATCTTGTAACGGAGTTCCTAGTAGTGGACTACTGGTCACAGAGTTGTGATTCCTAGTAGTTAGGCTGCTGGCTACCGTAGGGTGTGAAAGCATCTCTTCTACTCTATTTCCTTCATCTGAAAATTTCAAAGATTCATGTTTTCTCGGTTTGAACTCGGATCAGATTTACATAATAGATCCTAGACATGTCCAAAAAAGGCAGTTTATCTTGTAAAGGAGTTCATAGTAGTAGACTACTGGTCACAGAGTTTTGAGTCCTAATAGTTAGGCTGCTGGCTACCATAGGGTGTGAAAGAATCTCTTCTACTCTATTACCTTCATCCGAAAACTCCCAAGATACATGATTTTCCGGTTTGAACTTGGATCAAATTTACGTGGTAGATCCTAGACATGTCCCAAAAGTGCTGTTGATCTTGCAACGGAGTTCCTAGTAGTAGACTACTTGTCACATAGTTGTGATTCCTAGTAGTTAGGCTGCTGGCTATCGTAGGGTGTGAAAACATCTCTTCTACTCTATTCCCTTCATCCGATAATTCTCAAGATACATGATTTCTCGGTTTGAACTTGGATCAGATTTACATAATAGATCCTAGACATATCCCAAAAGTGCTGTTGATCTTGTAACGGAGTTCCTAGTAGTAGACTACTGGTCACAGAGTTGTGATTCCTAGTAGTTAGGCTGCTGGCTACCGTAGGGTGTGAAAGCGTCTCTTCTAATCTATTTCCTTCATCGAAAAGGTCCCAAGACGCATGTTTTCTATGTTTGAATCGGATCAGATTTACTTTATAGATTCTAGACATGTCCCAAAAGGGCTGTTGATCTTGTAACGGTGTTCCTTGTAGTAGACTACTGGTCACAGAGTTGTGATTCCTAGTAGTTAGGCTGCCGGATACCGTAGGATGTGAAAACATTTCTTCTACTCTATTCCTTTCATCCGAAAATTTTCAAGATACATGATTTTTCGGTTTGAACTTGGATCAAATTTACATAATAGATCCTAGACATGTCCCAAAAGTTCTGTTGATCTTGTAACGGAGTTCCTAGAAGTAGACTACTGGTCACATGGTTGTGATTCCTAGTAGTTAGGCTGCTGGTTACCGTAGGGTGTGAAAGCATATCTTCTACTCTATTCCCTTCATCCGAAAATTCCCAAGAAACATGTTTTCTCGGTTTGAACTCGAATCAAATTTACATGATAGATCCTAGACATGTCCCAAAAAGGCTGTTTATCTTGTGACGGAGTTCCTAGTAGTAGACTATTGGTCACAGAGTTGTGATTCCCTGTAATTAGGCTGCTGGCTACCGTAAGGTGTGAAATCATCTCTTCTGCTCTATTCTCTTAATCTGAAAATTCCCAAGATACATGATTTCTCGATTTGTACTTGGATCAGATTTACATGATAGATCCTAGAAATGTCCCAAAAGTGCTGTTGATCTTGTAACGGAGTTCCTAGTAGTTGACTACTGGTCACAGAGTTGTGATACTTGGAGGTAGGATGTTGGCTACCGTAGAGTGTGAAAACATCTCTTCTACTCTATTCCCTTCATCCGAAAATTCCCAAGATACATGATTTTCCGGTCAGAACTTGGATCAAATTTACATGGTAGATCCTAGACATGTCCCAAAAGTGCTGTTGATCTTGTAACGGAGTTTCTAGTAATAGACTACTGGTCACAGAGTTGTGATTCCTAGTAGTTAGGCTGCTGGCTACCGTAGGGTGTGAACGCATCTCTTCTAATCTATTTCCTTCATCTGAAAATTTCAAAGATACATGTTTTCTCGGTTTGAACTTGGATCAGATTTACATAATAGATCCTAGACATGTCCCAAAAAGGCAGTTTATCTTGTAAAGGAGTTCATAGTAGTAGACTACTGGTCACAGAGTTTTGAGTCCTAATAGTTAGGCTGCTGGCTACCATAGGGTGTGAAAGAATCTCTTCTACTCTATTACCTTCATCCGAAAACTCCCAAGATACATGATTTCCCGGTTTGAACTTGGATCAAATTTACGTGGTAGATCCTAGACATGTCCCAAAAGTGCTGTTGATCTTGTAACGGAGTTTCTAGTAGTAGACTTCTGGTCACAGAGTTTTGATTCCTAGTAGTTAGGCTACTTGCTACCGTAGGGTGTGAAAGCATCTATTCTACTCTATTTCCATCATCCGAAAATTCCTATGATACATGATTTTCCGGTTTGAACTTGGATCAAATTTACATGGTAGATTCTAGACATGTCCCAAAAGTGCTGTTGATCTTGTAATGGAGTTCCTAGTAGTAGACTACTGGTCACAGAGTTTTGATTCCTAGTAGTTAGGCTGCTGGCTATCGTAGGGTGTGAAAGCATCTCTTCTACTCTATTCCATTCATCCGAAAATTTCCAAGATACATGTTTTCTCGGTTTGAACTCGGATCAGAATTAAATGATAGATCTTAGACATATCCCAAAAAGGCTGTTTATCTGGTAAAGGAGTTCCTAGTAGTAGACTACTGGTCACAGAGTTGTGATTTTTAGTAATTCGGCTGCTGGCTACCGTAAGGTGTTAAAGTTATCTCTTCTTCTCTATTTCCTTCATTCGAAAACTTTCAAGATACATGTTTTCTCGGTTTGAACTCGGATCAGATTTACATGGTAGATCCTAGACATGTCC
This sequence comes from Rhododendron griersonianum, assembly GCA_018127125.1. Classification (NCBI taxonomy): domain Eukaryota; kingdom Viridiplantae; phylum Streptophyta; class Magnoliopsida; order Ericales; family Ericaceae; genus Rhododendron; species Rhododendron griersonianum. The sequence continues at coordinate 34,044,578 of CM030789.1, forward strand.
CAAAAGTGCTGTTGATCTTGTAACGGAGTTCCTAGTAGTAGACTACTGGTCACAGAGTTGTGATTCCTAGTAGTTAGGCTGCTGGCTACCGTAGGGTGTGAAAGCATCTCTTCTACTCTATTCCCTTCATCCGAAAATTTCCAAGATACATAATTTCTCGGTTTCAACTTGGATCAGATTTACATAATAGATGACTTGCAGGTCAACCCTGATTTTTACGGCCGATGGATAGATACTACGGCCGTCATATCGAAGTGTCGACCGAGAGACCGACTGAAATTCCAAGGATTAAGAATCCAATTCCGATTCGAACTAAGATTCGACTTAGTTCCATAAATACACGTTCTACGAACCCGATAGCATTGTCAGTAGCAATTCCTTGCAGATGGCACAACCAGTCCTTGATCAGTGGTTGGATTCCTTTAATGTCCTCGACCATTTACACTTTAAGTCCTTTGGTATGGACTTTCTCTTCTCCCTTCGTCAAATTCTTGTGAACTTTGCCTTCCTTAGGGCAGCCACTAGTTTGTGGGACCCTGCTTTTCACGTCTTTCGATTTAGGAAAGAGGAATTGTGTCCTACTATCGAGGAGTTTGCGGCCATCATGGGTCATTCGGATAGAGAGGGTTTTGTTGTCCCCAATCCTTTGTTCAACCGAGGTGATCTCTTGAAGGATTTACTTCAAGTTCAGAAACATGAAGTTAGGTTCTTCTTAGTGAAGGGAAAGCTAAAGATTTTGCAGTTTATTCAGCGTTTTGGTACAGCTGAGGCTCATCGTCAAGTTTCCCTACAGAAGGCGTGCTTTCATGTGTTGTGCATTTGTCTCCTTCATTATTATTTGTTTGGCCCTTCCTCTGGCCATGCTGATCCCGTGTTGCTTAACCTTGCTCAACAGATTGGAAACCGTGTGGGTTTCGCTGGCTTAGTATTGGCAGAGACCTTGATGGGTCTAGATGTGATGAAGGGTATCCCTACAGCTCAGTTCTCAGGCAGTCCTTTGCTATTGCAGGTTCGCTCAGTCAATCATCAATCACATTATCCTATTCATCATCGAGACGGTCCTCAAGGTGGGACTTAAAATACTCATTAGGCCAAATTGTGGTGTCTACAAGTGCGAAGACGAGGTATCTCCCATTGGAGAAATTAGTGTTGGCATTGCTTACGACCTCAAGGAAGTTTCCGCACTATTTCGAAGCCCATTCGATCATGGTGTACACAGAGTTTCCATTGAAGGCCTTGCTCCGAAAAGCAGACTTCTCGAGGAGAATTTCGACATGGTCAGTAGAATTGAGCCAGTATGAGATAGATTACCAGCCTCGAACGACAATGAAAGGCCAAGTCCTGGCCAATTTCGTGGCAGCATTTTCACCGTCAATAGCGCCCCCACCTCCTTTGGAGGGACCATTGCCGAGGAACGCAAAACTATAAGTAAAAAAGTTACCAACTGAGCAGAAAAACCCTAGCTGGAACCTGACGAGTGGAAGATGTATGTGGATGGGTCCGCGTGCAACAAGGGATCTGGGGCAGGGATCGTAATTTTCTCCCTCATAGGATTGGCCCTTGAACAAGTTGTTCAACTTGGATTCTGTGCGTTGAACAACGTGGCAGAGTACGACGCTTTGCTTGCAAAGCTGCGGAGTGCTAAGATACTAAAGGTGAGAAAGCTAAGGGTCCATTGTGATTCACAATTAGTTGTCAATCAACTTTCTGGGGAATATGCTGCTTGAAATGAAAAGATGGTGGCCTATGTGGAGTCAGCCATGAACCTCCTTAGCAAGTTTGAGCAAGTCTATGTGCAACAGATTAGTTAGGGGCAGAATGCTCATGCTGATTCATTGTCTTGTCTGGCCTCGACAGTGCCAACTGAGTACAGAAGAATAGTGGCAGTAGAATACTTGAACGGACCAAGTATAGAACAGGCCAAGGAGATGGTATTGGATCTGGAGTTGGGCCCGAGCTAGATGACCCAATAGTGAGTGATGAAACACTCCCAGTCGACAAAAAGGAAGCCCATAAGATCAAGGCTAAGTTGTCCAGATTCTGGATTTCACCTGAGGGAAAATTGTGTAAAAAGTCCTTCATCGGATTGTACTTGCTATGTGTGCATCCCTCAATGGTAGATAAACTCCTTTACGAAATCCACAAGGGAACATGTGGAGCACACTAGTGGACAGTCAATGGCTCACCGAGCAATTTCTCAAGGTTATTAGTCCGCACATGAAAGAAGATACGAAGGCCTGTGTGAAGGTGTGTGAGAAAGGTTCACTCCGATTATACGATCGCCAGCTAATGATCTGGTGCCGCTTACATGCCCATGGTCGTTTGCCCAATGGGGGATGGACATTGTGGGTCCATTGCCAAAGACTTCTGAAAACACGAAGTTCCTGTTAGTCGCCGCAGATTATTTTACGAAGTGGATAGAGACAGAACCCCTGGCAAAGATTATTGAGCCAATGGTAGAAAAATTCATGTGGAGGAACATTATCATGAGGTTTGGTGTCCCCTTTTCTATCATCTCGGATAATGGCTCTCGGTTTCAGAAAAAAATTAGAGCTTTTTGTGCTTAGTACAAGATCCGAAATTATTACTCCACGCCGTCCTACCCACTGAGCAACGGGTGAGCAGAGGCATCGAACAAGACGATCTTAGGAGCAATCAAGAAGAGGCTCGAAAGGAAAAAGAGTAAATGGCCCAATGAAGTACGGGTTATTCTCTGGACGTATCGAACTACACCGAGGAGTTCGACGGATGAGGCGCCGTATTCCCTTGCATATGGCACTGAGGCAGTAATTCCTCTCGAAGTAGGGTTGCCAACCAATCGTACGATCCTGGTCAAATCAAGGGGCAATGATAATGCCCTTGCTCGGGAGCTTGACCTTGCCGAGGAAAAGAGGGAATGCACACTGGTGAAATTGGCATCCTACAAGGAGCAGCTCATGAGGAGCTATAGTAAGAAGGTGAATCCTAGGGAATTCAACGTTGGCGATCTTGTCTTGAGGAAGGTGCTCAGAAACACCAAAGTCAAGACTGATGGAAATTAAAGCTTGGCCCGAATTGGGAAGGACCGCATAAGGTAATGGAACTGGCCGGAGTGGGAGTCTACCGATTGGCAGATCTGGACGGGAATCCAATCCCTAGGCCATGGAGTGCTCAGAACTTGAAGAAATTCTGGGTTTGAGCAAAGCTAAGTAGTTGTTTTTGGAAATTTTATTTTCATTTATAATGTGTTCGCTTTCAAGTGGCTCGGCAATATGCCACGTAATAGAGTAACGTGTCTAGTAGCAATTTATGTTACATTTATGATTCCTTTTTCTACATTGCAATGTTTCTTAACGGTCTATGTTATGCGTATCTTATGAAGTGATGAATAAAATTTCATTCTCGTTTAAATTCCAACTGTGTATTGGATGAATGGGTTTCAGTTTAGTCTTAGCATGAAAATGCTAGAGTATGGATCCAAATACACTCATTGCGTCCATACTGGAGAGCAGATAGAGTGTGTAAACATGTGCATGGTACATAAAAACTCGCTAAATTTTGCCAACGATTACGAAATGTGTAGTTTGCCAAGTACGAGACAACTTGGGCATAAAACATGAGTGCAAAACAACTTAGTGAAATAGCTAAGTGTGAACGAATGGCAACAATGAATGCCATGGGCTAAGCCCAAACAACTATGACAACGAAGAATGTAAAGCGTAGGCACAAGTACGAAGAAGCTTGGGGCTTGAACAGTGAAAAGTGCTCAAATTTGAAGTCTTGGCTTAGGCAATGTGCGTCGTGCATTGACATGGTTCGAAGCATGTGTAAGCTTATGATCCGATCGAGCAGTGAACATTCCTCCAAAAATTGACTAGGTATGAGTAAACCTAGGCCTTGGTAGTGAAAAATGCTAGAAATATAGTTAAGGAAGAAAACTTAGGCTATGGTAAACAATGGGTGCCAAAAAATGGCTAAGTGCGAATTAACTTAGGCCTAGGCAGTAAATAATGCCGGAAACCCAGCAATGAATAGTGCTAACAAACTGCTAAAGAACGAATTAGCTTGGGCTCTGGCTATGTGCAAAGCCAGAATTGGGTCAACACATGCATGAGCCGAGCACATAGGAGCTCAGGTTCCGAACAACAGAAGATGCTTGAACACACAGGTACGAATAATCTTAGGCCTAAACAAACGTGGAACATCAAAAGTAAGCAAGCACCACCCCGAAGGGTGGAGTGCTGGAATTAAACTACTTAAAAGTACCTTGGCCACGAGGGGCCATTAAAAACATAGCGTGTTTAAAGTGTCAACACCCCGAAGGGTCCCCAAGTCAAAGTAAAGTATTGTACCAGCCGCCACGAAGGGCGCAAGAGCGAGTAGTGAAAAGTATTTTAACTCAGCCACGCAGGGCCATCACAATGTTTCATCTGCCGCACAAGGCAGGAACGAGAGAAGGGTTTCGAGACTTCCCTGGCTACTGCTCCGAAGATTCTTCAGCTATGATGTTCACCCGCTTTGGGTAGGCCCGACAGTTGAGATAGCGGGCAGTGGACTCTCAGTAGGTGTGCTACCTTCGGCTTCCTTTTGGCCGGGGTCAGCAACTTCAGTCATGACGGCGTCAGAGGCAATCCCACCATTCCCGATATCAACTTCAGTAGGGGTCATGAGGATGTCGACCCCCTCTGGACCTGGTCTTGTCCCCAAAGGGGAATCCTCATGAACCCCAGCCTGCTCCAAGCAGCGTTTCCAGTAGCTAGCCCATATCTTTCGGGTAATGTCAGGGATTTGATCTTCAAAGTCCTTGGTGGCCATGTCGTACCCATTATTGTACGCCTCTCCATAATTGTCCTCCAGGATTTTCAGGTCTCCGCTCGTCTTCTCCAACTGCTCGGCAGCCTGCACAAAACTCTCCTCAGCCTCTATTTTCTTGGCTTCCTCCATCTCCAACCGACACTCGAGCTGAGCACAGTGGTGGCTCCAGGATTTTTCGGGAGGGTATTCAAAAAAAAAATTACAATATACTACCTAGTATTCTAAATGGCGCTCGTCGCTAGTCGGGCGGCGACCCACCGCCAAGCACAAAGCTAGCCCGCCTAGGCGCCGCCAAGCAATTTGACATTTTTTTAAAAACACTTTTTTTAAAATCAGGAGATTATTTTTAAGGCAATATGGACTGAAATAAAAAATAAAAGAGACCAGCACTCTTTATATATTATAAAAAAATATGGTTAAAAAATTAAGTGTTTTAATTTTCAATCCGTTTGAACCAATGCAGAGATCTTATTTTTATGATCATTTTATCCTAAAGGGTCATAATTAATATTTGTCTCTACGACTTTCATAATTAAGTATCTGCTCTTCATTTGGTTATACAGCTCTCTTAGGGCTCTCATATGAGAGCCATAGAGCCAAAAATTAATTATGACCCTTTAGAATAAAATTATTAGAAAAATAAAATTTTCGTACCAGTTCAAACGGATTGAAAATTGAAGAATTTATTTATTTTTTAAACTGTTTATATATTAAAAGATATGATTAAAAAATATATAAACAGTCTCAAATAAAGAGTATAAAAAGCCATAATTTTACCACTGACCAGTGGTCATTGATGTATGGACTTATTGATATATGGATTGGGTGTTCAAAAATTTGTGAATTGGGTGTTCATTGATGCATGGACTTGGTGTTCAAATCATAGGCTACCTAGAAATTTTACATGTATTATAGCAATTTTTTTTTTTTTGGGTGGTCACGTGACCATGGTGCTCTCTATTGTGGAGCCGCCAGTGGCTGAGCAGCAGTATCTTTAAGCTTGAAGTTCTCCTCCTCCAGCTTGTTGTTGGCTGGCAACAAGCCAACGTTCTCCGTGGTATCATCATCTTCGCCGCGCCGAGCTCGTGCGGTCACCTCCAGTATCTTTTGAATAGCCTGGTAAGGCAGGAAAAGTTAGAAACATACAGGACGCTGAGTATAAATGAGGACTTTACATGGAAATAAGGAATTACCCTTATACTGTGAGAGACCAAAGTCCTCTCGAGACGCTCCAGGGTGGACTCTTTCTCTTTAGTCACGTCGGCAAGGAGTTGGAGGGCTTGGGCCAGGATGATGGCAGTCTCCAACGAGCTGGTTGAGTCCCCCACATTGATGGGGCGGTTGCCCTTTGAAAGGTGGGAGCCTAAACGGGGGGGGGGGGGGTTAGAGCTGCTCGGCACGGGGATAACTAATTGCACTCTTGAAGCTCACGGATAGAGAGTTGGTCCTCTTCATCCTCCTGGCCAAAGGCCTCCCTGCGCAAGCGTTTGTTTTGCCTGGCTTGCTCCAAGGCACGTTGGGCTGGGGAGCCAGAGGTCGGAACTCGAGTAGGAGGAGTGGAGCCTGGAGAATCAGGTGGAGTCCTAGAGCCTGCTTGGCTGACCATCGCAGCGAGGTTGAGGTGGCGAGACATTTACTGCTCGGCAAAGTAGTTGGAGGGGGAGATGACAGTCGTGTGACCTGAAGGAGAGGCGTTGCTGTCTCTTATCCGACCTTGGGAACACCCTCGGGAAGATCTATCTCACCTTGCTGAGCGGCGACAGTGACTGTTTGTGCTCGGCGGTTGCGTCGTGGGCGCGGAGGATCAACAGCTTGTTCGGCGTACAGTTCAAGGGCTGGAAAGGGGCGCTGAGTACGGGCCTCGGGGCGTAGACTGATACTACCGGTGTAAGAAGGTGTGTAACCGAGTAGAACGTGAGCAGCTCGGCCAAGGCCAGTACCAATCACACCTGGGATGCCATCGTAGTCAAGTGCTCAGCGAATATCGAGCTGATGGACTTGGGAACTGATGGTACGGTGATTTTCGTTTATATTGAGGGCTGCGAAATAAAAAAAGGGAACGTAAGTTAGCTGCACGAACACAGTGCAAGAGAAAGAGAAAGGAAAGAACGAATCTCCTCGGGAAGAATGGAAGTGAAAGAGGGATTCACATGGGCCGCCAAAGACAACTAAAGCTAGAATACATTATAGATGCTAAAAATTTGCTCCAAACTTGAACACTACACTATGTATTTCCATAAATCAGCTGCGCAAGCTCAACTCGATTCAATTAAAGCTAAACAGACTAAACTCAATAATGCATTTTAGTTTGTTGATATTTCTATTGGGAAACGATTCCCAGAACCCAGTAATGACGCGTACAGATTAGACAACAAGAAAATCGCAAAACCCTACAAGGCGGAATTAGGGTTTACCTCAACTCCCTGCGAACACGAACGCTGGTTGAACTTGTTATAGCACGTCTTGCTATAAGCCACGTATACTGCTCGACTGCACCTTACGATCTTCTATCGTATTCCCTGCACGTCTAGAACACGAACCGAGTGTGGACTCTTTCGTGGTCTATTTGCTCTCTCTAAATCTACCTCTATTTTGTGAATAATAGAAACGTCCAAAACGTCAATCTGACCTAGAGAGCATAACGTGTATATATAGGGTTACGATAGGGACCTAAGGAGTAATAAGTCTGGGCTCCCAGTATAAATAAGAAAACCTAATCCCACCAGGATTCTATTTCTTATTTCACTAATTATAATTCACCCCACTACAGAATTATAATTGCACTCCCGTCCTTATCTCAATTATATTACGAGCTCCATGATATTAAATACTTATAAATCTCCCCACGTTAAGATTACAGATACCCGTTGATTAAAATAAATTACTAACAATCTCCCACTTAATCAACATCTTAACTTATTCGATATGTCGGATACGAATATCCACCTGCAGGGTTTGACATAATCGAAACTTATAAGCTTACTCAAGGGGTATCATCAATCCCTATCGGGACGTGGATTCCATTAATAATTAATAGTTGTCATATACATAATGTTGCGACCCAACTCACCGAGACTATTGATCGTATAAAAGATCTCACCCTTTAATGAATCAAAATCAACAACATTAAATATATACCTCTAATAATTATCTTTGGATTAAGAGCATAAGCACTCATAATAACTATGAGGTTCCAATTGTCTTATGAAGTTAGTACAAAGACAATTACCTCAAAGCGGTCCCGTTCAATACACACAAAGTATACTAGCACAATGAGTTGGAATTAGTACCATTTCTTGTAGTCAAGACAGACCTACTAAAATATTGTGCTATAGTCCTACCGATGGTGTGTCAAATTCCATCTAAGACTGTGAACTATCTCTTATATTCCATAAGAACCGATGATCCAATCTTTTGTGTGCAAGCCGTACTCTACACACTGGATTATCTACTATGTAGAATAAAAGACACACATGCACAACATTCAAAAAAATATTATGCAAACATTGCCCATAAAAGATTCTCATAAAAAAAGGGACAAAACTGATTAATACATAACAATATTAATCCATCATATAAAAACATAGCTTTTACATAACCTCCTAACAAACTCCCACTAAGACTCAAAGTCATACTGCCACGCATCTCACTCCCATTCCTTCTACGTGACTATCAAAAGTCTTAGCCGGTAAGCTTTTCGTAAAAGGATCTGCCAGGTTGTTCGCTGATGCAATCTTGGTTACAGTAACATCACCTCTCTGTACGATCTCTTGAATCAGATGATACTTACGCTCGATGTGTTTGCCCTTCTTGTGAGTCCTTGGCTCCTTCGAATTAGCAACTGCACCACTATTGTCACAATAGAGTGTAATGGCTGATTGCACTGAAGGGACAACTTCCAGATCCAACAAAAAGTTTCGGAGCCAAACGGCCTCCTTGGCTGCTTCAGAAGCTGCCACATACTCTGCCTCCATGGTAGAATCAGCAATGCAACATTGTTTGACACTCCTCCAACTTATGGCTCCACCTCCCAAGGTAAACACATATCCCGAGGTAGACTTTCTGGAATTCCTATCTGACATAAAGTCTGAGTCTGTGTACCCATGAGGTACCAGACTATCTGACTGGAACACCAACATATGATCTCTAGTTCTTTTCAAATACTTGAGTATATGTTTCACTGCAGTCCAATGTTCTTGCCCTGGATTAGACTGAAATCTGCTAACCATGCCAACGGCAAAGCAAATATCAGGTCTAGTACACAACATAGCATACATAAGGCTTCCTACTGCCGAGGCATAAGGAACTGCCTTCATTTTCTCCATCTCCTCAGGTGTTTTAGGACACTGATCCTTGGAAAGGTAGATTCCATGTCTAAAAGGGAGGAACCCTTTCTTGGAATCTTGCATGCTAAAACGGGCAAGAATGGCATCGATATAAGTAGCTTGTGATAAGCCCAACATCCTATTCTTGCGATCTCGTATAATCTTAATCCCTATGATGTGACCGGCTTCTCCCAAGTCCTTCATTTCGAAGTGGCCGGATAACCACACTTTCACTGAAGACAACACTCCCACATCGTTTCCGATGAGCAGGATATCATCGACATATAGTACTAGAAACACCACAGCTTTTCCGTTGCGCTTCTTGTACACACATGACTCATCCGGACATTGATCAAAACCAAAAGACTTGATTGCTTGATCAAAACGGATGTTCCAAGATCTAGATGCTTGCTTAAGCCCATAAATGGACTTCTTGAGCTTGCACAACATGTGCTCTTGACCTTTTGCTATGAATCCTTCTGGTTGCACCATATAGATACAATCATCCAGATTTCCATTAAGGAACGCGGTCTTGACATCCATTTGCCAAATCTCGTAATCGAGATGAGCCGCAATGGATAAGAGAATCCGGATGGACTTAAGCATGGCTACTGGCGAAAAAGTTTCCTCATAGTCGATCCCTTCTTTCTGAGTATACCCTTTCGCAACAAGCCTAGCTTTGAAGGTATGCCCCTTCCCGTCTGCCCCTCTCTTCTTCTTGTAGATCCACTTGCATCCAATGGGTTTAATCCTTTCAGGTGGTTCTACAAGATCCCAGACCTGATTAGAGTACATAGACTCCATCTTCGATTTCATATCCTTTTGCCAAAGTTCCACATCTTTATCTTGAAGTGCCTCATTGTAGTTACAGTGTTCGGCATGTTGATCATCAGGGATCATTTCAAAAGACTCTCCCAACAACGTATACCGACTGGGTGGAACAATAACCCTCCCACTACGTTGAGGTACCAATGTATCAATAGGTGCCTCTAAGATGTCTCTTGTGGCGTTTCCTTCTGCACTATTGGTGGTAAAGAAGTTTGTGCTGGTCTCTCTCCTCTCAATTCCTCTAAACAATTTTACTTCTGGGTTTGTGGTCTATCACATAGTCCTCTTCTAAGAACCTGGCATTAGTGCTAACAATGACCTTCTTATCTGTAGGACTATAAAACAGTCCACCTTTCGTTCCTCTAGGGTACCCCACAAACAAGCAAACTTCTATCATTGATTCCAATTTATCTGCGTTCCCATTTAGCACATGTGCTGGACTACCCCAAATCCGAACATGCTGCAGACTAGGTTTGCGCCCAGTCCATAGTTCTGTGGGTGTAGATGGTACTGACTTAGATGGTACCAAGTTAAGAATGTACGCTGCTATTTCTAATGCATGTCCCCAAAACGAAATTGGTAAATCTGAATAACTCATCATTGATCTCACCATATCCATAAGAGTCCTATTCCTTCTCTCTGCTACACCATTTTGTTGTGGCATACCTGGAGCTGACAACTGGGATGTAATCCCTTCAGCTAACAAGTAGTCCCTAAACTCTCCCAAGAGGTATTCGCCACCACGATCAGATCGCAGTGTCTTGAGACATTTACCTAGACGCTTTTCCGTTTCTGCCCTATACTCCCTGAATTTCTCAAAGCATTCGGACTTACGGTGCATCAAATAAATGTATCTATACCTTGAGTAATCATCAATAAAAGTGACAAAGTACTCAAAACCACCTCTATCTTGGATATTCATAGGCCCACACAAATCAGAGTGAACCAATTCCAACGGCTCTTTGGCTCTATATCCTTTTGCTGAAAAAGGTCTTTTGGTCATCTTACCTTCCAAACAGGATTCACAGACTGGAAGTTCTTTAACTTCTAATGAACCTAAAGGTCCATCTCTAACCAGTCTAGAAATCCTATTCAGATTAATATGACCAAGACGTAAGTGCCAAAGATACGTTTGATTCAATTTAGAAGGGTCTTTTCTCTTACATGGTAAATTATTAGTGTTATTCAATTCATGCAGTTGCACTGTAGGAAACATAGGATTAATAATGTAGAGATCATCCATCAATGAACCAGAACAGATAAAACGTTTATTTAACTTAATAACCACAGAGTCACTAAAATAAACCAAATATCCATCCTTAATTAACTTAGAAACTAAAACCAAGTTTCTTCTAGTAGTAGGAACATAAAGACAATCTCTCAAAATTAAATTCCTATTACTATTAAAATTTAAAAGGACATTTCCTACTGCAACTGCTGCCACTCTCGTAGCATTTCCCATATGTAAATAAATCTCCCCATCACTGAGTCTTCTGGTTTCCTGGAACCCCTGCAATGAATTGCAAACATGATTAGTGGCTCCCGTATCTACACACCAAGTACTGGTAGATAACACCGCTAAACATGACTCAACAACTAGTGAATAATATTTACCTTGTTTGTTCACTTTATTGAGAAAAACTGGACAATCCTTCTTCCAGTGTCCTTTCTGCTTGCAGTGAAAACACTTACCCGTAGGCTTTTCACTCCACCGTGAGGCGCATGAACTACCTCCACAACCTTTTTCTGAGACTTGTTCTGCTTCTTCTTGCCTTTCGACTTAGAAGTAGAAGCCTTCTCTGCCACTAACACTGATGGTGGTTTCTTCACAACCAAAAGACCCTCAGCTGCTTGGAGTTCCTTAAGAAGTTCCGCCAAAGATAAATGCATTTTGTTCATAGAATAAGTCAGGCAAAACTGCTTAAAACTCTCAGACTGTAGTGAGTTAAGAACGAAATCGATCTGGGTTTCCCAATCAATTTCAGCTCCAAGGATCTCTAGTTCATTAAGAAGAGCTATCATCTTTAGAACATGATCCCTAATCGGGGTCCCTTCAACATGGGTGATGTTCACCAATTCTTTCATAGCAACTAGCCTTGCTGCCCGATTCTGATCCCCAAACATTTCTCTGAGGTTCAGCATCATATCGGAAGCAGTTTCCATAGCTTGATGCTGATGTTGCAATATATTCGACATAGAAGCCAGAATATAACACCGCGCCATCTCATCAGCCTTAACCCAATCTTTATAAGGCTTTGCTACCTGTTATGTGGCATTCTCTTTAGGTATAGGAGGGCACGCCGTAGATAGCACATATTTGTGGCCCTCAGCAGTTAACACAATATCCAAGTTTCTTTTCCAGTCAACATAGTTTGGTCCAGTAAGTTTATTTTCTTTGAGAATAATGGCAAGTGGATTGAAAGAGCCCATTTTTTAATCTGAGAATCAAATAACATAACAACAATTATAAAGGGCAATAAAAAGTTGAATTTCATTTTAATATTGGTTCCCTCAACCACATGTTAAAAGAAAAACATTGGCAACCCTACACACCGTGAAGAGCATGCCTCGATGGGAAGGTCGTCTACTCTTCATCATTCGTGTAGATAGGCACAACCTTTTAATTTTACTATCCAGACACTATGCCGTGCCAAGCAAAATTAAATAGCCAATATAGCTTTGGTCCTATAAATAATAATAGTGACTCATATGGTAAGGATACTATTATTTACAGCTAAGTGTATACTATTACCTAGCCCCATGACCCATTGTTCCGTTATGAATTACCTCAGATGGAGAAGTAATTCACACAACAATTATCATAGACCTATCCATTTAAGGAAGTTTGTACCGATGAGGCCATAATTAATTTGCCCGATGGGGGGGAAGGTTCTAAAACCATCACACAAAATTAATTACATCATCTACATACTAGTAATGGAGACCGTGGGATTTATAAAAATAAACTCCCTCTCCCACTTAGTTATTTAAAAAAAATTGTGAGGGTTATCAAAATTTTCGAGTTTGCAAAACCGTGATCTAGGTCAAAGCCAAATATTACCATGTTGTCCAATATGGTAAAACTATCACACATGCAAACACCCATGGAAACATGCATAAACATAAATAAGGAAACATATTAAAATATGCATCCCAACTATTATGGTCAATATCCTTGTTTCCAAAAACAGCCAAGATTGTAGCCGCGTCTTGCCCACCAAGTCAGAGGTTGATGATGGCACAGGGGGTCGAAGGGGGGCAGCGCCCCGTCCCGCCAGAGCCGTTTCTTCATTAAAAAACGCATCTGCTCCATCAAAAAATTGATTTTCGACCTCCAAACAGCAACTTCAGCCACCATACAGAAACCATGATTGTATACATTAATCCTATGCCTCCTTTACAGAGTTCACATAATCTGGATCTAAAACACATACTGCATGACTTGTAATCTTACAACAGTTCTACATATCAAATAATGATATAACTGGAGAAACAAAGATTACACAAAAACCTTATGCCTCCCACATGCCGGAGTTCACATACTACTTTTAATATTACAACCACGAAAAATAATCGTGGCACCCAAATATGAAAGCAGTAACCACGTATACAAAAATGTGGGATCCAATCACACAAACATACATGCATGACCATAATAGTGGGATAAGATTATCTGTAAAACAGACGTTAGTAAAAACTGAACCCTGCAAAACAGCGGTTACCACAGTTTCATACTATGCGATCTATGGACAACATGGCCTGTTTAATTCATACGCGCGATTACAGCCAGCTCTGATACCACTGTTGGGAAACGATTCCCAGAACCCAGTAATGACGCGTACAGATTAGACAACAAGAAAATCGCAAAACCCTACAAGGCGGAATTAGGGTTTACCTCAACTCCCTGCGAACACGAACGCTGGTTGAACTTGTTATAGCACGTCTTAGTATAAGCCACGTATACTGCTCGACTGCACCTTACGATCTTCTATCGTATTCCCTGCACGTCTAGAACACGAACCGAGTGTGGACTCTTTCGTTGTCTGTTTGCTCTCTCTAAATCTACCTCTATTTTGTGAATAATAGAAACGTCCAAAACGTCAATCTGACCTAGAGAGCATAACGTGTATATATAGGGCTACGATAGGGACCTAAGGAGTAATAAGTCTGGGCTCCCAGTGTAAATAAAAAAACCTAATCCCACCAGGATTCTATTTCTTATTTCACTAATTATAATTCACCCCACTACAGAATTATAATTGCACTCCCGTCCTTATCTCAATTATATTACGAGCTCCATGATATTAAATACTTATAAATCTCCCCACATTAAGATTACAGATACCCGTTGATTAAAATAAATTACTAACAATTTCTGTGCATGATGATTGTTGGGGTGAAATTTGGATTTGAAATTGGTTTCTAAATTGTCTTATTAGCTGTTTTTTGAAATCTGGATTTGGCGATTTGTTCGGATCATGTTCCTGATTTTGTTAGATGGTTACTGTTGTGGACATCCTATTTAGACCAATTGTGGGATGATTTATAAATAGGAAATGGCTACCAATGCCAATGTAAGTATCAAGATTGAGGATGATGATGATGATGATGATGTTGACGTGGGAGGTGTAGTTGATTCCGTTTGATCGAAGAAAAATGACGTGGGAGGTGTAGTTGATTCCGTTTGATCGAAGAAAAATGACGTGGGAGGTGTAGTTGATTCCGTTTGATCAAAGAAAAATGAGGCATTTTTTGTTGACATTATGGAGGAGGAGGTGAAAACGATGGGTAGTAGAGATAATGGGACTTTTCAAATAAAAAGTTGGGCTAGGATGAGGAAGAGTCTTTCTGCTAAAGCCAAATACCAATACACTGAACTTCAAATAAAAACAAGTTAAACCAACTATGCACTATGCACACCAGATTTCAGAGCCTTTGTAGCCAAAGTGGTGTGGGGTGGTGTGTCGAAAAAAGGTACCGTTGTTGCTGAGATACCCTCTGGGAGAAGCTATATAAGGTTAGAAGTGACCTATTCTCTTTTATTTTGCTCATGCTTATAAATTCAGTCTAATATAGGCCACTTTTTTCTTCACTTAGGTTAATAAGAAGGCCAAGCATTTCAAGAAAAAAAGTTTCCCACACTATGTAGCGATGACCCGAATACTTGGAGATACCACTGCAACAGGCTTCAATGCTCACCCATCACTCCAATCCCCGTCCAGAATAGATATTTCTGATCCTTCACTCCAAATTAAACAAGACAAAGACGATAATGAAATAGAAGTAATGAACGTAGAGGTTAGTGGAAAAGGCAAAAAGGTTTTTGACATGAAGGCTTTGAAGACTACTGAACCAAATGAGAGTAGCAAAAGTAGGAAGAGGGACTCATTCTCTGCGGACCTCAGTGCATCTTTAAGTGCTCTTGCAGAAAGTAACAAGAGGAAGGTGGATATCCTTGAAGCAAAGCATAATGCTAAGAGCACTAGTGTTAGTGTGACTTCCCAATACCATGGTGAGCCACAAGGTCAGCTGGCTAAGTGCATACAAACTCTTAATGCCATGGAAGACCTAGATGGACTACTTAAGGATGACCCTTCATGGAGACCAATTTTCCTTGGCATATGTCAGAGCAAAGGAAAGGACTTCCTTCCATATGTGTGAACTTTTGTTTATGGTTGGTTTGGTTTAGGACATGGTTATGTAGTTGGTTTGTAAGCTTTTGTAGTTTGTAAGACTTATGCGGTTGGTTTGTTTTCTCTTTTTGTTGGACTACTGTTTGGATATGGAACTTTTGCAGTTTGTTTTCTTGTTGGACTATGGGCAATCTTTATGATGCAATGGGCAATCTTCTACCTTCTTTTTCTGCAGTTTTTAGTAGTGGTTGTCTGGTACTTCATTGGCCTTTTTAGTGACGAGTGCAATCTTTTCTGCTCTTTGAACTAGTGCTTTTTCTTGTTGTTAATGCTGAAATTAATGGCAACGCTTCTGAAACTGTTGAATACGATGCTGAAACTGATGATAAAGTCTTGCACATCCCCTTGCTGCATAATTTGGTTCCATCAGCTACGCTAGGTTCCACAAATTTATGGGTACTTCCAGATTGCATGTACTGAAATCTAGATTGGTTCTCCTTTGGCTTAAGCTTAATTCTTTCTCTTGTTCTATTTCTTCTCTTTCTATTTTGTTTCAAATAGCAATATGGGACTCGGGAAGTATATTTTCAAGGTATCAAAATATGCCTGGGTTTCTCACGCCATACAAGAGCGAGCGGTACCACTTGTCCTTGTTCCGTGGACGTAGACGATAACCTACAAAAGAAGAAGAATGGGTTCAATTATCAGCACTCGTCCCTTCACAACGTGATAGAGCGCTGCTTTGGCGCATTGAAGGCACAATTTCCTATCTTGAAACAAATGCCTAAAGGCTTTAGTGTGTGGACCCAAAAATATTTGCCAACTGCTTGTTGCATGGTCCACAATTTTATAAGGATGCATGACCAAAATGATGAGGTGTTCAAATTTTATAGCAAGGAGCAATTGATTGTCTAGAGTGAGCAAGGTAATAGGGGCACTTCGCAACAAATCAATGTGACCCCTACTCAATTGCGAGAAATGGCTAGACTTTGCAATACTATGGCTGCCAAATTTTTAATAGCCAAAGGCTTTGATACCTGGGGTTGTGAAGCATCCATTACAGCTAGGGGTGATACCGGTCCGGTTTCGACCGGTTTCGACTATTTTTTCGGTCGAAACCGGTTATCCGGTTTCAAGATTTTTGAAACCGGAACCGGTTGAGATAAAACCGGTCCGGTTTCGACCGGTTCAACCGGTTTCGGTCCGGTTTATCCGGTTTTCATTAATGGGCCACATTTTGGGCCCAACACATCAAAAAATTCACAACTCAATCCACAAGATATCAAACAAAAATCCATAATTCAACCCCTTTTTTTGGGCCCAACAAAAAAGGATAAATTTTGAGCCCAATACATCAAAAAAAAATCCATAAAAACATAATTAAGCCCATTACACAATTTATAGGCTTTTAAATTACAAACCAAGGGCCAAGCCCAACAAGAAAAATAAAATGAATGTTCAACACTTTTAGTTCAACAACACAGCAAGTTGCGGCCAAAAAAAAAATGCATCCACCAGTAGCAACATCCAACGGCATTCACCAGTAGCAACATTTACCAGCAACACAACACCACAGCAGCAACAACATAAAAACAGGCAATGCAGAGCGCCCAGCTAGTCATCTTGTGAACTTATGCTGTTTTTCTTTGTCCTGCAAGCAGCCATTGATCAGGACTATTGTTGCAACATAACCAAGTGGTACTTTCAGAATAAATTTTCATTCTCTCACCACCTCCAACCATACTCATCTCTGATCGAGCACCACATTGAAAGACCATCTATGGACTATGGCCACCTAAATGTTGCTTGCTCATCTCACGAGGTCAATATATGACATACTCACGAGGTCAATATATAACAAATTCGAGATGCCCAACTATTGAGCTAGGCCGAAGCAGGCTAGGCATAATCCTTGCTACTGAAAATCGAGACCTTGAATTTTGGCCAACTAAAGCTTCTTTTACAGTTAAAAGGCTTCTCTTTTTCCCAACAATAAGGGCAACTTCATACAATCAGAGACTAATCTTAAGAGATAAACATGGAAAACTTACTACAGACCCTAGCAAGCAAACTTACTACAACCATCAAAGTGTTCTTAAAAGCAAAAGTATTAAGACAAAACTTTAAACCCATGTGTAGACACCTCCCAAGCGGGGCATCGCCATACAGATTGATCACGTTGAGTTTAATCGATTGGTTGCTCACTTCATAAACCAAAATCATGGACATTCCCATGGCTAGGAACATCGCTACACGATAACGGTTATCATCAAATAGAGTCGCCACCCAGTTTATTAAAACTGGGAAAATAGACAGAGATTCTGGATACGGGAGCCAAAAGTACAATAAGGGGAAGGTGTTAGGCACCCCTCTTTGCCCAGTCGTGAGACTGGCCCATAATCGTTCAACACAAGACGTATAGATGCTTTGTCTAATTCTAACACATAGTCTGTTTAGTTATTCCTTTAAATAGTAAGCAAAGTGAGCCAGTGCGATAATTGAAGCATGCATTAGAAAGCAGAAAAGCAAACAAAAATGTCCCAGGAGATCGATTACTCGGCCGGTGAATGGATGTCACGGCCGAGTAATCACACTGTTTAATGTACCGGCCGAGGGATCGAAGCCCCGGTCGGTGTTCTTCCTCACACCAGAATATACGATTAACAGATAATCAGAATGCTACGATTAATCAGAAAAGCAATGAATTAAGACAAACCAGAGGCCGTTGGGCCTCACCACCTTGATCCCTCAGTTGCTTGATTGCTTTGGATTGAGTGTGATCGATTGATTGCTTGATCGAGAACCCTAGAGTTAGGGTTTGAACTTCGGGGTTTGATTGCCGGATTGACGGCTGCCTTCGGAAGGTTAGGGCTTTTGGAGTATGGGATTGAGGGAGTATTTGTGCAGAGTTTCGAGGTTTGATTGAGTGTGTAGGTATCTCAATTTCTGTGTGTTAATTCGGAGCCCAAAGGCCCCTTTATATAGGCATAGGGATGACTCACTCTGGCCAATCAAATCACGAGATGGCAATTGCAATTGCAATGCATCTCTAACTCTACGTCGTGATCTCCGAACGTAGCCCGAACGCATCGGAAAGGTAGTGTAGTTGGATCAAACCAAACGTCTGACAGAACGTTCCAGAGTCTAGAAAAAGGTCGATCTGGCGGCCGAGCAAAGGATGTCGCGGCCGTGGAATGGATGTCTCGGCCGAAGGATAGATCTCGCGGCCGAGGGATTGATCTCTCAGGGAGATTTTGCTGGCAACAGGTTGCTCGGGTGAGGGATTGATGTTGTGGCCGTGGGATCGATGTTACGGCCGTCAGATGGATTCTCCTAGGCTTCTGTATTTCTGTCTGAAAGGCTGTATGGCTTTGAATTGGGTCCTCTAAGTGGTCAAAGCTCTCACCGAAAGTCCTAAGGTCCTCAAGGAAGCAATCAGCAATCATTGTATCCATTTCATCATCGGGATTGTCCCAAGGTGGGACTTGAAATAATTGCTAGGCCAAATTGGGGTGTCTACAGATGCCCCTCTTTGACTGAACTCAGACGGATCGCGAGACATGTTTGAGTAAGAGTCAAAGCTGTAAAAAGCAACTCAATTTGGTCCAACCACTATTCCAAGGGGTTTTCGAAAAAGGTTTTGTTATGGTCGTGCCGGGAGGCTGCCTACGTATTCCACAAGGGAAATTCAGACCAATCGTAGTTCGGGCAATAACGAAAAGTAAAAGTTTGGAGGGTTAGAGACAGAAGACGTACCTTAGGGCTTAAAAAGCCGTAGTGTGACGTACCTAGACTGAGCCAGGGTTTTGGCGAAGAGTAGTTGAAGGAGCGCGGGGCTACCTGGGGAGTTTCTTTGCGGAGAGCTTCCTTAGTATTTTGGGGTAGATCAGTACACTGCAGGTGCGTTTGCTTTTCTTGATCGTCCTTACTTTGACTGAAAGGAGCTCGGTAGAGTAGCCTATCCTTGCGAATGAGCTGGATGGGATTGATGTAATTGGGTGGAATCCAAACCATCTGCTGGGATGAGTTGGACGCCGGCTGTTTTTGAGATATGGGGGGCGCAGGGCCAATAACATAGAGCACGGAGCTTTGGTGATGAGGGGACCGAGGCACGGAGCCGGTTGTAGTCATGAGGCGAAGGCCTGAGGTGAGCTTATAGCTTGATGGAACTGAAGCGCGGAGCTGGTATTGATCACAAGGCGAGAGCTTGAGGTGAAGGAACTGAGGCCTGGAGCCTGAGGCGCGGGGCCTGTTGCAGTCTTGAGGTGAAGGCCTGAGGAGATTGGGTAGGACCAAAGCGCGGAGCTGGTGTTAACCATAAGGCGAGAGCCTGAGGTGTCGGAGCTTTTGAGCTTTGATAGAACCGAAGCGCGGAGCTGATATATTGATCATAAGGTGAGAGCCTGTGGTGTCAGAGACGTGATGAACCGAAGCACAGAGCTGGTATAAGGCAGGGGCCTGAGGTGACGCAACTGAGGCGTGGAGCCTGAGCCTGAAGTTATTTGAGGCGTGGAGCCTGCTGCAGTCTTGAGGCGAGGGCCTGAGTTGTCGGAGCTTAGAGCTTGACGTGATATGAACCGAAGCGTAGAGCTGGTTGCATTCTGATGGTCTGTGCACGGAGCTTTTCCACCATAAGTGTTGGCATGGAGCCAAAGGATCGAGGCGCCGGACCGATCAATAAAACCGAGGCATAGAGCCGGTTGAGTGCAGGGTTGACCTGTTTCATGAGAGATATGCAGAGTGTATATGTGTGATGATTGTTAGATGTGAACAGATATGATGATGCAGACTCGATGTGATAATGCAATATGTGCACGGGCCCGTGCGTGTGTGTTTGTTTTAAGCTTAGAGCTTCTATCAAGTTCCGGACTTGAGCATTCGGAGCGTAGAGCTCGAGCATTCGGATGGCAGAATCCGAGCATTCAAAGTACAGGCTTTGAGCGTCCAGTACGCAGTGGTTGGGCATCCAAGCGTAGATCTTGAGCATTCAAGTGTATAACTTGAGCTTCCAGTACACAGTGGTTGGGCATCCAAGCGTAGAGCTCGAGCATTCAAAAATGTTAGATTTTTGAGCATTCAGGGGTAGAGCCTGAGAATAAATGTCTCGATTGTTGGGGCGGCTTAGAGCCTGTTGCTTGTTTACGGCTTCGAGCCAGTTGAGATGATGGGCTTTGAGCCGTTGAGTTTGTGATAACAGGCGTAGAGTCTGTTGCTGTGATAGCGAGCATAGAGCTGCTGAGATAGTAAACATAGGCTTCGAGCCTGATGGCTTGGAGCCATTTGAGATAATGGGCTTTGAGCCGCTGAGATTGCTTGTTTACGGCTTTGAGCCAGTTGAGATAGCGGGCTTGGAGCCGCTGAGTTATGTAGAGATGATGGGCACAGGGCCGCTGAATTGATACGGGCGTAGAGCCGCTATGATAAAGGGCTTCGAGCCGCTGGGTGATAGTAGACGAAGGCTTCGAGCCTGTTGAGGTAATGGGCTTCGAGCCGCTGAGTTGATTGTTATGGCTTCGAGCCAGTTGAGATGGTAGATACAGGCTTCGAGCCTGTTGAGGTAATAGGCTTCAAGCCGCTGAGACTGCTTGTGTACGGCTTTGAGCCTGTGGAAGTAATGGGCTTCGAGCCGCTGAGTCGTGATAGCGAGCGTAGAGCTGCTGAGATAGTAATTATAGGCTTCGAGCCTGTTGAGATAATGAGTGTACAGCCGTTGAGTTGAAGGCGTAGAGCCGCTGAGTGAGTTGATATGGGCGTAGAGCCTGCCAATAATGGGCTTGGAACCACTGAAGTTTTAAGCTCAGAGCTGCTGAGTGTCTTGTTTTGCTAGCCAGTAGTTTGTGGAGAGAGATTTTCGATGCTTGGGCATGCCCCCAAGGCTGGTTTTGATCATGTTGTGTTGGCTCGGGGATGCCCCCAAGGCTACTTGGTTGTTTGAGGATTCAGAAGTTTGTAGTGGCTTGAATTGGTGCACTGAGCATGATCTGATGTTGCTGAGGGAATTTGATTAAGGGGCCAGGAGGTCGATCTCTCGGCCGAAGAATTGATGTCTCGGCCGAGGAATTGATGTCTCGGCCGTGAGAACGCCAAAAGTCAGGAAATCGATTTAAGTTTAGTTAAATCGATCTCACGGGTCATTCTTCCCCTACTATCCCTCATCCTCTTCTCTTGTTTAAACGATCGTTGCCGCCGCCTCCTCTCTCTCCTCGTCGTTTCCCGCCGCCGATCCTCCGACCACCATGGTCTTGGCCGCCATGGCTTCGACACCACCTCCTCCTTCACCATCCGATGTTCCCGCCGTGTCCAGAGACACGGGCAAAGCTCTGGCCGTCGAGGCCGAGATTCTTGGCGGGGTTTCAAGTTCCCGCGTCTTGCGTTCGAGTCGGTGCAGGGCCACTGCTGGGGGGAGTTCCTCGCAACCCATTCCTCCCGGAGTCGAACCCGAGGTCTCTACTGATGTGAGTGGTGATATTCTTCCCCCTTTTGACATTGCCACTTACGCTCCTCAGGTTCACTTGGTCGGGCGTGGTGGTTCTTTGCGATACCGTCCTCCCCTCAGAGATATGCCACCTGAGGTCTTGCGCAGGGAGCCAGAGCAGCACTTTGGTTTTACCAATAGGGAGGTAGATTTTTATCCTGTCAAATGATTTTCGCATATGAGATTTTGCAGAATGATAGTTTGATATTTTGATAGGGAGTTTGAGTTCTAGAAGTTGCCCCCTGTATAGGCGATATCTTGTGTATTTGATTCCTTCTTCATATTTTGTCAGGCAAACGAGAGGCTGCGCGTGTGGGGAAGCTGCCCCCAAGTGTTTGAGTGGTATGGGAGGCTTCCTCAGGAAGTCAAGGATGCGGTTGCTTTGGCTGGCTTCGAGCCCTTGATTCTTGGTTTCCATCTTCCGAAGGCGGAGTTGGGATTGACCACATCCTTGGTCGAGCGGTGGTGGGATACCACCAACACTTTCCATCTTCCAGAGGCTGGGGAGATGACGATCACTCCGGGCGATTTTGCTTTGCTCACAGGCCAAAGGGTTGGCGGCGATCCTCTTCCAATTGATCCGCGGATCCATGAGCGGAAGGGTGCCCTTGGATACCTCTTGGGGAAGGTTCCCATTGTATCGGAGAGTGGCCATATCACATATACCTGGCTTCGGGAAGAGTTTGATCAAGTTGATATCTTGACGGAGATTCCCCTTTCTCAGCTGGTACGAGCTTTCCTGCTTTATCTCCTTGGGCAAACTTTGTTTTGCAACAAGGAGAATTCGGTACATGTCCAGTTCTTGGCTGCTTTGGTGCATTTAGAGACCATAGCAGAGTTTGATTGGGGAACTCCTGCCCTAGCCACGTTGTACGGACACCTCAGTGCTTGTTCCCGGGGAGTTAGTTTGTCGCTTGGCGGACACCATCGTATTCTCGAGGTATTCATTTTGATTTCTGCATTATTCCCTTATTGCTTCTATCTTCATTATTCATGTTCTCCGTCTTTGCTTGCAGCTTTGGGCTTTTGAGCACTTGTTGCAGTTTCCTCCCCCGACTAGGCACAGAGAGCCTAGGTTCGTTCCATGGGCGGCCCGTTGGTTGAAGGGAGTTCGGAAGTCACGGTCGCCTGCCATGGACCTGCTGGCTTGGAGGCGAGTTTTGGATCGTCTGACGGTGGATCAGGTATGACACCTTCTTTATCCTCTGATTTTCGTGCTATTTCCTCATTCTGTCATTTTGATGCCATTTCCCTTGTTATAGGTGCGTTTTGACCCATGGGGCGTGCTACTTGATGATGCTCCTCTGGAGTTGACCTCAGCTCGAGCGTTGGACAACCAGCACTTCCTTCTGGAGGGGCCATTTTCGAGAGCCTGGTATCTTGGAGAGAGGGTAGCGAGCCAGTACTTTCCACGTTCCGAGGCATTGCAGCTTGTCCCTCTCCCTCCTCCTGTTGGCATGAGATCGACCCATCTTTTGACCGGGGAGGGCTTGCTACTTGCTCTTGAGAGACAGCCAGCCCTGAGTTTTCTCGTAGTAGGAAACTACTCAGCCTTTCGTTTGGCCTCCTTGACCCTTCCTACCACTACTGCTGCTACTGCTCCTCCTGTTTGGCCACGGGCCCCCAGTTTCATTTCTTTCCATAATGCAAGCGGAGAAGAAGAGCGTTTGCCACTGACACCGTGTACTACACAGTTCTACGTGCTTCCTACTGGAATTCAGTAGGTAATATTGTAGATTCTGTTTTGGTTTCCTTCAGCATTCCTTGCTTACTTGATTATATATGCAATTATTTCCTCTACAGGTGCCTGCTGGGGTGTTCCAGGAATGGTTGCGTGCTTTCCAGAGTGCCGAGGCTTTGGCTCGGCGGCAGCGTGGCCGAATAGCTGCGGTATGCATCCTTTGATCCCTTCTTTTTTCATCCTATGTTTCATGTGAAACTAAATGCCTATATCCCGTGTCTCTGCAGCTTGAAGCAGAGCGAGTACCGACAGTGTCGGTCACCCAGAGTGCTGGAGTCAGTGAGGGTGGGAGTACTGGAGCTAGTGATGGAGATACCGCGGCTGGTGAGGGACAGAGGATCAGTGTCTCAGTTCCTGAGCGTTTTTGTCCTGCGCCCAAGAGGGGTCGTGGGCAGTAGCTAGCCTCTCCTTTCTTGTACCTGTATTTGTTAGTTAAAAACAGATAATTTGACATTTTGTATTTTTGTTTGTATTTGAAGCATCCTCAGCATGTATGAGAGATTAGATATTCATGCAATAACTTTCAAAGTTTTGTGAATGCCGGGATTTAAACTTGGGCCGAGGGATGGATCACTCGGCCGAGGGTTTCATTCTTCGGCCGCTACTTCCATTTCCTAAAGAAGTTAGGTTTTTTGCTATTAGCTAGGCGGCGTTTTTCCCTTCTTACACTCGCATTTGACTCAAGCTCTTTTATTTGCTTTTGTTATTCCTGCAATCTCTTTGCCATGTTTTGGGATTGTTAGAATGCTTGGTCCCTTATGTCGACGACTTTTGAGTCAGAGAGGACGAACAATGATTCTTACGTGTCTATGTTTTTGCCAACTCCCTGGAAAATGACTAACTCATCTTTTGCGAGCTCAATACGCAGGGTTAGCTATGCCTATCATTGAGTACAAACCTTCTGGTATCATCTCTCTTCTCTCCAAATGTTTGGGCCGCATCTCGACGCGAGATTGCCTACGTATCCCAATCAGGGAATCAGGCCTTTCACGTAGTTCCAAGATTACCACCTTTGGGGGTTGGGTGTTCACTCTTAGTTTTTCTTTCTCTCACGCTCTAGATTTTGCCTAGGTTACCTGATAGAGGTTGAGTCCCTAGCGAGCTTTCCTTTGAATGCCTTAACTTTTGCCTAGGCTGCGTTTTCGCTTTTTCTTTGTCCTAGCAGGCTTTGCTCTTACTTTTGCTTGGGCGCATATTTTACCCAACGAGCATTTTTCTCTCAAGAAGGTTTTGGCGTTTTGGAGAGGAATCTGATGGAGATGTTTCTTATGAATCTCCTGTTGCGTTTGTACTTTCACAATGGGCAAGCTAACCCTAAGTGTTCTCACGGAGATAGCGTCTTCTTCTTGAGTTTTGATAAAAACTTAGTTTCTAAGTAATTAGGGTTCGTCCCCTCTTTCCTTTTGGTCGGTGACATAAAGAATTAGATTCTTGAAATCCTTTTATCTTTGGCAGAGAGATTGTAGTGTATAACAATCACATTTTAAAGATGGAATCATTTGTCAAGCATAGAAGTGATAAAAATGGGGATTTATTCAACCGTAGATAATGCCCAAACAGGGGCCCAAAACATGTCCTAACTTGTCTTTAGGAAATGAAAGCAATGTTTTTGTTATGCGATTTACTGCGATGTTTCAGGAGTGGCTCCTTTTCCCTTTGCAGTTTTATACTCTTCTTCACCCTCTTTGCCAAACAGAATCTTTAGGTCAAATTCAGCTAGCACTTCAATCCAGTCTTCAGGAGTAGGGGATGAATTAGTTGGCTCTTCTTCCAAATCACTGTCAGTCCATTCCTGATCAAAGAAGATTTGCATTCCAGGGTACTGTTGCTTGGTAACTTCGTCTTCCCATGTCTCTGCGAAGCCACAGAATGGAAAGTCTTCTCCTTCTCTCACAAACCAGCCATTGAGCATTTTTGGGATCACGAGTTTCTCTTCTTTGACCCTGCTTCCTCTTGCCTTAGCCTTTTCCATGTTTTTCCTCCTTTTTACCTCGGCTTCTGTCGGGGTGTAGCCAAGACCAAAGGCGTATTGATTATGCGGAGGATCAATCATTTGCGAGATGCCTTGCGATCTTTTGCCTAAACCCAACCCAGGGAGGTATTTTTGCTTCTTCATCATCCATATGGCGGGGGCACTTACATAGAAGTTTCTCTCAGCCATTAAGGCTTGCACAGCAGTTGCTTCCTCAAGACTGAATCCAGTAAGGAAGGTTTCCTCGGTTTCTACCTCTTAGACAGGCGTATCAGAATGAGCCTGGATTGATGAATCCCCCAGAATGGTTATAACCCTTCCATCTGCCGCGAATTTGACTTTTTGATGCAAAGTGGAAGGTACTGCCCCAGCGTCATGTAGCCAAGGCCTCCCTAATAAAAGATTGAAGGTGGCCGGTATATCCATCACATGGAACTCCACATCCCTTTTGATCTTCTCCACTTCTACTGGCAGTGTGACACACCCAACCACTCTTCTCTTTGAATTGTCATACCCCCTTACTCCTTGGCTTGAAGGGCGCACGTCGGTGGCGTTTACCCCTAGCTTGTCGAGGGTTCTTTGAGGACATACGTTTAAAGCAGACCCATTATCTACCAAGACCAGCGGGATCCATTTAGTGAGACATTTAAGTGAAATGTAGAGAGGTTTATTGTGTGCAGGCCCTTCAGGTGGTAGATCCTTGTCAGTGAAAGCTATCGTTGGTTTTGGAGCCTTTGACGCCATTATGAAGCCCACGAGTTCTTCGGGGGTGATGTCGATGGGAACTTTGGCTTTCCCCAAGGTTTTGAAAAAGGAGTTACGATGCTCGTAGGAGGACATAAGCAATCCCCAAATAGAGATATCAGCTTGGATTTTCTTTAGTTGTCTTAGCACCCTGTCTTCCTCAGGTTCGGCCCTTTGGCTTTCTTCTCCTTCCTCTTCTTCCATTACTCGCGTTGAGGTTGAACTTTCCCCACTTAGTTTAGGAGGTTTATACACCCTTCCGCTTCGGGTGAGGTGACCCACTTCTTCTTCTTGGGTACTCCAAGGATCAGCAGGCTCAATCCTTCCAACTTTCCAATCATTTGGCAGGGCTTGACGCATGTCCAACCACCAATCCCCATCATCAATAGCATAGATGTGGGGTTCTCCCCCTGTTGCAAAGCATTCCTCATTCTTGGAGGGGATTAGGGATGGTTTGGCTTGGGTATTTGGAATAATGTGTAGGGCAGGATTATATGTGGGGCTATTGGATAGGCTTATGAGATTGATATTTTGAGGCAGTGATTCATTGTTGTGAGCGGGAAGTGGATTGGTTTGTACATTAGGCTTAGGAGGTTTTATGGCTTGACTATCAATGAGATCCTGGATGTCATGACGAAGACGCACGCAGCGGTCTGTCTCATGTCCAGGGTGTTGATGGTAAGCACATTGCTTATTGGCATCATAGCTTGGGCCATAAGGTGGCTGAGGAGGTGGATTATTCAAAAGCCTGAGGTGCCCTTGACGGCTTAGGATGGCTAAGACTTGGGATGGAGTCATATAGAGTGGGTCAAAATTGCGGCGAGGGCGATTCGTGTTTCTAGATGAGCTAGCTTGAAAAGGGTCTTGTGGTAAGACTGAGTTAAGGGTGTTGATGGAGGCAGGGGATGCACGGGTTGGAAAGGTTTTTCTGGATGGAGGAGTGGCCTCTTCTTTCCCAATGAGTCCTAGCTTGATTCCATCTTCGATTTGCAACCCAATGGCATGTAGGCGTTTGAAATCAGGTGATAGCTTGAGTGTAAATATGAGTGAGGTATTTAGGCTGTAAGTTTTTGACAACTATCCTCACTTGATCTTCCTCGGTAGGGCGGCTTTTCATCTTGGCAGCCTTCTCTCTCCATCTTGCCACAAAGGTAGCAAAGTCCTCATTGGATTCTTGTTTAGTCATCTCCAAATCTCGGGTAGTTAGCTCAACTTGGACATTGTACGCATTGCTTGACAAAAGCGTTAGCAATTTCGGGCCAGTTTGATAATGCACAAATTCCAAAGTGAGAAACCAATCGAGGGCGCTTCCGGTGAGAGTTCTTTGAAACAATTGAGCGATGAGCTCGTCGGTCAAGCCCATAGGCTTGAGTGTTGATGACATGGCGGACATGGCTGGTAGGGTTACCAGTCCGTTGAATTTCTCGATGTTTGGCATTTTGAATCGTTCAGGCAGTTGAGATTCGGGAAGAGGCAAAGCCCCTTGAAATCTAGAATTTGGTCTCCTTGTGAGCGAACCAAAGCGTGCTTGATCTCCTTGACTGTTTGGCCAATTCGGGGTTTTCTATAATTTCATGAGGATTCTCCGCTTCCTCCTCGTTTTTCTTGTCTCAACATCTCTTGCTGCTTTCTCGGCTTGTAAATAGGCAATTTGGGCTCGGAGCTCGGTGATGGTAGCATCATTGTCTGCCATTTTTGGGGTGTAGGTAGGGAGGTTGCTTGGTGAAGCTTGGAATTGGGTAGATAATTGGTTTTGTCGAGGAGACGACCGCGAAGTCCCTGCAACTGATTGGGACCGTTGCGGTAAGGGTGTCTTGGTGGACGAAGGCGACCGATGAGATGACTGTAAAGACCTCTGTTTGGCGTGACTTCGGGTATTGTAAGAGTATAAAACTGGCTGAGGTTGCTTCTTTAACCTACCTATTGTGCCTGCTTGAAAAATAGAATACCTGAAAGTCAGTATTTTAGCTTGTATAGGGTTAGGATTTGGGCTAAAATCCCAACCGTTCTGCACAGAAAGAGTTATTTACAACAACAGATGATACAAGGTGTGAGGAAGAACTTGGAAGCAAAATGCAAGTAGGTTCCTAGCCTGTAGGTTCCTGTCTTAGTTTGATAAGTTCTATGGCTTTCTAAAGCATGCAAGGTTTAGGTAGTTTCAGGGTGCTCCGTTGTCAAAGGGCACCAGTCCTCTCGCCAGCCCATCATAGGCGGCGATTGGGTGATTTTCTTTTTGATATACCACTAGGTACGAGTGACTGTGGAGTTTGCTGGAACCCCCAACATAGCCCGTGTCATGCCGGGATATCAGGTGAACTCAACGGGTTGCCCGCTCGATGCATATGATAAATGAATTAGACAAGGCATGTATTAGTCTTATGTTGAACTTTTTGGTTATGGCTCTCACATCCCCAGCAGAGTCGCCAAAAACTGTAGACACCTCCCAAGCGGGGCATCGCCATACAGATTGATCACGTTGAGTTTAATCGATTGGTTGCTCACTTCATAAACCAAAATCATGGACATTCCCATGGCTAGGAACATCGCTACACGATAACGGTTATCATCAAATAGAGTCGCCACCCAGTTTATT
Source organism: Rhododendron griersonianum (assembly GCA_018127125.1). Classification (NCBI taxonomy): domain Eukaryota; kingdom Viridiplantae; phylum Streptophyta; class Magnoliopsida; order Ericales; family Ericaceae; genus Rhododendron; species Rhododendron griersonianum. The sequence goes on from CM030789.1 coordinate 34,073,683, forward strand.
AAAACTGGGAAAATAGACAGAGATTCTAGATACGGAAGCCAAAAGTACAATAAGGGGAAGGTGTTAGGCACCCCTCTTTGCCCAGTCGTGAGACTAGCCCATAATCGTTCAACACAAGACGTATAGATGCTTTGTCTAATTCTAACACATAGTCTGTTTAGTTATTCCTTTAAACAGTAAGCAAAGTGAGCCAGTGCGGTAATTGAAGCATGCATTAGAAAGCAGAAAAGCAAACAAAAATGTCCCAGGAGATCGATTACTCGGCCGGTGAATGGATGTCACGGCCGAGTAATCACACTGGTTTAATGTACCGGCCGAGGGATCGAAGCCCCGGTCGGTGTTCTTCCTCACACCAGACAAAAAGATTAATGGATAATCAAAAATGCTACGATTAATCAGAAAAGCAATGAATTAAGACAAACCAGAGGCCGTTGGGCCTCACCACCTTGATCCCTCAGTTGCTAGATTGCTTTGGATTGAGTGTGATCGATTGATTGCTTGATCGAGAACCCTAGAGTTAGGGTTTGAACTTCGGGGTTTGATTACCGGATTGACGGCTGCCTTCGGAAGGTTAGGGCTTTTGGAGTATGGGATTGAGGGAGTATTTGTGCAGAGTTTCGAGGTTTGATTGAGTGTGTAGGTATCTCAATTTCTGTGTGTTAATTCGGAGCCCAAAGGCCCCTTTATATAGGCATAGGGATGACTCACTCCGGCCAATCAAATCACGAGATGGCAATTGCAATTGCAATGCATCTCTAACTCTACGTCGTGATCTCCGAACGTAGTCCGAACGCATCGGAAAGGTAGTGTAGTTGGATCAAACCAAACGTCTGACAGAACGTTCCAGAGTCTAGAAAAAGGTCGATCTGGCGGCCGAGCAAAGGATGTCGCGGCCGTGGAATGGATGTCTCGGCCGAAGGATAGATCTCGCGGCCGAGGGATTGATCTCTCAGGGAGATTTTGCTGGCAACAGGTTGCTCGGGTGAGGGATTGATGTTGTGGCCGTGGGATCGATGTTACGGCCGTCAGATGGATTCTCCTAGGCTTCTGTATTTCTGTCTGAAAGGCTGTATGGCTTTGAATTGGGTCCTCTAAGTGGTCAAAGCTCTCACCGAAAGTCCTAAGGTCCTCAAGGAAGCAATCAGCAATCATTGTATCCATTTCATCATCGGGATTGTCCCAAGGTGGGACTTGAAATAATCGTTAGGCCAAATTGGGGTGTCTACACCATGGCCCGTAGCTCATTTTTTATAACCAAAGCATTAGCAGGACATTCAAACCACTCAGTGCACTCACTAACACATTATAAGCAGCGGCAATGAATCATGTACCATTTCAAACCACTCACTATATTCAACCTAAACTTGAAAGAGTAACCTTGAATTAGTAGGAGATGCCAATAACAAGAACTAGCACACAAAATAACAAACCAAACTAAAAAGAGGTGCCAGATTTGTACAACATCAAAGTGAGATTGCTGTTTGGAATATTCCTCACAGTATTCTAATGACTATTTAACAGAAATTTCCTACCCCAAAACAGAAATTTTTCAGTGAATTCAACAAATAAAAAGGAAAGTGACACATGATTTCGAACTACGTTTTGGACTACGTTTCGGACTCTGTTCATCCACTGTGATGGGTTCATTATCAACATTATTAGATCCAATACCAGTAACACCAGAATCATCCATCTACCAAAAAAAAAACAGCAAAAACAAGTAAACAACAACAGATCAAAAGCCACTCCTCACAGCAAAAACAACAGATCTATTCATACGAGATGAGACAGCCAATGAAACTGTAAGAACTTGCAAGAGATCTGATTAGGAAAATAAGAGAGCAAACACACACACACACACACACGCAGAGAGAGGGAGATAGAGAGACCTGTGTGTGAGAGTGAGTGGATGCACTAGACGGAGTGGGAGACAGCCGGCCGGATCGCCTCACGGATCGCCGGTCGTTCCTCATCGTTGACAGGAGATGAGAGACAGCCGGCCGAGGAACTCGTCGTTGAAAGGAGGGAGAGAGAGAGAGAGAGAGAGAGAGAGAGAGAGAGAGAGAGAGAGATTCAAATCGTGGGAGGCTGGGAGCAGTGTGAATCTGAGATCGTTCGTGGGAGATCGAGTGAGAATTCGTGGGAGACTGGAGTGCGGCAGTAGAATGAAATAGGGCAAAATTTGGTAAAGGGGTATATATATATATGTATATATTATATATATATATAACCGGTCCGGTTTCGACCGGTTTTTAGAAGACGTAAACCGGAAACCGAACCGGAAAACCGGTTTGTAAAAATTTTAAAACCGGAACCGGATCGAAATTATTCGACCGGTTTAAAAAATTAAAGAATTATTGTAAGGCCCATTATACCAATTTATAACAGGCCCAGTCCATCTCACTTTTCCACAACACTTCTAGTCCAGTCCATTCTATTTTCAAACACCTCGGGTCCAGTTTCATTTTTTCTTGGTACAAAATTACCCCTTCTTTAATAAACTTCAAACTGTACGTTATAAACAGAGTAGTAACCGACGATTACTAGAGACGGAGAGAGAGCGAGAGATCGCGAGAGAGAGATCGCGAGAGAGAGATCGCGAGAGAGAGAAAGAGCTCGCGATCAGGATTTCTCACCAGTTTGTGCAAGCTCGATCAGGATTTCTTACCGGTTTGTGCAAGCTCTTTCGTGCAATCTAGATCATAACACAGGATCCTTTTCTCCGTTGATCCGAGCTCGAACTAAATCAATCTGAGAAAAGGTTCGTTTTGTGATGATTTCTTTTTGTTCTAATTTGTTCTAATCGATTCCAGAAAAGGTTTTGATGACAATGTTTGTGATGAATGTTGTACCTTTGAGATGAATGTTGGTTTTGTGCTTTCAATGTTGACAGAGTTTATATTAGATGATCACAAACGCCAAGGAGAATATAGACTGCAAATTTAAGCCCCTAGGGTTTACGCACTTTCGAAAAAAAACTAGACTACAAATTTAAGAATTCACACTGCAACTTTAAGGATTTTGGACATGGTCACTTTTTGTATTTAGACTGTAAATTACTATTAAACACACACCAGCCCGTATATGAAATCTGTTTGTATATTATGAGTATAAATAGTGTTTTTGAGGCATTAGATAGTGTACAAATTGACTGATTATATCAAACAAATATTATTGCAGGTGTGTTTTTTTTGTGATGGATACAACCAAAATGTTGCTGTGTAGGTATGTATCGCAGGTTCTTGTTGTGAGGATATCTGGTGGCATTCGGTTGGAGCATGTTTTAAGAAAGATTTGTGATAGGTGGGACAATTTATGCATTGGCAGTTTCTCATTGTTTTATGTGTTGGATGGGAGTGATTGTAAGCTTGACAATGAAGAATCTTTTGATAATATGTTGTATTTGTATCCTACTACTGATAGAATATATGCTACGGTTGAGGAGATTAAATCTTGTAGTGGACAAACAGTTGGAAGTATTAGTAGTGGAGGAACACTTGGAAGTATTAGTAGTGGAGTAGAAGTTGGTAGTTCTATTGGTGCTGTCGCTGTTGTTGAAAGAGAAGAACCTTTGGAGGAATTTTGTCGCCATGCCGAAACTAGGTACTTGACAGCGGGTTGGGCCAACTTGATACATGAGGTTGGTCAAGTATTTACTGGAGGTGTGAGGGATTTTAGGGCTTCTTTGCAGCGATATGCTATTGAAAATGGTTTTATGTATGATTTTGTTAAAAATGACCAGTATCGTGTGACTGCAAAGTGTTCAATTTCTAGCCGCGGATGGCATGTGCATGCCATTTTGGATCGCTCAAACAAAGAGTTTCGGATTAAGGAACTGGTAAATGAGCATGGTTGTGGTTCAACCTATCGAACGAATAAACATAAACGGGTGACATCTAGTTTAGTTGCTAGTGAGGTTACTAGTTTGGTTCGGACAAAGAATAACACATCACCTATGGATCTGTTGGATTTGTTTACAGACAAGTACGGTTTGGATTTATCATACCACCATGTATGGTTAGGAGTGGAGAAGGCTAGGGGGAAATATTTGGAGACTATGAAAGTTCATTTGATAAGTTGAGGTGGTACGTTGAAGCTGCCAAAATTGCAAATCCAGGGAGCTTATTAAAGCTTGAAGTTGATCCCGTCAGCAAGGAATTCTCGAGGCTCTTTGTGTCGTTTAATGCATGTATCACAGGGTTTAATCATTGTCGACCATTCCTTTGCCTTGATGGGACACATCTCAAAGGCAGATTCAAGGGGTGTCTTCTTGCTGCCACAGGAAAAGATGTAGATCAAGGTACTTTTTGTGTTCTTTTTGATTTTGAATGTATTCCTTAGATACTCATATCTATTTATCTGCTTGTTCTATGATTAGCATAAGACAAAGCCTAGGTTTCCATACATATCCATATCTATTTGTTTTCATATATATCAGTCAGCTTTCCCTAGTTTTAAAAGGTTGCAGTTTTTGTTTTTATTCTTGTAATGGTTGGGTGACAAGATGAGCTCTCAATTGTTTTTTTTCCCATAATGATGAGCACTCACTTGTTGTTCCACTTATTAGTAGATGATTAGACTAAATCAATCATTACATAGGCAAATCAAACATGAATACTTACAATCTATATCCAAAATTTAGTTGGATAATCTTATACTGTACCAAGAGAACCAAAAGTCACTCGTTTCTGTATTTTCTGAAGCTAGTTAATTACATTTGCCAAATCAGGGATTCAATGAGCCATCAGCGGGTGAGTTCACAAATTTGGGTAACTCTCATGAAAATGCACCGGGCAAGTAACTTTTGCATTGCAAGAAACGGCGTACTTGTATCATGGTCTATTTGGGATGGATAGTGTATAGCTTTGCGTATGTCCCGGTCAATAGGGGGCAGCTACAGATTGCTGGTAAAACTGTCATGTCTGCAAGAACTTACGTAATTTCACATTCTGTATTACATATTCCATTCATACAACTCTCATCACTATTCTGATACAAATTTGTATCAGTGTGTGTTTTTATTAAGTAGATCAATGTTTCTTTAACTAGAACTACATCTAAGTGGAGTTCCATCTTATTTTTGTTTGTTTTGGGTTTTTCTTTTTGTGTTGCAGGTTTATTTCCCCTGGCGTTTGCTATTGTGAATGCAGAAAATGATTGTAATTGGTTGTGGTTTCTTCGGATTTTAAAGACTATCTTGTCTCCACGGCCTATTTCTTTCATTAGTGATCGCAACCATGGTCTCGTGAGTAACATACCGGCTGTTTTTCCTGATTCTCATCATGCTTACTGTTTGTATCATCTTCAATTCAATTTGAAGGATCACTTCCCCGGACGGTTTCGACAAGGTTATCGAAATAGGTTGGTTGAATTGTTTAATGCTATCGCTTATGCTCCATCAGTATCAGCTTATATGATATGTGAGGCTAAGTTCTACGAGCATGGGGGAGATAAGGCCAAGACTTTTATTGCAAGTGTTCCAAAACAACATTGGACTAATGCTTATTTTCAAGGGCATCGATACGGAGAGATGAGTTCTAGTGCTATTGAGTCCTTCAATAACTGGATACTTGCTGCACGGCTTATGCCGATAATGAATTTAGTTGAAGAGTTGATGTCCAAAATTATGATTCAAATGTCGCGTAGAAGAGAAGAAGCATCGCGTTGGGTTTCTCAGATTTGTCCGGACATGGATGCGAAGTTGGCTAAGAGGATTGACAAGGGGAGGTCGTGGAGGGTTTATAAATCAAAAACTGGTTTGTATGAGGTGAAATATGTACCTGCTGTTCTGGTAAATCTTGAGCAAGGGACATGTTCTTGTGGAGGCTGGCAATACAATGGTTTCTTATGTGCTCATGCCGCAACGGTTTTAGTCAAGAGTTGTGGAGTGGAGGGATCCTTGGTTGGCTACATTGATCCGTTTTATCATGTTGAGGCATATCGGCTCACATATCAAGATAATATCCATCCAATTCTAGCTATGGATATTCCTGACTTCACAGAAGGAAGTACTCGGGTTATCAAAGCTCCAAAAAATAGGAGGCAAGCTGGAAGACCTTGCGTAAAGCGCATTCGTTCTAGGGGTGAAGAACAGTCCTTTGCAAGGCCAATGAAATGTGCGAGGTGTCATAAGCTTTCTCACCACAACCGCAGGACATGCAAAGAGGCTACGGATGATTGATTCTTTACATTTTTAATAGTACATTGTTTCATTGGAATTCATATCCATACAAGTAAAGAGACTACTTAATTGTGCTTAGGTGCGAGACCATTGTGAGACACAACAAAAGGACTTGCAAGGAACCTCTTCTTAGTTGATTCTTAGAATGACACATTAAAGTCTTTCTACATTGTTCTTCACAAAAGTTTATGAACTGGGAGTTTGTTTAGTTTTACATTGCGTTTCCAATAAGTTGAGTATTGTGATACTGGTTGAGAAGATTTTCAGTACTATGCAGTTTATGAGTGTCTTCAGTTTTATGAAACTTTATGTTGGTCATCTCTGTATATTTTGATTATGTTGTCTTCCTATAAATTGGTATGAAGAGCGACTTGTAGTGTATCTTGGCAGCAGTATCTGCTGGTCTGTTTATTGATGTTTTCGTTTATGGTTAAACGATCTGAGGGTCAGCAGACTTGTGTGTACTTGTTTTCGTTTTCGTTTATAAATTTGTTCATGATTATTACAGCGAACCAGAACGTCATAAATGTTCTCCTCTTTCCAGTTTAGAAGTTTGAATGCTGACAGCAAGTTTCACTCGCACATAGTGTCATCCATACTTTGTTGCAACGAATAGATTATCAGTTACATTTCCTCTCACAATCTGAGACTCAAATGATGAGAGGTCGGTTGACATTGATCTTGTTTTATGTTTTTGCAAATTTAATTTAGACTTCAAATTTTCACTTTTAAACTGCAAATAAATACACTTTTTTGCAAATTCGTACTTTTAAACTGCAAATGTAATTTAGACTGCAAATTTGTACTCTTAGACTGCAAATAAATACACTTCCCACTTTCAGATTACAAATTTGTACTTTTAGACGGTAAATAAATACACTTTGAACTTTTAGACTTCAAATTTGCATTTTAGACAGCAAATAAACACTTTTAGACTGCAAATAAATACATTTTTTGTAAATTTGTACTTTTAAACTGCAAATTTAATTTAGACTGCAAATATATACTCTTTTTTGCAAATTCGTACTTTTATACTGCAAATTTAATTTAGACTGCAAATAATTACACTTTTTGCAAATTGTTACTTTTCAAATGCAAATTTAATTTAGACTGCAAATAAATACACTTTCCATTTTTAGACTGCAAATAAGCACTTTTAGACTGCAAATAAATACACTTTTTTTTGCAAATTTGAACTTTTAAACTACAAATTTAATTTAGACTGCAAATTTGTACTTTTAGACTGCAAATAAATACACTTCCCACTTTCAGATTGCAAATTTGTACTTTTAGATTGTAAATAAATACACTTTGAACTTTTAGACTGCAAATTTGCATTTTAGACAGCAAATAAACACTTTTATACTGCAAATAAATACACTTTTTGTAAATTTGTACTTTTAACCTGCAAATTTAATTTAGACTGCAAATTTTCACTTTTAGACTGCAAATAAATACTCTTTTTGCAAATTCATACTTTTATACAGCAAATTTAATTTAGACTGCAAATTTATACTTTTAGAATGCAAATAATTACACTTTTTTCAAATTTGTACTTTTAAAATGCAAATTTAATTTAGACTGCAAATTTGTACTTTTAGACTGCAAATAAATACATTTTTCACTTTTAGACTGCAAATAAGCACTTTTAGACTGCAAATAAATACACTTTTTATAAATTTGTACTTTTAAACTGCAAATTTAATTTAGACTGCAAATTTGTACTTTTAGACTGCAAATAAATACACTTTCCACTTTTAGATTGTAAATTTGTACTTTTACACTACAAATAAATACACTTTGCACTTTTAGACAGCAAAAATGCATTTTAGATTGCAAATTCCGATGATGATTATAAACCAGATTTTGTTGCTGATTCCGATTATGTTATCCTTCCTCCTTTGCAAAGGAGGCCAGCGGGTAAGCCAAGGACCAAGTGTGTATCGCCGATTTGGAAGACTACTAGGAAAAGGTTATGTTCTAGGTGTGGGACCGTTGCGAGGCACAACAAAAGCACTTGCAAGGAACCTCTTCTTAGTTGATTCTTAGAATGACACATTAAAGTCTTTCTGCATTCTTTTTCACAAAAGTTTCTTGACAGAGCATGGTGATACTAGATATAGCTTGTTGATGGTTGTTTGTATCTTGGTAAAATCATAGGGATTGAATGGAGGCCGTGAAAGCTTACCCACAAGCTGAAACGCATATAAATTCTAGCAACCATTGTGAGTATATCAATGCCTTAATTACCTTATTCTTGCCTTACTCTTGTTGCCTTGATTTTGCCCTGACTTTTTCTGACAACTTAGTACGCTTTCGCCCTAGTTATGTGCACATACTTTAGAAGAGTTGTTAAGCCTTGTAGGATCTGTGAATAGAATCAGCTGGACCACTGAGTATCGGATTCAGACTTTCATGCCATCCGTTATAGAATCCCTAGTTATGTTGTGTGTTTTGGGCTTAGAGTTATTAGTAGCACAAGGGGTTGTAGAATGACAGTTTGGTAGCACTTTCTGTGTGATTTTGATGCCATCTGTAAGAATTTGACATGCTTGTTGAATTTCACCAGTGCTCATCATCTAGATCTTTTGGAGACGAGAATGTGTCTTTGAGATCATTGCGTAAGAAATGTGTTAGGAAGTTTTTTCTTCTATGCAATTAACTTGTAGCTGTAAGAAATGTGTTGCTTGTTAGGACAATCAGTTCCTCAGAGGATAAACCGTAGAAGACAGAGATTTCCCGACTTAGTGCACATTATTATCAAGAATTCCACCAGATTCCGTAGACTCATCCACGGGCTCAGGGCCACCACACGATCTTGAAATCGATCTTACAAGATTCTCAATCTCGGGTGCACACCTTATGAAAGACGAACTCCAGAAGTTGTATTTCAGACTGCAAATTTGCATTTTAGACAGCAAATAAACACTTTTAAACTGCAAATAAATACACTTTTTGTAAATTTGTACTTTTAAACTGCAAATTTAATTTAGACTGCAAATTTTCACTTTTAGACTGCAAATAAATACTCTTTTTGCAAATTCATACTTTTATACAGCAAATTTAATTTAGACTGCAAATTTATACTTTCAGACTGCAAATAATTACACTTTTTGCAAATTTGTACTTTTAAAATGCAAATTTAATTTAGACTGCAAATAATTACACTTTTCACTTTTAGACTACAAACAAATACTCTTTTTGCAAATTCATATTTTTATACAGCAAATTTAACTTAGACTGCAAATAAGCACTTTTAGACTGCAAATAAATACACTTTTTTGCAAATTCGTACTTTGAAACTGCAAATTTAATTTAGACTGCAAATTTATACTTTTAGACTGCAAATAAATACACTTCCCACTTTCAGATTGCAATTTTGTACTTTTAGACGGTAAATAAATACACTTTGAACTTTTAGACTGCAAATTTGCATTTTAGACTGCAAATTTGATTTTAGACTGCAAATAAATACACTTTTTGTAAATTTGTAGTTTTAAACAACAAATTTAATTTAGACTGCAAATTTTCACTTTTAGACTGCAAATAAATACTCTTTTTGCAAATTCATATTTTTATACAGCAAATTTAATTTAGACTGCAAATTTATACTTTCAGACTCCAAATAATTACACTTTTTGCAAATTTGTACTTTTAAAATGCAAATTTAATTTAGACTGCAAATATACAATACACTTTCCACTTTTAGACTGCAAATAATTACACTTTTTGCAAATTTGTACTTTTAAAATGCAAATTTAATTTAGACTGCAAATAATTACACTTTTCACTTTTAGACTGCAAATAAATACTCTTTTTTCAAATTCATACTTTTATACAGCAAATTTAATTTAGACTGCAAATTTATACTTTTAGACTGCAAATAATTACACTTTTTTGCAAATTCGTACTTTTAAACTGCAAATTTAATTTAGACTGCAAATTTATACTTTTAGACTGCAAATAAATACACTTCCCACTTTCAGATTGCAATTTTGTACTTTTAGACGGTAAATAAATACACTTTGAACTTTTAGACTGCAAATTTGCATTTTAGACTGCAAATTTGATTTTAGACTGCAAATAAATACACTTTTTGTAAATTTGTAGTTTTAAACAACAAATTTAATTTAGACTGCAAATTTTCACTTTTAGACTGCAAATAAATACTCTTTTTGCAAATTCATATTTTTATACAGCAAATTTAATTTAGACTGCAAATTTATACTTTCAGACTCCAAATAATTACACTTTTTGCAAATTTGTACTTTTAAAATGCAAATTTAATTTAGACTGCAAATATACAATACACTTTCCACTTTTAGACTGCAAATAATTACACTTTTTGCAAATTTGTACTTTTAAAATGCAAATTTAATTTAGACTGCAAATAATTACACTTTTCACTTTTAGACTGCAAATAAATACTCTTTTTGCAAATTCATACTTTTATACAGCAAATTTAACTTAGACTGCAAATAAGCACTTTTAGACTGCAAATAAATACACTTTTTTGCAAATTCGTACTTTGAAACTGCAAATTTAATTTAGACTGCAAATTTATACTTTTAGACTGCAAATAAATACACTTCCCACTTTCAGATTGCAATTTTGTACTTTTAGACGGTAAATAAATACACTTTGAACTTTTAGACTGCAAATTTGCATTTTAGACTGCAAATTTGATTTTAGACTGCAAATAAATACACTTTTTGTAAATTTGTAGTTTTAAACAACAAATTTAATTTAGACTGCAAATTTTCACTTTTAGACTGCAAATAAATACTCTTTTTGCAAATTCATATTTTTATACAGCAAATTTAATTTAGACTGCAAATTTATACTTTCAGACTCCAAATAATTACACTTTTTGCAAATTTGTACTTTTAAAATGCAAATTTAATTTAGACTGCAAATATACAATACACTTTCCACTTTTAGACTGCAAATAAATAAACTTTTTTGCAAATTCGTACTTTTAAACTGCAAATTTAATTTAGACTACAAATTTATACTTTTAGACTGCAAATAAATACACTTCCCACTTTCAGATTGCAATTTTGTACTTTTAGACGGTAAATAAATACACTTTGAACTTTTAGACTGCAAATAAGCACTTTTAGACTGCAAATAAATACACTTTTTGTAAATTTATAGTTTTAAACAGCAAATTTAATTTAGACTGCAAATTTTCACTTTTAGACTGCAAATAAATACTCTTTTTGCAAATTCATATTTTTATATAGTAAATTTAATTTAGACTGCAAATTTATACTTTCAGACTGCAAATAATTACACTTTTTACAAATTTGTACTTTTAAAATGCAAATTTAATTAAGACTGCAAATATACAATACACTTTCCACTTTTAGACTGCAAATAAATAAACTTTTTTGCAAATTCGTACTTTTAAACTGCAAATTTAATTTAGACTACAAATTTATACTTTTAGACTGCAAATAAATACACTTCCCACTTTCAGACTGCAAATTTGTACTTTGCAAATAATTACATTTTCCACTTTTAGACTGCAAATAAGCACTTTTAGACTGCAAATTTGATTTTAGACTGCAAATAAGCAATTTTAGACTGCAAATATATACACTCTTTGCAAATTTGTACTTTTAAACAGCAAATTTAATTTAGACTGCAAATTTTCACTTTTAGACTGCAAATAAATACTCTTTTTGCAAATTCATACTTTTATACTGCAAATTTGATTTAGTTTGCCAATTTATACTTTTAGACTGCAAATAAATACACTTTTTGCAAATTTGTACTTTTAAACTGCAAATTTAATTTAGTCTTCAAATTTTCACTTTTAAACTGCAAATTTGTACTTTCAGATTGCAAATAAATGCAACTTTAAAACTGCAAATTTAATTTAGACTGCAAATTTTCACTTTTAGACTGCAAATAAATACATTTCAAACTTTTTAGACTGCAAATAAATACAGATTTTGCAAATTAGCACTTTTAAAATGCAAATTTGCACATTGTACTTTTAGACTCCAAATAAATACACTTTGCACTTTTAGACTGCAAATTTGCATTTTTAGACTGCAAATTAATGCAGTTTTGTAAACTTTACAATCTAGACAGAAAGTTTGCAGTCTACAAATGCAGTCTACACAAGTTTGCAGTCTACACAAGTTTAACAACAAAAGATCATCATTCCTAACTGTATCAAACTACTACACCAATGAAAATATCCTTGAAAATTGTAAGATATAGGATTTAAATCTTTGACAACCAAGAAACAGACTCTTATCCCTCCAAAAATGGAGTTGAAAATTTCAACCAAAACCTTTTCAACCCTTAATCAACAGTTTAAAATTCCTACACTTTGTGCTTCAAAATAAACCAACACCCACCAAACTGCATATATGCAGGACATCATAGGCAAATAACAACTCTTGGTAAAATATACGGGTACTTCTTCAAATTCTGCAACTGCGATGCCTACACCAGCAACTTGTGTTCAAGTGATATGGCCATCTGGATGATCCAAACCAAAACAGAATAAAGTTTTCTATCAATATACAATCGAGTGTATTGGGTAGAGGCATTAACGGAAGGAAAAAAGAGAAGCATTTATGCATTTGAACCATATAACAAAGGCATCCGAGTTATTAGAAAGCTATGTAGCACAGACACTTCATTGGAGTTATTTGTGTTTTAATCTGTATGCAAGCATGTGAGCAAGCAAAATCTCTCATTCGTGAATTTTTTGTAACAGGTCCATCGCGAAAATTTGCATCTTAGCATCAGATTTGATGAACTTAAAACTGTACAGTTTCGATATGCAGATGCATTACCCATCCACAGTGATCACAAAAATTAGAGAAAAACCTCCTCTATTTATTTCATACTTTAGAGTAGTTGTTTCTATGAATGTCTATCTCTACATTCCAGATCATACAGCTGATGAATGTCTGTCTCTACATTGCAAAAGTAGTTGTTTCTATGAAGTGTACTCCAAGGATGGGCTCTTTTGGTGAATGTCTGTCTCTTCAATACAGAAGCTGCTGCTCCACGGAAGTATATTCCTAGGCTGGGATTATCCCTATCAGTTTGATGCTTTGATAGGAGTGGTTTTTGCTGTAAGGTCAAGTTTTTATTTGGCAAATCCCATGACAAAAATACATTGATTTGTATCTTTTATTATTGAGTTGAAATTTATTCTTCATTTATTTCTAGAATGTCTGTTTAGGAAGTGGAAGGAAATCAAATCGTTTGTAATTGAGAGGATGCGTTTTTAGGAACTAAATCAATTATTTTGTAATTGAGAGATAGAGAAGGAAAAGGATGGAAGGAATCAAGGAGATTCGTGATCATGGCAGATGAATAAGGAAAGAGGATCTCAAAATCTGTGGGTTGAAAATAAGGCAACGTGCATCAGTTGTGATTGCTTGAGCAACTCCGAACAAGCCTATACTGGTGCTTGAGCAACTTGACAGATTTCATCCATCTATATATATGCGGCTCACTTGGGATTTCGAGGTGACCGAACATATGAGAGCCGCCCCCAAGAACTTTCAAACCTAAAGAAAACATCCAAGGGGTTTCGGTTTTGTTTCTTGAAGTACAAACATGATCAATTGATCATCGAGCAATAAGGTTAACTTCATGGAGTTTCTTTCCAATCTTTGATTCAACTTACTTGAGTTGGCCTTCGGTGGATTTCCGAAGGATAGTGGAAGGCTTGTGGATTCAAGGCAGCGGCAGTCAAGCACTGGGTGCGGTGAACGAGCGATTCGGCAATCAACCTTGGTCAACCGAGAGCGATTCTAGGTTGTAAGTATAGGTTTGTTTGTAACCGTACAATGAGTATAGTGTTTTGATTCCTTCCCGTGGTTTTTTCCCGTTTAGGGTTTTCCACGTATATCTTTGCGTTCATCTTTTTATTGCTTTCCGTTTGCGAGATTGATTTTCTTATCTGTTGGTGGGTTAATTAATTGGAGAGATTTAAAAATAGCAAATATTTTTATTCCTAGACGAGCTAGGATTTTTCAATTGGTATCAAAGCGGGTCGCTCGTAATATTAGGTTTATTCCTAGAGCGGATCTTTATTTTTTTTAATTTGCTATTATGGATTCACCAAGAGAAAGAAAATTTATTATCAAACCTCCGATTTTTGACAGCTCCAAATATGTAGCATGTGCTACAACTATGTTTCCTGGTGGTAATAGTGTTCTATCTGACAGTGAGAGTACCAGTAATATTTTTTGTGAGGTTGAGACTAACCGAACTAGCGATGGAGAAGATAACTATGATACGGAAGCTATGGCTTTGGTTATGAAAAGTTTTAAACATTCTTTTAAGAAAAAACCTAATTTAGGGTTAGCCACAAAGCTAAAACAATGTGAGAAAGAGAAAATTGATGCGTTGCATGAACTTGATGTGCTTAAGCGAAAACATATGAATGTTGAAAATGATATGGATAGCCTTATTAAGACTAACAAGCTTCTTGAATCAAAGGTAGCAAATTTGCAAGTTGAACTTGACAAGGCCAATGCTACTTTTAAGAAATTAAATGCAGGTTCACAAGTTTTAGATCAAATTTTGTTATCTCAAAAGGTGGCATCGGATAGAAGTGGACTTGGATATGAAGTAAAAGTATTTTCAAAGTCAATGGCGGAAGGCAAGATTGTAAAGCCCACTGAAAAACAAATTGCCTCGCCAAAAGATATAGCCAAAACTAACATCAAGAAAATTGGTAATACCAATGTGTTCAAACAACCCACTCCCACCGATGCGAGGATTCAAAGAGGCGTCAATGGTAAATCCACCACCAAGCGTGGTGAGGTAAGCTCTTCTAAATTTAAGCCTACTTGTCATAATTGTGGAATGATTGGACATATAAGACCACATTGCAAGAAATTACATGCTTCTTGTATTTCAAATGCTCCTGAAAAAATGAATTTGTGTAAACATGCCCAATTTGTTCCCACTTGTCATTTTTGTGGGATGAAAGTTCATATTCGGCCAAATTGCTTTAAACTCCATGGGTACCCTATTGCTCCTCTCAATTATCGTCGTATTAATAACAATGAGGGTAGGGAAAATTATTTTGATTATGATTGTGATAGAACCCAAAAACCTAGGTGTAGGGTGATTTCTCATGAAAAGAATACAAATGTGATGCCTAAACATGCGCCTAAAGTTGTTGAAAATTTTAAAAAGGTCAAGGTTAGATCTATTTGGGTGAGGAAAATGGACTTGAGAACTTGTGTAGATTTTCCTTCCAATCCTCTTGATGCCACTGGATCGTTCGGAGGAGTTGGCCTCATCTTTTAAAGGCTTGGTCTTGCATCCATAGTCTAGGTTGGTTTTCTTGCAATTCTTGTACCTAGAGCTATGGTTTCTGTTGGATTATTTACTAGTGTTGATTACATTCTTAGCATGTTTCATTTAGTTATTTTAAAAAAAAACAGAATTTTGTTTTTTTCCGGAATTATTAGTCTGGCGAATTTACTTTAAAAAAAAAGATTTTTTTTATTTTTTTTGCTATGGGCATGCCTTTGAGGTTTTAAGTTGTTGGCTATGAGATACATTCATATGAGCATTTTTTTTTTTGTAATGCATGCACATCTTTTCATGATAACATTCATGCGAAGTATTTGGAAGTTAAATGTGACATGTTCCATGATTATGTGATCTCCACCTCTATACGTCAAAGTTAGCGAGTTTTTTTTTTTTTTGAGGCAAGTTGATTCTCATGTACTTGGGTATGTCACATGCTTTTCTTCGACGATTGACTATTTCAGGTATATTTTTTATGGATACGAGATTCTACCTTCTAAAGTTTCGTAAAAAAAAAAAAAAAAAAAAAGGAGATCATGGATGGTTTGCTAGAGATAATAATGCTTATCCGGGCGTTCACCGAGTAACCGGGCAATTGGAGTGAGGTATTCTCCCTCTGAGAGTTCGCGTCATATAGTGGATAGACCTTGTGAAGGCATCCGTGTTGGACCACTTGCTAGTAACCGGGTATTGGGTATGAGGTATTCTTACTCTCAGTATTCGCGTCAAACGACAGTGGGGTAATAGAGAATACATTCTTGTTATCATGAGAAACAATAAAAAAGAAAAAGGATTAATTGATTAAGGGGGAGAGTATTCATTCTTTGAAGGGGAGTTGTATCTATATCGATATGCATGGTTTGACTTCATAAGGGGGAGAGTGTTTGACAATCCAGAGTTTACATGAGAATTCTCAAATCCTTGACTGATAATCTTAATTTCTTGAGACGTGTCACACACTCACCTTGTCACGAACTCATGTCGCATGTTACAATTACTTCTAGATTAATCCATGATTGATTCTCATGAAAATTTGCTCATGCATTTAAAAAAAATTTCATATTCCTTGAGTCTCGTATTCAAAAACTTGTCCTCCATTGGTGTGCTCCCTTGTTGCATTATTTTTGTTGGTCATTATTTATTTTTTGGCTTATCTATGTAGGATTTTGTTTCTAGTATTACTATTGGTTGTTTGGTTTATGGGCTATAATTGCGGCACTTCTTTTCCGGCTATTGTTTCATGAGTTTATAATTTTTCATTCTCCTAGCTCAATTCTTTGCTTTTGCAATACATGAATATGGTTTGGTTATGTCATTGATAGTTCTATATACTTGGCTATTGATATGTTTGGTTCATGATGAGTTTAGTTCAACTGCTGATGGGTTATTCATTCTTTCAATATTTTTTAGTTGACATTTGATTTCCTCTTCTACCTTTGTCATTCCATGACAAAAAGGGGGAGAAATTTATTGATTAACAGATTGTTGTCTTTAAGTATTTGTTTTTGCAGCTTCTCAGGTCATGATCAATCTGTTAAGGGATAGGTTGTTATGTATGTTTTGTCATGGAAGTGCCAAAGGGGGAGATTGTAAGGTCAAGTTTTTATTTGGCAAATCCCATGACAAAAATACATTGATTTGTATCTTTTATTATTGAGTTGAAATTTATTCTTCATTTATTTCTAGAATGTCTGTTTAGGAAGTGGAAGGAAATCAAATCGTTTGTAATTAAGAGGATGCGTTTTTAGGAACTAAATCAATTATTTTGTAATTGAGAGATAGAGAAGGAAAAGGATGGAAGGAATCAAGGAGATTCGTGATCATGGCAGATGAATAAGGAAAGAGGATCTCAAAATCTGTGGGTTGAAAATAAGGCAACGTGCATCAGTTGTGATTGCTTGAGCAACTCCGAACAAGCCTATACTGGTGCTTGAGCAACTTGACAGATTTCATCCATCTATATATATGCGGCTCACTTGGGATTTCGAGGTGACCGAACATATGAGAGCCGCCCCCAAGAACTTTCAAACCTAAAGAAAACATCCAAGGGGTTTCGGTTTTGTTTCTTGAAGTACAAACATGATCAATTGATCATCGAGCAATAAGGTTAACTTCATGGAGTTTCTTTCCAATCTTTGATTCAACTTACTTGAGTTGGCCTTCGGTGGATTTCCGAAGGATAGTGGAAGGCTTGTGGATTCAAGGCAGCGGCAGTCAAGCACTGGGTGCGGTGAACGAGCGATTCGGCAATCAACCTTGGTCAACCGAGAGCGATTCTAGGTTGTAAGTATAGGTTTGTTTGTAACCGTACAATGAGTATAGTGTTTTGATTCCTTCCCGTGGTTTTTTCCCGTTTAGGGTTTTCCACGTATATCTTTGCGTTCATCTTTTTATTGCTTTCCGTTTGCGAGATTGATTTTCTTATCTGTTGGTGGGTTAATTAATTGGAGAGATTTAAAAATAGCAAATATTTTTATTCCTAGACGAGCTAGGATTTTTCATTTGCTAAAGGTGTTAGCTGCTGTAGGATGATGTCAGGTTGAGACTTTGGGGGGTGGAATATTTGGGCTGTCTTTGTTCAATTTCTCATTGATTTTTAGAGAAGATCAGACACTCTCCGGACACGTGTCCGACACATCCCGGAGTGTCCTGTTTTTTTAGAGAAGATCAGAAGCTTCAGAGACAGAGATATGTTCATGACTACTAATGATAGGTTGAGTCCTAGAGCATGAAATGTATCCAGACACTCTCCGGACACGTGTCCGACACAGCCCAGAGTGTCCTGTTTTTTTAGAGAAGATCAGAAGCTTCAGAGACAGAGATCTGTTCATGACTACTAATGATAGGTTGAGTCCTAGAGCATGAAATGTATCCAGACACTCTCCGGACACATGTCCGACACTTCCCGGAGTGTCCTGTTTTTTCTTGGAGTCATAATATGCATAAAAAGAAAAGGAAACATGATTTGCCAAACATACTGAGTCACAACTATAGAAGTTAATCTAATCCACCAACTTGACGCTTAAATCTGCCAAATGTTCAAAAATTTAGGTGCTAAAACGGATCAAATAGGAAACCTAGTTGTGGAAAAATCTGCCTATCTCTAACGGTCTAGTTCTAGCCTATTCTTGACTACCACGTATACCCTTCTCACGTGGGTAAAAAAGAAGGGAAATGAGATGAAAACCAGACGGGGACAATAACCATTCAGCACAACCAACAGAAGGGAAATGAGATGAAAACCAGACGGGGACAAGAACCATAGTCAAAGGCTGGTGCTTTAAAGAGTGGACAATATTCTAAACTTGCCAACAGCACAAACAAACAATGTTTTCAAAACAAACTTACAAACCCATATGCAGAATCAGACACCAAAAAAATCAGATTGAAGAAATAGAGGTTTACCTTTTTGTTTTGTTTTTTCTCTTTTCTTCTGATTGTAAGAAATAGAGGTTACTGCTGCAAGTGCAATCCCACCTTCAATTACAACGTCGTGACACATGCATGGTCCAATACAATTGGCATCATCTCTTATTCTCTGAACATTGCGTCCGAACAAAACACTAGGGCACAAAAGTCCTGTCCAGCCTGAAGAGGTGTGAAATAAGATTGTAAACAGTAGAAGTCTGTGTTTAAAGCAGAAGGATAGAGACAGCAGATAGCTAGGATAAGCTTTAACATAGAAGAAGGGCAAGAAAATCAAGAACAGCTTAAATATGAAAGAGACGGTGTAACACTAACATGAATAAATGGGCTATTGAACGAACCGTACTTCAACAAATGTGTCTCTTGACCGCTCCAATATGGAAACAGAAAACATGCTACATAGCCACTGATCCTAGCCATTTGAAGTTTGTGTAATCTAGTTTGCATTGATTAGACCAAAAGCGAAAATAGAGATGTTGTGTCACATGCTAGATACCTGTGATCTTAGATATGTAGAGTTTGAGCCACAATTCAAAAAAGACTAGAGACAACTTCACTGTAAAACAACATCATTTTTTTCCACAAAAACAAAGCTGTATCTTCTTCTCGACACTTCTATATCTATTCTTCCCTCCTTCCTTTGATCTCTTTCTGGTTTTCCTCTAACTGACGAACACAACTAGTGTAGTTCACAATGACAGCTTGGGAGATGACCACCACGCTCTCAAAGACTCTTCTATCGCTACAATTATCCATAGTGATAAACTGGAAACTACACATATAGAAACGCCCAATATCCACACTCACAAACGAGGTCTAGCTAATATGTCAGCTTAAATCACTCATGAAATTGCGCAGGATAACCTGCCCCAGTTATTCCTTACAGGGATGGGAAGTAATGGAGGCCTACCTTACAGGGATGGGAAGTAATGGAGGCCTAGGATTCAATAGCATTGCAAGCTTATGCCATTAACACCATAAAAAGTAAAGCGAAAACAAGCTGACAACAATAACATTAACCAAATACATTTTCCATTAGACTAGTTCAAAAATTTGGAAACTGAATCATACCAGAGTTCAGTTTAAAAATTTGGGAACTTGAATCATAACCAAAACATTAGCTTTAAAGAATGGTGTAATGGACGAGAACAGACAGTGGTTTCAGCACAAGCTTACAAACCCATGTTTTTCAGTCTAATCCATAAGGAAACACAAGCAACCATGATTTTATAATGTGCAAACATCTAAGATTTATTATTGAACAGATTAGGAAGTACCTCCACATGGTGAAATCCATGTGTTTTATAAGACTTCTTGCTTGATGAATAAGTCTATAAGGTCTGCCCTGAACTGCCTACAATCCTGTCTTGTTATTGCACTGGTTGGATTTTCATTCTCGATGTACTTCCTCATGATTGACATTACAATAATGCCACAGTCAAGACTGCAAGAAAAAATGGTGTCATCTATTAACTAGGAAAAAATAAGTCCAATTCTTCAATAATATTTTTACTATGAAGCACAAGATAGTAAGGACCAGAGAAAGTACACCATAGGTGACAAAGACTATTACAAAAACCTTACAGTACTTACCTTCCAATTTCTTGTTGCGGTGAGTCCTTCTGTACCTCCACTGTATCACTCATAACCATTTTGGCTGCTTGTTTTTTGTCCGCATTGATGTATGCTGCAACAGTTATTCTCTGTGGAGAAGGAAACAAATAATGTAAGAGCTTTGACAAACTACATATATGAAATACCACATCATCCAGGCCAGCTTACCAATTTCTCTGATATAATGCTGTATTTATTGTTCTTTCCATATTTGAGAAACAAAGGGTTATACAACTTCCACTTTCCGTTGTCTTTGTCAAGCACGAGCAACGTCCAGTGGAAAGAAGTTAGTATTGGAAAGAGCAAGAATCTTGCCGATGCAGCTTGTCGCATTAGATTGTGAAGCGTCCTCCTCAGTTGCCCTGGCTTTTTGTTCTCAATTATGTCCTATTTACAGACAAAAACAAATCAAAATTTTTTATTTTTATTTTGAACAAATCAAAGTTAACTTGTGTATGAATAATACAAGGTAGTGCTAGTTTCTTACCATGAAGTAGCTAATGAAGATGTATGACTTCGGTGGTTGAGTATTCAAATTAAATGTCGGTTGTGTTTCAAGGTGTTGGCGCATGAGGAGCAACGCGTATGCATCTATACACTGTTTTGTACCAGTGAAAACATGATTAGCTCTCTAAGTTCTGTTTGAATACAGTCTTACAATTGCAGTCTACAAACAGCAGGTTTGATATTGATATTGAATCATTTAAAACACAACTAGATAGTATGGGAATTACCCGATTTGATATTGGATCGTCGAACAAGAGGTTTTCTATGTCAAGAAGTTCAACAAAGATGACGTCCTGTGGTGATTTCATTACTACAGTACTGCATATTGCAAATTGGTTTTAAAATTCTGTTAACAATCATAAACTTTATAACTAATGGATATAGTTGAGAGTATATCTTACCCAGGTTCTCTTGTCTTCCAAAGTTGTTCGATTTTCTTCCAAGTTTCAGGACAAATCAGTTTTGCCACTTGACCCTTAACATTCAAATTCTTCAGCTTCTTCTTTTTGCCCTTTTCTCGTTGCTCATACTCCTGAGACTCGTCTACATTGATAGTATCTATTTCAGTATTAACCTTCAACTTCTTCTGCATTTTCTTCTTCCCCTTTTGTTGTTGCTCATAGTCCGGACTGTTGTCTACATCGATTGGATCTACTTGTGGACTCTTTCTCTTCGCTTGTCCATAGACGTAGTCCTCGGAGTAGTTCTGCTTTCTATCATCCCTTGCTATGACTCTTTTAAACATTGACCGCGGAGAGCATTGTTCCTTAGACTTCTTCAGCTTCATCTTTTCCTTTGCTGCTTCTTGTGTGATTTCGTGAACTGTCATACATGCCAATTCGTCCTCCATGTCATTCTTCTCTTTCTCTAGGCTTGCGATTTTCTCAAATGTTGCGTGCTGCGTCACTTCATGCACTTCTCTCTCAGTTTCCATAGGATATGCTTGGGTTAACTGATGGATTTCAAAATCTTCAACTTTCGCATCTAACTCCTTAACTTTCACCTCCAAGTCCTCATTTTCTTTCAGTAACAGCTTGTTTCCATTTTGTAACTTGTCGTTCTTTTTTTGTAGTGCAGTAGCATGTTTTTCAAGGGTTTGGATTCTCTGCTTCAACATTCCATTTTCTTCATTTCGAGATTGTAGAGCTTTCTCATTCTGTTCTTGAATTTTGATGATCTCAATCTCTAAATTCTGCTTCTCTATCTCCAACTTCTCAATCTTGTTCTTCATTTCATCAATAAGAGCATTTGCGTCCTTCTTGCCTTGCTCCTCTATTGTTCCAAAAATCGTATTCAAGGTTGCAATAGGCGTTGTGTTCGGTGACGACATTTGACCCAATGTATTCGGCACCAATGTTGATCCTGAATCCGTTTCATATGATCTGCAGATTGGACTGTTGAAGTCATCTAGTCCCTGTACTTTTTCTGCTTCATCATCCTTTTCACCCCCGTCATCTTTTGAAACTTGGACTCCACCCTTTTCTCCCTCTTCCTCCCCACAAACTCCAACTTGCTCTCCACCATGCACAACCCCAATCATTGGTTCAACCTCTGTTACCTTTGCTTCTCCTTGTTCACCCCGGTGATCTTTAGAAACTTGACCTTGTTCATCCCCGTGATCTCCAGAAATTTCATCAAAGATCTTTCTTTCTTCACCCGTTTCTTGTACCTCAGTATGATTTACCAACTTGACGCCTGAATCCGTTTCATATGATCTGCAGATTGGACTGTTGAAGTCATCTAGTCCTTGTACTTTTTGTGCTTCATCATCCCTTTCACCCCCGTCATCTTTTGAAACTTGGACTCCACCCTTTTCTCCCTCTTCCTCCCCACAAACTCCAACTTGCTCTCCACCATGCACAACCCCAATCGTTGGTTCAACCTCTGTTACCTTTGCTTCTCCTTGTTCACCCCGGTGATCTTTAGAAACTTGACCTTGTTCATCCCCGTGATCTCCAGAAATTTCATCAAAGATCTTTCTTTCTTCAGCTGTTTCTTGTACCTCAGTATGATTTACCTAGTCAAACAGAAAATACAACAATCAACAGTCTTTAGAATACAAATTAAGTATATCAATGTTTCTTTAACTAGACAAGTTACATGTAAAAGAAGCTCAAGTTCGTAACAAAAGGGAGTATAGAACTGCATCCCAATCTATGACATAGAAATAGAAATAGAAGATTCGTTAAATTTAATACAGTTAGGAAAAATACATTCCAAGTTTACTGTCTTATCTGCTCATTCTATTTTTTAATAAATCTAGACACAAAAGGTCATATATCCACTTTTATTAGGAACAATACATTCATCTACACGCACAAAAATTTTCCACAATCAACCATAAATACTGCTGACTCAGCACACTTAAAAAGCTATGTGAGTCGACTCAGCACGTATTTATGGCTGATTGTGGCAAATCTTTGTATATGTAGGATTATTGTTTTCGTTAATTGTCTTGGTTCCTCCTAGCTCACTTAACTAAATAGATTAAAATTATTCTGCATGGGGTTCTTCTAATCTTCAGAATGGAATGACAAAATGTAAATATAGTTTTGTGAAGTATAGAGTTTTGTTGTCTCTCAATGGCAGAGTTGTGAAAACCCAAGTGCAACTTCTTGGGGTCATTTGCATGAGCACATGCATATCATGTTATAACCCTCTGTTACCTTTGGAAACTTGACCCCGGTGATCAATGTTTCTTTAACTAGAGTTTTAAGTATATCAATGTTTCTTTAACTAGACAAGTTACATGTAAAAGGAGCTCAAGTTCGTAACAAAAGGGAGTACAGAACTGCATTCCAATCTATGACATAGAAATAGAAATAGAAGATTCGTTAAATTTTTGCCGAAACAAATAGAACCAATAAATTTCTACTGATAAGTATGGTTTCAATCATTTCTAGGCTAGAGGTGCATACTCCATAGCAATTCCCAAAATCAAAAGCACAAACTCAATATTCGAAAACCACAAAGCAAAAACAACACAAGAAAAGATACAGCCTCAAACATCAATAGAAAAAAGAAGAAGAGACATTATTACTTTATCACCAGGAAGTTGACTTAATTGCTCAAAATCCTTGAGGCTTTTTCGAAGATCTGAAAT
Organism: Rhododendron griersonianum; assembly: GCA_018127125.1. Lineage (NCBI taxonomy): Eukaryota > Viridiplantae > Streptophyta > Magnoliopsida > Ericales > Ericaceae > Rhododendron > Rhododendron griersonianum. Next base: position 34,097,820 of record CM030789.1, read on the forward strand.
TTTCCACTTGACGACTCTTGGAACTGCATTTTGATTTTTACTTCTACAAGTTTTGTATGCTCGCAAAGCCAATACTGCAAGAAAAAAATTTCAAAATCAATAACACAAGTAACATGATTTTAAATCAAAGAATTTGTGTAAAGATATGTATTCATTACCAACAATAGTACAGTAGATCCTCTAAGTCCTCCGAGATCTTTGTGATTGTTGTGAACTGACATAAGTAGGTACTTTCTGATAGCTTCTGCCCAGTCATATTCCTTCACTCTTTCAAGATCTTCCATGTGTTGTATATATGACCAGTTCACTGTAGTTCCTTGGTTGGAGAAAAATAGGGTTACACAAAGGTAAAGACATAGTAATCTCACAACATCCTCCACATCCTGTTCCTTCTCACTACTTATCAGTTCCTTAATCTTTTGCTTCATGAATGGTGCTGATAACCTTGCCTCTTTCATTTCAAGCCTCTTGGCTAATGCAACACTTTCTTTCTTTACATTTGCTTCCACCATCTCAACTTCTCCACAAGAAATACCAAAAATGAGCTTCACATGCTCCTTTGTCAGCTTCAACTGCCTATCACCCACTATAAAACTTCTACTCTCTTCTTCATATGACTGGATAATTTTTAGAACGACTTCATCATACTTCCTACAATTATCACTCAACAACTTGCTATTCATAACAGCTTCAAACAACAACCAAAAGGGCGTTTTCTTGAGGGATACTATATGTCGGTCACTCAATTTAGTATCCTTGAGTAGTCTACATATAGACTGCATATTACACCTATTAGAGCCCGTTGGTTGTGTTTGTTCTACTTGTGTATGTTCTTCATCTATCTCTGTTTGTTCTTCGGGCTCTTGCCTATCCCTTTTTCTTTTCTTTTTCCCATTCACTGGTTGTGATCGGGATTCTTGCATTTTTGTTGCTACTCTCTCTCTAAGATCATACTGGCTTTGTGTACACTCTCTTGCTCTAACCGTAATCGGTGCAACTATTTCCTCATTCCCCTCAGTTTTTGGAAGAGTCACTGGTGTTGGTGTTTGAGTCTCAGTATTTGAGCTTTCCTGAAATCCATGTTCAAGTCTATTTGCAGTAACTGCATAGGTTTAAAGGACACACAAAATTAGGAAAAAACAAAACAGGCATTCACACGATTATAAAACTAATAAAGCAAAGTATTGAAACAAAGCAGACCCTCCTTCTTGGCACAAACAGCTTCCCATATCAAGCTATTATAAATTTCAATGCATGGAAGTTGGAAACAATAAATGTCAATGCATGGCAGTGGCATTCACATTAGTATATGCATGATGGTCCCACTACTTAGTTTCCCTGTTCTTGTTCTCCCTTCTGGCTGGTGTTTGACCCTTAGACCCAGTAGGGTGGGTGACATAATCCCTCCAAATTAAATCTCGGGTTGAAAGGTGGATCTCTTGATTTCTTGGCCAGAGTTGGGATGTTCACATTGTTCTAAATGTGGTGAAGTCTGATCTAAGAAGTTGCTTGAGCTCGTGGAGGGTCAAGTGCAGTGTTAAGAATCAAAGATTGTGTTCCCTGTGGAATCTGTCCCCTACTATCTTTTTTCTACTTGCTAACATAGGAAGGCAGTGGAGGATGGAACAAGGCAGCCGTAGCGTTTTCAATCCATCTAAGGGCAAGGGAACTTCTCTCTCTAGAGAAGTTCTCCTCCACCGCCCAACCCATATCCGGCCAATCCTGGTCCGGCCAACCTATATCCGGCCACCTCTGGTCCGGCCATCTATCACTGCTTCGTTCAGGGGTTGATCCTTTCTCGATCAAACTCTTCTTCGGAGGTTTCTATACACCCAAGTTTCGGATGGGTTTCCTTCAAACCAGCACCGGAGTGCTCCCATGGCTGCCGGTGAAGGTGCTGTACCAGGTTAGAGTATCTCTGAACCAGGTATCTCGGTTTGGGTACTCTCATATTCCAAGGGACAAACCCACCGATTCACTCTTGAATCTGGACCAAAGTCCACCCCGTGGACCGATTTCAACAAGTTTCCTCTCGGAGCCACCGATTCACTCCTGAATCAGTGGACTGATTTCAACAACAGGGTCTTCTCGGAGGTTCTCTACTCACAGGTATCCCGACTGGATGCTCACTAGACCAAAGCTCAAGCCAGATCTGGTACCCACAGTCCACAGTCCGGCGGTCTCAGTCCACGCGGTGTCCACGCGGTGGACTGGTTCAACAACAGGGGCATGCGGAGGAGGTTTCGGCCCGTCCAAACCCATTCCGGTGGCCACCCCCTTTCCGGTGGGTGCCGCCGTTAACAGCAGCAGCAGCAGCTCGGCCACCCCCTTTCCGGTGGCTCCGCCCATTCCACATCCGGCTAACCCTTGGGCCAGCCTTCTACCACCTTCTGGCCAGATCTGGCCCGCTCAAAGGCGTCGGCCAGTCAACAGCCCGGGCTTTTGCCCTGGTTCAACTGGGCCAGCCAACATCCTGGCAGGCCAGCCAGGCCAGTCACGCACCAGCCCGGGCAGGCAAGCCGTCGGGCTTAGCCTGCCTTCAGCCCGGGCAGCAAAGGGCCAGTCACCCAGGCTGGGCCAGTCAATCCCAATCAGCCAGCCCGGTAACCCGGCTAGACTGAAAATCATCGTATCCATTGCGCTCATCGTTATTCAATTTGCGATTTGCAATTTCTATTATTGTTATGCTGCTCTATGAGTTGCGAGGACTTCGAGGGCCTCTGATTGTACCCTATACCGACGGGTTGTGTCGGGTATTTACTGCTTTTGCCACGCCCGTGTCTACGTTCCCCGTTGTTCTTTCTATTCCTTGGGATAGATTGTTCGACGGGGGCATGGACACGGGCAACCCATGTAGCCACTTGGCGCTCTTTATTATTTTCGTTTTCTTTTTGCTTTGTCTTATCTGGGGTATGCCCCTTATAGGCTGTACATTCGGTTAACCTCTTTTATTTTCAAGCTAACCGCCCTAGGGCATTACCCAAAAAAAAGGCAGTGGAGGATGTAGGTGTGCTGGGTGTGTTTTGTGTTGTGTTTTGGGGGCCCATACTCAACTCTTTTTAGTTTAGCATTATGAATAAGATATCACAAAAAATATAAAAAAGGCAGGTGGTTTTAGAAATTCCCAAGAGAGCTTAAATCAGAGCACCCCATAACCAAAACAAAGCTAACCCCAAAGAACCCTGGTGAGAATGCAGATAAAATAAAATAAACAAAATTGGGTGAGGAAAAAGCAAAATGAAAATATAGTGCCAGTGTGCAACTTTTCTTTGCAAGGCACAACCAAACACAAGAATCTCGCATAGAGTTTGGTCCTGGATCAAGATCAACAATAGCGACGTGCCTAACACATTCAAGTCGGATACAAAACGGTGTTTTCAATGACAAACGGGTGAGTAACGTGTAAGAACCTACGACTCGTTCAAGATAACTCATGGATTCGAATCTCTCAAAAACTAGACAATTGTTTTTGCTTTCTTTTAGGCTACCATCCCGGCTTCGACTCAGTACTTACACAAATGGTAGAAGTAAAATGAAAAATCGTGCATCCTCCGAAAATTAGTAGAGTAGAGAATGAAGTCCAGAACAGAATATTAGCAGTAAAAAGAACACCAATTCACAAACTCTCTTTGACATGATACATCTCTTCACCACATAAGCTGTTGTTTGGGCCTACAAGCTAAAAATCTCTTCAGTTGGTTCGAAATAACTACGTACCAATAGACCAAAATCTCAAACTTAGAAGTTAACAGGCTCCATCAGTTTTAGAATAAGTATAGAAAACGTTTCGACTTTCAGTCTCTCTCTCTCTCCTCTGTGCGCGTGTGTGATCCTAACCATCAAGTTCTTCTAATCTTTCAGAGGAATCATATTGGGGTGAACTCGGGGCTGTTTTATAAAGGAAAAGGACAATAGAAGCATTGACGTCATATGTTGTTCATACTTCCACCATAGAAGTTGAGACTCCAGGGTACTCTTAAGATGTTCCTTTTAAGTTATTAAACCTGTTGAATGCCATTGTTATACACTATGCCTGATCTTTTTTTTAGTTTAACTAATTCATTACCGTACCAAAAACATTAACAACTTACTGTGGAATTGGTTCCATTTTTGCACTTTTATTGGTTTCCACGGGATTCCCTTGGAAAGTCATCACCTGTTTTCTACTTCTAAAAGTACTGAAAATGTCCCTACCAAGCCTAATTATTAACACACCAGGCCCAAGTTTATTCACGCAAGTTCGGAGCATACACGATAACACGACTATTGAAGGCAATTCTACGACTAATGAAGGCAACCTTCCCATCCTAAACCGAAAAGACACAACCCTTCCAATGTACTGACTATTAAAGACGAGCCCACCGAAAAAACACAACCCTTCCAATCTATTGATTATTAAAGACTCAAAGCCAACCGTCGCTTCGCCAACAGACTTTGAGTTCCAAACCATCATTATAGGTGCCTAACTCTCAAGCCGTAGCGGCAATTGCTCAATTATTCCATCCGAATTTCTAGAGCTGGCCAAGATTGGAAGTTTTGTTCATGTCAAAAAGAGTCAGTTGGCTCAGCCCCGCCATGGAGGATGGAGTTTGTGGGGCCTGTAATGAATCCTAACAATGGTGTCGAAGTAGGAAGGAAGGAGGAGACGCTATGCTAATTCTGATTCTGGTTCTGGTTATGTTATGAAGAATATGGAATTGCCAGAATGAGGTGGTGTTCAACGGGGGAAGTCCAAATCCTCAACATGTGATGTATATGGCGGTTAGGGAGGCGGAGGAATTTGTTAAGGCAAGTGAAGGTACAGAGGAGACTCGGGGGCAGGGTGGGGATGATTGCGGTAAATAGGTGGATAACCACCCCCGGCCACTGGATGGGTCAAGGTTATTTTTGATGGGGCATGGGTTAATCGAGACGGGGACCGGAAGGGGGTGTTGGCTTTGTGATTCGGGATGGCAGTGGCAGGTCCATCGCGGCTCGGCCAGTGAATTTAGGGGTTGTGTCATCTGCTTTTTGCGCTGAAGCTTTGGCATGCCGAGGCACTTTGTTCTTTGCTTCAAAACTAGGAATGGAGTCCATTGTTGTGGAGGGGGAATCTTTACAGATTGTGCAAATGGCTGGAAAAAAGAGACATTGCAACACAGAGGTTGAGGTCTTTACTGAAGACATATGGCGCGAAATGGAGAAGTTCCGAGTTTGTGAGTTTTTGTTTCTTCGGAGGTCGGACAATGGTGTAACTCACACATTAGCCGCCTCTGGTTTGGCAACCAAAAAAAAAACCACCCTACACGCCTCTGGTTTGGGGATTCTTTACAGATTGTGCAAGCGTAAGATTAGTTGATACCCATGTTTATATGACCTGAAAGGGATTATCTCACAAATTAACCTTGTATCGAAACTGTTTTTGGTCCAAACATAATACATATATGCTTGAACCTGTTTTGAATTCCAAAAGGCTTGGAAGATTATCTTGACCCTTCCCAGAATATATTCTCCACGGTTGCGAAATTTCCCTACTCCAAGGTACTTGTGGTCAAAGCCAGATATAATTTTTTCCCCCTTTTATACCTAGGTGTCTAGGCCAACTTAAACTCACATCAACTGATCCGGTAGTTACGAACACACTATTCATTGTCTAATCAAAGTCAAGGCAAACCCCAATACAGTTTCGTAGTAAATTATCACGTGCATCGCACGTGCACTTTTACTAGTAGCTTAAAGGAAAAACAAGAGAAGAAAAAACTGACAACAGTTGTCAATTTACAATTTCTTCAAACGAGCACATGTTGTTTTAGCTATGCTGATTATTTGGCTTGAATCACTGGATTAGAAATGAGGTTGAACTACAACTACGAAGTGCAATGAGCAAAAAAAAACCAACTTAACAGAGATACTGCTATTGGAGACATACAAAATAAGGAATATACAAGCATAGTTTTACGGAATTGGATGGAGGGGCTTACAGATAAAAGAAATTGAAAACTGAATTTAAATCTGTTATACGTACTTTTCTTCCTCATTGTGACTGTCAATGCAGCAGGGCTTGCAAGAGTTCGCAAAATGTGGAATCAGCAGGGCTGTCAATCGTCTGACAATCTGGATTTCATGCACCGGAGAGAGAAAACCCTAGAACCAGAGCAAGGAATCAAAAAAAAAAGATAGAACCCTAGGGGCAGGTGTTTGAGAAAACCCTAGGACCAAAGAAAGGATTGGTAGCCAATGATTCGAAACAAACAAAGTAGTAATTCTCTCATTTCAGATACCTGTATTTAAGTTCAGCTGAGTAATGGGGAGTCACGAACAGACACAAACAAACAATACTACTGAATGTATTCCTCTCCACTGAACAATGTATGTGATTTTCAGAGTCGGGGGCTTCCTTCTTCCTTCCCTCTTCGTGCTTGGAAGGCACCAGCGAGCTGTCGGACGATCATGATTTTCAAACGCCGGAGAGAGAAAACCCTAGGAATGGGAGGAGCAGGTGCTTGCTACTTTCCTTAGCTAACTAGAGAGAGAGGTTGGAGTAGTCGTGTCTTCTCCGTTGAGCTTCTCCGATGTCAGGAGTCGGAGGAGAAACGTCTTCTCCGATCGATCGGTTTGAGAACGTAACAGTAGGGTTTAGGTTTGGATATTGGGAACGTCTCTACTACAGAGTAAAAACAGGGGTATTTTTGTCTTATGCTATGTTATAAAATTACAGTGTGGACCGTATATGTTATAAAATGATAGTGTGGACCCGAGACTTTAGGAAATTCTTATAGTGGACCTCCTACTAAATCTCCCTTAAAAAATTCGGTCCGGTCCGGTTTTTCCGGTTTCGGTCGATTTTCCGGTTTCGGTTAACACCCCTAATTACAGCGGTGGTAAGAGACTCCGGAGGCAGAATTGTCCATTGACAGCTCTTGTTTCTCTATCAGCAATTATGTCTTTATAATTTCCTTACTTGCTTTTACTCCCTCCGTCCCTTTTTAAATGTCCTGCTTCGTAACTCCAACTTATTAAAAAGACATCATCATTATACCTTTCACATCAACTTTTTCCTCCACTTTCTCTACTTATCCATCATCATTACACTTTTACTCACTAACTTTTCAAAATGGAATCTACTTTTAGGGACAAAACAGACAATTCACCAACTTTTACCCACTAACTTTACAAAATGGACACTTATTAAGGGACAGCCCAAAATGGAATACTGGACTGTAATAAAGGGACGGAGGGAGTATGAGACTAAGGGAGTGATTGAAGTTTCTTCTGGATATGTATCATTGCAATTTGAAGTAGCAGTTAATCCAAGCTAAACATGGTTGCAAAGGCTAGGATCTCTCTCTCTCTCTCTCTCGTATAGGTTGGAAATTAGTGGAAAAATTGCAAGAGAGACGATTTTAGGAAAAGTAGAAACTAGTTTCAGAATTTGAATTTTTTTTTTTTTAAACACGTTAACACAAACATGTTTTCCACTTTCATTTTTTTTTAAAAAAAAAAGTAAAAACTGATTTCAGCAAATAGAAAATAGAAAACAGAAAAGTGGCATTGTTACCAAACATAGCCTTTACAAGCTCTTTCTTTTGCTTTTTCCATTTCTTTTCTCACTGTTTCTTTTGTTTCATTGATGGTTTTGGATCAATGTTCCTTAAGCTATAATGTTTCTTTCATCTATTTTAATGAAATTCTCTATTATCAGAGAAAATCCAAAAGAAAAAATGAGGTTCAGGACAACGCCAAAATCAGACTACTAACGTACGTAGTCGCCACAAAAGTGGAAGCAGCTAGCTGCAGTGGTTTCATACTTTGAGCAATAGGGCCATGTGTTGCCACATTTTTTCCTTATCCAACTACAAGTTCTAACTAACAGCAGTACTATTCATCTGGGTTCCACATACACAATGAGAGAACAATTCACAAAAAAGAATGCTGTTTACAATGACCTTTCCCCAGACAACAAATATATATCATATAAGCGTACTTCCCGCCACAAATGAATACTACTACTACTTTATTAGAAAAATGAATATACACGAACATGGGCAAACAAATTCAATATGTGGTAACCAACAATCATACACGGGTGAAACCCAGTTTTCTACGACCACATATGCCTTCAGCCAATCTCCCCGAGACAAATTCCACATTTTGCCAAAGCTAATCCACAGCAACGGAGAGCGATTTTCCACTTCAATGTAGGAAATACTAGTAGCCTCATTAGCTAGATTTGCAAGCACAACCTTCATTTCTCTATTACTTACTCTATCTTGTTTTGGCTAATATCCAAATGTCAAAAAACTCTGCCTTCTGTCTTTAGGGCCTCTAGTTTGTGAGCCCTGTAGAGAAACATGGAGAAAATATTAGACTTTGAAACATACAAGAAGATTTCAGAGAGAAGACCATGGGAAAATAAGAAGTCCCTACAGCTTTTCTGAATCGAGGATTTGAGAAGGCATTGGAAAGAAAACATCAAGGAAATAATACACCTTGAACTGGCAAAGGAAAATCTCTCTCTCTCTCTCTCTCTCTCTCTCTCTCACACACACACACACACACACACGTCCTATGACTCCTATAAGTGGAAGAAAGGGGCTTACTCTGTTAACGAGGGATGATGTGAAGAAGAATGAATGAGAGAGAATACAAACACACAGAAATGCCAGCCCCAGCAAGAGTGTTATAAAGCAATTGCTTGTTGTCTCTTGTGGGTATAAAAACTGTCTTCAGTGAGTTCGCTAGTTCAAATAGCCGAAGGGACACCTGTAGAACCAAAATAACACAAGATCGTAAAAAGATTATAATCTGTCCACGAATTTGGGAATGGTGCAAACAATTTGCTTACCAAGACATAAATGGCAGTGGTGAGCATGAAGTTCAGCATTGGATAATCCGGGATGAGAGAGAGAAGCAACTTGGGTTGTCCATTAGGCGTGCTTGATCTGTACACGCATCCGAAAATGTAATTTAAAGTCAACAGTGATTTTTTGCTGAATTCCTAAGGTTGTCACTTCAATGTATAGACACTATTGTCTAACTTGGTGTCAACATAAATGGATAGAAAGTCAAAAACACAAAACTTTGTTCCCCTGTATTTTCTAACGACAGGACTGAGTGACAATAAATATGGCTATGATTCTGCCATGGAAGGAGTTATTTACTCCAAAAGGGAAAATGCCAGTAAAAAGAAATGTAAAAAAATAGTACAAAAGAAACTGGTTTAACTAGGTCATACAAGAAATGGGATCAAGGTAGCAAAACTGTGCAACATCTACCAGAAATAAATCAACATATAGTGGAGCCGGCTTCAAGGTATGTAACATGACTATTTCGAGAAACCAAACAAATGGAATCTGAATAACGGGTTAATGAGATAACAACGAAATATACACACCTCAGCCAGATGTGGAACTGGGAAATATACGTCTCCAAGGTAATCTTGCCGAGCCACCTAGAAACAGAGAGAAGTACAACCAGAGAGAGAACAAATTTTGGTATATGCCAATAAGCTTTGAAAAAATAATAAATGAAAGAAGAAAAGTAAATAAAATAACAATTTTGTGGAAGTTAACGACTTGTATGCGTGGTAAACATGTTCTTCAATGTCAACTGGGTTAATAGGAAAAGGTTAAGAGAGCGTACGCAAAGAGAGTCAACGAAAAATTCCGAAGCTCCTGAGTGAAATTCCGCAAGCAAATGTAAACTCTGGAATTGAAATAAAGCAGAAGTGGGAGTAAGATACTTGCAACAAAGCTAAATATCATTAGAGCATGAACTGCACTATAAGCCATGTTGTTAGGCTCCTCCATACTTATCTATGCGGAAAAATGGTGGCAACACTGTATAGTAAAAATGTTGGCAACACTGTATATAGAAAGAACCAATGTAACGAACTTGAATAATATGAATACGTACGTTATTGGAATCCATGATGTGTAGGGATGATATTTGTTGTATGTAACCTTGTCTAGCTTGTAAATATATTCGTACCACAGATAGCCAACCTGACAAAGGTAATTTTCATAAAGTCAAGAAATATTAGAATGCAATTAAGAACAATATAGCAAAAGCATTCATAGGATAATCCAACTCACAAATAAAGAAACCGAAAAAATGCATGTTTTCATTGCCCGTCTCCGTTTGGTCTCAGATTCCTCTAGTTTCTCCATCCACTTCTCAATCTAAAAGAATAAAATTTAACTTGCAGCAGTCACCACAAACTGAGTGAAAACTCTAAAAAGCACTAAGCCTTCAACTACTCACATTGGGGTGAAAATACGCGTATATCATTCCAATGATCCATATGTAGCGATCAAGCCCAGATCTGAAATGCCATTCATGTAACCGAGGAAGATCTGGTTTTGCAGGATCAGTGTACTCTGCCATTGGAAATAACTCAACCATATAAATAATACTTGCCAAATGTGAAAACCCAGTTTAATTGCACTTTTGCTGCACTATTCAACTTTGAAAAGAATCATGACATTAATCAGAAAACTAACAAAAATCCAGTTCAAGATTTTATAAAACAATAAATCCCCAAGAAAATCTTACCAAAAACTTGCGAGCTAGAAGCCCCAATATATAAGCTTGGGATGGCCGTGGACTATCCTCAAGCTTAGGCCAACAAGTCCAGTTTAAGTTGAACCCAACACATTTTTACCAATTAAGTAATCCAATTTGGCAAAATTAACTTTATAAGTTATTAACTAGAAGAAGACATAATAACGAATGAGTGCTAAGAGTTAGGTTGGTTACTAACCTAACAAGAACGTTAAAGGGCTCCATAAAATGTCAAAAACTCCAGGAATTTCCCAAATCACAATAACCACAAGAAAGCATGAAAAGATCTTCACAGCCATCACTGATCTTATCTCATTATATTTGTTGAAAATACCAAGGGCTCCATACACCATAACTGTGAAAAGCGTGTGCATTGGGCAAATATAATACAGCATATAGTCGTTGTTAAGAACAATACAGCAAAATGCCACAAAGAAATTTAGCCGCCACATCATCTGCATCAAAAGGACAACAAAGGTTTAAAGAGCATCCTAAATTTTTGAAACATCAGCAAACGAATAGCCAAATTATACGTAGAAGAATAATATGAGCAGAATGAAGGATTTCACCTGAGCAAACCTTGCAAGGCTAAAATCCTTCCGGATATAGTAATAGGAGAAGTTTCCAAATCCAGTCATCCAGACATATGCAGCGATAAAAACACGTATGGCATTGTATATTTCCGTTGCAGCAAAGTAATGATACATAAGAAAAAGGACCTGGAAAAAAGCAAAGAAGAATTAATCTATCTTAAAATCTACTAAGAACTGTTGTCCAGCTTTGTTAAACAGAAAAGGAAATTGGAATAGTAGAGGATAGATGCAGTGATTAATATTGAACTCCAAGAATGCATCTGTTGGAATATCCGCATCAGCTATCAAGGGGTGACTTATACGAGTTGTGTACAGATGAAAATAAACAATAGTAGAGGATAGATGCAGTGATTAATATTGAACTCCAAGAATGCATCTGTTGGAATATCCACATCAGCTATCAAGGGGTGACTAAAACGAGTTGTGTACAGATGAAAATAAACAATCCCACAACAAAACATCGAAGAAGAAAAACAGCAAATTAAGAGATTGAAAGATTTTTATTGTGCATATTTTTGTCACTAAAAAGATTGCGGGTCTGCATGAAAAATATGAATGCTACACATCACTTTTTAAATGATGGGGGGGAAAACTGAATCCTACAGATAACAGGTTTCTGACATTTTCTAAAACTAAGGTGACAGCCAAAGAATAAGAACTTATATAAATACTTGCCTGCATCCATCCTTTCCACTCTTCTGTTTGATGCCGATTAAGGTAAAGTATGGCTTTCCCTGAAAACGCTGACTTGTCATGATGTTTCTTGAGAGACGTCATTGCTGAGACTATGACCAAAAGAATGTAGAGAAAGAGGAAAAGATCCCGATTGTAATTCTGGCCATGGAAATTCACAGACCATTTCTTAGCAATGTTAAATTGAAAATAAGTACAAAAAGAAAGAAAGCAAATCACAAAGTTTACAAAGATGTTACCACACCATTCATCCTCCGGTGAACAATAAACATGTAGACTAAGAATGTGAAGCACAAAACTAAACAAATCCTCAGGCAAAAGGGATATCCAATTGTGTTTCAGCATACTGAAAGCCTATACCTTGCTTGTTCCAGCTTGGAGCAAAGTAGCAAACGATAGAATACTTGCACAAAAGTTTTATTGGTTATATACTTGTCATGCTACCAATTGAGTCATTGTGGATGGATATGACCTAAGTAGCTAACCCCTCTGTAGACCTGGTATTTCAACAGCATTTCGGCATTTAAACTGAACACAGAGAACGGTTGTGTACGGATATAACCTAAGGTAGCTAACCCATCAGTAGACCTGAAAATTCAACAGAAATTTTGGCTAATTTAAACTGAACATGGAGAATGGTTGGGTTCTGTTTTTGTTTTTTTCCAACAGAAAAAGGGAGGCAGGGACAAAAAGACACTCCAGCTTAAATGATATAGTTGTAGCTAGGGTATTGGAAAGAAATAGATTAAGATTAATTAGGAGATTGTGTCTCAAGCATATGCCTTTAAGAATTCACAAACAAATAAAAAACATAAAAAAATGAAAACATGTTGATTATATCCAAATTGGAAGGCACCAATAATTTTAATCCATCATGAGTAGAGACACTATTGCTGAAATAATAACATCTATACGAAATGCTGACATGAATAGAAAAAGAGTAGTTCGAGTAGATGGACTAACTGTATGACACCTCAATGTAATTTTTCCTTAACCTACAGTGTTTTGTTCAGCAGAATTTTGCTTCTAGATATGTTCTACAATGGAAAGGGAAAACTAAACAAAAACAAGTGGATGCTTCATTGGACACATGGAACATAAAACTCCTCTGATGTGTCAAACATGCCAAAAAATGCCCATGTTTCACATATGAACATAACTGATATTCCAGCGATATCAACCTGACAGAGGACAAAAAACTTAGGAGTGTATATACATTTATACAGTTCGTAATGCTTAGTATAGCCGATTATACCTACTAGGTAATGCAACTGACTATGGAGACGCAGATAAGTTGACAAAAGCTCATTTGTCCGGGAAATAGAGTTTGTGTATGTTAATCCTCAATTGTCTGGACGGTGTAAGAGCATCTCCAATGGGTTGCTATAATTACAAGTCGCCAAGGACAAATTATAACAATTAGTCTCGCAAATTCTCCTCTATTTGTTGGCTAATAAGTCCTGCCAAAAAGTAGCATTGCCAAGTCTTGGCAATCCCATTGTTGCCACTTCAAACAATGCTATCTTTAGTCATAACAGAACTGGAAACATTTCCAGACAAGTAGGAAACAAACGACTTAAAAATTCTACCTTCAATTCCCATTGAATCCCAAGTTCATCAATTTGTGCATGTTATTGCAGCAAATACCTTTAACCAAGACAGATTAAAAAATTGTTCCGAGTAGAAGCTTCAAACTGTTGAGTTCAGCATAGATACTGACATACTACTGTTATCTTATGCTTTATAGTTTGCAATAGTCAAGAATAGCAGCATGATAGCTGAGAGTAAAATGGGACTAAAACCATAATGCAAGGATATAATGACAATAAAAGCACCTTGGTAGATTCTCCCAACAAATCTGTGCGGTCACATATGTAGAAATACACCAGAATTGCCCCAAATTCGGACCTATAGAAAAAAAATTCAGTCAACATAAGAAGAAATAAAGAACAGCCAAGCATTTATAATTATGACGAACACGAATAAACAGCATGGCATACATTGCTCTCAAAGTCGCTCGATTTTCCAGCAGAAATGAGTCTTCCATGGCTAGAAACCTATTAAATAAAAAGGTGAAGGATGTAAGAAAGACTTTAAGGAGAGGAATTAAAATGGAATCCAGTATCAAGTGAAAGAATGCATCAACAACGAGCTACCTAATCAAGTTTGCTCTAATGGAGGAAGCATAGAACTTCGTGGAAGCTGATTTTGTGAGGCCTCCTTCCAGCAAGACAGCCCGATCATCTTCCTTGATCATATCATTTCCCAATTCAACCAGATTACTGTCTGAATGACTGCTGCCCGAGGAGTACAGAAAGTTAGCATTGCAGAATTCAACATTTTTTGCATTATTAGTATTAGCATTAGCATCGCAGAATTCATTTCCCACAATGTTACAGAGTAGATAAAGTGACAGTGATTGAAAGATGAGAAATGGAATTACATTTTATCAGCAAAAAGTAAACAAATTAAAATATAGGTTCTAGATGCCTGTGCAAGTTCATGAATGTTTAAGCTAATAAAGTTCAATAGAAGAAATTAAATGGTTGGTAGTTTGTGCATTGCAAGGAGATCTCCAATCATATAATCAATGAGAAATGCTGGTCAGCACGGGTGCAAATTTAGGTAGATTATAGTCACCTATCAGCATAACCAAGAATATGGTGTGAGAGGCATGAAGAATGAAGTTGAAGTACAAATATGAAGCAGCAGATTCCTAGCCCCATTACCCCATAGACTTCATCCCTCCTGAGAGCTTAAGAGCACACTATGTGTAGTAGGCCAAATTGTCAGGCTTCAGTGGGCTAGGCGGCTAGCGGATCACCAGATTTATTGGGCTACGCGTTTGGGCCAAAGCGCATATGACGGGCCGGCACCGGACCACTCCCCAATCATACAGCCTGATCGTGTGATCCGAACCGAATCATTCCGAGTCAGGTTCAGACCGACCCGAACCACAATTATGCGATTCGCGAATCTCACGGACATACCATTCAGCTATGTCAGCATAATGAAAGCACACCAAGGAGCTAGGGCATGTACCCGGCATGAGGCGACTTGAGAGTTAAGCCAAGAGGTGCTATATAAAGTACAGTCTCACAACCTAAAGAGGTACACGCCATTACTGTTCACCTAAGAGCTATGTACTTCACCTTCTCGATCAATGATTTACTTAACCATCAGAGTGCCTTCCCGGTCACTACCGGCTGGTTAGGATTCTCTGCCTTGCAAGACTAGGTCTGAAAGAGGAGCTCAACCCAGATCCGAACCAGAGGTCCGATTGAGGGATTCTAGAAGAACACCATCCCACACTACGGTATGAAACAGATGCGTTCTCCATAAAAAGGTTGGCAATGCATTTTCCAAATGCAGGTGAATAAAATAATGAACTACCTGTTCCATTTTGAAACGAAAGACAAGCTTTCCTAACATGATCACTAAAACCTCGTGTAACTATTGTTTCAGGTATTGTTCGTTTTTCAACTTCATTATTGAAGCTTATGACATTTATTACTTACAATAATAAAGGTTCACAAGTGATACCAGAAATTGGTGCTAACCAGTTTCCACGTTCCCCGATGGGGGTTCTTTTCACCCTTCCCTCGCGGAATCGGAAGTGCTAGGCTACCTAAGTAATCAATGAATAGGGAAGGGAAGCATCGTAGTGGCGTCTGCCGAATTTGGTTGAGATGAATTATGGCAAGCTGTAAGTAAGGGTCTCCGAGCTCGATCTGCTGTTCCGGAAAGCAGCCCTTTCGGGAATTCCATCGCCGAGTCCATTCCATTGTGGGATCTGCGGCTAATGCTAATAGAACTGATGCACCTCAGAAAGTTTCCTTTCCTTCTCAATCAATGCCCGAGCATTCCCACCAGTACCAGGTCGACCACTTCTACTCTATCTTCTTTGAGACAGCGGCTACATATCGAACTCCAACGCTCGAAGTAGGGAGGCATCCTTGGTTTTATGAATCTGTTATCCTCTGTTAGGTATACATCCTCAGCAGGCAGATTCAAGCTAGCCGTTGGCCAGTCCGCAGTGTAAGCTGTGTTCGGGGGGGAGTTATTGCTCCCCACAATGATGGCTCTGTTGTCTTGGGGAGCGTTGAAGCTTGCTTCTTCTCCAGAGTTTTCTTGGTCATCAATACGACCTGTCCTTAATAGAACCGATCTGATTCTCTGAACAATCGGAATTTCAAGCAGTTCAGGAGACGGTCAACAAATGGGTCCGGTCCAGAAAGAGAACTCTCAACAAAACTAAGCTTGCGGAAGTAACGTTCTGTTCTGATAAGGAGGCTGCATACCACATAAGCCAACAGTAGTATGAATGGGGCAAGAACCATTCGACCTCTTTGAGGAAAGGGCCTTACACTCCTTTCAGGTCGGAAACGCAGGCTGCTGGTGGGGAGGGATGCCTGTCTCGGAGGTAGCGGGGGCCTGGAACAAAGTCACCCCCTGGGGGAAGAATCTGGAAAAGGCCCTACCCGAAAATCTGTCAAAACGAAAGAAGGATCCTTGCCCACTTGGTTATTTCGCTCCTTGCTGGCGGAGCGGTATGGGTTTGAATTGCTTTCGTCTCAGTCAACTGATTCCATAGAAGAAAAAAGTGAGATAGATCATTAGCGAAGGAAATGCTCTTATAGGTGATTACACCTTACTTTTTGATATAGGCTCCTCTAGAGGCCTTCTCGGGACTATGCGTATGGAAACCCAAGCCTCACCGGAGATGCCGGCCGTCGGAATCAAACGAAGGTCGAAGGTTCCCTGACACCATTTAACGCAAACTCAAATCATACACCTTATTTGAAGTAGGAGAGTCAGTTCACCCAGCTCTTGTCTTGCGGTCGAGCATCTTCCTCAGATAAGGCATCTCGCTAGCAAGGGCGTCTCTACCGACCCTCTTTCCACCGAAAAGGGAATCGAGATTTCGGAACAAAGAGAGTATCCTCTTCGTTCTCTGTCTCCCAATTCCCGGGAGTTCCATAGGAGTTACCTGCTCTGGGCCTTCCCCTGCTACCAACAACGGTTTACTTCTTCCTTGACTAGATGTTTGTCTAGTCCCACCTCTTCATCCTAAACTCTTAGTGCGACGATGACAGCTACGAAATGTGCCGAGCCTCTCCATACGTGAATATGCCCGTGTTCCTTCCCAGGTTTCCTTTCTTCTTGATCAAGGAATTTCAGAAGGCTATAGGAAAATGTGCACCATAGAGTCACCTTGACAGTTCTGGGATTGACCCGAAACTGTCTTCTCTGATTGAGTTGTACCTCACACTAGATACTTCTGATTCCATGTTGTCTATCCAGCCCGGTGTACCATGCCATTCATGAAAGGGGAGAAAGCCAATTCAACTGTTGTGAGTAGTATCTTTGCAGCTTTCGGACAAGAGACGCCGGGAGATACAACTTTAGGTTCTTCCACGACCTCCTTCAATCTATTCCTAAAGTCAAAGTCAAGTGCTTTGGTTCTTGTGCCCTAGTTGGGGAATGCGGTTATCGCGAAAGAAAGATACATATACCACATTATCCGGACCAGCCAAATGCCAGATTCCAGAATATGTCGTTTGATTAATATAAATTCTTATATGTTTGTAAAAAAAATGAGCCACTAGGAGAGTAAGGGATGTATGGATTCTCGAGAAGAGAGGTGAACCAGCAACCAGCAAATAGAGATTCGCCCGTCCGATATTCGAAATTGGAGTTCTTGGGCGATTCCTACTTCCGGAAAACCCGAACCATGACTATTTTCTTATTTAAAACAACAACAGTGACTGTGTCGGTCCCACATTTCAATCTAATCTCTCTCTCTTTCTACTCCTAACTAGCTCAGGGGGCTGACCCGACACCGACCGGCTGAGACAGGTTTTAGCTGCTTCCCAGTCTGCTGCTAGAGATGGCAAGGCGTCTTCCGATCGACACGTAGCAGCCTACGGTAGCCACTCATTCCCATTCTACACAGACTTAGCTCTAAAATCTATACTTGAAATAAGCGGTCGCAGGTTCAACTGAATGA
This sequence comes from Rhododendron griersonianum, assembly GCA_018127125.1. Taxonomy (NCBI): domain Eukaryota; kingdom Viridiplantae; phylum Streptophyta; class Magnoliopsida; order Ericales; family Ericaceae; genus Rhododendron; species Rhododendron griersonianum. The sequence continues at coordinate 34,115,658 of CM030789.1, forward strand.
GGCAGTTAGTTTATTAACTGAGTTAGGTAATTGGTTAAAGCACTGCCTTCCTGATATCATAAGTCCCAAAGGGCGAAAAGTCAAAAACTAATAAAGAAAAAAAAAAGGGTGCTTGTGCTTACCCTATTGAACTTTTGAGGTTAGGAATACTCATAAAGGGATGCTGACCAGCCTGGAATTAAAAGAAAGGAATACTGGATTTGAGAAGACCGCCCGAAGGCGGATCAGAATAACAAGTCGTCTCCGGTCGGTTGATCCCAAATCCAAGGGCAGTAGAAGACTAGAGGAGCCCTTGATCCTAGATAAGTAAGCAGATATGCCTATGGCTGGAAAGATAGCGAGCGCACTAAAGGAATTCTCAAAAAAAAATGCGAGTCTGCTAGGAAGTAATGCCCGACGTCGGGGAGTTTTGGACTTACCTAGGTGGCGGATGGAGATGGATAAGTCAACTTTTTGATTTCCTCTTAGTTGTCTTCCTCGCATTCTATTTCTTTCTTCAGAAATTCCATTTGCTTATACCTCGGAGAGTCTCGACGCGGCGGTGTACACGTAGCTGCATATCGGATCTTTTTCTTTCCCGATCGTCAATCATTTGAGGAAGCTGGCTAAGTGGCCCTTCGGTACCAGGGGGATAGGAAGGAGTGCCCGGGAACAAAGACAGGATTAGCAGATTCATCAAAAGTGCTTGTGAGTAGGTTGCGGCCTCATCCCCCCTTTCTTTCCCCTTTTTTCCATTTCCTCAGAACCAGATTCTATTAGATCTTCCTATACCGTAATTCGCTAATCTCGATGAAAGAGCAGGTAACTACATAAGGCAGCTTTCCCCGCTCTGTCTTCTCTACAATTTACGGGTACTTACTCGTGTAGGGAGGGGTTCTTACTGTTGAGTCCACTTATATTGGCGAGGAACTGAAAGGGGCGTTTTGCGTTCATTCATCACTTATGCTATTTCGACTTACCAAACAAGGAAAAAAACAGAGCGACGCCACTCGTTCACCGATTAACGAATCACCTCCTTGGCTAACAGGAATCGAGACACTCCCTTTTAAAATTAGAGGGGAGAGGTATAAACTCAGTGTTCCTGAACATACTAGTGCCTGGTACTCGAACATTGGCTCGAGGCATTTTCTCTCTTCGCCAATATCAGGCTCGGCAAAAACGAGACTCCTTTCTTTCGCCCGAATTATCACATTTGGGTTTCCCCAAGGGAATAACAGGAGCGACTGCTGGCCAGAGGTCCGGCCCTGCTTCTACATACGATCAAAAGCCTTGAGATTTGTACACATTGATGGTCCCAGTGCTCCGAGAAAAGGATTGTCACTCTTCCGGTTCACCATCTATCTTTCCATACCCCGGCGAGCTACCTTTATTCGAATCGTGAATTGAGGCTGTCCACCATTGCTTCAAGCTACCTCACATAGGGGACTGACCCAAACCCCCGTCAATGAAAGATAGCTGGCTGGTTTGAAGAATATCAAGAGATCCGCCCCAAATCTGCTCGCAAAGTTACAATGGGAAGGTCTGTGCCAACTCGGGCAAGGGGACTGACTCCAAGGGAAGCAACGTCTAATGCACATGTAGTTCCGGCAAGGGCAGTTAAGGTTCTAGTGCTGCAATCGGTCGGGAATCCGAAATGACGGCAATAAAGGGCACGAGCATAAGCTCCTCCGGGGGGAAAGCGTTATCCGGACCAGCCAACTGCTATACAAATTTGTTTTATCCGGTATTCTCTAATGTTTAAGTAAAAGTGACAAAACTTGCATTCCAAATCATTTCTTTGTTCACATAGCTAATATTAGCATGCTTCACCACTTCCTCAGACTTTTTCCTTCTATATTAATTTTATGGAAATGGTAACTCAATGCAAATTATTTACTATCTATGTTAGCTAGTTGGTAGCCTCCGACGCCTTGCATCCATAGAGACACAATTTTTTACCACAGTGCAAACAAGTGAGAGGTAAGCCACAAAGTCTTTTTTCACAAGTAACAAGCTCCAAAGTACTGAACCTATTTGCACATATTAATTGAGTAGTTACTTGTTCAATATTACACCCCTTTTGGTGTAGTATTCATTCAATATAATTATCAGTAACAAATTCAAAAAGTTCTATTTCGCAATTACTCAGACTACAACTATGCTTGCATGTTAGTAAATTACAGTCCACTAGCGTAGACGCTAGTCTGCTAGCTCGAACTATAGATTAAGTGAGAAGATCATGTGTTTAAGTTCTGTAACCAGTTCATCATTTGGTGGGATAGTAATGCAGAATAAAGACGTGTGTAATGAGAAGATGAGAAACTACAAAGAGATTGCAACTGAAAATGAAAAGCATAAGTTTTATACCCTTTCAAGTATAAGAAAGAACTTACACTTTAGATGGAGATGAAGATTTCTTATATTCTAACAACTCAGAATACATCCATGCAACAAAAATGGGGGCAAATCCAAGAAAGAAAGACACCTGGGAAGGATACGAAAAAGGCTCCATTAAGTGTTTCAGCCAAAATATCGAAAGATCGAAAGAGACAAGCACAAGCACAAGCAGATATTATCAGAACAAAAAGAAAAACAGAAGGATTTAAAACAGAAGGTGGAGCAGCAACTAACCACTGTAGCCAGCAGGTAAGAGGACAGACAAGTGTAATCTCAATAAAAAATTAACTAAAAAAGGAACCCAAACATTAAAACAAACACTATATTCAACAATTAGACACCATATGTACTTTGTTTTCTGAGACATTTTTTGTCGTAAAGACTCAAATCACCATTCTATTTCTCTCTTAGCACAAGCGAATACCAAAGTAGTACCTGTAACATAACCTACAGTAACACAAAAAGGTTTCTGTTTAATCCAATCTAAATATTCATGTTAAGTCTTCAACATACGGCCTCATCCAAATAACAAAAGAACAGTTCAGAGAGACAATTGTCTGGTCCACCCCTTCCACTCTGATCAAGTGCTTACGTAAATATTTCCATGGTAAACAGCTTATGTCAAGTAACTTAACATATTCACATGGTAAACAGCTTATGTCAAGTAACTTAACATCATCAAGATCAGAAAAATTGTTCATCATTTCCAGATTAGAATGAATTCCATTTGTTAAGTTCCAATCATTATGAACCAGTGTCACTGGCCAAGGAGTGCAATTTTGTTCAACCTCGTTAAAAGAGGATGAACATTACCCTCCCTCTTATTGGTTGAAATGGTGTAGGTCCCACCCCTGCAACACACTTTTTGGTAAGCATGACATCACTTTGTGGTGGAATCCACATCATTTCAACCAATAGGAAGGAGGATAATGTTCACCCTCTTAAGTGGAGGGTGAACAAAACTCAACTCCTGGCCAAGGCAGTTCTAGCTTCTTCAAACAAGTCACTGAGCTGACTAAACCCTGTTTTGGAGACTACACCGAATATGGAGTCCTAATAAGGAATTGGACACATAAATTGGTTACTTATTATGTCACGCTACTAAACTCCTGAATTCCTTATCAATGTTAAATTCACAGCCATTACGTAGCTTATGAAAGACAAACGCGTATATATATACTACACTATTGATGAAAGGAAGACCTCGGTTGGTAGGAATTCAAAAGTTAAGTAGTGTCAGGCTCTTTTCATGACAACTTCCCCAAAAGTGCTTCAGTTTTCTTTTCAACATCTCTCAACTGCTTCTATTTTTTATTGACTAGTACAGTTTTATCTTCTCTACTAATTCATTGTTCACTTCTGTGGCTATGCAATTAAGTTTAGATGGGAAAAAAACTACATCGTATAGCAGTTGATGTTTATTGCTAAAACAAAAAGTCTACCCACATCGCAACAATTTAGGGGATCTAGCGTACCATGTTTGTTCCTCGTACTGGTGTGATCCTCGTTCTAGGTAACATAGGCACACCCTATAATATCTCATCGACTGGCATGTAAACATGATGAAGGAGAGATCTATGCTAAATTTTGGTCTAATTACAAACCATTACGGTACAGCTGCGGATGGGTTAAGCATACCACTAATCTTAGTTCTTGTGGTTTAATCCGTTGTGGTAAGTATATTCATATAGTGAGCAAAGTTATGTACCATTGTAGTATTGTTGCGAAAATACAAAAGAGATTACGGCATGTCTTTTTTACGGGTGTGTATAGCATAACTTCTGAATACTTCTAACTTCATAATTTGTCAGAATACATACACAACATAACGAAATGCACTTCGGATGAATGCTGGCAACATTGATGCGAAATTCGCAACAATTCAATGTCAGATAACCATACATTAGCCTCTGCTACGGATAGTACTACGATCAGCGAGATAAGTGACCACAATCAGTTACGAAACAAGTAACTCATCTCATAACTTCAATCAAAATTACATAAGGAAACGGAATAGATTCAGTTAACAGACATACCAGTCCAGGTGTTATAGGCCCAGAGACCACCATTTCGAGGCAAAAACTGTGAAAATCAGTGAAGAGAGAGGAGGTGAAAATAGAATTTGAAACGAGTCCGATGCAATCGATCTACAGAGAGTGCATAGCGAGGAATAGATTCTCTCTCTCTCTCTCTCTCTCTCTCTCTCTCTCTACCTACAATGGCATCGTCATAAATACGGGAAAACGAAACCCTATAATGATGCTGAGATCTAAAGAAACAGGTAACGGTCTACGTCGTCGTTCGCTTCAAGAATTGATAAAATGTCGGAACAACCGTCCCTCTCTGTATATGCGTTTTTACAAAACCAACCGCTTTATTAGATGTTGGTTGTGGTTTCGTTGCTATATTGCTTTCGTTTAGGAGGGAGAAAGGGATGCAGTGAGATGAGAGAGAGAGATGTCTTCAATTAATTATTCATATGTTTCTAGGGATCGTTTATTATATTACATTATGAGTATCTTTATCCAGGTTTGGTAGATCTTCAAATTGCATTTAAAGAGAATAAATTCTACGCGGACCCGTCTGATCCCTGTAGAAAGCTTTGTCCGGCAACCCAATTAAAATATGACAACTCAGCAATTCACTCCACGCGTGCACAGTTATCAATGTTGTAAAATTGTTATTTAAGACAAAGAAATGATAATGTCAAAACTGTTTTTTTTTGTCAAAATTCTAGTGCACAAAAAGCTTGTACCATTTGTAATATACAAGATTTTTATGCACTGGAGTTTTGACACCAACAAAAATAGTTTTGACATTACCACTACCCTTTAAGACATTATAGAGCAAAAACTTGATTATGAGTTTTAAAGACAAAATTTAACTATGACCTTTTAAAATAATATGATCAGAATAATAAGATATTTGTATCTGTTCAAACTGATTGAAAACTGGAACACTTAATTTTTTAACCATATTTTTTGATATATTTGATCAGAATAAATGGTCATAATTAAATTTTGAAAACTAGAATTCTCATAATCGAATTTCTACTTCATAGAGTCTCAAATAATCATTTTCCAACATTGGTAACCATGCACGTGTGGGGTGAATCGCTAAGTTGTCATGTTTTGATTGGGTTGCCGAACAAACCTTTCTACACAGACCCTCCGTGTACCATTGATCATGCAAACTTCCTTTATTTTACACTATGAGAAGGGAAAAGATTCGAGACATACCTCCCATTTTTCAAAAAAAATTAAGAAACATAGTGCAAACGTTAAATAATACAAGTTCATAGGTCTAATATTATTTAAACAATTTAACACCCGCTAGTCTAAGTTTTTTCTTTTCTAAAAAAACAATAATCGGCCTATGGAGATTGCAACCGTCTATAAAAAATTTAGCACTAGATTTTATATTCTATCTTTTGAAATATATATAGATGCAAGATTGTATGTATCTAAAATGAATGATAGCGAAGTATATATAAAGAGGGTGAGAGAGCGCTCCGGGTGAGGGTTTCATCTTCTCACCCCGGTCGCTGCCCCCTTCCCCTTCTACTCTCTTCCATCTTCCTCCCCTCTCGATCCCCCTTGGTCTTGATCACTCTCTTTACTCCCCTTTCTTAGGGGCTGTTTGATAAAACTGAAAGCTGAAAAATTAAGTATTGAATGCTAAATTTTTTAAGCTGAAAAGCTGTTTGATAAATATATTAAGCACTGAATTAAAAAAATGATGAATTAATTTTAGTTTTGATTCTCTCTTAAATTACTAATGATCATAATGTACTTATGGTAATGGTGGAGTGGTGATTGTGGTGGTGGTGGTGGGTTGGTGGTGATGGAGCGAAGGTGGTGGTGGTGGTGGAGGTGGAGGTGGAGTGGTGAGAGTGGGGATGGAGTGGGAGCGGTGGTGGTGTTGGAGTGGTGGCGGTGGTGGTGTAATGGTGGGGTGGCGATGGAGTGATGGCGGTGTAATGGTACCAGTAAGTGGTGGCGGTGGAGTCGTGGTTGTGCAATGGTGGCGTTGTGGTGGTGGCGGCGGCATGGTAGTGGTGGTGGCGGTGTGGTGGTGGGCTGGAGTGGTGGTGGTGGAGTGGTGGAGGTGGTGATAGTAGGGGTGGTGGTGGTTGTGCAATGGAAGCGGCGACGTGATAGTGGTGGTGGTGGTGGTGGGCTAGAGTGGTGGTGGTGGTGGTGGATTGATTGTTATGGTGGTGGAGTGGTGGTGTTAGTGGTGTTGGTGGTGGTAGAGTGGTGGTGGAGTAGTAGTGGTGGTTGTCACGCCCTCGATTTTCAACATAAATAAATGCCCCTTTCGATAAATAATCCACACAATATGACTATTAATACCCAAAATGAGTTTTCCCACCTGTTTAATTACAAACGAAGTCCCCAAGTTTACAAAATAAACAACCTTGGCACTCCGTCCCAAATTAACTTAGATACAAGCACAAACGTTTAGAATAATACAACTTTAGTCAAAGATAGTTCAAGAGGGAATTAGTTACAATGTCATTTTTTATCAAAAGTAAGTCTTTACAAAAGATGATCAAGTAACTAAAACATAGTTAGCTTCTAAAATATCTTCACATCTCAATCCTCGAAGCATGCACGCTATTGACCGGCGTTTAAACCTGAAAAGAAGGATTTGGCTGAGCTAAACTAGCCAGTAGGAAATTCTCTATGAAATCTACATGCAATGAGATGATAGGTATGAAAAAGAGCGAATCAATTAAACGACAACTCCGAATAAAATGCACGTCAACATCCTTGTTCAAATGCCATAACAATTCCCAATCAACAACTAGGGATGGCAATTTCGGCCTACCGGACCCAACCCGATCCGTTCCCCGCCCCAAATGGGTAGGGGATTCGGGGATTATTTGGGGATCGGGTAGGGTATGGGGATAATTTTTTTAAAAAAGTGGGGAACGGGTAGGGGGTGGGTATGAGTTAGTACCCGCCCCGCCCCGCCCCACTAGCCTACTATATTACTATATATAATAATTATATATACATAAGTTAGGGTTCCCGAGCCCCATCCCACTAGCCTACCATATATATACATAATTTTTACTCTGATTCCTGTATATAGTTGGACTATTTTGTGTTAAATGGCAGTAGGAAACATTTTGGTTATTGTACTCCTCCAATTAACCAATGAACAAATGGTTCATGTCAAAAGTACTACATGAAGCGTTTTTTTTTAGAGGCTTTCTGTTTCCCAAAACTTGATGAAAGTCGAAATTGACACTGATTATCAATTGTAATGGCAGCCTAGATTGTGTTTTTTTTGGAATTTAGTTTCATGATTTGTATTTTCTAATGGCAGGTGACTTTTTTTTTGTTTTGGAATCTTTGGATCCCCGATTCCCCGCAGGGATCCCCGTTCCCCGTTTGGGGCGGGGATGGAGGGTAAAAATAAATCCCCGGTGGGGATCAGGGCGGGGATGGGGAGGGATTTGGGTTCGGGGATCGGGGACGGGGATAGTGGTATCCACCCCCGACCCTCCCCGTTGCCATCCCTATCAACAACTCATACGCACACACACATACACACACACCTTCCAACAAATTTTCACCCCTTGCGTCACAATAGACTCCACCCCTTGCGAACCGTGTGTTTTCACCCCTTGCGTCACACTAAATCCCTCATTTACTTCACAACAACAACAACCACATACACAGACGTTGTCCAATGCAACACATATAGCTCATGGGCCATAGCACTCATTACCACAATACGGCTATCAAAGGTTATGAAATCCTCAAGCCATAAAACATTCTATTCGACCACATATAGCAAATAAACACCTAAATCACACATAATCACCATAAACACATGTAGAAGAAGAGAGAAATCCCTACCAAGATGGGTTTTGAGCAAAACTCTAGGTCTACCAAAAGCAACGAGCTTAAATCCCTCAAAGACGAGCCTTACCCGAGCTTGGATACAAGATCTAGAGTGAATAAAGTCCAAAAATATGAATAACAAGCAAAGATTAACCAATAATCAAGAGGAGAGAGAGAAAAACGTGGGTAAGCTTTAAGGAGTGAGAACAAGAACATAAAACTCACCATTGGTTCACCAAATGCAAGAATCTTGTGATTTTGAGGTTGAAAACCCTTGGATCTTGAAGATTTGAGGTTGAAATCAAGAGTTTTGGGTGAGATTGGAGTTGGGTGGGTGAGAGAGGGTTTTGAGATCTAATTTCGTGGCCTTTGGGTATAAGAAATGACATAAAGGGGTATTTATAGTGATCTAAAAAGCGTGCTGAAAAAGTGCAGAAAATAGAGCTTGTATCGATACTGGGCGACTCCTAGTACCGGTTCAGGAACCTTCAAAATGCCAGAAAACACAACTTCTGGACATCATGTACCGGTACTGGGCAACAGCAAGTACCGGTTCAAGCAGGGCAGAAAATGAATTTTTTGCGACTGTTACCGAATCAACTCCACATGCTACCAACACTTCCAAACAACAATACAACATCAAAACTAACATTTTACTATTCTCCGAGAGTCCGATACACACCCAAATACGTATCTCCGTACACCCCCACAAACGTACGTACAACTATATTAATTTACACGATCCCCATTAACCATTAAACGACTTTCGAATTAACAATAAATTCGCGAGTCTCTACAATCTATCCTCCTTAAAGAAATTTCGTCCCGAAATTTACAATCCAAGTCAAACATACTCATGCATCAAGTAGTCATGCCTATACCGTAACATATGTCATGAAACAATCAAGCTAACTGTGGGCTACCTACCCGAAAAATATATTTTGATTTGAAAGATTGAAAGAGTCGCCACCCGGATTTATGGTTTATCACCCGAGAAACCGTTTTATTTTGAAAATGGTTGATTTGAATTGAAAACCAGAGATCATTTAAGGGTTCGGAAGCCACGTTACGAGGGGGGAAGGGTTTTACGGCACCCCCTCGCCCGACTCGATGTCGGTCTCTACTAAACGTTTGTGGGATTTTTCAAAAGGGATTTTGTTTCATTTAACCAACTAGCAAATATCCACAGTTATAACAAATAAGAAGTGTATACTGGTGCAGATGTACAAGGGTGATAAGATGGCCATGCATGATACACAAAATGACAGAAAATGAAATCCTGTCACTGTATTCACTCTCGAGCGCTCGGGAGTGGTCCTGAGTGCTTAGGAGTTCTGACACTCACGACCTGCAATTTTTGTTAGTACTGACAGAATATAGTGCAAAGACTTGTAAACTGAAATATTATTAAGTACACTACTGGCTCAGCAGAGGATTTGAAAGACTGAGATAAGCCCTCAATCTCTCAGATCATGCATCCCTGCCTCAACAAGATTAGATCTACAACTTTAAAAGGGGAAAGGGATACATTTATGCATGCAGAAAGGCAGAGAACACAGCGAACTGGGGAAAATGGGGTGCCATGGCATGCATGCACTCCCGAGTGCTCGGGAATGGTTCAGAGCGCTTGGGAGTGAGCTGCATGTCAGCTTGGTCTCAAATGGAAAATGACATTATCTTAGCATGCAAACACCCTTGCTTTGGTTTTTCCCAGGAGAAAATCATCTTTTCGACTTTAGGAAAACCTAGTTCTTACTAGAAATTTTGTGAGAAACGCTTCTGTTTTAGGAAAAATGATTTCCTATGCCTGCATGCCACAATAAAACCATTTTGTTTGAGAATGCACCTCACCCCCAATCTACTGCTTACCAAAATGCCATGCATGGGACTGGAAACAGTCCCGAGCGCTCGGGAGCACTCTCGAGCACTCGAGAGTGTTTCCAGTGGGGGTTTTGAGAAAACATCTTTGTGCACCCTTTGCTCTTATTTTTACACTAAGGTCTCCGAACCATGCACCCAGTATTGAAGACGGGAACAGGCTGAGAGATCCCCCTCAGAAGGGAAGAACAGCCTCTTTGTTTGAGATAAAAGGTAAAGATTTCTACCTTTTGCTTGAACTTTGCTCTTTTGAATGGCTTTGAAAAATGACTGCAGAGTGGAAAACACAAGAGACCAGAAGCAAAGAGTATTCTGGATTTCTTGCCTTTTCCTTGGTGATTTTTGAAAACCTCCTCAAGTTTGAAGTTTAAGAACAAGTTTTGTTTGAAAGCTTTTTCTTTGAGCAAGAGAGAGGAGAGTGGTTTTTACAGAGAGAATTTTCGTCCCCCTTCCCAGCTGAAAACATGTTCCATTTATAGGCCAAAATAACCTATGGTTTTTCAAATGAAATGGATTTGAATAAAACATTTTTAAAGAGAGAAAATCTGCTGGCCTGGTCTTCTCTGACTGAGGTTGAGTGTTGACTCAAACCTCAGCCGGCTCAAAGTGGTTGTCATGATGGATCACATGGGTAGTGGGAAGCCTTGCAATCCATTGGGCAGCACAAAAGACTCGAGCGCTCGAGAGTGGTCTCGAGCGCTTGGGAATTCACTCTCGAGAGCTCCGGAGTGAGCCAGACCAATGGTTTTGGAAAATGGTTTGAAGCGCTTGGGACTACTCCCAAGCGCTTGGAAATGATTTTGACCATTTTATTTCTTTTTCAAATCCTTCAAGGAGCAAAGTTTCACTTGGTACGAGGCTTGTTTTGATCCAAATTCATCATCGGGGAGCCTCAGGGCCACAAATTAAGGATAATTAATAAGTCCAAATTGGGGTGTCTACAGTGCCCCTCTTTAGACGACGCTTGGCATCATGTCTAGATACGAGTGACGTCCAAAGATTGAGATAGCCCAATTCGAGCCCTACTAAATCCTTAATTCAAAATCAAATGCAAGTAAAGATGCACAAGCATTCAAAACATGAGGTCGTGCTCTTCCGAGCTGCCTACGTACCCCGTTTGTAGGGATCAGACCAGCGTAGTTCTTTGGGGCAAATGCAAGCATGCAAACATGTAAGCAATAGATTGATTGATGAGCGCCCACCGATTGCTCTACCTCAGTGGGTGGCAAAATCAAACAGGCGAATAGGTTGTAAATACACCGCGAGGGGTGTCATCCAACGGGACAAGTTAGTTTGTCTCGAAGGAACTAAAACCAAATCCATGGCGAGATTTGATTAAAAGGTGTCCCTCAGGACGGTGCCAAATCTATGGCAGGATGAATGAAAGGGGGGGGGGGGGTGTCCCTCAGGACGATGCCAAATCTATGACAGCGGATGATTGAAGGTGGGTGTCCCTCAGGACGATGCCAAATCTATGACAGCGGATGATTGAAGGGGTGTGTCCCTCAGGACGATGCCAAATCTATGACAGGATTTGATTGAAAGGTGTCCCTCAGGACAATGCCAAATCTATGGCGGGATACGATTGAAAGATGCCCCTCGGGGCAATGCCAAATCTATGGCAGGAGATGATTGAAAGGTGTCCCTCAGGACAATGCCAAATCTATGCAAGCAGATCAAGCAGTCGTGTTAACAAATATGATAGATGAAGGTGACCGTAAGAGGTCGAGACTAGAAAGTGAGACCCGTGTTTCGACGTTTTGACAACAACAATGATATTTTTTATATATTTTTTTATTTTTATTTTTTGAAAAAACAAAGGACATGTTTGAGTACCCTTTCTGTTTTACTGTTTTTGGCCAGCGGGCTGGTATCTTCAGGACCTTGCGATTTGGGATGGAGTTCGTCTTTGGATGAAAATTGGGTTTGAGCTGGATCCAGGGCTTGAGCTGGAGTTGGTTTGAGTTTGACTTTGATCAGGACTTGAGTTTTGAGCATGCATGCCCCAGTCTTGAGGTTGGCTGTATGCTTGCTATGATCATCATTGGGCTGATGTGCCCCAGTGAGTGACGAACCTTAGTTCTGATTCTTTCCCTTGATTCCACTGATAGTTTCGGCAACCAGTTTTATCATGAGTACAAGCGTGGGTTCTTCCATGTATTGGAGTTTCTCTCACGAGTTGGGGCCTCAATGACCTTGTGTGAATTTGGACAAGGCCTAGATAACTCAAAAGACAAGAAAGACCATTTATGAGAGGACTGACTCTCCATGAGGATCTTGACTCGACGAGGAGTTTGATTTGACTGGACAAGAAGCTTGATTACTTGAGGATTTGATGTTTGAAATTGTTATGATAAAATCAAGTTTCAATGATTTTCCCATTGGGGGTTCCGAAATTGTTTTTGCTCCATCAAGTGATGCTCATTCAGGATTTTCTTTGATCTTGTTTTGTCAAAACACGAGGATTTTACCATGAACCGTGCCCCAGATTGCTGATGAGGACCCATGGATTTTGAAAATGCCCCAGCTTGGATTTTGTGGGATTCACAAAATGTCTTGCCCCTCCTTCTTGTTTTCTCCTATTGTCTAGGATTTTTGTTATCAAGTTGTGCTTTCCTTTTTTTTTTTATTTGGGTTTCGAGAGCTAGCAGCCATCTTGAATATTTTTGTGCCTTCTTTGCTTTTGATGGGCGCCTTCTTTTGAAGTTTTGCATCTCATTGTGCCTATGTATTTGGCACTTTCACGCTTTGAATTCTGATGCGCCGATAATAATCATGTGTTTGGGCACTTTTGTCTTCCTCATTTCACCCCAGTGTGGGGGATAGCTGCCTAGCTAGGTTCTTTCAAAGAAATTAATTTAGGCTCAAAGGGGGTTATCAATGGATATATATCTCCAAGCGTTTGATAAAAGAAAAGAATGCCTTTCTTCATTTTAAATTGCACAACTCGATAAATGGATCCTAGATGCAAGTTAAGAGATTTGTGTACTCTAACTTATGCGTAGATCACATTTTGAGGCTTTGATCTAGCGAGCTTTTTCTCGGGCCAAGGCGTTGCTTCTTGACAGCGTTAGGGAGTGGTCCCATGAAATTCTTCTTCTTGCAAGGGCAAAATATCTCGTGTTTTGATTTCTCAATTGATGGTGAAAAACAATTCCAAGTTAAGGAATTATCACAAAACGCGAGTTTATTATCACAATTTCGACACAAGAGGCTTGACGTTGATTTCAATAGACGGGACTGACCCACAAAGATCGTGACCGAATTTCGGGATTGACTCGAATGAATATGACCGGGCCTTAGGATGAGGCTGCCTACGTATCCTTCTTGCAAAAGAATCAGGTCATAACATAGTTCGGGCCTACAAAATTGACTCTCTTTTTGGTTTTTCTTTTTCGACTGCAAACTTGAATTTGAAAATATACAGACACGAAAGCATAAAAGACTCAAAGTACCATCTGACTCGAAATTGACTTGAAAAAGACTCGACTTGAAACTTAAAAGCTTTCCAGACTCGTGAGAAGTTCCATTCATGGATTGTCTTCATTGCATTCAACATTCTTCTCCAGATCCGAGGTTCGGCATTGGGATGGTTCCATTATCGATGAGATCTTGGATCTTGTGGTGGAGGCGGAAGCAGTTATTGGTGGAATGGCCGGTATGTTGGTGAAAGGCACAATAGACGTTTGGGTTGTGGGACGCCGAGAGCTTTCGAGGTAGGGGAGTTGGAGGGAGCGGCTCGATGAGGCCGGCTTCGAGGAGCTTCTCATAAACTGAGGACAAAGGCACAGGAAAGCGGGAGAAGATCCTTGGTTGGATTTTGCAGCTAGGTTGAGGTTTCATGGTGGTGCCGAGGGGGCCTCTGGCAAAAGATTTGCTTGCTTCGCAACTGCATAATACTCTTTTGCTTTTGGGGTTGATCTCATCAATGTGCACATCTTGCCTTTCAGCACTAGTTTTAGGCAAGGATCCAATATCCTCTTTTGAGCGATTCTTGGCGTCATGGAATTCGACCAATTCTTTGAGCATGTGAGAGAGCTTCACTTCTGAGCGTGGCTTAATTCCGGCGGTTGGAGGGTGGTAGGTTTGTGGAGTTTCTTTGATCCTAGCCTTACCAGCATTCAGTCCCAGATCTGGATTCGACATGGCGGAGGTGAAAATGTCAATCAGCCCTTGTAATAGAGCCATCTGCACATCCATTTTCTGACTCATTTCCTCTACAGCCTTTTTCAGCTCAACCAGCTCTGTTTGCCCTGTCATTTTGAGGTGGTCGGAGAAGGTGGTATGGTTTTATGTAGGATGGGTGGCCCAGTGTTGACAGTAAAGTAAAAAGCGAACTCAAAATGTGCCCTTGTTGTGGTTTATTGAAAAAAATGTGTATGAATAAAAGAATTGTTATTCACGTGTTGTCATCGTCGACTCAAGGGATCAAACTTCACAAATAGTTCCAACAGTCACGGGTAGGTCGTTGTCAGGCAGGTTTAATTCCTCACGTTGGGAATCAGAGCCAATCTCCTTATCTAAGACCATCCGAGACAGAGCAAAAAGACTGCTGGAAGATGCACTTAAGGCTAGAGGGAGCCGTTCGGGCATGGCGAACACCGGAGTTATCCCAAACTCCATGGATTTATGGTCTCCTAGACCCTGACTCAAGAAATGACAACCTATGAAGGATTGCCTTAGTCCTAAGAGATTCTTTTGAGCGTGTATCCTTTGATTAGAAATGACAAGATTTGAGAGATATCAAGACAAATTAAGTCTTTAACATTTTTCACCCGAAATTTCTGTACAAATTAAGTCTTTAACATTTTTCACCCGAAATTTCTGTTTTGGTTTCAAAAACCGTTTAGCGTAAATGACATGATACCGTAACCGGGGTGGCGTAGGTGGCATGGCGCCATTAGCCTAAGCGGTGTAAGTGACTTCACACTATAACCTGAGTGGTGTGGGTATCACGACAGTGTAGCCTAATTGTTTTGTTAATTTTCCCTGAATCCATGATTGAAAAATGTATTGAAGACTTAATGAATTTCGATATCCCCAAAACCTTGTCATTCCAAGGACTAATTAATTCCAACAACGTGCCTTTAAAAAGCACGACTCATCATCGGTCCAGGCAATCCTAAACAAGCTGCGCAAGCAAGTCTTAGAGTTCTATACGCGATACGAAAGCAAACGGAAGGCATAAGATGCAAGGTGCAATGTGCAAGCAGGATAAGATCACGGTCCTTCGAAGGTTGCCTCATTCCTCAGAATCTCTTTTAGGGTGTATCCTTTGTTTGGAACGACAAATTCTAAGAGATGTCAAAATGAACTAAGTATTCAACTAGTCCTCATTCGAAGTTTCAATTTTGAACTCGGAATAGCTTAGTACAGACGATGTGAAGCCATAACCAGAGTGGCGTCAGTGGCTTGGTGCCATTAGCCGAAGTGGTGTAAGTGACGTGGCGTCACGGTGTCGTTTCCTTGTTATTCCTTATTCTTCGTTGAATCTTCGATTAGGCGTTAGTCAAGGACTTAGTATATTCTGATTTCCCAAAGTCTCATTGTTCTAAGGACTCATGTAGTTTAGACAACGTACACTGGGGTGCACGACTCTTCATCGGGCCTCGGCAAACCTTCTATAGACCGTGCGAGCGAGTCCTAAGAGCACAGGGCTTGAAATTGAACAGACAGCATGATGGCATGACATGGATGAGATGCATGGTGAGATGCAGAAAGCAGTAACATGTAGGCAGGATATAGCACATAGTCCTACCTTGCGGGTCCCTGTCCTAGTTTGGAAGGTTCTATTGCTTTCTACACATGTATAGAGGCTGGGTTTTGGCTTAAAGAGGGTTCCCCGGACTAGAGTCAAGGTATGCCTCCCATTGCTGAGCGTACACCCAACAATGGTACAAACAACAGAGATGACTCAACACGGTCGAGGGTAGCTGAGCATTCCGGGATTCCCTATCACCGCCAAGCCGGGTAGGATTGCCGAAACACAACAGCGAGGTTGAACAAGATATATGTACAAGAAATAGACAATGAAACAAAATAACTTTGAAAATCCCACAAACGTTTTTCAAGCTTGGCTCACAAGTTTAATTGATGCTTAAGGAAAGCGGACCGTTTTGACAACATGCCAACTTTTTCTCAAGTATTAATTAAACAAATCCCCAGCAGAGTCGCCAATGTGGGCTACCTGCCCGAAAAATATATTTTGATTTGAAAGATTGAAAGAGTCGCCACCCGGATTTATGGTTTATCACCCGAGAAACCGTTTTATTTTGAAAATGGTTGGTTTGAATTGAAAACCAGAGATTATTTGAGGGTTCGGAAGCCACGTTACGAGGGGGGAAGGGTTTTACGGCACCCCCCTCGCCCGACTCGATGTCGGTCTCTACTAAACGTTTGTGGGATTTTTCAAAAGGGATTTTGTTTCATTTAACCAACTAACAAATATCCACAGTTATAACAAATAAGAAGTGTATACTGGTGCAGATGTACAAGGGTGATAAGATGGCCATGCATGATACACAAAATGACAGAAAATGAAATCCTGTCACTGTATTCACTCTCGAGCGCTCGGGAGTGGTCCCGAGCGCTTGGGAGTTCTGACACTCACGACCTGCAATTTTTGTTAGTATTGACAGAATATAGTGCAAAGACTTGTAAACTGAAATATTATTAAGTACACTACTGGCTCAGCAGAGGATTTGAAAGACTGAGATAAGCCCTCAATCTCTCAGATCATGCATCCCTGCCTCAACAAGATTAGATCTACAACTTTAAAAGGGGAAAGGGATACATTCATGCATGCAGAAAGGCAGAGAACACAGCGAACTGGGGAAAATGGGGTGCCATGGCATGCATGCACTCCCGAGCGCTCGGGAATGGTTCCGAGCGCTTGGGAGTGAGCTGCATGTCAGCTTGGTCTCAAATGGAAAATGACATTATCTTAGCATGCAAACACCCTTGCTTTGAATTTTCCCAGGAGAAAATCATCTTTTCGACTTTAGGAAAACCTAGTTCTTACTAGAAATTTTGTGAGAAACGCTTCTGTTTTAGGAAAAATGATTTCCTATGCCTGCATGCCACAATAAAACCATTTTGTTTGAGAATGCACCTCACCCCCAATCTACTGCTTACCAAAATGCCATGCATGGGACTGGAAACAGTCCCGAGCGCTCAGGAGCACTCTCGAGCGCTCGAGAGTGTTTCCAGTGGGGGTTTTGAGAAAACATCTTTGTGCACCCTTTGCTCTTGTTTTTACACTAAGGTCTTCCAACCATGCACCCAGTATTGAAGACTGGAACAGGCTGAGAGACCCCCCTCAGAAGGGAAGGACAGCCTCTTTGTTTGAGATAAAAGGTAAAGATTTCTACCTTTTGCTTGAACTTTGCTCTTTTGAATGGCTTTGAAAAATGACTGCAGAGTGGAAAACACAAGAGACCAGAAGCAGAGAGTATTCTGGATTTCTTGCCTTTTCCTTGGTGATTTTTGAAAACCTCCTCAAGTTTGAAGTTTAAGAACAAGTTTTGTTTGAAAGCTTTTTCTTCGAGCAAGAAAGAGGAGAGTGGTTTTTAGAGAGAGAATTTTCGTCCCCCTGCCCAACTGAAAACATGTTCCATTTATAGGCCAAAATAACCTATGGTTTTTCAAATGAAATGGATTTGAATAAAACATTTTTAAAGAGAGAAAATCTGTTGGCCTGGTCTTCTCTGACTGAGGTTGAGTGTTGACTCAAACCTCAGCCGGCTCAAAGTGGTTGTCATGATGGATCACATGGGTAGTGGGAAGCCTTGCAATCCATTGGGCAGCACAAAAGACTCGAGCGCTCGAGAGTGGTCTCGAGCGCTTGGGACTTCACTCTCGAGTGCTCCGGAGTGAGCTAGACCAATGGTTTTGGAAAATGGTTTGGAGCGCTTGGGACTACTCCCAAGCGCTTGGAAATGATTTTGACCATTTTATTTCTTTTTCAAATCCTTCAAGGAGCAAAGTTTCACTTGGTACGAGGCTTGTTTTGATCCAAATTCATCATCGGGGAGCCTCAGGGCCACAAATTAAGGATAATTAATAAGTCCAAATTGGGGTGTCTACACTAACATTCACAAAACTGAAATTTGAAACTCACATTGATTCAATTTGAAAATAGATGCGGATACTTCTCCCTAACCTCGTCTTCCCTTTCCCACGTCGACTCTTCCTTTCCGAGATGACTCCATAGAACTCGCACTAACAGAATAGTCTTGCCCCTCAATACTTGATCACGTGAATCTAGAATACGTATCGGCTTCTCCCCGTAAGACGCATCGGCTTCCAACTCTAATTCGAACCACTCTAGGACATGTGATGGATCTGGTTCGTACTTTCGCAACATTGATACGTGAAATACGTCGTGAACTCCCGATAACCTTGGTGGAAAGGCCAATCGATACGCAACCTCCCCAATCCTCTCGATAATGTCAAACGGTCTAATGAAACGCGGTGAAAGCTTCCCCTTTTGACCAAAACGAGACAATCCCCGACGTGGTGACACCTTAAGGAAAACATGATCCCCCATTTCAAATGATAACGGTCGGCGACGACGATCGGCATAACTCTTTTGCCTACTTTGCCCGGTTAACAATCGTTGACGAATCACTTTGACTTGCTCGGTGATTCTCCTTTGCGCTTCAAGAAGACGTTGACGAATTTATCTCATGCTTTCAGAGGTTTCATTGATCAAATCCGGCCCGACTAGAGTAGCTTCGCCCAACTCGGTCCAACAAACAGGTGATCGACACGGTCTCCCATACAAAGCTTCATACGGTGTGTGTGGCCCGTGATCCTCCGGTCCTCGATCCTTCGTAGGTGGTTTGATGGTGGGTTAGCTTTCTTCTCCTAGCCTGCACAAGGAACGCACGACTAAGACCTGGCCGGGGGTTGTCCCGGCAAGGCCCTCCGGCGAGAGGATGAGTATAGCGCAGAGAGGAAGCAGAAAGCTCTGGAGAGGGAGTAAGTGTGAGTATTGAGTAGCGTGTACCCGTTAGGGTTACCATCTCTAGGTATTTATAGTGCCTTCTGACTTGCCCTCCAAATACCATCGCGTGCCTTCCACGGGCCAAGTGACATCATAGTGACGTCGAGAAATAGATCTGATAACCGTCTTCAGGGCTGAGCTGGCACACCCATGTGCGCCCGTGATCATCTTCTGTTGTAACCGCTTCTGCACGTGGCAGGACGTGTGGCTTTACAGCCAGCCGCCGTCGGCTGCACGCCGTGCTCTGAAGGTAGCCGACCGCGGGAACCGCCGAGCATAGCCATGCGTTCAATGAAGGAGGTAACGCCGCCGCGGACTCCGTCGACGGCACAATCCGAGCGCGGGTCTGTCCGCTGCCGAGCCTGAGGCAAACCGGATATACACGACGAGTCATTGTCGGCTTGCCGCGCACGAGGCCTGCGATCGGACCACGGCAGGTATGGTCCGCGTCATGCGAACAAACCATGTTCGGCCCGCTACAATAGCCCCTCAATTCCTGCCGATGCTGTACGCATGGTAGGGGTTGAAGTTGAGCCTTAGGCCGAACTCGTCAAACCGCCGAGCGTACATTTGTTTGATGAAGATAAGTTCCAGCCGAGCCTGAACCGTTTCATCCTCAGGAGTAGTCTCGACCGTCGATGAAGTACTCCAATGGTTGGACGCCAGATGTCACCTTGTGGCTGGGTACGGCAGGCGAGAGGTGGGCTGGCAAGCCCTGCAAACCGCCTTATCAATGACATGTGTCGCGCGCTGAGTGGTCAGTCGTTCGGCGGTGCAATGATGGGCGGGATTTTCGAATTCCCAACCCTAGCCCTATATAAGGGGAGACGCGAGGAGAGAGAAAGCTCTCGTTCTCTCTCTCTCTCCAGACCTCCATTGTCAGAGCTCCAAAGCAGCCGTTCGTCTTTCATCTTCGATTTCCAGCAGATTCTGCTACCAGATCTCGCCACAAATCCAGGTATTTGTTCGTTTCTTGCTTCTCTCTAACTTTCTGCAGTTTTCAGTCCGTTTTCCTTTGCTTTTCTGGATTCTTGGGGCATTTTTTGTTCTAAGTGAACAGTGCACCCTGGAGATGGACGACTGTTCATCTCCTTCTTCAACCTGTTCTTCCGAGCATGGAACCTTCAAGGGGTTCTGGGCTTGGCCGTTGATGGACAAGGCCGAGCCCCAATCTCTGTTTGTTTGGTAGGCTCCATCCGAACACGGTTTGGTCGAGCCTTGAGAACGATGATGGGGGGGCCATTTAGAATTCCGAGCGTAGTGAGGCGACTATTTTATAGCCGACGACGGGGTCTCATGATTTTGTTTTTGACTTGTTAGGTCTGGCTTCCCCAATTGTCGTCATCTCATCCGACTCTGAAAGTTCAGGGGACGATTCTGCGAACCTTGTGATCCGAGAGTATTTGGAGTTACACAGAAGCCGACGTCAAACCTCTTCCATCGCCTCGAACATGTCAGGTTCCGATGATTCCAACGCCGAGCTTGACCACGAATACGGTGGTTTCAACACCGACCCAGAGATAACCTTCTCCACTAGCACAGAATCCGAAGCCGAGCACGAACTTGGGCTCGAGGCCGAGTCCAGGCTTTGTCAACAGGATGGAGCCGCAACTTCGTCCCGAGCTGCCCCGCCGAGACTTCTTCCGAGAACAGGGAGTTTGCTGATCTTTTTGAGAAAGGGCAGGTCTGTCCCCATGCCCATTACTTTAGTGGGCGTCCGGATGAATATGCCAACTTCTGCCGAACGTATCGCATCCCTACCGACGTCGTCGTCCACCAGGTAGCTAGTAATAGGATAAGGGATAAAAGGGGAGATCAACCCAAACACATAACAGTCCCTCTAATGGCCATCTGTGAGGCCGGGCTCCGCTTCCCCCTTCACCCATTTCTGAGGGAATTGCTGACTAGGTTCGGCATAGTACCTCATTATTTCGCCATAAATAGTTACAGGATTGTGATGTCCGTAATTAGGCTGAAAGAGCTGCATAATCTTGACTTCACCGTGGCCGACCTATTTCATACGTACATCATGTCCAGGCACGGCGGTACCGAGCGTAGGTATCTGTCTACGCGTGGTGGCAAGGAGCCCCTGATAAACGGGCTTCCTGATACCGATAAATGGGCTAAACTCTATGTTGAGGTTAGCGGAAATTACGAGTTCGGCAGCCAATTGACGCGGCTGCACTCTGTACCGAAGATAAAGGACTTCCGAGGTCCACTTTTATCTCTTCATATTGCCGAACATGATTTACTCTTTATGTTGCTGATGTTTTTGCCAACGTTCTCGTTTTTTTTTTTTGCAGATCACCGAGCAATAACCAAGACGCAGCAATCTTTATCCGTCGAGGCTCACGTCGAGGAGTTGAGAGCTCACCCCATTCGCGACGCACCGACGCTGCTTAACTATATTCCCTCTTACAGGGGAAAGTTGAAGAGGAAGAAGAAGGATAAGGAGCCGGGGCCGAGCACGAAGGCTAAGGGTAAAAAGTCAGATACTGAGGTAGGCGTTGGCGACCAAGTCCCAAAGCCGAGCAAGAAGGTGAAGGAGCCGAGGGTGAAGTTTCCTACATTTCAAAAGTCAGCTGATTTCTGGTTTCAGGAAAGTCAGCCAGCCGACCTTCAAGGTACCCATATCCCTCCAATCCGAACCTTAATTCCTCAATTTGCCGACGATATGGGAAGGAGAAACGTGGTGAGGATGAACCTTAAGGAGGCAGCTGCTGTCAGCAAGAAGGTAGCTGCTCCTTCTCCCACCGAAAGTCCTGCTAAGAGGCAGAAAGTACACGACTTCTTCCCTGCCAGGCCGCCGACGCCAGTTCCAAAGGAGAAGGACCAAAGCGAGTCTTCGGCGGCGGGAGGCTCTAAGGCCGTGGAGAGGGCAGCAGGTTCTGATGGGCGTGTGATCGTCTCGGAGTTCGCACCATCGTTCGCGATGGCCGACGGCAGAGTGGTCACGGTGGAGGACAGCGTCAAGGAGGAGCCTGGCCTTGCTGTGACCATGCTGCATGGGCTTGCTCTTCCAAAGGATATGGACAGGATTCCAGGGGAGCTCCAGCCGAGCCTAGTCCACACTAGTGCATATCTCGTTCAGGTACGTTTTGACTTGGTTTTCTAATTTGCATTTTGACATGTTGCCGAGGCTGATGAATTGATCTTGTGTAGGCTGGGCAAGCTGTGCTGCGTGCTTCTCGGCAAGCCGAACTCTTGGCCGCTGAGAGGACACGTTACCGCGATGAAGCGAAAGCTGAGCGTGAAAAGGCCAAGGCTGCAAAGAACGGCTTGAGGTTTGCCAAGTCGAGGGTCGCCGAACTCGAGAAAGAGAGGGATGAGGCCCTGGAGAATGCAAAGACTGCCGAACGTGAGCTCGGGCAGGTTGTCCGTAGGGAAAAGAGGAAGATGAAGGAGGTGGATGAGAAGGCTTTTCAGGCTGGGTACGACAGAGCCGGCGCTGAGTACGTCCGGGAGGCTCGGTCGATGGTCAACGAGGAACTTGCTAAGAAGCTGCCGATCGCGTACCGGACTGGGTACAAGGATGGGGTGAGAGCTGCGTGTGGGGTCATGCAGCTGGAGCCGGATATGAACTTGATGAAGTCAATCCCCGTAGCCGACGTACCCGAGCTTGTGCTGCCGTACACAGTGGAGGAATGTGCCCCACTTGCTCCGGAGGAGTTTCCCGATAGTGAGGACGATGTTGAAGATATGACGATCGCCGATGCTGAAGGTGGAGGGGATGGTTCAACTGGGGAAAAGAAGGGTGAGGCTGACAATGCCGAGCAAGACCCCGAGCCAGTTCAAAAGAATGACGAAGTGGTTGTTGAAGCCGAGGACGATGCTGCTGGTCAAACTGAAGCTGCAGCCGAGGGTGATCCGCCACAACCTTAGAATTTAGGGTTTATATTTCTTTTGAGGTTTTGTTGGACTGGACGGCTCCAAACTTGGGAGTTTTACCGTGCCAGATGTAATAGTTGTTTGAGGGTCGGCACCGAACGGTTTACTACGCCGTGCCTTCCGGTTTAGGATCTTTCAAACACTTGTCTTTATAATGCATGGCTTCTTTCGCAGCGTCTCTATTATTGCCGAGCTTGTCTTGTTGCCTTCATGTCTTCATAGAAATTTTGTAGTCCTTGCATGTTTGTGAATGTGTAGTTGTCCGTAGCCCCCACTTTGGTTTGGGTTCGGCAGAATAGCTGAGAGGATATCGTGATCGAAATGGTTAAGTATAGATATTGCAGCCGAGCCCAGACCAAAGTATTATGGCCGTAGGTACTAGGTAGCCGAACATGGATTTGTTGTGGTCAGATTTGACCAATCCTTCGACTTAGTGTAAGAGTGTGAGTTGCCCCCTTGCCTTGTGGATGGGGCTCGGCTCATGAGTCAGCCCCAGGCCATAGCAGAGGGACGTTTGAGAGTAGCGATTGTTTGTGGGTGGTCTGCTCGCCAAATTGCGAGTGTAACCTTTCGGTGGCCGACCATAGTGTCTTGCCAATCCGAGCCGAAGCCTGAGTTCCAATAGTGTATTTCAGGCTCGGCGGACCATATGTCCAGTGATTGCTTCTCTGGGCGGTGAAATTGGCCGAAGCAAAGGGCTTTTTAAGGAGCCGTTTGGAGGGTGTGACCGAAGTCATCGTTTGTGTGTGGCATTCTTAGCCGAGAGTGGAATGAATGCATGAAATGTTATAGAAGACTTTTGAATAAAAAGATTGTCATTTCATTGATATTTTTACGAAATACAAGGAAAGTAGAAAAAAACAGTAATAGTGGGTCGAGGCCCTTCTTTGGAATGAAAAAGGAAAATGTAAAAGAGTTATGCCGATGCTGAAGAAAACAGAAACTCGGTATGCATGAAGTGTTGGCCGAAGGTAGCTGTCTGAGTGCAGCATCACATGTAGGCCTTTCTGAGGTTCTGGGCATTCCACGGGTTGGTGAGCACCTTGCCGTGCATGTCTTCGAGGGTGTAAGCCCCTTCACCAGCAACCTTCACGATACGAAATGGCCCTTCCCAATTAGGCATGAACTTTTTCTTTTTGCTTGCTTGGACAACCTTTCGCCAAACTAAGTCGTCGGGCTTGAACTTCTTGATTCTGACACTTCTGTTGTAGCCCTTGGCAACAGTCTGTTGATACTCGGCCAGCTTTAGCCGAGCGTCATCGCGTTTTTCCTCAGCCAAAATTAGTTCTTGCTCGACGGCTTCGTCATTGGACTGAGGATTGAAGTTCTCCGTTCGAAGGGTTGGGAACCTTGATTCTAGTGGGATTACGGCCTCCATGCCGAACGCCATTGAGAACGGTGTTTGGCCTGTAGAACGGCGGGGAGTGGAGCGGTAAGCCCATAAAACCCTGGGGAGTTCCTCTGCCCATTTTCCCCTCTTTGAATTCAGTCTTCGTTTTATCCCTGCACAGACCGTTTTGTTTGAGGCTTCGGCCTGGCCGTTTCCCTGAGGGTATGCTGGTGTTGAGTTGAAGAATCTGATGCCGAACTCTTCACAGAGACTCGTGAGGCCGTCCCCGACAAATTGGGTGCCGTTGTCGGAGACGATGGCGTAGGGTACGCCGAACCTTGTCACGATGTTTCTCCATACGAATCGTCGGACGTCTGCTTCTGTTATGGTGACGAGGGCCTCGGCTTCGACCCATTTGGAGAAATAATCCGTTGCAGTGATCAAAAATTTGAAGCCCCCAGGTGCTGTTGGGAGTTTCCCGACGATGTCGAGCCCCCATTGTGCGAATGGCCATGGACTTGTGATTGGAGAGAGATTCTGAGCTGGCTGCCTGGGGATAGGTGAGAAGAGTTGGCATGGTCGGCACCTGCGTACGATTTCCTCGCAGTCTTTCTTCATGTTTTTCCAGAAGTATCCTTGACTCATCGCGCGCTGGCATAACGAACGTCCACCAGAGTGGCAGCCGCAGCTTCCGGAGTGCAGTTCGTCAAGGATCTCGGCAACTTGATTTGGGTGGACGACAAGAAGATAAGGTCCTGAAATGGATTTTCTATAGAGCTGGCCACTCTCAGAGAGCCAGTAGTATGCGGCCTTGTTTCTGATTCGGAAGGCTTCCTTTTTGTCGTCGGGTAAGGTGTCGTTCCTGAGGAAGGCCACGATTTCATCCATCCAACTTGGACCAAGGTTGATGTTGAGTACCTCTGGAGTTGTATCGAAACTTGGGTTGTCGATGTTGCCAAAATTTATGGTTCGGAACTCAGATGCTTTTGATGCCGAGGCGAGGCCAGCAAGTGCGTCGGCGTGGGCGTTGTGCTCGCGGTTGATTTGTTCGATGTTGAAAGTTTTGAAGCGAGTAATGAGTTCTGCTGCTGTGGCCTGGTACTTCATCATCCGTGGGTCTCTAGCTTCGTAGTCCCCAAGTACTTGATTGACTATAAGTTGAGAATCACAGAATACGGCCAGGTTGTCAACTTTCATCGCGATTGCCGAGCGTAGGCCAGCAAGCAAAGCCTCGTATTCAGCTTCGTTGTTGGTGGCGGGGAAATCGATGCTGATGGCACTTTCGTGAAGAGTTCCGCTGGTAGAGACCAAAACGACTCCGGCACCGGCTCCGTTGTTGTTGGAGGCACCGTCGACTTGCATCCGCCAAGTGTCTCCCTGGAATAGGAGCCACCGGTCCTCTTTTGGTTGGTGTTCGGCAAACTGTTGGTTGGGAGGATTGTGTAGGATCTCCGAGTCTTCCGGTGTGAGTTCAGCAATGAAGTCGGCGAGGACCTGCCCCTTTATTGCTGTCCTCGGTTCAAAACGGATGTCGAAGTTCGCTAGCTCGACCGCCCATTTTGAGACTCTGTTTGAGAGGTCGGCTTTTCGAAATAGGGCTTTGAGAGGGTGCTCGGTCAACACCGTTATGGTGTGCGCCTGAAAGTATGGCAGAAGTTTCCTCGCCGCGGAGACCAGGGCGAGTGCAAGTTTTTCCAGTGGAAGGTACCGAGTCTGGGCTGGGAGGAGTGTCTTGCTTGTGAAATACACTGGCATGTCGTCGGCCCCTTCTCGCCGAACAAGTGCTGAGCTAATTGCGTGGCCCGAGACTGAAAGGTAAAGATAGAGATTTTCGTACTCTTTGGGCTTTACCATTAGTGGTGATGAACTCAGGTAATCTTTAAGTTCGGCCAACGCTCTGTCGCAGTCCGGTGTCCACTCAAAACTTCGTCGGCTTTTCCCTTTGAGAGGGTGAAAGAAGGAGTGGCACTTGTCGGATGACTTGCTGATGAAGCGATTGAGAGCCGCTGCCATTCCAGTTAGTTTTTGCACCTCTCTGATTGATCTCGGTGGCCGAAGATCTGCCACTGCCTTGATTTGGTTGGGGTCGGCTTCGATGCCCCTCCGTGTGACCAAATGGCCAAGGAATTTGCCGGCGCTTACGCCGAACGCGCATTTCTCCGGGTTTAAACGTAGCTTGTGGAACTTAAGGATCTCGAAGACCTCGGCCAGCTCCTTCAAATGGTTGTGCTCCTTTTGACTTTTGACGACGAGGTCGTCAATGTATGCTTCCAGGATGTTGCCGATTTGGGCATAGAGCATCTTGAAGATCGCTCTGTTGAATGTTGCTCCGGAGTTCTTGAGGCCGAACGGCATCACCCTATAGCAGAAAATTCCATGAGGAGTTATGAATGCTGTTTTCTCCATGTCGGCCGGGTCCATAGCAATCTGGTGATAGCCACGGTAGGCGTCCAGAAAACTAAGCCGAGCATGGCCGGCAGTTGCGTCTACGAGCTGGTCGATCTTCGGTAGTGGAAACCAGTCCTTGGGACAGGCGTCGTTAAGATTCGTGTAGTCGACGCAGACTCGCCACTTTCCATTCTTCTTTTTGACGACCACCGTGTTTGACAGCCAGGTTGGGTACTGCACTTCCTGAATGGCGTTGTTGTCTAGAAGCCGGTTGACTTCGTCTATCACGGCGTCGGCGTGCTCTGGTGCCGAACGTCGAGCCCGCTGAATGACTGGTTTGGCGTCCTTTTTGATGTTGAGGGAGTGGCAGATAAAGTTGGGATCTACTCCTGGCATTTCCTCCGGGGTCCATGCAAAAACTTCAAGATTCTGTTTGAGGAATAGGAACATCTCCCCTCGGCGTCAGAAAGTGAGGAGCCAAGCAAGAAGAAGCGTGATCCGTCCTCGTTGATGGGCATTTTTATCAGCTCCTCCTCCGCTTTGTCCTCGGCTTTTAGACCGACGTCGTCAATGACGGCCATGTCTGGGACTTCAACCCATTGCACTTGTTTTGCCTTTGAGGAGCTGTGGACGGCGGAGACATAGCATTTCTTGGATGCAATTTGGTCCCCTCGCAAGTCCTCTTGTCTGCCTGTTGTACCGATGAAGCGGACAACCTGGTGGTATGTTGACGCGATCGCTTGCATTTCATGGAGCCAGGTTCGGCCGAGGATGGCGTTGTATGGGCTCGGCGCGTTGACAACAATGAATTCGACGGTTACAGTCTTTGAGCCGACGACGACCGGTAGAAAGACTCGGCCGATCGGCCATACAGGAGCTCCGCTGAAGCCAATGAGGGGTACCTCGGTGGGTTGCAAAGCCGATTCTGGTAGGTCCAACTTCTTGAAGAGGTCATAGTACATAACCTCAGCTGAACTTCCCTGATCGATGAGTACACGTTTGACGTCATGGACGCCAATTTGGATGGTGACGACGAGTGCATCCGAATGTGGGGTCTGAACGTGTTCAAGATCACGTTCGGTGAAGCTGATAGTCCATTTGGGCAAGTCTTGTTGTCGTGAACGTTTGGATCCGCAGCCGACGGAGAGTATCTCTTTTGAAGTTGAGGCTTGATCGATGTCGGCTCTGAGCGTGGTCTCGAATGCCTTTGTTACCGGTCCATGGATGACGTGGATCAATGGTCGTTGTTCGTTGGGGTTGGGATATGTCTGCCGGGCGGGCGTCTTTGCTCGATCAATGTATTGATCGAGATGGCCATGAGCGGCAAGCTTTTCAAGGAGAGCCTTGTATGGTGCACAAGCAGTCGTGTAGTGGCCGAGCTCGTTATGGTAAGTGCACTTCTTTCTTGGGTTTTGATCCGGTTGGCCGGTGTCAGTCCCGAGCTTGGTTGTCGGCCACTCAAACCACGGTTGTCTCATTATTTCCTTCAGAAAAGACCAGATTGGTTCTTTGAAGTGAGTGGTTTCGGCCACGTGGTCGTGCTCCTTTGGCTGACGCTCCTTGCCCTTTTTAATGTTGTGCACTTGCTTCTTCGGCTGCACTTGTTGGGTCGCCGTTTGTACCGGCAGCTGGTGCACGGTTGAGGAGAACGGATTGTTAGAGCTCGGGATTCCCTGTGCGGCTCTGTCTGCATAGAGTTCTTCGAGAGCACAGAATCTTTCCACTACACGCATCAACTCACCCATGCCGTGCGGTGGACGGATGGCGAGTTCGTCTAAGATCTTGCTCCCAGTCTCCAGGCCGTTTTTGAAGGTGCGTGCGGCCCAGTACTCATCGATTCCAGGGATCTCATTAAACAACTGCCAGTAGCGCTCGGCATATTTTCTGAGAGTTTCCGACGACAGTTTCCTCATTTGGGACAGCGATTCAGGCTCTTTAGCCGTTTTGTTGCTTGTGATGAAGCGAGTGTTGAAGGCGCGTTCAAGGTCGGCCAGGGTCCTTACGGATCCAGCGGGCAATTTGTTGAACCACTGGAGCCCTAGGGAGCCGAGGCTGGACGGGAACGCCTTGCATTTCACCTCATCTTTACTCGTGCAGAGTTCGATGGTTTGTCTGAAATGGATGAGGTGAGTGTAGGCCTCACACGTTGATGGATCGAACTTAGTGAACTTGGGTAGGTGGAAGGTGGGTTCCGGCGGCGTGTTGATTATGTGGGAGGTAAATGGGGAGACGCCGAGATCTTTTAGCTGCCTTTCGAATCCTGGGCGCGGCGGTTTGCCGTGCTCATCCGTTTTCGGTCGCTTTGAATCCCTGTCTTTTTGTTCCTTCGCCGCCGTCTTCTCCGCTTCCCTTCGGCGAAGCTTGTCTCGCAGGTCTTTCTCCGTTCGGCGTGGGCCGTCGACTGTTTTGTCGTTGTGGCGTCGGGTTTTGTTCTCGTCGTTTGCGCCGTCGACGCGTACGTCTTTCCCGTTGCGCCGAGCGTATTGCTCATCGTCTTTGTTTCCTATCGGGATGTTCCCCAGGTGCTCAGAGACATGGGGTCTGGTTCGGGCAGAGTCTCGGCTACGGTGCGAGGCCGTCGTGCGAGAGAACTCTACGCGACCAGTTGAGTACGTGCT